>OU426886.1:6250000-7500000 GCA_911387775.1 Thymelicus sylvestris
GACTCCCTGTGTCGTGGGTGCCATGAATTACACAAGGACATTCACACATAGACCGAGTACAGAAATTCAAACTCATCATTCAAATTTCCGCCTCGCTGCGAATCGAACTCAGGA
This sequence comes from Thymelicus sylvestris, assembly GCA_911387775.1. Classification (NCBI taxonomy): domain Eukaryota; kingdom Metazoa; phylum Arthropoda; class Insecta; order Lepidoptera; family Hesperiidae; genus Thymelicus; species Thymelicus sylvestris. The sequence continues at coordinate 6,250,115 of OU426886.1, forward strand.
CCCTTGGCGCGGCGATCCAGCATGGTAACAATTGCGCCACACAGGTCGTCATAATTTTATGTAATGTTAAATTGTCATATTCTTATTTATGTTCTTATTTATGTAACTTTTGTAGGTCTTTATTATATTTCAAAGATATTCAGTATACCTATCTATCTTTTAAAATTATAGTACTGTTTTCATATTTAATCCAGACTGTCCAACTGTAAAAAAAGCGGCCAAGTGCGAGTCGGACTCGCCCATGAAGGGTTCCGTAGCAGCAAGTAACATAATATAAAAGTTCTTGAAGTTCGTTGTAACTTTGATCGAGATAAATTGCGGTTTACGATTTATGACGTATTAAAAAAAACTACTTACTAGATCTCGTTCAAACCAATTTTCGTTGGAAGCTTGCATGATAATGTACATCATATATTTTTTTTAGTTTTATCATTCTCTTATTTTAGAAGTTACGGGGGGGGGGGACACACATTTTACCACTTTGGAAGTATAAATTTTGAAATATGCTGGCGCCAGACAAGTGTAAATGCCCAATTCACTTTTAACCACACAATAGGTTATCAACCAATTATGCAATCTACTTAAATGAGTTATATGTTATAAATAAACCACACTTATCGATGAATACGGGCCTAACTCTAAATTAACCCGATTTCACTTTTTTGCGGAAAATCCTTCCTTTAAGACTTTGGTCATGACTGAAAATACTGTGTAAGTACTTCTGATCTCATTTAAATAGAATAATGACTTAAACCACATGGCGTAACTGCTTACTTACACTTTATTTGTTATAATATATAGTATAGAATACATCAATGGACTATTAATGGCATCATCAACATTTCTTTGCTGCGCAAGCTTTTTATTATGAAGAGACATTTGTGTCATAATTCTTTTAAGTTAAATATTTTTTTACTAACCAGGTCTACGTACCTTTTCTATAGTACAAGTATATACATTACAGTAATCCTAAAACCCCGTACTGCGATAATTATAATTTAAATTAAGCTAAATTTAGTAACATGTTAATTGTTACAAATTCAGAGAGCAGACAAATCCAACGCACAGACCACAGTACCCAATTAACAACGTATCGGAACGTTATCAATCAGTGGCCTGAGAGGCGGATATAATGAATAAATTTTGATTGCGTTTGGGACAAATGTGGAGCAGGAGATATTATACCGTTTTTAGGGTTCCGTAGCCGAATGGCAAAAAACGGAACCCTTATGGATTCGTCATGTCTGTCTGTCCGTCCGTATGTCACAGCCACTTTTTTCCGAAACTATAAGAGCTATACCATTGAAACTTGGTAAGTAGATGTATTCTGTGAACCGCATTAAGATTTTCACACAAAAATATAAAAAAACAATAAATTTTGGGGGTACATAGAACTGAAACTCAAAAATGTTTTTATTTCATCAAACCCATACGTGTGGGGTATCTATGGATAGGCCTTCAAAAATTATATTGAGGTTTCTAATATAATTTTTTTCTAAACTGAATAGTTTGCGCGAGAGACACTTCCAAAGTGGTAAAATGTGACTCCCCCCCCCCCCCCCCCCACTCACCCCCGTAAATTCTAAAATAAGGGAATGATAAAACTGAAAAAAATATATGATGTACATTGACAACCAACGAAAATTGGTTTGAATGAGATCGAATGAGATCTAGCAAGTAGTTTTTTTTTTAATACGTCATAAATCGTAAACCGCAAAAAACATTGATCAAAGTTACAACGAACTACAAGAACTTTTATATTATGTTACTTGCTGTACGGAACCCTTCATGGGCGAGTCCGACTCGCACTTGGCCACTTTTTTATGGCAATAGCCGGCAAACGAGCTAACGATCCACCTGATGGTAAGTGACTGTCGTCGCCCATGAACATCAGCAACACCAAAGTCTGTTGCTTTGCCGGCCAAGAAAGAGAGAAGAAAAAAAAGAAAGAACTGGCTCTCAAGCCCCCAGCCGAAACACGACGAGTCGTATGGCAGCTGACTCATGCTCAAGGGTGGTAGCTATCCAGGCGAACCCCATGGAGAAATAATAATAGTAATAATGGTAATATGGTACGCGCGTTACGCGACGAATAAAAAAATTCATCTTCACGTTAAATACGTGTAGGTCAGATACCCTGAAAAAAATGTTTTTCAATATTTTATTGTACGATTCTGGATTTTTAATAAATATGTATGTATAATCATGCCAAATTACAGCTTTCTAATACTAAGGGTCTCGGCGCTTTGCTTCGGACAGACAGACGGACGGATGGACATGACGAAACTATAAGAATTACGATTTTACTTCGGAACCCTAAAAAGGAAACCTGTCGCTAGGCACAGCGTCGTCTATTGATCAGCATGGTGTAGTGAAGAATGAGACTCAAAGCCAAAATCAATTGAAACCCGTAGTTAGTATAATTGTTTTTATCTTGCAGAAGCTCGTGACATGTGGTCGGGGGCGGGCGGGCGTTGCACAGTGTGATGCGGCGCCCGGACAGCTGGGTCGCGTGGCCGGCGGTGGCTCTCGCGCTGCTGCTGGCCAATGACGCATCCTCTACCGAGTTCCTCGCGCCGGGAAGTAAGTACTATATATCTTTCTTTTACTTCTCTCTTTCTTAAACGCATCAGTGATGCCTTTGGTGTTACTGAAGTCCATGGGCGACGACAGCCACTTACGATCAGGTGCATCGTCAGCTCATTATCCGGCGTGCGCCGGTTTTACCCCAGTAACATCTATACTAATATTATAAAGAGGAAAGCTTTGTATTTTTGTATGTTTGCAACGAATAAACTCAAAAACTACTGAACCGATTTTCAAAATTCTTTCACCATTAGAATGCTACATCATTCATGAGTAACATAGGCTATATTAATTACTAAAAAAAATTAGGGATCCTTGCTAAAACATCAGTAACGTGAACCAAAGTGTGAAAAAATTTGCTTAAAAATTTCTTTCATCGCATACGCTGCGGAAACTATTGATGATAGAACAAAAAAATGTTCTACAATATTATAGAACATATCAATATCTACAAAAAACCTCGCGATAGTATATGTCCAACTATTGTCGTTATGTCACTATAATCACTTTTTACATTTTAAAAGTTAATAAAAAAGATGACCAAAATCAGATCATGAAAACCATACCTTCGTATTAATCCTTATCCAAATAAATCATTTCATATTCAAAACTGTTTCAATACCTATAGATAACTTTTTGAATTACTCAAATCGGACATTCCATTCAGAAGATATTACATAGTAAAGGAACTACGTGACAACGTGATTGTACGAGTAGCAACAATCATCACCGGCCCCGCGGCCGGACAGCTCGCGCATGTTCCGCGGATCCCGATTATATAACACGGGGAGCGGAGTGGAGTGGGAGCGGGAGAGGGAGAGGAAGAGAGAGAGGGAGAGGGAGCTGGAGAGGGAGAGGTGGAGGAGGTGGGGGATGGGGGAGGGAGAGGGGAGGGGAGGGGGGAGAGGGAGGGGGAGAGGGAGAGGGAGGACACGGAAACTATAACGGCTAAGAACGGCTGTACCGATTTTAATGATCTATGATTTGTTACATTTTTTGGCGATACGAAGTTCGCCGGGTCAGCTAGTTAGCTATAAACTCAGGTCCTTAGTCAACATAAAAACGTCTGTGACCAGTGTGCGTTATTTAGTCGGTGTGAATAAAGATGTTGATACCGCAAATTAAAGTTATTTAATAAATTTCGGACATACCAAAAGCTCTGGCTTAAAATGTGTTATAAATGAATCAATTGAGAAAGAATTAATATCCAAATGCTAAAATTTTATTGGACTAGACTAGTATCCTAGATCGACTAATTTCTTACTGTCAACGTTTTATTAGGCCTACATTAATAAGCGTGACGGCATTTTTTTTAGTCGAAAAATAAACAACTGATAAATTGTGATTTATGGACCAGTTTACTATTTATGTATTCTTCACTCACCAAATACATGCTGTATTTATCTTAATATATATAAATTACGTGTCACGTTGTTTGTCCGCGATGGACTCCTTAACTACTTAACGAGTTGTTGTTGACGAGTCGAGCGTATTACTCGTGTCGTGTCGTGAGATTTATTAACAAACAACTATATTAGTCATCTGCGATAAGCGCGCGCTCGGCCTCACCGGCCGGCCGGCACTCGCGCGCAATGGATAATGAGCCGTATTCCGTATGCGATTCAGGTGAAGTAGATGCGTTGTGTGAGGAAACAAACAGTCGTCAGGAAGAAATATGCACACAAGACGGCGTGGAGTGCGAGTTAATGATTGAGTTGGAAGATGGAATGGATGGAAATAGGAAAAGGACAAGAGTTCGAGAGGAGAATTCGTCTGAGGAAGGATGGCAAACTATATCTCGTGGGCATAAAATAATTAGACAGGACAGTCAGGACGTGGAAAAAGAAATTCAAGTTTTTGCTACATGCAGTTCCCCTATGCCTAAACAATTCGCCTTAGCTCGATTGTTTAAAGCGAATGGTATTAATGGTGTCATCCGTGTTAAGTATGTACATCAATTTAAAATTCTTATCACATTTGAAGAATCTACTGAGGCCGATCGTTTTATTCAGTGCAAGGCTTTCTATGAGCTGGGATGGAGATGCCAGAAGACTTCTGAGGTGGGGATATCATTTGGTATAATTAGGAATATTGATTTAGATATTAAAGAGGAAGAAATTACGAAGAATTTATCTTGTGATGTTGAACTAATCTATGCAAAGAGATTGAAGAAGAGAATCTATGACAATGGTGTTGCCAAAGGATGGGTACAGTGTGAAGCTGTGAGACTTGCTTTTAGAGGACCTTCTCTTCCTCCGTATGTATCAATCCATGGAATGAGAGTTAACGTGGCACCGTACACCTTCCCAGTCACTCAATGCTCTCAATGTTGGAAATTTGGCCATACTCGCCTATTATGTCCATCTAAAAAGGTAGTGTGTCCTAAATGCGCTAAAAATCATGAGAATTGTAAAACTACAGTATTTAGGTGTGTTAATTGTACTGGCGAACATATGGCTCTTCAAAAAATTTGCCCCGTGTATAAAAAGGAAAGAAGGATAAGGGAACTTATGTCTGAATTTAATTGCACATACAGAAAGGCCCTTACTCTATACGTTCCACCTTCTCCAATTTATGATAGGCAAGGGGTTCAACCGAAACCTCCGGTAGTAGTTGAGACAACTAACACATTCCAGTCAGAGACAAATCACGAAATTGAAGAGACCGTCCGACCAGCTCAGAAGGGGAAACTGATGTCTGAATTGTTCACTAACTCGGAACAGAACTCATTTAAAAGGGTTCAAAATCGTAAGGTTAAAAAAGCGCGGAAACGGCCTGCAACACCGGCCCCTTCTCCAACGCCGATTCCACCACCGATGGACACTACGCCAAATGAAGAATCTGAAGTTTCAGAAGAAGAGACACATGCCAGAGAAGACGGATCGGAGAAAAAGGGAAGGAGCAGATGTAAAATAGATATAGGGTTCATTAAGTTGCTTTCCAAGTTATATAGGGTTGTGATGAGTAGCGATTCTTTAGAGGTTAAAATACAAAACGCTATAAAATACATTACAGAATGGATACTTTCATTGATGGTGTTAGTGAGTAGTATGTCGGTAGACTCCTTATTTAACATTTATGGTAATGATGGATGACGACACCATTGACATAAATGTTAATATTGTACAATGGAACTGCCAAAGCCTACGACCAAAATTGTTGTCATTAGAATCGTTACTCAATCAAGAAAAGGTTCACATAGCTGTGCTGAGTGAAACTTGGCTTGAACCCGACAGTTATTTTTGCATTAAAGGATATAACACGTATAGATTAGACAGATCCGATGGTTATGGTGGAGTGGCTATATTAGTACAGAAATCAATCAAGAGCATGGCTTGTCCAGTGGTATGTCCTAATGCAGCTATTGAGCTTTTGCAGGTTAAGATTCTTAATTGTCAGCATATTGAGAATATTTTTTCCCTGTATTGCCCATCAACTGTTCAAACATCACAGAATGATTGGGATTATTTGTTTTCTCTGTGTAATAATAAAAGTCTAATTTTAGGTGATTTTAATGCCCACCATACTAATTGGTCTTACAAAACAGACAGAAGAGGGCAACAAATTTTAGATTCTATGATTGAATATAACTTTACGTGTTTAAATAACGGTGACTCCACCAGAGTGCGACTGGTTAATGACTCCTTGCAACAATCGTCCCCAGATATTTCCTTTGTGTCCACAGATTTAGCCACATTATTCAATTGGAAAGTCACTAACGAGTCTCTTGGAAGTGATCATCTTATAATTAAAATATATACTAGCATGAGTATCCATAAACAAACTATTAAAAAACGAAATTTTAAAAATTGTGATTGGGACTCTTATTCGGTATTTATAGAGGTTTTATTTAATGAGTTCAACATACCACCTTTTCCTCAAGAATTTTATGATAGGTTTGAGGATACATTACAAACAGCCGCCAATAGATTTATTCCATATAAAATAATTCCACAACATATTTGTAGTAAATTTAACGCAAAACCATATTGGAATGTTGAACTATCTAAAGCAGTGGCGGAACGCCGACTTGCTTTAGCTAACTTAAGACGCAATCCATCTCCGGATAATTTGGATACTCTAAAAGAAAAAATTCGTATCGCTCAAAGATTAATTCGACAATCTAAAAATAACTCCTGGCAAGAGTTCTGTAATTCTATTGATGAAACATCTTCCTCTTCAGAAATGTGGCATAAAATGCGTTGGGTAAAGGGTCATCGTGCAGACACATCTAACCGTGGCATAGACAAGGAGGCAGCTGAAAAATTGCTTAAATCTTTAACTCCCGACTTTACATGTCCACCTCAACCACAATTTCAGTCAATGAATAACACGCTAGAGTCTAAAATCACTATCCAAGAATTGGAAAATTCGATTAAAAAGACTGACACTGCGCCAGGTAGTGATGAGATATCATACACTATGATAAAAAACCTACCATTGAACGGAAAGCAACTTCTTGTCAAATTATATAACACTTTCTTAGAATCTGCGTATGTTCCGTGGCAGTGGAAACAAATTAAAATAATCCCAATCCCAAAATCAGGTAGAGAATCAGGGGCTAATCAAACATTTCGGCCAATTTCACTAATTTCATGTTTGTGCAAAATCTTTCATTCAATTTTAAATAAGAGACTAGAATGGTATTTTGAAAAAGAAAAAATTTTCTCTGAGTGTACTGTAGGTTTCCGTAAAACTAGGTCTTGTCTTGAAAATCTCACACGTTTGGTATCTAAAATACAAATTGGATTTTCTAGAGACTTAACAACAGTTGCCTGCTTTATTGATGTAGAGAATGCATATAATAACGTCGATGTGAGAAGTTTATTATATGCATTAGATCAATTAGGTGTAGGGACGAAAATATGTTTGTACCTTTGGTCATATCTTAATAATAGACAGTTAAGAATATCAACTGGGGGATATGAAGCAATCAGATGCTCGAGTATAGGACTCGCACAGGGAGACCCCTTATCACCACTCCTGTTCAATGCAGCTACATGTTATATTTGTAAGAATGTTACAAATGTGAACATTTCACAATATGCTGACGATTTTGTTCTGTATACATCGAATGGTAAGATAGATGTGGCTATAAGAGAACTCCAATCAGCTTGCATCGATGTAAATAAAATTTTGAGCAGCCTAGGCTTATACATCTCACCTTTAAAAACCAAAGTTTGCATTTTTAAAAAGGGGGGCATCAGATCATCAGTGACATTTAGATTTAATAACCGATGTCTACCGGTAGTTAACTGTGTGAAATACCTTGGTTTATGGCTGGATGGTTCACTAAGATGGGGCAAGCATATCAGTGAAACAATTCAAAAAGTATCCAAATATATAAATCTTTTAAAAGTTCTTTCGGGACCTGGGTGGGGTATTCATCAAAAACACTTAAGACGTCTTTATATCTCCATAGTACGTAGCAGAATTGATTATGCTAGCTTCTTGTATGGCAATAGTTGTCAAACACATTTAACAAAGATGGACAGGGTTCAAAACCAAGCGCTACGCGTGATCGGTGGTTTCATACGTAGCACCCCGATACATGTGATGGAAAATGAGTTAAATATCCCCCCACTCCAGGTGCGAAGGAAATACCTTGCAGGAAAGTTCTGGTTAAAATCTAAGTCTTTTAGTAACAACAGTACTATTAATTTATTACAAGAACTGGCGCTTCTTACCAATAACCGATACTGGTCTAATAAAACTCTTCCTTTACTTGTTTCTTTTCAAAATTCCTTTCAATCTGTAGTTATGCATAATAGCGATTTACTCGAAATGTTTTCTATGGACACTTGGGTCAGTAACATCAATGCGAAACATGTAATATTAGATTCTATTCCGAAAATTGATCGTGCTAAACGGACTTATAATATTTGCGAGTTAAAATTAATTTGCACTCGTTTTATTGAGCAAGAATATGCAGGCTGGTATCATATCTTTACAGATGGGTCTAAAGAGAAATCTGGGGCTGGTTCAGCCTTTTTAGATCCCAAACTTGGAAGTAACGTTAGACTTAAGATTGATTCTGACATTTCAATTATGCATATTGAAATGATTGCCATAGCGGAAGCTCTGGCTTATATCGATTCGATTAATTTTGACCGGTTCGTAATTTTTATTGATTCTAAAAGTGCTTTACAACACCTGGCTCGCTGTACCTCTTCTGTGAGAGGAATACCGATTGCCTATCGCATATTGCAATCAATCTTAAGATTGAAAACTTGTAATAAATTAGTAGTTCTTCAGTGGATCCCGTCACATATCCAGCTTAAAGAAAATGAAGAAGTTGACTCGTTGGCTAAACAAGCTGCTACTAATGGTATTCCTATATCCGTATTACCTCTTTACTCCGACTATGCTAAAATTGTTAAAAAACAGTGTAATGATGTATGGCAAGAATATTTCGACAGGAGATCTTGTGAGAAGGGGATTTGGTATCGTACCATCCAGCCAAATATATTACAGTATCCCTGGGTAGATAACGTTAAATATAATCGGAGTCTCTTAAAAACTGCTCTTCGATTGCGTTCAGGACATATTCCATCAAACAAGTTCGCTTTTTTGATGAATAAAGTTCACTCACCCAATTGCGACGAGTGTGGAATAGTAGAAGATGTGACACATGTTCTGATGGAATGTGTCCGAAACGAACCATTTAGAAACAGACATTTAGGTTCTAGATCGTTAGATATTGGCTATTTGAATGGCATCCTGGCTTTTCCGATGTCGGAGGAGGCCAGAGTGCTACTTAAATTAGCGGAATTAGGTTTAAGTAAATAATTAATTATTTTTTTGATCTAATGTGCATTGTTGTGTTGTATTGTATGAGGTTTTTTATGGGACGATGTGGTCGCTCTGCGACAAAGTCCTTATTAAATAAATTAAAAAAAAAAAAAAAAAAAAAAAAACTACTTAACCGATTTTAAGCAAATTTGCACACCGTGTGCAGTTTGATCCAACTAGAAAGATAGGATAGCTTATATCACCCTTATGGCACACGGAAGGTTTTAATAAAAAAAAAACTTGACAGAACGAAGTCTGTCCGGGCAGCTAGTTTATTACAGTTTACACTGTAAAGGAACTATTTACAACGAGTTAACAATTCTTTTTGTCTCATTTCTTGAAACGTGTCCGTCAGTCACACTGTGTAATTATGCGAGCAAATATTATTATAATTTCATTAGGCTGATTTATTTTAAAACAATTTTCCGCCATCGGCTTCGCTCGCAAAACGAAAAACGTCCCAATCATCCCAGGGGACAATACATCCGGGATAAAAATAACCCTATTCTGGTCCTGAACATGAACTATCATTTTGCCAAGTTTCATCTTAATCCGTACAACGGTTAGCGCGTGGTGAAAGAACAAACATCTAAAGTTTATACGGTTTTAAAATAAAAGCGGCCAAGTGCGAGTCGGACTCGCCCATGAAGGGTTCCGTTGCAGCAAGTAACATAATATAAAAGTTCTTGTACTTCATTGTAACTTTGATCGATGTTTTTTGCGGTTTACGATTTATGACGTGTTAAAAAAAACTACTTACTAGATCTCGTTCAAATCATATTTCGTTGGAAGTTTGTACGGTAATGTACATCATATATTTTTTTTATTTTTATCATTCTCTTATTTTAGAAGTTACAGGGGGGGGGGGGTACATTTTACCACTTTGGAAGTGTCTCTCGCGCAAATTATTCAATTTAAAAAAAAATGATATAAGAAACCTAATATCATTTTTGAAGACCTATCCATAGATGACGTATGGGTTTGATGAAAAAAATATATATGAGTTTCAGTTCTATGTATGGGGAACCCCCAAAATTTATTGTTTTTTTTTTCAATTTTTGTGTGAAAATCTTAACGCAGTTTACGGTATACCAAGTTTCAACAGTATAGCTCTTATAGTTTCGGAGAAAAGTGGCTGTAACATACGGACGGACAGACAGACAGACATGACGAATTTATAAGGGTTCCGTTTTTTGCCATTTGGCTACGGAACCCTAAAAACCTTGTTTGTCTATTTCTTAGTAAATTCAAGTTCAATAAATGGCAATGTTATTGCAAGTGAATGTGTATAAATTATTTTATAACAACCATTGAATTACTAATCCACCGGACCAAATTGACATTGAATAATTTACCTACAGGGTTATCAGTTTTTGGCGAAAAATAAATACTGTCGTGACAAACCGTACGATAAGTGTGTTTTTAAATAATTCTCTTGATTATGTTTTTTAATCGATATTATTGATAACATTAAAATATTATGATATTATTTTTACTAATTTATGTGTACTGTGTATTGAAAGAAGTTAAAGTTTAGGTTGGGAGTGATTATTATAATTCATCAAGATCCGTCTCAGATTTCCGAAAAAACCCTAGGACGATATAGCACGGGATGGGGCCACGGGGGCTCTTAGTTAGTCAGTGTACTCGAAACTCATAAATTAATAAACTATGTTTCGGAGGTCCGTTCCCGTCCCGCACCGGATGTTTTCGAACACTTTACTTCCACGGCCATTGATCTTGTCCGTCCGCGGGGCCACTTATGGGTCGCAACTTTATTTTTATTTATTTTTACAACATTTGTGCTAGTGCTATTGAACTCGGCAATGGCCTTCTCGGTATCGTCAGATAACGATTCTACACCAATAGCCGATGTGTTGTTTGTTTGTAATTCTCCTCCGCGCTCCGCCGACGCCGACGCCCGCGCGCCCGCGCCGACGAGCTGAGGCAGTGAGGCCTCGTTTAGGAGGTGCCTCGTTATCTTTGGAACCGTCGAAATTCAGTCGACCGTGTAATGTATGTGCAGATATCGAAGTTCGCGGCAATTTTGCCGGATTATTATCAACACAGGAAAACTATAATCATTCTGCTAATATTTTAATCACATCTAATTTTGTCCGTTTAGTTCAATTTATGAGTTATGGGCCAGTTGTGATTCTATTATTCTAGAAGATAATTGGAGGAAAACATTTCTTATTTTTGTAGTTGTATCTAGTAAATATATGTTATTTGTCACTAAATGCATAAATTAAAACATTAAAAATTACTATGCTCGCAACCGAAAACCGGTATCTACAATTTTATTCTGCTACACGTGCGAGGTTTTCATGGCCTTTTCTCCAATAATATCTAGTAGGTTCATATACACCTACCTACTATTATTATAATACTAGCCCGCCCCTGCTTCGTTCTAGTAAACCCAAGTTGGTTGGTGTACCTACCCACACCCGACAGTTGCTCCTCTTTTAATCTTTCCGAGGATATAAAAATTTCATTACTTACCTACGTTCCTAATGCAACTTTGGCATTTCTTGTCACATGTGAGAGGTGCTGGTTCCAAGTAAGTCTCTGGTCTATCTGGTTATTCCAAGGTACTTGACTTCTGTGAACTTGACTTTGGTTCCAAGGGAGAGATAGGTTTCCATAGTGTTCCAAGGCTGCGTCTTTTGGTGAATGGTGCTAGGACCGTTTTGTTGCCATTTACACTCAGCCCAGGGTTCTCACACCAGCGTTCCACTTTGTGAAGAGCTGCTTGCATGAAGCTTGACAATGTGTCCGGGCAGGTGCCGCAAATGGTAATAACCAGGTCATCTGCATAGCCTTGAGTGTCCAGAGAGGCGTCGTTTAGTTCCTGAACGAGTGAATCCACAAAAATTGTCCACTGTATAAAGGGTCACAGCACTCCTCCTTGTGGGAACCCTCTTGTTAATATAATTTCTAGGGTGGTTCAAAGATGTTGTATGGATGTTTCTCCGCGCCACCGCAGTCTAGCCGTGACCACGTTCCCTGCAACTGGGTCGAAATATCGGCGTATAAAATAATCTAAATTTTACTAACAAAAAATAACCGACTTCAAAGTCTCAAAAACTACTTGTCAGATCTCGTTCAAATTTATGTGGGACCACATGACAAGCGCCTGCTTTCGATTAAAAAAAGAATCATCGAAATCGGTTGGCGTGATATTGAGTTATTCGTCAATTTGTCGCGCACATCTTAACACAAATTTACGACTTATGTGGTTTTCTCATGGATGCCATTGTCAGATCTCAATAAAATTTATGTGGGACCACATGACAGCCACCAGCTTTCGATTAAAAAAAGAATCATCAAAATCGGTTCGCCCAGTCCAAAGTTCTGAGGTAACAAACATAAAAAAAAACAGTCGAATTGAGGACCTCCTCCTTTTTTGAAGTCGGTTAATAAAATAATTATATCGTGAGTACCCGTATTACAGTAAAAAAAATGTTGTATGGAATTGGACTAACCTATTCCTTAAAATTGATCCTAAACCCAGTTCACGGTGGTGTCATCAATACTTCGGCTTTTCATACCTTCCAGTATTATGTCAGTTAGAGTGTAAGCAAAGGCCCCTTCTATGTCTAGAAAGCAGCATAAAACTATTTCTTTGTCTTCGAGGGATTTTTCGATTTGGTCAGACGGCTCAATCAATGCTGATTTCGTCGATTTCCCTTTCTCATAAGCATGTTGTTTTGGATGTAAAGGTCTGACCTTCAAGAAGGTGCCTCTAATATGATGGCCAATGCCAATTACTTTGTCCATGGTTTTCAGGAGGAATTAACTAATACTTATTGGTCTGTATGATTTGGGTAATGACCTATTCCTGTCACCATATTTAGGGATAAAGATTACTCTCACGTTTTCCAACTGACTGGCAGATAGCCGCAGGCGAAGCTCGCCACATTATTTTTATTAGTGCTGCAAGAATTTCGTCTAATAGAATCCTTCTTGAAGTAGAGCCGGGAAGATCTTGTCTTCTCCTGTGGGTATGCTCTGGGCCTACTCGATAAGCGAGACTCGTGCTTATTAGTGGCCGATAATGGGTTGAAGCCTCTATAATTTGATCAAAATGACTGCATATTTAGTACTTATCAGACAACGACCTTTCTGCTAAGTACCTACTTACTAGGTATTTGAAGTAAACATTTCCGTAAATCACTGAGTAGGTATTTGCTGATGAAATTCTCGATTGTCAACGGGACGCAGTGTTGTTTGCAAAACGTGTGTGTATTTATTATTTTACCGATAATAGGCAAGCGATTACGCTTTTACGATTATTTCCGCAAATAAAAGTTTATTTGCCATGTCATGTCATGATAAAATTAAGTGGAATGTTGATGGTGAACGAAGACTTTAACGTGCTATTGATGTACCTAAACCTGCCTTACATATAAAATCGTACTGTCGCCGATCTAAACTAATATTATAAAGAGGAAAGTTTTGATTTTTTGTTTGTTTGTAATGGGTTAACTCAAAAATTACTCTACCGATTTCAAAAATTCTTTCATCAATAGGATTTATACGAAAACCAAAGCAAAGCAAGGGCGGTTCTAGTACCTATGCCTTCTTACGTACGTAAGCTGGGCAAAAAGCAGCGTTCCTAAACCTACATACTGTTTTAGTACTATTCTACGAGTTGTAGATATTTTTCCAAAATTAAAGTGCTCATATTATGGGGTTTCTTACTAGGAAATTTTGTTTTATTTGAATGCAGCGAATTTTGTAAATTTTACTACTTTAGATAATTGGCACATTCTCACTGCTCCGCGTTTTGCCATTCCGTACAGGGCCAGAACGCAGGGGTATGAAACTAACCACGTATAGATTGGAACTAACTTTTTTACTAAGTTCTTCCAATTCATACACGAGCAGTACGCAAATAATCGCGTATACTTCGTAGAAGACGTAGAAGTATATCTTGTTCCATAATGTACAGCGCCATTACGCATACGGACTAATCGTGTGTGTATCGGAACCCCCGTAACGGGAGAGTGGGGGGCGGATAATTTTTCAAAATTGGTGACTAGACATGGGTACCTCAACCAAAACGCGTGAGCTGCAAAACAGGTCTTGAGTCACGAAGTTGAGCTGGAGCTGCGAACCGGTTCGTGATTCAGCTCAAGGACCTGAAAGATTCATAAGAGCTGACAAGACATTTCAAATTTCAACCTTAATACTATTATCATTAGGATATATTATCTTAGTCGACGCGTACAGATCAGGTCCAAGTACGGCTCGCAGGTCGCGGGATCTGATTCACTCTTAAGCTGCGACATTCAAATTTCAACCTTATTACTATTATTATTAGGGTATATTATCTTAGTCGACGCGTACAGTTCAGGTCCTTTGAGCTGAATTGAAACCTGGTCGATCAGTTTTTGAGCTGCAGGTTAACAGGTCACTTTCGTGGGACCTGAATCTTTGAATCAGATCAGATCTGAGTTACACACCTCTATTGGTGACAGAACAGACTTAGTCAACCCCGACCCCACGTGGTACTAGTCTGCCCTACCCCTAGAGTGAATGTAAACCCCGGAGGGGCTGCACTTCCCGCAACGCCGAAGACGTTTGGAAGCCTGTTTGTGTATCAAAATCCCCTAAATTCTCCCTAAAAGTGCATTTAATGCAACTTTGTAATTATCATTGTATTTGTCATTTTACTTTACTCAATACATCATTTGGTAAACAATATAGGTAATACAACTAAATGAATGATTTGGCCTTTTGAAAAGTGTTAAATTATTATAAAAGGTAGACCAAACGTACAGTTGGCAACGCTTAGGTTGGGAAATAAAACAAAATTATGTGATAAGTTGGCAAATGATTATTCGGCGAAATAAAATTCTGCGAAACGTTAGTTGGCAAGTGATAATCTGCCAAACAATATTCGGCGACAAAGTTTAGTATAGTTTTGAACGAAGACCCGACGCGAGCATCTTACGATACAAACTATACGCGTTCAGTACGCAAAATTCGTGTATACTTTGTAATAACAAAAAAAACTGCATTACAATATATAGGTACGCGAGCAGTTTCCTATGGCTGCGTTCTGGCGTTGTATACAAGGAAAAGACGCCACTGCGTCCGCTAATATTCTAAATGTTACTGACCTAACTTGATCTAGATTGAAATATTTCAAATCGGGGTAGCGTAAGACCGTAGAGAGTGGTAGAGATAACGTCACTGCTTAATTATTCAAACATAAGATAAGCAATGAACTAATATACTAAAAGTAATTGTACACTACCGACTAGGAGTAGGTAAAACCTCCACATGACGTTTTAAATGCGTCATGATTTGTGTTGCGTTTTTTAAATCAAACCAATCTTTCCTTGTTTGTATAAACCGCCGATAAACGAGTAGGCGAGCCATCTTATGCTATGTGCCCTAAGTGGTCAATGGAGCGAAAGAGAAAGATTAAGACATTCCAAAGCGCTCAAATAAGTAATTCGGAATCGTGGTTGAGACGAGGCACTAATAACTACAATACGAAAACCTATGCAGCACTTATGATCGTTATCGTTAATGTCTAGCAAAGCTGATATTATGTATTGTTTGAATTCGGACGTTGTCTCTGCTGCGTCCCCAAGCTTACCCTCATGCCATGCCGTATCCAGTCGCATCGCATGTACTGCGCACCAGCTGTCGGTGTCGGGGTCAACGACCGCGCCGAGACACCCCATCTACGACCCTCCACATTAACATTCGCTTTGAATTCAATTAAAAATATATACATACATTTACAATTTATTCATACTTAATTTATTGATAAATGCCAATACATGGTAAGGATTAAATGTAAACAAAATTGTAATAAGGAGAATAAATTACGGTCGCGGAAAACACTTTTAATCTGTTAAGTTTTTTACTACAACTTTCATACGTAATTAATTTTATCGATCATTTGGTTTTATTAATCCGCATTATCCGCTGTTACTGACGTATGAGCAATACTAAGTCGACCGAACGTGTCGGTTATATTTAGTTTTTGTATGTATGTACATTAACTTGCTTTAAATTATTGTAATCAATTCATCACAAAAACCCTTAATAGCCGTTCGAAAATTTTTACATATTGTAATGGTTAATTTAAAGTTTATTTATTCTAAGCTTATTGTTTGAAGATTATGGAAGTATGTATTAATGGACCCCGCTTTTTAGTTGGTGTACTGAAAAATCCTCTGTAATTTATAGGAAGGTACAATATTGATGTTTAAAAATTGTAAGACATACACTGAACTATCTACATATATAAGTATTGTAACTTATAAGTAAAGTGAGTTGCATTAGTCTATCCACGTTTTATAAGAACCAGTAGCCGGATGACAGAAGTTTGCTTTTTTTTTTGGTAAATCTTGTTTTTTCACTCATTGGCTTAGTGTTGCTTAACAACGCCATCTACCTACTTATACAATACTAGCTGTTGCCCGCAGCTTCGCACGCGGAAATTATGCTTATCATATTATTTATTATCCCTTACAAAAGAAAATTTAAAAACAGGTTCATTTATATTGAAGTACTTATATTTAGGAATTTACATACTGAAACTTACGATACAATCACAGATTATTCCTCCGGGAGCGGGTTTGGAATAGTAAACAACATTAACTTTTTTTCTTTTCCCTCTCCCTCTCCCTCTCCATCTCCCTCTCTCCCCTTGCCCTCTTCCTCTCCCGCTCCCTGTCCCTTCTCCTCTTCCGCTCCCTGTCTCACTCCCCTCGCTCTCCCTCTTCCTGTCCCACTCCCTCTCCCGCTCGAGGTCTTTCTCCCACTTCATATCCCTCTCCCTCTTCCTCTATCGCTCCCAGTCCCTCTCCCGCCCACACCCGCGCCCTCTCCCGATTTCTGTCCCGCTCCCACTCCCTTTCCCGCTCCCTGTCCCTCTCTATCTCCCTCTTCCGCTCCTTCTCCCTCTCCTGCTCCCTGTCCCTTCTTAACTTAAAAAATGACGAAGTTGCTTACTAAGTTCATTCCCCTAAATTAACTCTTTAAGGGATGATAATCCGAAAAAAATAAAATCTAAGTTAACTTTTGTTTATTACTATAAACTTACATAAAAAAATCATATATTTTATAACTCTAAAACTGGCGAAGTTGATTTGTATATAGTTGACTACCAACCCCTATTATTAGGGGATGAATTTCGAGAAATCAGTGATACAGTTATTTTTTGTGTCTAACTATAAGCATATATACAAATTTTCACCCTTCGTACTTCAAAACTGACGAAGTGTCCATACTAACTTTCGCACTCTTATTTAACTCTTTAGGGGATGACTTTCCAAAAAAAACGTAATATGTACTTCCAAATTTTGTTTCTAATCTGAAGCTAATATATAAATTTTCATGTTTTTAACTTTAAAAATGATGAAGCGTACCAAATGAAATCCTCTAAATTAACCCTTTAAGGGATGATTTTCCGAAAAAAATTGTTAAAGTTAACTTTTGTTTATTACTATAAACTTACATAAAAAATTTCATATTTATAACTCTAAAATTGGCGAAGTTGATTTGTATGTAGTTGATTACCAACCCCTATTTTTAGGGGATGAATTTCGAGAAAACAGTGATACAGTTATTTTTTGTGTCTAACTATAAGCTTATATACAAAATTTCACCCTTCTTACTTTAAAAATGACGAAGTTGCATACTAAATTAAATTCACTAAATTAACCCTTTAAGGGATGATTTTCCGAAAAAAATTGTTAAAGTTAACTTTTGGTTATTACTATAAACTTACATAAAAAATTTCATATTTATAACTCTAAAATTGGCGACGTTGATTTGTATGTAGTTGACTACCAACCCCTATTTTTAGGGGATGAATTTCGAGAAAACAGTGATACAGTTATTTTTTGTGTCTAACTATAAGCTTATATACAAATTTTCGCCCTTCGTACTTCAAAACTGACGAAGTGTCCATACTAACTTTCGCACTCTTAATTAACCCTTTAGGGGATGATTTTCCAAAAAAACATAATATTTACAAATTTTGTTTCTAGTCTGAAGCTAATATGTAAATTTTTATGTTTTTAACTTCAAAATTGACGAAGTTGCCTACTAAGTTCAATTCAGTAAATTAACCCTTTAAGGGATGATTTTCCAAAAAAATATATTAAAGTTAATTTTTGTTTATTACTATAAACCTACATAAAAATTTTCAAATTTATAAATCTAAAACTAAGAAAGTTGGTTTGTATGAAAGTGACTTCTAACCCTTATTTGTACCCCTTAGGGGATGAATTTCCAAAAATCCGTTCTTAGTGGACGTCTCCTTAGCATAAACTATCTCCCTGCCAAATTTCATCTTAATAGGTTCGGCAGTTTCTGAGATTTTTTGTTTAATCAGCGGTGTGTCGCTTTTCAATTTTATATATATAGATACAGAACACGCAATAGGATCCTACCTTCCCTACATAGCTTTAGTGTTGCTACTCGCCAATACATGTCAGGAAGAGTCTTTTGTAGCAGTTTTTCATTGCCTCAAAATACGGATAAAACGACATTTTCTAAAAATGAATCCTAACTAGATCGATTTATCGCCCCCGAAACCCCGATACTTTTAATGAAAATCCGTTCACTAGTTTTTGCGTAGAGTAACTAACGCCCATATATATCCTGTATATATCCTCACAAACAAACTGACATTTATAACATTAATAGGATTACAATGTATTTTCACATGTCATGAGAAAATAATCTTTATGTAGCTACTTTGCAAAGTAAACCGCGGGCGCCTGTATCTTCGCTAATAAGGGAACATACCCAAACCACGTGACTCATTCAGGGGGCGGAGGGGGGATAGGATTACTCACGTCATCAAGTTTTTTTTTGTTATTATATTTCTGTAATACTAATTTATGTTCTTTTAGCTCTGTTTGCAAAAAAAATTTGCCACGTGTAAACTAGGGGGTCTTCCGTCTTTCACGTGTCGCGGTTGGTCTCGGAGAGGGGGTAAAAAATGGGTCACGTCACGTGGTTTGGATACGTTCCTTAAAGTTCTTCTAACCGCTTCAATTCAGGCGTTCAGGTTCGATTTATACAAATTTCCTGTTTATAAAATTACCGTATGATAAAATAATATCTTTACTGTCTATCAGTAATTCTACTCTTATGCCTAGTTTTGGAGGTAATAAAGATACACACTGCTTACATATTTAGGATCATTCATTCTATGTATTTCTATTTTAAAATATTCTTTCGTAAAATTGTTTTTTGTTCTCTAAAAATCTTACCAGACGTTTTCACAAGAAATATGTGCACACTAAATACTTTAAAGAGGGTGCATTTTTATATCGGTCTGTGATTTGTTACTATTTCATTCAAATTGTTACAAAAACAAAACTAGTTAGCGCGACAGCAGTCGATTTATTTTAGATACCAAGCGCATAACCGCCATCATCTGATAAAGACATGCCAAAATTACACATACTAATTTCGCTGTTCTATTAATACGGGACAGAACAGTTAACGACATGCACCAGACGTTTTATACTTAATTTTTGTAAATAGCCGAGACACGAGTAGACTAGCTACCTAATGGCACAGTTGCTAATGGTGAGCGATTACCGTGGCTCATGGACATTAGTAACACCTAAGGCATACAGACACATGCTTGCCGACAAAAGAAGCAGATGTGCATTATTACTTTATTATACGACCCGTGTGGCGCAATGGTTACCATGCCGGATCGCCGCGCCAAGGAGCCTGGGTTCGATTGCCAGCGAGGCGGTTTGAATGATGAGTTTGAATTTCTGTTCTTGGTCTGGGTGTTTGTCTGTTGGATTTGTGTGTTGTCCATGGCACCCACGACACATGACACAGGGAATCCTAGTGTGGGGCTATGAGTGTGAAGCGTTATTTATATTTATTTATTTACTAGCAATTGGCCTCGCTTCGCTTCGGAAAAAATAGTAGTCAGTTTACTTACAGAACATAGCAGAACATAACATACCTACTCTTCAAGCAGCATGATTAATTTTATTAGAACCACATTACAAAGGTCAAAAATATAACGTTTCGATATTTTAGGGTAAAAGAAAAAAAAAGTTTCCCTTAATAAATGTTTACGAATTTTTCTTTGGGTTATTATTTAGGTACATGAGATCAGGGAGACGTCATCGCACTCATCGCGCATCGCTACTCCGCAATACATTATAGTCTACTCGATATGTTCAAAATGGTTGAAATTAGAGATACTGCTCTTAAAAATACGTGCGATAGCTCATTCTGTTCGGAATGATGTCTAGAAAAATGTTTCGGAAGCGTTTACCAGCACGTAAAAAATTGCAAAAGTTATTGACAAAATAAAGTTGAAAAAAAAAAGTATTTTGTTTTTGGTAATCACTTCGAAACTATTAATATTTAAGAAATTTTAAAACAAGATTCTTAAAGTAGAGGAAATTTCCAAACAATGACTCGCGACTCTCGGAACTCTATCTCCATTATTTATAACTTTAATTTAACGCTGAAAATGGGTCTCCACGCTGCATTTTTAGGTTGCGCGTGCGGCGTCAAAACCGAGTTCGTCACACTCAATAATTTTTTAAGGTATTAATTATTAATTTAAAAAAATAAAAAAAATATGGTGTATTCGAAACACTTCAAAGAATTTGCTCCCGTAGGAAATTTTGCTTAAAGTTAATTTTTCAACAAGTTAGACGATTGTTAATTAACTAAATTTTCTCGAACTTCCATTTTCATTGTACATTAAAAAAAATGTTTAAGTAATTGTCCTATAAATTTTTCGCTTCGTGGAGCCCTTCTTATATACATGCTTAACGAGATCACGTCATAAAAGTTTAAAAAGTTTTAATACTTTGTGTATAATAATTTTATAAGTTGAACAAAAAATGAAAAATCCAAATAATATTATTGAAAATATTTTTTTCTCAATTTATTATTACATAATCGTTTTGGCATTCATAAAAGACATTTAATGACTTGAAAAAAAAAATTCACTCATTTTTTTATAATTTTTTTTTATAAACAAATAGACTATTTCAATGCTTTCAAGAAAAAATTTCTTAATATCTTATTCTTTACAAAACATTATGATTTTTGAAAAAAAAATTTTTTTCTTAATAATGATATTTAATTGTTTATAATTGTTTTTTAATATTTCTATTGTTTGAATAATTAGTTAATAATTTTTTTTTCTTAAAAATTATAATTAATCATCTTTAATAGAAATGTAAAAAAATATTTTTTTTATCAACAATTTCATTGTTTTTTAACTTAATAATTTTTTATAAACAAATTCTCAACTTTTTTATATATTTTTTCTGAAACACCTAAAAATAAAAAAAAACAACGATGCATAACAAAGTACAGATAAAAACATTTTTCAATTTTTTAATTTCGATTCGATAAAAAAACGAAAAAATTGTTTGTTCAACTTATAAAATTATTATACACAAAGTATTAAAACTTTTTAAACTTTTATGACGTGATCTCGTTAAGCATGTATATAAGAAGGGCTCCACGAAGCGAAAAATTTATAGGACAATTACTTAAACATTTTTTTTAATGTACAATGAAAATGGAAGTTCGAGAAAATTTAGTTAATTAACAATCGTCTAACTTGTTGAAAAATTAACTTTAAGCAAAATTTCCTACGGGAGCAAATTCTTTGAAGTGTTTCGAATACACCATATTTTTTTTATTTTTTTAAATTAATAATTAATACCTTAAAAAATTATTGAGTGTGACGAACTCGGTTTTGACGCCGCACGCGCAACCTAAAAATGCAGCGTGGAGACCCATTTTCAGCGTTAAATTAAAGTTATAAATAATGGAGATAGAGTTCCGAGAGTCGCGAGTCATTGTTTGGAAATTTCCTCTACTTTAAGAATCTTGTTTTAAAATTTCTTAAATATTAATAGTTTCGAAGTGATTACCAAAAACAAAATACTTTTTTTTTTCAACTTTATTTTGTCAATAACTTTTGCAATTTTTTACGTGCTGGTAAACGCTTCCGAAACATTTTTCTAGACATCATTCCGAACAGAATGAGCTATCGCACGTATTTTTAAGAGCAGTATCTCTAATTTCAACCATTTTGAACTTATCGAGTAGACTATTAGGTCTATGACTCCGCACTAATATTTCCTGTGATGTGACGCGATTGATATATACACACACAATTAACCAACATTTTTACACACAAATATCTGTGCTTGGAATTTAACCCGTGATTGTTTGTTCAATAGGAGTATCATAAACACGCTGCATGATATTATTTTCAAGTTAGCTCATGGTTATTGTATGTTGTTTACTTATCCAGTAGAACAATCAGTATCTTGAAGACAGACGTTGATAAATTAACGTTGACATTGAAAAAAGGCTTTTTATATATTGATGACAAAAGACTAGAAGAGTCAGTTGATGGTAAATAGGGCCGCCCGTGTAGACATTTTTAAACATATGTAGGTACTTCCGATAATCCAGAGATAAGTAAAAGTATATGTATATGTAATGTTAGGTATAAGTACTTATTTATAAGTACTATTATTTCTTCTGTGGTAAAAGCACAAGCTGCACAAGTGTTCCAAATGTAATGTTTTTTGTCAACAGAGTATTTCGTATTCGTACCAAAAATAAAACATCAGCTTGTGACGATAATTCGTTTGAAATCGTAAGTACATTCCCGTTGCTCTATATTGTTTTTGATAATGGAATAAAAACAAACTGGATACGTTGGTTGCCCAATGCTAAAAATGATAATGCAGAGCCGTACAAACAGCTTCGATAAAACTGATGGCGCCAAGATACCTTATCGTGTCACTATCTACATATTGTAAAAGTATGCTCGAAAATATTATTTGGTTTTTTGTACATGAGTTTAAATGTTACACAATATTTATTAATGTCCTGTATAATGTGTACTTTGGGTTATTAATATCATTCTGTACGCTAGTGAAGGACTCCTGCTCTGTGCTCGTAGTACCTAATCCATTTATTCAAAGCGACACTTTCCTATCGACAGTTAGTGAGTGTTCACACTGAACTCGCGGGCGCGGTGGCGGATTCGTGTTCACACTGGCCGCCAGGCGTTTGCGCGATTGTGACATGTTGTCAGAGGTTGAAAACATGGACGACGATCTTTTTTTAACCGAAAATTCATACCTAAAGTTCCATTTAGGTACTCACCCTCCATATCAGGAAACAATTCAGCAATTTCCTTCCATAGTTTATTAAGAATGTTTCTGTTCATAAGATGCCTGTGTTTACTCTGCCAAATCTGAGTTCAAATCTAATCAGTTCTAGCCTGAATAGTACTAATAAACTCTTCTGTATTGAAGGACATGATCCTAGATGAAAGAACAACCCTTTAATCTGGGGACCTCTGGGGACATAATGAATTCATGTGCTATCGTTTCTAGCGACAAGTTCAAAATGGTTGAACTTACCTGACATCGCGAGTGAGTCGCGCGCTCCGCCGCTAGTTCAGTGTGAAGTGAACACACTCATACATTCTCATGCGTTTGATATTGCCGCTAGCGGGCCGGGCGCGCTTGTCGCTAGCGTGCCCGCTACTTACACCGCACGTGCGTTTTGTATGTGAACACTTTCATAGTAGTTCATATGTTTGATATTTCGCGACCACGCCCGCGACCGCGCCCGCGAGTCAGTATGAACAAGCACTTAGGGTTCGTAGTATCGGCCTCTGGTATCGGATAGCGACTACTAGTGCGGTATCGATGAGTACTACTTAGTATCATGTAATTGCGAGGATCACTAAGTCTGAAGCTTAACTGCGTCAGGCGGGTCTTATGGGTCAGACCAGTCATACCCTGTAAAGTACAGATTTTTCCGTGGGAATGAGTTAAATTAAAAATTGATTTCGGGAGATGTAAGAAAATATAAATAATTAATTTATAAGTAGATAATTTATTGAAAAACGAGCAAGACTTACAATAGTCGCTTAATTATGATCTGTAACATCTGAAATCTCACCTTGGCAATAAGCAACATTAACATAATATCCTAAAAAGATGATTTAGGTAGTATTTGAAATGATTTATCGTAACGAAGAATAATTATTTTTAATAAAGATTGTATTTTATTTTATTTAATTGTCAGTAGGAATGAGTCAATCATTTTTGGTCCAGCCAGTGTGTATGTACTTAGTGGGTCCAGTGGATTAGAGATTCGACGATAACTCTTTTTTTGTCTTGACAATTTTATTGTTATATTTTTTAATTTTCATCTCCATATTAAAAACCCATTTTTAACACCAATGCATAAGAAATGCATTTGGGAGTAAATTCATTTGAAAACTTTACTTAGGATTATCCATAAAAATATTTTGATGACAACTCCTTATACCTAATATGTTTCATCATATTATTCGAAGTGTTCCCAGAGGACTTTAGTGTTTTTGAAGTTATAGGTACTTTTCTTTCTTAACCATATTTTATGACTATTTACCTCTTATCGAGTTCACCCACCGCGTCTCCTTTGACAATCAAGGGCTACAAAGTTGTTAACACATCCTAGTGCAAGTTTTCACGTCATATAGTATTTCTCTGGCAAACAAGCGCCATGTAGAATGTGAAACAAAACAACTATAAATAATGTTACGAACTTACGTCTCTTGTTTACGTTCTTATAATAAAATAAGATGGGTGAATACTTGAAAAAAATATTTAGCGCTCCTAAAAATTCTTTCGCACTGCATCTCTATAGTTTAAACCGCCAATGTAGGTTTTTAGGGTTCCGAAGTAAAAACGTTTTTTTTCCTCGTGTACCCTACCCCATAGTACGGGGTATCGTCGAAAAGGTCTCTTAAAAATATTATGGGTCTTCTAAAAGACCATTTTTTAATTTAAAGGTCCGTTTCCCGTCCGTTTCCGTCCGTGTCCGCACCTCTTGCAAGCTAAATGGTAAGTGATGTGAAAAATTCACGGCAGTAGCAATATGCTATGATGAATTTAAAAGGAAAACTGTCACGGCTATCTTAGCTTAAAGGGGGCCATTGACGATGCGATCGATCGGTGCGATCCGTCGTTGCCGACCGATCGCAGCGCAACGACGGATCGGTAGTGTATGTTAAGATTGTTAACGATTTGCTTGATCGCAGACGATATCGGCGATCACAACAAAAATCCAGGCAATCTTGAATATCGCACCGATGAATCGACAGTATGTGGGTGATGGGTCCACACACCTGCGATCACCGATGCGATTTTTAGGGTTCCGTAGCCGAATGGCAAAAAACGGAACCCTTATGGATTAGTCATGTCTGTCTGTCTGTCTGTCTGTCTGTCCGTCCGTCCGTCCGTATGTCACAGCCACTTTTTTCCGAAACTATAACGACGGTTAAAAGGCGAATTGATTCAAGCGCCATCCTGGGCGATATTGAGTTATATACATCATTGGAATCGGCGAATTTTTGCGCGTCGATGGAGCCGGGTTTGAGGTTAATCTGAGCACTTTTTTGGCGCTTGGCTCCATGACCAATTTGGGTATCATTTTTGCTTACGCGGTATCAAGTGTAGCGAATTTGGTTGTTTTTTTCAAAGCATGTATATAGACCCACGAAAAAAAAGGGTTTTTCGTACTATTTGTAGTTTAAGCCATTTATCCTCGGATGGAATGAAATGGTATCGGCATTTGGATTCTTTTTACTTGATCTAAAATAATTAAACAAAGGATGTTAATTCTTTTTTGCTTGATCCAGATTTTTTAGTGGATGTTACTTAAATCATTTTGCCTTAAACATTCAAACATTATCTCTGTCGCTTGAATCAATCTTACCTGAACTAGTATTTTGAAGAATATGACTTGTGCTAATTTTCCTTGACCAGTTTTAAGTCTTTATATCATTTAGAACCATTTTCTTTTTGCAAAAAATAAATGTCTGCACGCTTGATTCCTTTATGTTAGTTTATTAATTAAACTAATATAGTACTTCAATCAGTTTACTCCTTTCACCTTGCATTAAAAATGGCGTTTAAATCACAAGCAAAAGAACACGAAACAACGCGGGTAGGTATTTGAATCCACGGCACGCGTAATCGCGCGAGGTTTCACACAAATTTTCTATATGAAAACATTCTTTCAGCTTTATCTTAATAACATACATACATACATACATATAAGTCACGCCTCTTTCCCGTAGGGGTAGGCAGAGACCACTTCTTTCCACTTGCTACGATCCTTACATACTTGTTTCGCTTCGTCCACTTTCATTATTCCTTTCATACAAGCTCTTCGGTTTGCTGTAATCTTGACCTGGCCTTTTTTCAAGACGTCCCTAATTTGGTCTTGAAACGTCCACCTAGGTCTACCCCTTCCAACACTCGCATTCACACTCGCCTTATACATTTTTTTCGTCAATCGTTCTTCGTTCATTCTCTCGACATGTCCAAACCATCTCAGCATACCTTTCTCAATTTTTGTCACTACATCTTCTTTCACACCACAACGTTTCCTTATCTCACTATTTCTTATCCTGTCACTCAGTTTAACTACTATCATACTTCTTAACGCTCTCATCTCAACTGCATTTATCCTGCTTTCATGTTTCTTCTGCCATACCCAACTTTCACTTCCGTACATGAGTGTCGGAACCAACACCCCCTCATGCACAGCCAAACGAGCCTTGTTAGACACCTTCCGACTGTTCATAAAGGAGTGCAAAGCTCCATTCACCATGTTTCCTGCATTCACTCTTCTTTCAATATCGCTCTCACACTTTCCATCTCTTGTAAACTTTGAACCCAGATACACAAACTCATTCACCTGTTCAATTTGTTCATCTCCAATCACGATATTGCAGTCTGTCACTGCCTCATCTCTTTCAAACACCATAACTTTCGTCTTCTTTACATTCATCTTCATTCCCTTTCTAACAAAAGCTCCATTCATAGCAGTTACCATCTCTTGCAACTCCTCGGCTGAAGACGCAAGTAACACTTGGTCATCAGCTTAGAGAAAACATTTGGCGAGTAACTCATTCATTCTCAACCCACTTTCATTCTCTTTTAAGTCTGTCAAGCAATTGTTCATGAACAGATTAAACAGCCACGGTGACGCTACACATCCCTGTCTAACACCTTTTTCGATATTAAATCATTCAGTGTATGCCCCGTTTATCCTTACACAAGCACTAGAATCCCTATAAAGAGATTGTAATGCTCGTATGAGGATACTGCTCACACCATTCACAGACAATGCTGACCACAATTCATTCCTCACCACTCTATCATAGGCCTTTTCTAGATTCACGAACGCGCAATAGACGTTCTTGTTTTTAGCCAAACACTTTTCGGCTATGCGCCGCAAGGAAAAGACCTGATCCGTACATCCCATTCCCTTTCTAAATCCCGCTTGTGCGTTCCATACTTTTTCATCTGTTTCATTCACAACCCTTTCAATCAACACTTTTGCATACAATTTACCGACGA
Source organism: Thymelicus sylvestris (assembly GCA_911387775.1). Lineage (NCBI taxonomy): Eukaryota > Metazoa > Arthropoda > Insecta > Lepidoptera > Hesperiidae > Thymelicus > Thymelicus sylvestris. Next base: position 6,277,924 of record OU426886.1, read on the forward strand.
CGCTGAAAAGGCTTATACCGCGGTAATTTATGCAGTCCTGCCATGACCCTTTTCCCTTATACAATGGCACGATTACGGCTTTGCACCAGTCTCCCGGTACTTGCCCATTTCGCCAGCACAAATTGAAAAGGCGGTACAGCTGGCTAGCTACTATGCCCTGTCCAGCCCTCAGCATCTCGACGGTAATCCTGTCATACCCTGCTGCCTTACCTAATCTTATACTTTTCAACGCTTTCACTATTTCATCCATGCTTATCTCACTTTCATCAACATTTATATTAGTTTCCATGGAAGGTGCCGGATGTTGTACCTGCACTTCCTCTCTTTCAAACAAACTTTCAAAATACTCTTTCCATCTCTTTAACACACATTCTTCTCCTTTTATAATGCTCCCATCTTGACTCCTGATTGTGCTCAGCTCCGAGGTAGATGTTTTTCCTCTGGCTGTTTTGATGGATTTCCAGAAAAACTTGATGTGAAACTTAGTAACAATTATAAAAATTACGAGTAGTGCCAATATTCGAAGGCTGATTATTACAAATGTTACCAACGTTTAAATATACTTAAATTTAAGTAAATGAATAATTAAAACAAAAGTTGATTCATGAAAAGCATTGTTTTATTAAATTTTAATTATTTCGTTGTATAAAATCGACTTTAAAGTCTAAGTTCTTAAAAGTATGCCATAAGTTACTTTTCTTTGAATTGACAATGTCCTTTCATTCGTTTTCCCTACATCGTGAAATTTATTTTATTACCTTTGAGCTATTTTCTCCAAGTCAAATTTTAATAAATCTTGCGATTAAAACAATTTGCTTTAAATCTTATTACATCACTGTGTAATTTGAGTCATTACTCCTTGAACAGTTTACAACTAGGTGAGCGGTTTAAATCATTTATCCATGAACAGTTTATAACTAGGTGAGCGGTTTAACTCATTTATCCATGAACAGTTTATAACTAGGTGAGCGGTTTAACTCATTTATCCTTGATCTGTTAAAGAAGTCATTGTACACTTGAATTATTTTGCTTTGAACAGATAAATAGTAATCGTGTACTTTGATTCCTTTTGACCTGATCAAAGAATTGTGCAAAATGGCTCAAGTTACATCTAACTCCGTTAAAAAACACCTTTTATTTGTTATATATATATCAAAAAATAGCACAAAAAATACCGCTTTATGATTGGGGAGACTCGTCAATTTTTATTGTATACTTTAGGAACAATGATTTTTTTTCTCAAAAAATAAACTTTAAAACGCTCTCCTGTAAAGTTCGCAAAATGGCGCTTGAATCAAGTCGCCTTTTAACCGTCGATAAGAGCTATACCATTGAAACTTGGTACGTAAGTAGATGTATTCTGTGAACCGCATTAAGATTTTCACACAAAAATATAAAAAAAAACAATAAATTTTGGGGGTTCCCCATACATAGAACTGAAACTCAAAAATGTTTTTTTCATCAAACCCATACGTGTGGGTATACGAATATACATTCAAAAATGATATTGAGGTTTCTAATATTATTTTTTTCTGAACTGAATAGTTTGTGCGAGAGACACTTCCTAAGTGGTAAAATGTGTGTCCCCCCCCCCTGTAACTTCTAAAATAAGGGAATGATAAAACTGAAAAAAATATATGATGTACATTACTAAGCAAACTTCCAACGAAAATTGGTTTGAATGAGATCTAGTAAGTAGTTTTTTTTTAATACGTCATAAATCGTAAACCGCAAAAAACATTAATCAAAGTTACAACGAACTACTAGAACTTTTATATTATGTTACTTGCTGCTACGGAACCCTTCTTGGGCGAGTCCGACTCGCACTTGGCCGCTTTTTTGTCTCATTCTGATGCCGGCCGCCGCACGCATCGCATGCTTCAATGCCTTGGCTAGTGCGTTACGTAGGTACTACGTACCTATCGACATTCGATGGACGAAACAAATAATTTTTTGAAGTGAAAACTTCTTTAGTACGGGGGTGACTTGAAATTTTATGAAACGAAACTGTCCAGTGGAGACTAGAAATGAGTGGAGACTGACTTGAGTTGAGTTGAGTTGAGTTGCGTGGAGTGGAGTGGAGTAGTAAAACCTACAATTATCATCTTCCCGAAATTTTACATTCGTCTCATTATCTTGAAAACAAAATTTTTGAAGGTTTCACTTCTAACACGTGTGAATTGCACACATTTTAATTTTTTGCCGTATTGGGGCGGCTTAAGAATACTAACCCCAAACCCACACTGGATGGGTGTCGTAAATTAATACGTGTAAACGGACAATTTAGTAGTTTAGTAATCAAGTAGAGTTTTATTTTTTTCTTTTGTAGCCGAATCAAAGTTACTGCCACATAGCTAAGGAAAAGAAGTTCGTTTTCCATTTTGTAGGGCACGTATTGAATTATTTGAGCACGTCTTTATCCTTCCGTTTCAAACAAGTAAATATTTGATCGCGATCGATCGTTGCGATCGTTCGTGTATGAGTGGCACTTTTGAACCGATCGATCGGTGCGATGTCCGGCAGGTCGATCGCACCGATCGATCGCATCGTCAGTGGCCCCCTTAAGTAGTTAATGAGTACTTAATAGTCGATAAACTTACAACTTCGTAACTCTATATTGCGCGTGACTTGGAACGCACTTGGCCGGTTTTGTTCAAAATATTAATTTTAAAGAACATAATCTATGTAGTTCTGAAAATTTTCTAAGGGAAGAGACTATATAGTAATTCGTTCTCTTCTCTTAGGAAATACTTTACATTTACTGAATTTGATTTTGAAAGTTTTAAAGTTTACGTCGAACTGCAGTTTGCGGTTGATGAACCCGTTTAAGTTTGATATGTGAACCTATTCTGAACTAACCTGGTAATCTAGTTTGGTTTAGAATACGGGAAACGGGCAAACGGGTAATATTGAGTGATTGCATTCCTATAATACAAATATGCAAATTTTACAGTTTATCAAATTTTATAGCGTCAACAGGAAATAAAATGTCAAAATGGACGACTAAGCGTATGTGGAGTGATAAAGCGAAAGAGGACCGTGACCTACCGCACGCGGCTTGCAGCACGCGGCGTGCGGCTGATGCGGCTCGCGCGATAAGCGATCTAATGCAGACAAACCACAAACTAGTAACTATATGCTACTTGTCGTAGTGCATGCTTACTATGTTACATCCACCGTTACCCAGCCCGATGGATAATAAGCAAATAATAGTTTAGAATCTAAAATAATCATTCGGTCAAAGTTGGTCCGCGCAGCAGAATGAAGCCATTATTATTTCACCATATCGAATAGTGACAGAATTTAGTCAATTCTACTACTAATTATTGCAGGTGGTACTAAGACAGGCAAAAAGAGTTGTGTCTTTGTTGATTTTTTTAGCACAGAAAATATATATCTGTTCCGCGGAGTACGAGAATAGTAGATATTAATAGTTGAATACTAGTAGGTATACTATTATTTATTCTTTACGAGTATTGATATTTTATTTTTGGCGGCGCGTCGGATCACACGGGACTTGTTTTCAGTGAAGCGTTTAGTAATCGAATAGGTACCTGATCTGAATTCCTCACCGTGACGAGTAGCTATTTACATCATTCGCTTCACAATTGGGTCACTCCGTGGAAAATGAAACTAGGTATATTACGGTATTATTACTTTTTTTCGGGGGTAGGCGTGAAACAAGTAAACACGTAATCGGAAATCAGCTGTCTTGATATTTAATTTAAAATATAGTAAACCCTATTTACATGCATTTAATGTTGCTATAATAGTATTTCCACTCACCAGCTACTACTCCTACTAAAGTTTCACTTAAATTGTACATATTTACAAATTTCATCCTAACTTCACTTCACTCTTATTTCACGTCACTTCACTTATAATATATTATGGACCATACCATCAAAGAATCCATAGCAGCGATGACTGAATCCTTCAACACGCAGATGGCAGAGTTCCAGCAGGAGCTCCAGAACCAGAAGTCAACAAACATACCAGTCACTACAACTTCACTTGCTGCTGATTTTGCATCATTCAAGAAGTTCGTTTGCGCTGCTATGGAGACCCTGCATAAGCAAGTGGATTTCCTGTACAAGGAATTTGATAATGTTGAGATGAGGAGAAGGAGGAAGATGCTTCTTCTGCACGGGGTTCCAGAAGAGAAGTCTGAAGAAACTACGGCAGTTGTTGTACATTTAGTGTCCGATAAGTTGAAGGTGGAAAACTTCTCAGGCTCTCTAGTTGCTCGGTGTCATCGGTTGGGTAAGAACTCTAATAACAAGCCACGGCCAATCTTAGTTAAGTTCCAAGATATATCGGTACGGGATAAAGTGTGGCACGCTAAGACCAAGTTCAAGGGTACTGGTATCACCGCTTCAGAGTTTCTGACAAGAGGTAGGCATGCAGTTTTTCTGGAGGCCAGACAGAGGCATGGCATAAATGGATGCTGGACGAAAAACGGCGTGATCCATGTCCAGTTATCAGATGGCTCGCACCACCAAGCTATAAGCTTAGTGGAGTTAGATGCCATTCCCAATATTGCCAGTCCACCTTCTCCTTCGCAACCACCTGCCGTTAGTTCGAAGCCCTCAGACAAGGCTGTCATCAAAAGTCGCAGGAAGAAGTAGGATCAGATTTGGTTGCTCTGTTATAAACTTCAAGGCTTGATATCCTGTTTGTTCAGTGATGTAATAGTTTATATTTATACTTGTATTTCATGTTTGCGTAATTGCTTAATTTTTCTGTTAAATACTTATAACTATTTCTTCATTGTTGTTTTTTTATAATACCTTCATGAAAATGTAAATGTTAAATTTTTCTGTCTGACTTTACTGACAATAGTGCTCATTGACACTGACAAGTCAAGCTAAGTGACAACTATGTTCATGGATACCATAGAGCAAGGTATTATTTCTAGTCCATGGACTATACGGTACATGGATTCCATGAATAGTTGTTTAAGTTTGTAATGTTTTGCGGAATATATATCTGTACTATAACAATAATAACATGTATGTAACATTATTATATTGTGAATGTGTAATATCATTGTTAATTCTATTGCGAATTACTTTATATTATAATCTTGTACTTTTTTAATGCTGGCGAGTGGAAGACAAAAGTACATAAATTAGGTTTAGTATAATTGTTTAAAAATTAGTTTACATAACTATATATTGTATTATTTATTTTTATATTATTATTAATATTATATCATTTATAAGTATCATTTATAAACATTAAGAATGCTTGATGATAGTAGTCAAGATTGTAATTCTTCTCTTTTCTCTTCTGCAACTGAAGGAGTGACCAGTAACGACAGTTTTGAGAGTATTCCTCCCCTTAGCGTGGCACTTGAATCGCAACTATGTAATGTAACTAAAAACTTTAACGTAATCCATATAAATGCACAGAGTATCCCAGCTCATTACCCCGATTTACTTTCGTCCTTTGATAGCAGAAATGTTCATGCCATTCTGGTCTCTGAGTCATGGCTTAAACCGTGTCTCCCATCGACATCTTACGCCCTACCAGGTTTTCACTTAATACGCAAGGACCGTATCACACGGGGCGGGGGTGGTGTTGCTATCTACCTACGATCCCACATACCTTTTACGGTTGTTAAAACGTCCACCGAAAGTGTGCCTGGTAATGAAGCAGAATATATTTTTATAGAAATCTTGTTTTCCAATACAAAACTACTTCTTGGTGTGTTTTACAGCCCATCTCTCACGGTTGACTATTTTTCCTCCTTAGAAAACCTCTTAGAGGATCATTCATCTATATACAATCACATAATTTTAATGGGTGATTTTAATACATGCCTACTTAAAGACGATTCTAGAGCAGCTAACCTTAAATCTATAGTTAATGCAGCAAACATGAGTATTCTCCCTCTTTCCGCCACACACTTCTTTCCAAACTGTGTACCTTCACTTCTTGACTTAATAATCGTCTCTTCTCCTGAGGATGTTGTAAAACACGGTCAATGTTCCGCTGACGCGTTCTCCTATCACGATCTCATCTACGTGTCTTACAACATCCGACCCCCAAAAGCTAAGTCAAGGATTTTGCTTCAACGGAACTTTGCTGGGATGGATCTGGATCGACTTCGTGAGGATGCTGCTAAGATAGATTGGTCGGTTGTGACTGATGCTGCTACTGTTGATGAGCAGGTTGCAATTTTTAATTCGTTACTTATTCAGCTCTTTGATGTTCATGCACCTGTTCGTCCGGTTCGCGTGCGTCATCTACCGGCACCCTGGCTAACTGATGAGTTGAAATCATTAATAGAAAAGAAGAATAGAGCTAAGGCGCGGTATAAGGCGGATCCCAGTGAATCAAATCGGGACAAATATAAAGCCATTCGAAATCGCTGCAATAAGTTGTGTAGAGATTTGCGACGACGCCACATACATAACTCCGTACAAGATGAGGACCCAGCACGAGTCTGGAAATTTCTTAAGTCGTTGGGAGTTGGGAAACAAAAATCATCACTTAATCATGTTCTAGACCTTGAGAGTCTCAACAATCATTTTACTTCTACGTCTTGTATTGATAACAAGGTCAAACTTGATACGCTAAATTTTCTATCAAATTTACCCATTCCTAACATCCCTACTTTTGTCTTTACTCCGTTTGCTAATTGTGATGTTAAGAAGTGTATACTTTCCATTTCCTCCGATTCAGTTGGTGAGGACTGTATTAGCCGTAAAATGATCACTCCTATCCTTGATCTCCTTGCTCCTGTTATCGCTCTTATTATGAACCATTCCATTATTACCTGCTCCTATCCTATCGCATGGAAAGACGCTCAAATTATACCCTTACCAAAAAAGTCCAATCCTTTGTCTCCTTCTGATTTTCGTCCTATATCTATACTTCCCTTCCTGTCAAAAGTCCTCGAGCGTCTGGTCCATCAGCAACTTAGTACCTTTCTGACCACAAACAATCTTTTAAATCCCTTCCAGTCCGGTTTTCGCCCTGGTCATAGTACGGCTACTGCACTTCTCAAAATCACTGATGATATTCGTAAGGGAATGGATAATCAGCAGGTTACTTTATTGGTGTTACTTGATTTTAGTAACGCATTCAATACGGTCGACTTTGATATTCTCCTTAAAGTACTTCAAACTCTTAACATATCTCCAATGGCAAACGAGTGGTTTCGCAGCTATTTGCATGGGCGCCGGCAACGCACTCGACATAAGGACTCTTTTTCATCTTGGTCATTGACAAATGCCGGTGTGCCTCAAGGTGGTGTGCTATCTCCGCTTTTATTTGCGATATTCATTAATATGATAAGCTCCTACATTTCTTCTCGCTACCACTTATATGCAGACGACCTACAAATTTATACACAGTCATCATTGGAGGATTTACCTTCCGCAATTCAAATTATTAATGATAATCTTTCGTCCATTTTCAATTGGAGTAAATCCTTCAATCTGACTGTTAATCCTACTAAAACGCAAGCCATAGTCGTAGGAAGCCAAAGATTAATATCGCGAATCAATTGGGCTCTATTACCACCAGTATTGTACGATGGAGTAATTATACCTTACAGGGAAACTGTTAAAAATCTAGGCATAATTATGGACCGCAGCCTATCATGGTCGCCTCAAATAGCTGAAGTAAGTAGGAAGTTATTTGCAGCGATTAGATCTCTCCAAAGGCTTCGGTATCTTCTTCCTACTGCAACAAAAGTTCAGCTTGTTCAATCTCTTCTGTTACCCATCCTTGACTATGCTGATATCTGCTATCTGGACTTAACAATGGAGCAAATTAATAAACTTGAACGGCTTCAGAATATTTGCATACGGTTTATATTTGGACTTCGTAAATATGACCACGTTTCCGAATTTCGTATTAAACTCAAGTGGCTCCCTATCCGCCTTCGCCGGGATACTCATATACTATCTGCTCTCTACTGCGTACTGTTTCATGCAACTTCTCCGCTCTACTTGAAGGAGCGGTTTAAATATACTTGTCAAACTCACGATTTATATCTTCGCTCTTCCAAAAACCTTCGCCTTAAAACTCCTTCTCATTCGACTTACTTCTATAAAAAATCTTTTTCTGTTTACGCTGTATACTTATGGAATTCTCTCCCCTTGTCTATTCGACGCTCTCCTTCCCTCCTTTCCTTCAAAAATCAAGTTAAGAATTACTATCTTCATTCTTAATTTGATGTTTTTCCAATAATGTACTTATTTACCTACTATGTGTTGTGAATGATATTTATATTTATTCTATATGTTTATATATTTATGTATGTATGTATATAGGTATGTATGTATGTGTGTATTTATCTTTATTTACGATATATGTATAATTGTAGCACCCCTACCTCAGCTCTTCAAATGTATTTTGTCCTTCGCTCAAAGGGTTGTCTGGTAGAGATCGCTACTGTAGCGATAAGACCGCCTGTTGTGTATTTTTTGTTTGTAAACTTCTCTTTTTTGTTGTCATTTATTAGTGTGCACAATAAAGAATATTGTATTGTATTGTATTACGAAAGATGTAGTGTTGCTTCTTGCATTGCCAAGAGACACTGACGTATAAAAGATAAATCAGAAATTAACAAATGTATTTAACAACGTTTACGTATTTTCATATTTTTCCCGACTGCCAAGAAGGGTTATATTTTTCGCGTGTATCTTGTACGTATGTTTGTATGTATGCATGCATGTAATATTCTTTATTGCCTCGTATCTTCCAAACCGCGGAACGGAATTATATGTATAATTATTAAGATATTATTAGATTCGTCTTGATAACCCAAGTGTTCTTAGATAAGTGAAATATTTTTTTTTTATATATGATGGCTGTGAGATGCCATTGTTTTAAGTATCAGACAATAAAATAAATTGAATAACGCAATATGGGTAATGGGCATCAAATTAAAGAGCCCACCATAAGGGCTTCAAAAAGGTATGTATACTTACATATATCAATGAGGAGATCCGTAGATGAACAAAGTTAACCGACATAGCTCAAAGAATTAGCCGGCTGAAGTGGCAATGGGCTGGTCACATAGTTCGAAGGACCGATAACCATTGGGGAAGAAAGCTGTCCTTGAATATCGCCCACTTCTCGGAAAAAGGAGCATAGGACGCCCCCCGACCAGGTGGACTGACGACCTGAAAAATATAACGAGCATTCGCTGGATTCAAAAGGCTCAGGACCGGTCAGAGTGGCGCAAGTTAGGGGAGGCCTATGTCCAGCAGTGGACCTTCAAAGGCTGATGGATGAATGGATTGATGGATGTAACGTATGTAAGAAATATAATTATGAACTTATCATTTAGCAGATTCAACAAAATGGCGGTCAGCTGTCACTGTCAGTGTTGCCATATAATAATAATATGTGCTTACAAAAAAGTACCAAATGGATTTTTTAAACTTTATTTTTACGATATCTTTTGTTATAGTTAATAGTATCAGGCGTTGCTTTGCGGAAATCCATTGTTATTAAGGTAGTATTAGTCTACTTTGCAACAATCCACGGTTAACATGTATGATGGTATACTATACTTTAAAACATGCGCAGCACCTCCCTCCCTCCTTATGTATTGTATCACGCGACACATTTTTATTTCCCAAAAGTCCCGAAAATCCCGGTTCTTGTATTTTGTTTCCCGGTTCTTTACCTAGTAAAAAGTACCGGGAAATCCCGGGATTTTCAGTACCGGGATTTCCCCGTTCTATACCCTAATCATAACATATTAATATGTTTTTACTAAGAATGTTAGGTAAGTTTTAACAACTAAGAGTGTTCATCACCTCTATCATTGTTTAGATTTCAATCAAGCACTTATCTATACTTCTATACTAGAATAATATTATAAAGAGGAAAAATTTGATTGTTTGTTTCCATTGAATAGGCTCCGAAACTACTGAACTGATTTGAAAAATTCTTTCACTGTCGGGAAGCTACACTATGAACTATCCTATCCTTAATAAAACTCCAATAATGTAACCCAAGGTGTAAAAAAAATAAGAAAACCGAAGCAAAGCGAGGAGAAAAGAGAGCTGTTACTCGTTAGTAATAAATAAAATTTGACAACCCGAATGGCGCAATGGTTACCATGTCGGATTGCTGTTCGAAGGGCCCTGGGTTCGATTCCCAGCGAGGCAGACATTTGAATGATGAGTTTACATTTCTGTTCTCGGTCTGGGTGTTTGTGTTCTCGTCTTTGTGTGTTGTTCATGGCACCCACGACACAGGGAATGTGTCGTTATTTATTAATAAAAAAAAGATATATGTAATGCGCTCTAAACACATTTTCCCAAACCATGTTAAGAGTTCCGGGTACCCATGGCACCCCGCATTCTCTACCCATCTATCGTCCATTGACTGGCTACGCGGCTGTACGTAAGTGTTTGTTACTTAGCGTGTGATAGCGCAGTCCTTCGGTGAAACGCGATGTGGCGCCAGCGCGGCGGGAACCAGTGGCGCGGATAGGGCACCCACCTCGGTTTTCGCACTCCTCGCCTAGTGCATGCGGCAGACGATTCTGTATTCACCTTCACACTACCCAGTATTTTTTGCGCTACTTCACGCTACTGATTAGTAGGTCGTTAAGTAATTTTTCGTAATAAATGGCTATTAGTTACATTGCACGAAAAATCGACCTGCCTTCTACTACTATCTACTAAATATTTCTTGATATCCTGTATATTGATATAAAGATAAGCATGTGATGTTTTCGTTTAATAACATCTACAAAAAAAAATAACACCCTATTCATAAGCAACCATTCATGCAAAGCAATCAATAAATCATTCAGAGAGTAAAGACATTAAAGACTATTTATTATTATTTTATGAAATTCATCAGTCTGTTTGCACTCGCCACAACAACCTCGACATGAATTTAAGTTCACTACGCAGAGCAATACGCACTCAACCTGAATGGAACAGCTTTACAAATATTATTTAGGATTTGTTATTATTACGTTACTATTAATTGAAGAGCTCATAGCCCGGGGGCTTTTGTACATCCTAAGTGAAGTGATCAACCGAGTTTGGCTATACTGCAGGCACGGTTGGTAGTTGGATGACCTGAGCGCTTCCGTAACTCTAACCAAAATTAGCACTTTAAAGCCGAATATTTCGCAAACGGACCGAAATCGAAATCTTTACAGATACATAATATTTTTGAAAGACCTTCTCAACGATAGCTATGGGGTAGACGAGATATACATTCATCCCCACTTTACATGTTGGGGAGGTGGTTTTTTAAGATTTTATTTTACGGATTTGTAGTTAGTTAACTGTCAAATTTAAATTTAGTTTTTAACGTTTTCCTTTCGTATTTTGTGCAGTGCCCCACCATGGCTACCATAAACTAAGGTAAGTTTTGGCGACACAGAAAATAAATCTATACTATAATGTCTATAATAAAACTCAAAGGGCAAATTTACTGTACATTGAATATTTTTTTAAAATTTTGATAAGGGGGCACTTCAATAACGCACAAAAATATTTTTTTTTAGAATTATTGTCTGCCTGTCTGTCTGTTTGTCTGTCCGGGCATCACATGAAAACCCTTGAACGGATTTCGATGAAAATTGGTAAAGTTGTTACTAATACCCCGGGTCATATTTTAGGATACTTTTTATCTAGGAAAATTAAAAGGTTTCCCCGGGAAACGGGATGAAAGTTTGTATGGAATATTTTTAAAACATCAACCGATTTGCTTCAAATTTGCAACAAATGTTCCTTGCTTAAATTTATTGAATACGTATTTTTCAGTTTTTCAAAATTTTGCAAAAAAAAAAAGAAAACAATACAAATTAATGTGAATATTGCTTATTTTTCAAAACCCGCTCCTGGAGGAATCCTTTGTGATTTTATCGTAGGTTTCAGTATATAAATTACTAAATATAAATACTTCAATATAAATTCACCGTTTTTTTAAATTTCCTTCTACAAGAGGTACAAATAAGGTAAAACATAATTTCCGTATGCGAAGCTGCGGGCAACAGCTAGTTAGTTAATAAAGTGGTGTACGAGATTGATACAACAAAATATGTGTTGGTTTAATTTATTTATTTCAAATCTGGTTATTATTTTGCGTGAAATGGAGCTTCATGGTTCTTTTTATTCGTGTATAGCGCTAAGATATAAGCTCTTTCAACTATGATCTTGGTGGTGCGCTATGGTCTATGCCGCCGTTGCCGGATGACCGGATAATGAACTTACCAATCGCGTAAGATTCCTTCAGAGACCGCAGTTGCTATGTTCTTGGAAAAACCTCCTGATATGGTGAGGAGTGTTACTGGCCTATACTACCTTCAATTATCTGACTACAACAATGTTTTTGCACCAGTTCGAGAATCTGTTAACAATCCAACCGCTTTCTTCTTGGATTGTCTGGTAACCAGACAGCCAGTTACTATTAAGTAACAAACCGTTCCATAATCTCGAAGTAGTAAGCCTAGACAGTGGCGTGTATCATGTGTGTGATTTAATCCCCTTCGGAGCATAATGTACAAAACGCAAAATGAACACAAGTCGCAAAATGTACAATTCGCAAAATGTACAAAACGCAAAATGTACAAAACGCAAAATGTACACAACACGCAAAATGTACAAATCGCAAAATGTACAACAAGGACTAAGGCCTCTTTCACGGCGACACGGAACTTAAGTTTTTGAAGGCTTTTCTTTTTGATGTTACCAAATGTAAGATTCGAACGTTTATTGCCCGTGGTCTGATCGCCGAGTTCTACTGGTCGATCCATGGGCAATTTTTTTTGCCTGTGGTTCTATCAATCGGACCATCGTTATTTCTAAAAATATAAAATTATATTGGTACTAGACCGGATTGGTACTGGAAGAGTAGTACCGAGATAAATATTTTTACCCATGATACTATTAAGTGCCCTACCTCACCGGGACACCATGGCGACGGGAGGGGGAGGGGGAGGGGAGGGGTTTGAGGGTAGGGGCAGGGGGAGAGAGAGTAGGAGGGAGAGGGAATTTAATGATGCCAAAGAAGTACAACTTCTCAAGCGCGTACATAAGTACACATTTATGTTTTAGTTTAAGATTTTTTTCATGCATCATTCCCCTCCGGCATACAATGTCCTCATCCTATAATGACTGCATTTTTATCCAGATAAACCTGTAGCGACTTGATAGTTGATACTGATTTATATTTTAGTTAAGTAGGTAGGTATATATTTAATGATATTTCGATTAACCAATATAGAACCAACTGTGTTGTAAGTAAAATGTGTATAAGGGAAAATATTTTGTGGAATAAATAAGAATTATTTTATCCCTAGTTTGTATTTCAATTGAAAAAATTCAGATCAATATTTTGTGTCATGTATGTGATTGATGTGAACGTGGGCTTTCTTGCACATTTTGCGATTTGTACATTTTGCGAGTTGTGTACATTTTGCGTTTTGTACATTTTGTGTTTTGTACATTTTGCGAATTGTACATTTTGCGACTTGTGTTCATTTTGCGTTTTGTACATTATGCTCCGAAGGGATTTAATCTAATCTTGTCACGTGAGTTCTATATTTACTCGCAGCACTGTTTACTTTTCTAATTACAAACACCGAAGGGAATAGACGGCCAAGCGGCTCGAAGTTAATTTTATCTCGCCCTATTTTCTAAACAATAATAAGAAATAGGTCACGGGGTTGTTCATCGAGTCTAGTAGCCCTGTCTGTCTATCAACGACACGAACGCCACTCAGCGTGCCGTGGAAATGGAGCCCATATACGATAGATGGCTTATCCGTATTATCTTATATTCGGAATGTTATTATTGGGAGTTATATTTATAAAGGACTCGTACATTTGTTATTAGGTATGCCATAAATAACCAGGCTATTTAGATATTAAAATATGATAAAAATCAAGAAGATTATATTCTTCGAGTATAAAGATGTATTTTCTTATAATGTTATGAGAACGCTTCTTGATTCTTTCCTTCTAGCCTTGTTTAGAAATTTCGCATAGTTCACAACCTGACATTGCAATAGCCAGACCACATACATAGATCAAAAAATTGATAATTGGTAAAAAAAAATGCGATCTGATGACCTGAAGAATTGCTGAAGTTGTGCAAATTAGGTGTTGGACATTTGAAATAATTCTTGACAGATAACAGGGTATACATATAAAAAGTAAAAATATTAGCTCTGCGACAAACAAACTCCCCCATCTGCGTAAGGAGTAAGTACTAAGTTTTTACTTTATGGATAACCAATATAACTATACATAACTGACGGCTTAATACATTAAACACACAAGTGCAAAAAAATATTGCCACCAGCGATTATAATTTTAAGTTTATTGCTGAACATTGATTACATGCTGGTGCATGTATGTATGTATAACGTACATAATTTATCTTAATATATATAAATTACGTGTCACGTTGTTTGTCCTCGATGGACTCCTAAAGTACTGAACCGATTTTAATCAAATTTGCACACCGTGTGCAGTTTGATCCAACTTGAAAGATAGGATAGCTTACATCTCCCTTAAGGCGCACGGAAGGTTTTAATAAAAAAAAAATGTGTGCAATTCACACGTGGTAGAAGTGAAACCTTCAAAATTTTTGTTTTCAAGATAATGAGACGAATGTAAAATTTCAGGAAGATGATAAATGTAGGTTTCACCAATCTACTTCACTCCGCTCCGTTCCGCTCCGCCCCGCCTCACTCCGCTCCGCCCCGCCCCGCTCCGCTCTGCTCCCCTACCCCTCACTCCCCTACCCTACCCCTGTACAATGCTTCCTATCTCACTTTAGAATTTGTGTTTGTCTCTTTTTACTGGACAGTTTCGTTTCATAAAATTTCAAGTCACCCCCGTACTAAAGAAAGAAGTTTTCACTTCAAAAACTTGACAGAACGAAGTCTGTCCGGGCAGCTAGTATACATATAAAAAATAAACACTGAGTAGGTACATGATTACAACTAAAATGCAGCGGTTGCTGAATAACATCGAAAGAAATAGGTAACGGTAAAAATAGCGTTTTCTTTTCAGTACACAGTCACACAGTTATTTTTACGTACGTAAACGCATACGTTCGTAGCATATCTATTTTATTTGACCTTACGAGAACACTGAATGTAAATATTGGCGTTTCAAATGACTTTATTTATTTATTTGGAAAATAAAATTGTTATAATTTTACCCACTTGATCGTACCTAATCCATTCTAGCGCACCTAGTTTGTTACTCAATACTGTATACGTACACATAATTATACGAGTATATCGCGTATATTTTTTTTCAGTAAATCTTTGTCTATAGTCTATGGTGCTGTAGCCTTTTCGCAATCCTGCTTGTTTCAGTTCGTCAAGCCTGCGTGCCCTAGAAAACCAATGATGTTTTAGTATAATATCATTGTAGAAAACAGCTTATAAACGTGGCTCAGAAGTGCAATGGACCCTGCACTAGACGACTAGTTGGTGACGACTCTGCCTGCGAAGCGAGGGGTCCCAGGTTCGATTCCCTTCCGGGGCAGATATTTATGTGACAGATAAATTTGTACTTGTAGGTTTGTAGGTACTCGGGTCATGGGTTTCATTAATAATAATAAACCTTTCTTTCAGGCAACGAGGCCCATAACATAAATACCTTATAGACTAACATACATACATACAACAATATACTTAAAACTAATTCACTTGTTCGCGAAGTGAGACGCACTTCCGGTAACTCCCGGTGGTCGTCGACGTCCACGGAACTTTCGGACACAGCTCCTCCTCCATGAAGTCCGACAGGAGCTCGGTTGGAACACGCACAACAAACGAGTTAAAGTTGACTGCGTTGCGCGAGTCCAACTTCTCAACCAGCGCCCGGCACTTGGTCTTCTTCTCCAAATACTCCACGACATCGGAAACCTTCGTGGTGTAGTGGAGCCGGGAGACGTAAATGTAGGTCACTGGAACGGCGGGACGCAGGAGATGGTTGTGTCCTGTCGGTGCAGTACCACATTGGTTACGACAAAGAGGCTTCCTCTTCTTCTTCTCTACTTTAATGAAGCCATCTTTGTCCGGCTGGCCGATGGGCACCGTACTACGAGGGGGTTCGTAGCGGGAGACTACGCTTTCGCTCTCTGTCCTCTTCTGTACCCGAATTTTGGGTTGCTGACGGGTTGCAGCTGCATAGTTACGTTGTTACGTTGAGGCGTAGACGTAACCATGCAAGGCGACACCTTCGCGAGAGGAGGTGCGGGACGGGTAACGCGCATGTCACTGCTTACTCGTGCGGGGACAATGGCCGGCGATGAGTCAAGTTTCGCTGATTCGAAACTCGCTGACGAGGCTGCTTGCGCCCCGCGACGCGTATTGATGTTGTTGGCCTCTAGTGACCTACTAGCCGCCAAAGCATTGCGCAATGTCGCTACTTCAGCCCGTAAATCACTGATGGTGTCTTGGGAGGCCTCCAGCTTCAGCACCACTTCCGCCAGACTCGTCTTCAGGATGCTTATATCCTTAAGAAGCCTGGTGACGTCGACGTGATCGAACGTGACGGGCGGCAACTTGTTGAGGTTCCTTGCCACGAACTGCGGCACGTCATCAGGATCAGTCTCCTTGAGAAGGTTGATAATATCCTGGAGACTCTTCTCACCCTTCTCATCCTGTCTGCGGGATGACATCCGGTCGATCTTGCCGAGCGACTGGTACAGGAGCGTCTTCGCATCCACGACCTCTTCACGCGTGAAGTTGGTCTTACAGATCTGAATGATGCTGAGCTCATCCATTGTATCAATGGCGTGTTGTAGAAACGCCAATACTTCATTGGCTACGAGCTGTTCGGAGCCCATAGCCATTGTAGCATGCAGCGGCAAACGCCGCGCAAGTCGCGAATAAATACATAAATATTCGTACGCGCAGTGAGGTACGTCCGTCGCCAAACACACACTCACGACGAATGTCATTGTGATGTGTTATAGGTATGTGTCGTCCATGCCACCCGCAACACAGGTATAAACCTACTGCATGCATAAAATGCATTAATATTAATGCTGTATGTCAAATTGTAAGCACTTTTGATGACAACAAACGCGTGCGATCGTCTTCGTATGGAGAGAGCGACTAAAGTCGGGACACGAAGCAAGAAGAAATTCGTACATTGACTTGTTACTACCTGTCTCTGTCACTCCCGCGTAAATATAATGCGTCTCGCTCGCATAGAACGGCGGCCATTGCACTGTGCGAGCGAGCATGCATTATATTTACGCGGGAGTGACAGAGACAGGTAATAACAAGTCAATGTACGAATTTCTTCCTGCTTCGTGTCCTGACTTTACAAGCAGAACGAACAACTGCCCATTCTTACGCTCTTCATGCGTATATTTGGATATTAATGAGTAATAGTCGATAAACTTACTACTTCGGAACCCTACATTGCGCATGGCCTGACACGCACTTGCCCGGTTTTTACATTATAATATCATTGGGCAAGGTATACATTTATATTTGTTTTGATAATAGACTGTTGTTCCGGGTAACACCGTTTCCTAAAATAAGCGCTCACTATCATACCACGGTGCTTGAACATAAAAACCCTCGTGCTAATGATCAAGCAAACGAACTGTGTCTGTTTTCGAGCCATTACATAACTGAGTGTATGACCGATATTCGGCTATTCAGTTGCAACGGTGAATCAACCCATCGCTGTAATTGCTGTAAATTTATTACATCCTTACAAAAACCTTTTACGTAGATAATAATATATGTATATCATGATGACCTAGTGACACTGCGGTAATAGAAAATATCCAGACGAATCTACCCAATATGGACATGATAGCATTTTATAAATGCAGTGCGTCGTAGTAGTGTAGTAGTGCACTAATAGATACCTTGCAGATTACAACTATGGAGCTGATTACGTGTGTATAAATATTGTTATCTGCAGTCGCGGAATTAACTGTCGAGTGTCACTTGTATTTTGTTTGTTTGTAAGACGAGTGGGAAGGGGAGCTGTTTGTTTAAAGGGCAGCACCGTCAGCGATAGCTGAGCCTTGGAGAACACGCGGTGGCTCCACGAGGACGGTGGCGGCTAACAACCTTTGAAAATAGTGTTGATGACGAGGCGAAGGTGGTGCGGTCGACGACCGCCACGCCGTTCGTCATCCTCGTTTATATTGCAAACACTATTTTGCACCGGGCCCCCAATATGGGCCTCTTTCGCCCGTATACTCGCGCGGTTAATAGCTATCGCATTGCTAAATTTGCCTTACTTTATTACACTACATTCTACCTGAGCGCATGCGCGATCTTCGCTCTACTTTGTTTTTGCGTTCAATGTCAGTGTATCGGCTAATTTTATCGCAATTCGCATACACTGCGTATAGAGGGCATGCAACCCGGTTTGCGGTAAAGACACTGTTCTCGTGATTGAAATACTTGGTTTCATGATCTCGATGTTTCTGTAGAGTCCACGTGACAGTTCAAATATGAAGATTCGCGCAATCGCTTTTCGCACTGGGGTTCTGGTTCAGGGTGCCCTCATCACATCTAATAAAATCCACTGACTTATTCTAAAAGCTATCCAGTTTCAGCCGAGTGCAACTCGATTTTGGTCCGCCAGGATGCCTCTTCACAATTGCACTCTTGTTGACCGATACTATTACCGATAATATATTCAAAATTTCAAAGCATCTCCGCAAATATCCAGAACGGCCATGTTTCAATACAGGTAGATTAGTTTAGGGGTTGTCTTCAATTCTTTTACAGTACTTACCCTTCTCTTATCTGAAAAGTGTAACTTCCAGATATCCTCGGAGAATTTGTAACTTCATCTTTATCATGTCCCTACTAACATCAATTCGAATATTAATGAAGCGTGTATTTTAGAAGTTACGTACTTCGATCAGGTGTTTTTCCGCGACGAGTAAAAATATATTTTGCTGCAATTTCACGGGTATTTTGATACCGTGTACTAACGCAGGCTACACCAAATTGTTGCATGAATATGATTTATTAATTTTTGCTTTAAATTTTACTTAATATTTTCTTTTAAAATTAGCTTTGTAGGTAGGTATAAAGAGTGTACACTGTACAGGAATTAAATATTGTTTGGCTGTTATGATATTTCCTGCTTTTAAGCTACGATTTCAAGTTATAAATAGTTAGTTTATTTAAATATTTAATAATAATATCTATATTTTGTAAGTAATCACTGTTTATAAAATAAATAAACAACACGTCATCTATTTCAAATGCGTCAATAAATGATAATATCTGGTGTCACGTACATGAACTCCTAACTGCCGAATTCGTACATTGTATGAGTTCTTTAACTTATTCCACAGTATTCGCAAAGTAACTAATAGTAGGTATTCCAATCAAACATATTGCATTTCATACTTCCGTAACTAGATATGTGCAGCCTACCGAAGATGTCGGAAGTGTGTTGTGGTTGTGACTTGTAATAGTGATAGTGAGAGACAGTAAATACGGGGAGTGCACATGGGCGAGCGAGGTGAATGTGCCGGCAGCCGGCACCCGCGCGACGTCGCCGCGGCGCGGCAGCGCCGCGCTGCGGGCGATAGGACCCGCGATGCGAACGCAGCGACCAAACGTTTTTCCGCAACAAGTGTTGTTTTGCAGAGAGAGGCCCGCGCGGGCGAGCACACCCTGTCATCGCGAACACCATTACACACGCGCTGCTACCGCCACTGACAACCACCAGTCACCACCCGACTTCCCCCGACAACCGACAATGCTCGTCAGGCGAATTCTGTCACATCATTCTAGTACCTATTTTGAGTAAACACTATAACTTCCAATTATCGACATAACGTCGTTTTACACGCTTTATGATACGCTTGTATCTCAAAGCGATAATTCTGTGAATATCTAGCTCAGAAATTCTTACATATATTATACATAATCTTAGTACATAGAGTACTTGGAATACCAATTTACTCATTTTCAAATATAGATGCGAGTGATCCGACCATGTCAACATGCGCGAGCATCGCGTTAAATGGGACAATGCGTTTGATGTTTAATTTATTGCTCGTTAGGTAGCTACATTTATTGTACATTATCATGCTTAGGCCCGTAATATCAATAGCAGTTTAAACTAAATTCTGAGTTTAAAATGTCATTGTCTTCCAACAATGACAGTTTAAACTCGGAATTTAGTTAAACTGTCATTGTCTTCCAACAATGACAGTTTAAACTCAGAATTTAGTTTAAACTGCTATTGATATTACGGGCCTTAGTGGTGTCAATTAATCGTAGAGATACCAATGATATTATAAACTAAAACATCATTGAGAGATACTGGGTAGATACTGTATACGTCACGGAATAAGACGCAAATACAAACAGGACGTCAAGCGCGTCGAGCAGCGTCATCGTTGCCTTTTCAGGAAGTTTATGTGTTGGAAGACTTGGAAGCGTTTCATACGTGACGTTTCTTTACAGCTCACACAATCTGTATTATTTATATAAAACACAAAAAATGTTTGTACGGATGTCCTTTGAAACCATCCAACCTATGTGCCTCAAAATGGTTTCATTTGAAAGGCAATAATCCGAAGGTGGTTTGAAACCACTAAAACAATGCATTAGTCACATTCGGTCCATTGATAAAGTTGATTTTCCACTTTTCCCATACAATAATTTGAAGGTAACATTATGTTAAGATGGCGTCAATGGATGGATCCTTTTATTTCTTTAATCTGAGGGATGGATGATCAACGTCAACACAAAAGCACTGATCTGTCACTCTCATCTGTTCTTTTTTTGCATAGTGGAACACACCGGGTATCCACTAGTATGATGGATTTTCCTACCGAAAAACTAATTTCTTATCGCTGCTTATCGTTGAATATGAAAACTTATTATTATTTTATTAACAATCTCAGACCTAATAATTGGTGTATGAAATTCCAGGCAATTAAGATGTGGATGACTTTGAGATTTTTATTAGTCAAGTATGAGGAAAAAGAATTAACTGACTAATGAGCAGTCGATATAGTTGCTTGTTTATCGAAAATGCTGAGGATACTTTGATGGAGGGCGTTGGGGAAACCGGTCGCAGTCTGTGGCGCGGCGGCTTCGGTGGCGGATGGTAGCGGAAGGGTAGCTAGTGGCTGTCGAGACTCGAGAGGTTGCAATCTCCACGATAAGGATACATTCCGAGCGCACTCCGACGCGGAACTCGGCAAACGACATACTCGACACTCGTACCACAGTAGAACTTGGGATACACACCTTCCTTGTGAGGAAAAGTTTGAAGATATTGCGTCATAATTATTATGTATGTGAGCTTACAAAATGCGCTCGCATCGTAAAGTTCTAGTTATTTTTCTTACCCCGAGCGTCCTGCGTGTTTTTTTTTGTCGAAATACGCCATTGGTGACCGTCTGTAAGAAAACACTTTGCTGGGGTGTGGTAGGTCCAACACCACAACACCCACGAAGGGATTATTTATGCTACACCGAGCCGGCCACGAGCCGTGACCCAGAAGAGGCACGGTACTAACATTTTATATGACGCGGACATGAACATGAGCACGTACGGGGCTCGGCTCGTGCCTGGCTCGGTGTAGCATAAATAATCCCTTCCACTAACAACTAACAACAAGCCACCTCCACCGTTCCTCACCTCACCTAATAACACCATCCGCGTTCCACCAATTAATTGGTCATTGGTAACCGTATAACATTTCATTCCTAACCGTCGCAACTCGAAATATGGAAAACACGGTCGAGTCATTCATGTTCTATGAATATTTAATTTTATTACATTGTTTTTGCAATAGGTACTATACATCGTGACATAATATTTGAATAACATTGAAAACCTGAATCCATGCCGTAAAAACAACATAATATCGTGTCAAATTAAAATATAAAATGCCCATTTCATTTTTATAGTAGACACAAGCTTTATTTTTATCAAAAACATATTATTATATTACTGGGATGAATACGTCGCAGTGACACCTGATATTAATTGCAGAAATCGTAGTTCTGGAACTGCGACCATAATGCGCAATAAAATGCTAGTAGGAATGCCGCAGGCTAGGGGGCGAATCTCAGGCGGCTCAAGCGGGCGCGCTGGTGCCCGGGCGTACGCGAGCGGAACTCCCTCACCCATCCTCTTTATTTGCGGGTCGACGACCGCTCTCCGGCGACCTTGTCAGTTAACTCCTAGCGTCCTAGCGGATCGAAGAGGCTCCTTGCCTTGCACAACTTTTGGTATTATAATATATGCAGTGCGCCCACCTGCATAGTGGGATGATCGTTACTGCGTGGTCAGCGGACGGACAACGGACGGACGGACGGACGGACGAACGGCGCGGGCGAGGCGGACGGACGGCATGCGGCGCGGCGGCCCGGCGGCCCGGCGGCCCGGCGGCCCGGCGGCCCGGCGGCCCGGCGGCCCGGCGGCCCGGCGGCCCGGCGGCCCGTTAGTGAGTCAACGGTAACTGACGCCCCGCTCTGACGTAAACAAGCGGAGGTACACCCTACGAGGCCACCGCGCGCAAATAACGTTTCTCTTGTGGATGTATGGCCATTTCGCCAACTGTTTTGTTTTGTTCCACGTGTAATGGCAACTTTTAAATAGATTTACATTGAATTATTTTCGAGTTGCGTAGGATTGTGATACCGGTTTACATATTTGATTTATTCATTTAGGTACATGGCATTTGTTATTGAGCGTTTATTTACTCTAATTGTTGGATTTTATAACTCCGGACGTAAGAGTAATGCTAGCAGGTGGAGCAGACACGAGAGAACATTCGAAGCGTGGGTTAGCTGTAATATTTTTCTAAGAGTACATCAATGTCAATTGTCAGTATACCAACTACCCATGTACCTACATACCTATCTAATTGCTAGATTGAAATGGATTCATTTTCTTCCCTTACGATTTAAAAGTGAGCTTGAAATTATTAAAAACTAGCAGTTGCCCTCGCTTCGCTTCGGCAAAAATAATAGGTACTTTAGTTAACTTACAGAACAGCAGAACGATCATTAGAACTGCATTACAATGAAAGGTCAATACGTAAACACGACTTAACGTTTAGATATTTTAGGGTTCCTTACCTCGAAAGAAAAAACACGGTTCCCATAAGATCACTCACTCCATTGCTGTCTGTTTGTCTGTTTGTCAAAATCTTTTTTCGCAGGAACGCGTGAAGGTAACAAATTAAAATTAATATCCAATACTCAGGTCTGCAATCCCCAGGAGCTGTGAAAAGATCAATATTCTGTGTGTCGTCAACGCAATCAAAAGACACTCGGCTAGAAGAAATGTCTTAGGTATAACATAGGTTAAAGAAAAAATCTGAAAACTGTTTTGTAAGTAGGTATCACAAAGAACATGATTTTACACCTATTTTCAGAACTTGGTTATTTGATCAGGGCCTATGTCGATGTATGGGGACGACAGTTTTTCAACGGCAAAGTTATGTTTGTTTCTTTATTCCATTTATCTTTTCGTTACACAGCTACGTTAGGTTTTACTAAATAGTTAAGTTAGGTTCAACAACCCTAGCTCGCACTTGGCCGGTTGCTTTTACTTATTATTATTATTTCATGATATTATTATTTATTATTATTAGAAGCCAGGCGTGAGCGCCGATCGCTTATTTACATTCGTCAGCTGACGGGTTTTCCACCAACTTAGAGCCAGCTGATGTTTTTGTTTATTCAAAATAGCACGTAAAATATCACCTGACACATTTTCAAGTGAGAGGAAATTACGTAACTACAGTTATTTTGAAAATTGGTGGCTTCTGAGCTCCACCATTCACTGCATCAGCTGACGACCTTTCCACCAACATACAGCCAGCTGACGTTTTTATTTACTCAATATAACATGTAAAGTATCTTCTGACGCATTTTCAAGTGAGAGGATATCACTGAACAAAAATTTTTTTTTTGCATGTTCGCGTGCCCAGCTGACATATAATCCACCACGGTATGGCCAGCTGACTTTTTTTTACCTTTAAATAATTACGTTATCTATCATCTAACAAATTTTCAGTCGGGAGGAAATGACTGAAAACAATTTTTTTTACATGATTGAAAGGCTGCCGCCCCCCTACCCACCCTTGGAGCGGCAACTGACGTTCACCATGCTATATAATGCAACTCTCTGAAGTATTTCACGAGTTATCGCTTGAGAGGAAATGACTGACAAAAAATACTATCTGGCTCACGGACTATTACGTCTGTGGAGTTATGCATTTTATTATCAATGAAGAAGAAGAAAAGGTTTTGTAAGTTTAAAACAAATCGACTCATATTTTATTTTCTCGCTTTGTTATGGAACCCAAAAAAATATCCTACAATTTAAGTTGAAGACTCGATATCGTAGTAGAGTCCTGTTGAAATCCTTTCAGTGGTTTCAGAGATAAGTGGCGACAAAGAAACAGACAAACAAAAATTATAATTTTTGATAATTATCAAAAACTCATTTTTCAGTTTTTATATATTATCGTGCAAGTAACTATTTACAACATGAAAAATGCAGTTATTTCGGAATCACAGACGGACTCTTCAATTTTATTTATCTTATTTATACTATAATAAAACTCAAAGGGCAAATTTTCTGTACATTGAATATTTTTCAAAAATTTCGATTAGGGGGAACTTCAATAACGTGTTAGAGCACAAAAATATTTTTTTTAGAATTATTGTCTGTCTGTCTGTTTGTCTGTCCGGGCATCACATGAAAACCCTTGAACAGATTTCGATGAAAATTGGTAAAGTTGTTACTCCGGGTCATATTTTAGGATACTTTTTATCCCGGAAAATTAAAAGGTATCCCCGGGAAACGGGATGAATGTTTGTATGGAATATTTTTAAAACATCAACCTATTTGCTTCAAATTTGCAACAAATATTCCTTGCTTAAATTGATGGAACATGTATTTTTCAGTTTTTCAAAATTTTGCAAAAAAAAAAGGAAAAAACAAAACAAATTAATGTGAATATTGCTTATTTTTCAAAATCCGCTCATCCTTTGTGATTTTATCATGGATTTCAGTATATAAATTACTAAATATAAGTACTTTACCTAATATAAATTCACAATTTTTTAAATTTTCTTCTGCAAGAGGAACAAATAAGCTAAAACATAATTTCCGTATGCGAAGCTGCGGGCAACAGCTAGTACTATAATAAAACTCAAAGGGCAAAATTGTACATTGAATATTTTTTTTAAATTTTGATTAGGGGGCACTTCAATAACGTGTTAGAGCACAAAAATATTTTTTTTAGAATTGTCTGTCTGTCTGTCTGTCTGTCTGTTTGTATGTCCGGGCATCACATGAAAACCCTTGAACGGATTTCGATGAAAATTGGTAAAGTTGTTACTAATACTCCGGGTCTTATTTTAGGATATTTTTTATCCCGGAATATTAAAAGGTTTCCCCGGAAACGGGATGAAAGTTTGTATGAAATATTTTTAAAACATCAACCGATTTGCTTCAAATTTGCAACAAATGTTCCTTGCTTAAATTTATTGAATACGTATTTTACAGTTTTTCAAAATTTTTCAAAAAAAAAAGAAAAAAATATAAATTAATGTGAATATTGCTTATTTTTCAAAACCCGCTCCTGGAGGAATCCTTTTTGATTTTATCGTGGGTTTCTGTATATCTTAATATAATTATATAAATTACGTGTCACGTTGTTTGTCTGCGATGGACTCCTAAACTACCTTAACCGATTTTAATCTTTGTTCACCGTGTGCCGTTTGATCCGACTTGAAAGATAGGATAGCTTATAGGTGTACCAGCATCTCATGGCATTTTTGACAAGCAGAAAAAAGGGTTTTTAATATGGCAATGTAAATTTTTAAAACTATATCAATTGTCAAGTCAAAACAAAGAGTTGTATGGAATTTTTTTCTTTTTCTAAAATGATGATTATTTTCGATTTAATACCGAAAAATCCTTTACAATCACAAAACATAAATATTATTTTCAATGTTTATCGAAAAACATGTGAGAAAAAAGGTGTATTTAAACGACAATCTACAATATTAATATTATCCATCTCGTAGGATTGACTCATTTTGATACTTAAATAAAGCTTAAATAGTTTTCTTGATTTTCTTAGTAATTAATCTAATTATGATTTCTTTATATGTAAATAGAATTGCAAATGATACAATAATGATACAAAGATGAAATAAATGAAATGAAGAATACAAACATTGTTACAAATTAAAGCTTGCAAAAATGTTGTTTAAATGACATGAAAATTTACATCATGCAAGTTCGCTGAAATGTTGGAGGAGCAATTCATTATTATTATATATTTATTCTCTTCATCAAAAATATCCATATACCTATACAGATGGAATTTAAATTGTAGTTGCATAAATTACTTAGAGACTCTTATAATCAATTATAATATTAAAAATGTGCTTAATGTAACATTATCTTTTATATATTTTCATCTGAAGGTAAAAAACTAGACTATAATGTAACCTGTTATGAAACTAACACTATGATAAAAATATCAATGATCAACAAGTTTTATTCCAATTTCCCCAAGGCTGGGGAGTGTTGCGTCTCCAATTTAAATTACCCCTTTTTGCCATCAGATTCTGGTATACCTATACATCTCAAAATAAAAAAAAAGTTTGACAGAACGAAGTCTGTCCGGTCAGCTAGTAAATTACTAAATATAAGCACTTCAATATAAATTCACCGTTTTTGAAATTTCCTTCTGCAAGAGGTACAAATAAGGTAAAACATAATTTCCGTATGCGAAGCTGCGGGCAACAGCTAGTTTGTAAGTAAAAAAGAGGTTTGTATATACTAAAATCGTTGGCGTGAATGAACAAATACAGCGACATCGCGACATCACGGACCTAAAAAAAGACGGACGTAACCTTGTGTAATCGAGAGTGAAGCACAGAAAATTAAATGGCCGACCGCCATAGAGTAGTATAGAGTGCGGGTATCACACAAATGGAACGGTACGCATCGTAGGCAGATGATCTATAGATACGTATATCGATACGTGTATGACGGATAGGGATGTATCAATTACGTGCCGATCGGCAACGAGGTATCGATAAGTTATTTCGATAACTTATCTTATTTCCTACTACTAAACGAGAATTTTTTTATATAAATAGGTATGTATATTTATTTATATATTTGTTTGTTACCACGTTCTCGATAACAGCACTAACGATTTCGATGAAATTTAGAATGTTATGGTTTACGAGGGCGACTAATCGATCTAGCTAGTTCTCATATCTGGGAAAATTTGTTTTCTCTATTTTCACTTGAGCAAGCTCATTTGCCCAGGTACTTATTACACCATTTGTTGTACTACAGTACATTAATTGTACCTATGGCACCCATAATACCAGATTCTCCTAGTGATGGAGCTGTTAGTGTGATCTATATTGTTGGTTATTTAAAATACGAAAGTCACTCAGTTTTTTAGTTTTACACGAGTATTCTTGTTATTTAGATAGTAAATGTTTATGGTACAAAACAACCGAAGAAAATATAGACATAGACTCAATTAAATAAATCATCCATTTTAATATTAATCTTGTTTTAATTTAATTTAATTTCACTTAAACTTCTATTTATCACGAAACATTGTCAAAACTTCTTTGCACAGCAACAATATATCGATGACAATTTGACAGCTAGGAACTTAAGATTGTCGTTGATTCATAAGTATTGAAAGACAAATCGATATTCTAAATCGTTTGAATGATTTCTTGATCGATATAATAATATTTTAACTTTACGCTTGAAAATTAGAGACATATTTTTAAAACTGTGAATTGTTATTTTTGTCTTTTCTATTACTCAAGGTTACAATGACAATGATTTTTCGTTCGCATCATGGCAAATAATTTTAAACAGAAATATTTAAGTAGGTACTTATCAATTCCCATAGTCATTTTCTATAACAGATAATGAAATTTAGTCGCTGTATCATATGAACCGACTCCAAGTTTCATTATTATACTGTCTATGGCAAATTGACATTAGAAGTCGGCCATATTTGTTTACGACTTTAGACTCGACCAAAAAAGTGGACTATAGACTACCTGCGCCGACTACCTGGGCGAACCGGTCCCGATAAGCGCTGGCAGATCGGCGCCGGTAGCCAGCTTTCTACGTGAATACGCCCTTATATTTACATTCCTAGCTAACGTTAAAATACTTTCGCATTATAAATATTACAAAGTATATCATACAAAACACACACTACAATGATTTATAATAAATATTTATAAGATTTTGATTTTTTTATTAAAGTTACATAAATATAATACGTTGTTCTCATAGCAAACATTTCAAAACATATTTTAAATATCGACTACAGCGTTGGTCGCATCACATCACAACAGTCTCGCGAGGAGAGCGCGGTGCGCGGGCGGTCTTTCCGTGCCCGCCCCTCACGTCTCCTTCACACCCGCGATGCGTGATTTGTTTTCTTAAAAATAAATATAAAAATCAACTTACCGATGAAATGTGATACTGGATTTCAGTTTTGTGTGTTTCCTACTATCGTTTTTGCAAGATGGAACTGCACATTTGACCATTTTGATACGTAAATATTTAAAAATCTCTCTAGAACCGCACACCGCTAGCAATCAACCACGACTACAAGCGCTCGCGACGGGAACGTCGTGTTGTTCTCACCCGTGCCTACTGTTCCCACTTCGTTACACTCCCTCTATACTAATAATAATACCTCTATGCCGACCGCTTACTACGTGTGCGTAATTTTGGGGTTACTACAATATGAACATAAATTTCCCCATTTTTTCTTTATGTAGTAGTAAATTCAAACACAAAATGTATTACTTACTGAATAGTTTATTCCCTAATGTTCGATTTAAACACGTATTAAATAGTTAAGTAAATAACTAAATTTTAAGTAAATTAATACGGTAAACGGACAATAAGGTTGTTTTAACTTCACGGCTCGGCCCGGCATGGTAACCTTGAAGTAAAAGCTATTAGACCAAGGTTGCCTCTTTTGATAAAAATCATGCCATCAAAAACATAACTTGTAAAAAAACCCAAGTCTCGCAACTCAGTTCTTCTACCGTAAAAAGTTGTGAGATCCATGTAATACCAAGTCGGTTAATTTATTCAGTTCCACAGTGTCAAATTTTGGCTTAGTTGCGGTCATGTATAGTTTATCTGTTATTTCGAAAGAGATTAATGTGACAAACAATTGATAAAAATTCCGACAGTAAATTTCTGTATACTTTAAGAGAAATAATTTTTTGTGTGAAAGGTCAATGACCTCAAGGAAAATTTAATTATTTTTTTATTCCTAAAATATAATTGTTTTTGTTTTTGTTAGTATCTTAAATAATGTAACATTGTATTATCTATTCATACTAAAAAAATAGGAAATGTAGCTGTAATATTATAAGACATATTTAAGATTTTTTTATTTCCACTTTTTATTGATTTTTAATTTAATCTTGTTGCGGTCGCATTTTATTCTTCATTATAAATATGCACAATATTGTTCTTTATAATGTCCTAAAAATTTAAAAATTACAATAAAAGGGGTAGAGAGATAAAGCGTTTCTAAGTATTTTAGAAATTTCTATGGAAATAGGGTTGTCTAAAAGTAATCATAAAAATAAATTTATGTATATATAAACAAACTTCGTTTCACTTGGTCACGTCACGCCATAACATGAGAACGACTTGAGCAATTTCATTTATCTTTTTTTACGGAAAGAAAAAATAAAAAAATACGCAGAAATTTGGATAATTTCAGAAATCTTAACATCTGTCGGTCAGCTATCCTAGGTATATTATAAATGCGAATGTGTGTCTTACCTCTTCACGCTTAGACCACTAAACCGATTTAGATGAAATTTGGTATATAGACAGTTTGAGTTCCGGGAAAAGATATGTCTTTTATAAAACTATCCTATCGGATAGTTTTATCACAGAAATCATCCTTTAAGGAGGTTGAAAAGGGGGGTGAAGTTTATATGGGACATCAATAACCGCTGAATCGATTAAGACGAAGTTTGATATGGAGATAGTTTGAGTTGTGGAGAAGGATACAGCACAAATGTGAAAATTTCTAAAATGGTCAAAATATTGTACTCCACGAGGACGAAGTCAAAGGCAAAAGGTACTTTATAAATAAATTATTAAAAACTACCAAATACCTTTAGGGTAAATTGCATTTAAAACTATTGTTGTTCTCTCGTTTTCGGGAATGTCCAGAGGTCGTTATTTCGGTCCTCGTAAATGAGCACTGTTTTCCAATAACTTGAACAAGTCAAGATGAGTCAATTTAATTATTTCTGCCACTCGCTGACCAACATGAGGGTTGGCGCACTCATGCCCCTCTAACATTAAGTCACTCGGTCGAGGCCCGATATGACATCCCCAGGAGAATGGGTCAATATCTCCTGAGGCAAAGCAGCGCCATGGGTCTTTGCCGGCTCCATGACGCCTCACCACCACTTCTCCGGACATTGAGTACTGATATTGGGTTTTAGCGTAAGCTTCACGAGGGCGGACCCCTTCCCAATACCACTCAATGTTCTTCATCGAAGATCTTTTCGTGTGAAAAGACTTGACGCAACGTTATATTGCGTATCATAAATTTTAAGACAAAGTTTTTGTTTTTAAAACAAAAAAATGTGACTTTTTTATATTAAATTTTGATTAAAAAAATCAACCTTTAATATTATTATTATACATATTACTATTATTATTACAATTTATACCGAAATAACGATATAAATTAATATCAATATGGTAATTAAATTTTCATAGAAAAGTGACAACCCTTAACAAAACTTTCAAAAATTCATAATTTGTCACCCCTTTATTTTTATTAGCCAATATTTTTTACACAAATACGTTATTACATGTAGATTATTTCCATTCAAAAATAAAATGCGACCATTAAGAAACCGTCCCACAAAAAAATTTTTTCATTTTTGGTAAAAACATTAATTGTGCCATAACTTAGCGTGTTTTTTTTGTAGTTTTTGGCTAGGTTATAGATATGAACTTCTTTTATGAGAACATATTTTATTTATTCTCAAATAATGTACAAAAAAAATTATATTGCATTTCTATGATTTCTATGGGTTTTTCTCGATAATCACATAAACTCAGAAAATAATTTAAAAAAAAGCTTCAGTGTCTTTGTAAATTCTTTAAAATAGTTACAGCTATCAATTAAACACATAAACTATACATGACCGCAACTAAGCCAAAATTTGACACTGTGAGTTCCTACTTAAGGTTCCTTCTGTCTTAAGTTATTACGTAATTAGCTAACCTAACAAGTAACAACATCTTATAGTGACCATATCAATATTAAAAATCTTTTATGTTTTAAATAAATAGATCGACTTGACCATCGCACGAAAACACAATGTATCTCACAAGTAATATCTACCTACATATTATATTTGTTTAGTGCGATTGCCAAGTCAATCTATTTATTTAAAACATAAAAGATTTTTAATATTGATATGGTCACTATAAGATGTTGTTACTTGTTAGGTTAGCTAATTACGTAATAACTTAAGACAGAAGGAACCTTAAGTAGGAACTGAATAAATTAACCGACTTGGTATTACATGGATCTCACAACTTTTTACGGTAGAAGAACTGAGTTGCGAGACTTGGGTTTTTTTACAAGTTATGTTTTTGATGGCATCTCATTTCTTTTTGTAGATAGTCCTACTACTAGGTACTATCTAGGTACCTATCTACACCTATTATTCCATTATTATATTATATATGTACACTGATTCATTAACTGCAAATGTAACTTTGTTATCCTATACCTTTATATAGGATTACAAAGTTATTTATGCAGTTTATGTATCTAGAAAACTGGAGCGAAATTGCAAAATATTTTAGTTTTTCCTTGATCTATACACTAAACACTAATTGTGTCCCAAATTTGAAGCTTCTATGTCTGCTAGAAGTGCCTTAGAGTTTTGATGATCGGTCAGTCAGTGAGTGACGAAATTAAGAAACTTTGACTAGTTATAATTCTTAAACTACTGGTTCAAATTGAATGAAATTTGAAATATATTGTCTTTATACAATGCCTGCTTGGTTACACAAAATTCAGGTTTCTAGCTTTATCCACAACGAAGTTATAGGGGGTCGAAAATGGCCTGAATTGCTTCGAGAAAAGGATGGTACGGCCGTGCCGCTTTTTTGCTCGACTTGGCGGGGGCACTGCCGTGCCCCCAGATATATCTTGGTATTTATGAAAATGAAAATAAAACGCTCTCAACTGTTATTATAATTGTTTTATTGTAAAAAAATTACAAGTGTGCATTTTTTTCATAGTAGCGGTGAACAGATTTATTTTCCTGTCTGAATTCATGGTTATGGAACTTGACAGTGGCATAAATTCAGACCTAACTAATAAATTAAAAAACAGATTTTGACAAACTTGCACTACATACACTGACACCCCAACTCGAGTCACTAACGGTTACTTTAATCGCTCCTTAGTAATGAATCACCATACAAATTCTGTACTAATATGTGATTTAAGTAACCATTAGTGATTCTGAGTTGGGCGTAAGTTAATACATACATACGTTAGTTATACACTAACACCCCAACTCACATCATTTTTTATTATATTACTAGCTGCCCGGACAGACTTCGTTCTGTCAAAAGTTTTTCTTTTATTAAAACCTTCCGTGTGCCATAAGGGAGATGTAAGCTATCCTATCTTTCAAACTGCACACGGTGTGCAAATTTGATTAAAATCGGTTAAGAAGTTTAGGAGTCCATCGCGGACAAACAACGTGACACGTAATTAGGGTTTTTAGCCAAATGGCAAAAAACGGAACCCTTATGGATTCGTCATGTTGTCCGTCTGTCTGTCTGTCTGTCCGTCCGTATGTCACAGCCACGTTTCTCCGAAACTATAAGAACTATACTGTTGTAACTTGGTAAGTAGATGTATTCTGTAAACCGCGTTAAGATTTTTACACAAAAATAGAAAAAAAAACAATAAATTTTGGGGTTCCCCATACATAGAACTGAAACTCAAAATTTTTTTTTCATCAAACCCATACGTGTGTGGTATCTATGGATAGGTCTTCAAAAATGATATTGAGGTTTCTAATATCATTTTGTTCTAAACTGAATAGTTTGCGTGAGAGACACTTCCAAAGTGGTAAAATGTGTGTCCCTCCCCCTGTAACTTCTAAAATAAGAGAATGATAAAACTAAAAAAAATATATGATGTACATTACCATGCAAACTTCCAACGAAAATTGATTTGAACGAGATCTAGTTAGTAGTTTTTTTTAATACGTCATAAATCGTAAACCGCAAAAAACATCGATCAAAGTTAGAACGAACTACAAAAACTTTTATATTATGTTACTTGCTGCTACGGAACCCTTCATGGGTGAGTCCGACTCGCACGTAGCCGCTTTTTTTATATATATGTATTAAGATGTACGTTACAAACAGATACGGTAATTTTCGCATTTATAATATTAGAACAGATTTAAAAAAAATACATTTATCTATCTTTCAGCTACTCATATGAACTCTCAAAACGTCTATGAAATTAGGATTTTGTATAAAAAAAAGTCAAATCCACATTCAATAAATGCAAATTATTATATTTGATGAGATTAATGAATTTTATTAATTGACGGCAGATTAACACTCCAGCACACGCGCCCCTATTTGGTGCGCCAGTGCTCGCGCGCTCTACATGTGTAGAACAATATTGATTGTACAATTTTACAGATGAATTATCAAATAAATTAAATGTCTTATCCCATATCAAAATATACTTTATTATAAATTAAAAAAAAACTACAAAACATAGTTTCTTTTACTAATTAGGAACATAATATCAGAGTTCTAGAGAATCATAAGAAAAATCTACTATTTTTGGCACGTGAATCTTTTCAGTCTTCTTTCTTCATTCGCTCATCTCCTCCAGTTGAATTTCAACACTTCTAGAACAGCTTGGACATTGAAGTGACTGATGTTGGAGACAAATCCACTTGTTGCGTGTGTGACATTGTTTCCTGGTGGACTTATTGCGCGCTCTACCACAGAAGGAACATTTTCCTACTCGACCAGTATTTGAGGGTTGTGCTGGATATGGATGTAGCTCAGGTGTGTCATTTTGTCTCGAAAGCATTTTTCCTTTCATTCTTAAGGATTTAGGAATACTCTCAGTGGCAATTCTTTGGCTTATACATGGGGCCAGGAGGCCAAAACCGACTTAACTTTTTAGCTGCTCCTATAGGTCCTGTGGATTGTTTTCGTATATTTTGAATACTTGTCCTTGTAATAGTATAAGGATACTTCTTCCATTTAGTACCATTTTTGAGGTTTAATAATCTTTTCTCAGAGAAATTAAGGGCACGTCATCATCAGAATCGGAATTTGATGCTCGAGTTAGGCTTACACTCTGATCACTCGCCAAATTCTGCCCGGTATCACTTTCTTCTCGTTCAGTGTCGGTACTGTGCGAGGATTCTAATAAGCAATCTTCATTTCTGAACTCCTCATTAGTGTCACTTGCCATCTGATCTTCTTCATCAGAACTTACTTCTTCCAATCATCTTAAAATATTTGACTCACTGCGTGAGGCCATTATTCTGTGAAATAAAGTTTTCTGGTTTATCAATGATGTAATACTAATACATATACTATGTATAATATATAACATGTAACATAAAACTCAATAATACCTTTATTAATAAAGACAAAAAACACTTACCTCAAATAAGTAGAAACATAAAATGTTGTCAAAAATGTTACGCGAGTGCTCGCGCGCTCTACTATCGTAGAAATTTCCTTTTGGCGTCAGATTTCTCACATATGCAGTCGCGCCGGTTGTAGCTGGGACACTGATTGTGTGCATAAATTAGTTATAGAAGAATAATAAGAGTTTGGGCATTTCCGGTCCGATTTGGCTGAAAATTGGTGAGGAGGTAGCTTAGAATCAGGAGACGGACATAGGATAATTTTTATCCCGGAAAATAGACCTGTTCCTGTGGGATAAGGTAACATTTTGTTATTGTAGTTGATAGATAGCTATTAGTCATTATTATTAGCGCCTTTTATGACTCCTTTTTTTACCGAAGTCAAAACAGAATTCTTATAGTTTCGTCATACCTTTTGTCTTTTTAGAAATATTCAGTCGTTTGACAGTTGGCGCGATTGACAGAATATGAGAGGGATAGGGTGAGGGAGTGGGAGTGGGAAGAAAAGGGAGAGGGAGAGATAGATAGGCGGTACAAAGTTTGCCGGGTCAGCTTGGGAGCGGGAGCGGGAGCGGGAGCGTGAGAGGGAGATGGAGGAGCACACAGAAACTGTAACGGCTAAGAACGGCTGTACCGATATTAATGATTTCTGATTTGTTACATTCTTATGCGATACGAAGTTCGCTGGGTCAGCTAGTATTTATTAAAACTCTAGAATCGTAAAATAAAATATTGAAAAACATTTTTTTTCAGGGTACTTCCCCTACAGGTAACGTGAGGATGAATTTTTTATACGTCCCGTACCATAAAGTACATGAAAGTGTCGTATCGTTGAAAAGGTCTTCCAAAAAAATATTTGGCTTTAAATTGTTAATTTTGGTTAGAGTCAAGGGGGGCACCCTCTACCGGCTAAACGGTTGGAGTTGGGCCAGTGAAAAAATTCTCAAAAATAGATTATAATTAATTTACAAGGAAAACTACACGGCTATATAAGCTTAAGTAGATAAATGAGTAATAGTCGATAAAATTACTACATTGCGCATGGCGTTTTTTTTTTCTTTCCATGTGTTTTAAGTTTTCGGGCTATCTGTTTTTACTTCATAAATCAAAACAATGAACTGATTACCTCTATTACGGATTATCTCTTCGTCATTGCGTGGAAGCACAGATACTACACACAGTACTATACTTTTAAGGAGTCCTTTATCTCTCATCGTTGCCAAATGACTTTCAAATAAAAAGTAATTTTGTAAAATCATCCTAGTGGTTAAATATCATGCTCTACCACTAAATGAAAAAATCTTTTCCACTAGAAAATCCACTAGCCACTAAAATCAATATATCCCCACTAAAAGGGGTGTCGAAACCACCAGATCTAGTGGAAATTCCACTAAGTTGGCAACACTGGTCCGGGGCGCCGGAATGGCGACCGATTGTGTCAATGTGTGGGTGTTTACTTGTACGAATAGAGAGTTGGTATTCCGATGGGTGCTTCACTGAATTTGTTCTTGAGATTACGTCCGTCCTTTTTTACGTCCATGAGCGACATCTAGTGGCCAAGATAGTAATCGATCGGTTGCGATCGATGCGATTCGATCATAGATACGCAAAAAATATGATCTGGAAAACAAAATAAGAAAACAGATATCCATTCAGTAATAGGGTTGTGAATTAATGAAAAAAAATAGCTTTTAAAGGCATTTTATGGTCTTTCCATAAGTAAAAACTAAGATATGCATGTATTACTCTTTTTGTACGGAGAAATCGTTTTTTATTATTTCAAACAAATCAGCTGACATTTTTTTATTTTTCCATACAAAATATCCCTAAGGAACCCTTTAGTGTGGAACCAATGATATATTAGTAATAGATACGTTATGCCCTTACAAATCAACCGAAAAATTTGTTCCGAAACACACACACGTTTATCTTTTGTTTCCCTACACCAATCGGGCAATCACTACATTGGTAAATGATGTAAAAGGGATAGCTTTACTAAAACCATAATAGTGAAAAAGACAGCTAGTGTTTGTCGTCGCGTCACCAAACGTTGACCAGTGTTGTCAAGAAATAAAATTGTGCAAAACAACTTAATATTACGTTAAGAAAATTATACTTATATTCGTAAATCAACTTTAAATCTTAACAATTTCTACTAAAACTGACTCGTTTTCAATCTGCACAACCTCTTGATTTTCAGTTTAAACTAGATTTAATTTTGGTGGTCTAAACTAAAAACTGTGAAGATATCGAAAAAATTTAGAGTTGGCAACTCTGCCCATTTGCACAATATTGTGGAGATTATCGTGCAAATGATTTGATTGGCTGGCTTCGGCAAAGACTAACAAATTCAGTACAGTCAGTAGATTGAAAGTACCTAAAAATAAATTTAAGGAAGGAAGTTGTAATTTCAAAACTATTTTAAGCAATATTTTGGGATTTCGGTGATGAAATATTAAATATGGTGACACATTTACGAATAAAGTAAATACGCGTACTTATAGGGACCACGACCTTTTTCATGTATATGTCAGCCTAAGGAGTAGGTATGGCGTGTTATTCATTAACTTATTACATAGCATCTTATTTATTCTGTAGGTAGATAGTAAAAAGGCATTTCTTTAAAACATTAATTTATTATGTTGGCACCGCACCGTAGTCGCGTATGGTGAAAGACGTACTCAATACGAATACGATATCGATATTTTTAACGTGCTTTTTGTATGTTGCATCTACTTTTGTGACTTCGTGTAAAAAATTATTAATTTTCATTTATTCAAATAGTTTACATTAATAATTGGTGGTTTATATTTGTTTAATTTATGTAAATAATAATACTAATATTAATTACAATCAAATCTATAGTTTGATACAAACCAACTTCGTCAGTTTTAGAGTTACATATATATAACTTATAATATAATTATATATATATATGTTATAAGTTTGAACAAAAATTGACTTTAACACATTTTTTTGGAAAGTCATCCCTTTAGTATGAAACATCATCCCCTACCTTTATTCAAAAAATGTGTTAAAGTTAACTTTTGTTCATAACAATCATAAATATAAACTTATGCTATAAATGAATAATTAATTAGGGTGTATGTTTGTATGGAAACTTCGTCAGTTTTGAAGCTAAAAATAATCTAAATTTTACTAACAAAAAATAACCGACTTCAAAGTTACTTAAAAACTACTTGTCACATCTAGTTCAAATTTATGTGGGACCACATGACAAGCACCTGCTTTTGATTAAAAAAAGAATCATCGGAATCGGTTGGCGTGATATTGAGTTATTCGTCAATTTGTCACGCACATTCTTAATACAAATTTACGACTTATGTAGTTTTCTCATGGATGTCATTGTCAGATCTCAATAAAATTTATATGGGACCACATGACAGCCACCAGCTTTCGATTAAAAAAAGAATCATCAAAATCGGTTCGCCCAGTCCAAAGTTCTGGGGTAACGAACATAAAAAAAATACAGTCGAATTGAGAACCTCCTCCTTTTTTTGAAGTCGGCTAATGATAAAAATTTTATATTAGCTCAAGGTAAAGATGAAAATCGGTTCAGTAGTTTCGGAGCCTATTCAATGCAAACAAAAAATCAAATCTTTCCTCTTTATATATTAGTATAGATTATTTATGGATTTCTTTTTGTTAGGCTCTATTACAATACTCGATACTAATACGGTACGGCTTTATTACAATACGGGTACTCGTGAGAAAAATATCCATCGATTCCTCTGTACTTAACAATAAACATACAAATGGGGACAGCATCAATATATCGTCAGCGTCACTTCTGTATGTTAATCTATGTCCGCCCTATCTTCGGCCGGCGTTGTCATGCCGCCATATTTATTTTGTTAGAGAAATAATGAAATTATATAAAATGCAATAAATCATGATTACTTAGGTATGGTATGTTACTCCATGAATTTTAATTCTTTTACTTGTGTAATTAGTGCATTTACGCATAATACACGAGGGCATTTTAACGCTGTATGTCAAATCTCAAGGACTTCTGGCAACAATAAAAGCGTGCGTATCGGCAGAGTATTGACAGAGCGACTGCGAGCCGATGGGCTAGTTGTCTCATGTTACCCTCTTCATCTTCGGCGCGCTAGTAACATATCTACCTCTATTTTATAATATCATTGTGTGGAACCATAAAATATAGCTTAAATGCTAAGTTGAAGTCTTTTCAATATCTTAGTGAAAGTCGTGTTAAAATTCGTTCAGTGGTTTCAGAGATTTGCAAAGCCAAACAAACAGACAGACAGACAAAAATTTTAAAAACTCATTTTTCGGTGTTGGTATCGTGCAAGTAAAGATTTGCAACTTGAAAAAATCATATATCAAAATGACAGTTTGACTCTTCAATTTTATTATTAGTATAGATATAGACTATAGATTAAACGTATTCCAATTCTGGATGACACCAATTAAAACATTTTATCTAGGTATCGTTAATGCAAAATTGGAATTTGTAATACGCAACGAATGTGTGGTCCATTTTTAGGATTCCGTACCAGGCGCAATGTACGGTTCCGAATTCCGAACATGTTCCAAAGTAGTAAGTTTATCGACATTATTTATTGACTACTTATTATACCTATTCGGACAGACGGACGGACATGATGAAACTATAAGGTTCCGATTTTACTTCGTAAACCTAAAAATGATTTAGAACATAGGTACTTAATGAATGTGTAATATGTGCCAAGAAATGCATAATATACCTTATTTAGTTTCATACGGAAATTATCGCCCTTCAAGTCGCCGTATAAATTATCCTTATTATTATTTTAACTAGCTGGATCTTGTAAAGTTATTTAAGTCCACGCTATTGATATTATAATGATTGCTGTACTAAACCCTCGATAAATAAATACGAAACAGTATTTGGCTCTCGAATCCCGAGGGGAACTGCTGACCTGATTTCCTGTTATGACCATAGTTTGGAGATGATATTTCTCTCAAGCATTATACTTAATAACTATACCAAACAATTCAAGTCACTGGTAAATATTAATTCGATTTTAAGAGCTGCGCTGCGAGTTGAATCAAAGCAAGGATGACACGAAACGGTCAGTGGGTATAAAAGTTGTTGTTTAATTCATCATTTTTGTGATTCAATTCGGTTTCACGGATAGAAGCAGACTTGGATTAAGGCGCTAATGCCCATACACCTCTATGTATGTATGTATGTATGTCTATGCTAATGCCCCGTCCGCGTCATCTATGCGGCGTTTGTAAATAAATAATACATATAGTTTGTACCGAATTCGGTGAGTGGGCTTTCAGGCAAGTCACGCGCTTAGTCGTTCCGTCGCCGCACCACTTATTACATTCTCCGAATAAATAAACCCAGCAGTAAGCCCACTATCAGTATTGTCCCTAACGCCTACCGGCATTCGACATGTATAAGGCTGTGTTCCCAGTAGGCAAACTGTTAGCGGCCGACTGAGTGAGCCGCAAATTTGTGGCGAACTGAAATTTGAGTTAGCTGCAAACTCAGATCAATTTGCGTGCGTCGCAAGCAAACTGTTATGAGTTAGCCGCTTATTTAGGTCGACCGACTGAATTTTCACTTTACTATTGTTGCACAAAGGGAGTGGTTGTGTTGGTCACGATGGATATTTTTGAAGTAATTGGTATCTTAGAGGCGCTGAAAGAGGATAAAAACTGTCCAGCTGTCCGCATGAACAGTTTGCGGCAAACGGACTCACTACGCCCGGCGAACAACCATATCGCCGCCGCCGACTGGAACCGGGTTTGCTGTGAGTTAGCCTGACTACTGAGACAGTCGGCGCACGTTACGCTGCAAACTGCGTATAGTGAGCGCAAAACTAGCAAACTGTGGGTCACACTCTATTTCAAATATATGGAAGGGCGTACTAAACCGATACGCCGCAAACTCAGTCGGCCGCTAACAGTTTGCCTACTGGGAACATAGCCTAATGGCGCGGGCGCGCGGGCGCCTCGAAAATATTGCCTGCCGAAGCAAAACACGTACAAGTATGTTTAGTTATTTAGTTGTATCTTGTACCCTACTTGAGGGTTTAGCCTCGTTTCGGTATACCTAAGTACTTTTTCAAGTTTTTTCGTCACCACATAACAACAAAAAATTAATTGTCATCCGCTGTTTACAAAACATACACAAAGACAGGAAGATGTAAAAACAATCCGCTGTTATGTTAATAAAATTGATATTGTACTTCACCGTGACCGGTGCCGAGACGTTATAAGTACTTATTCTGTATGACATTTTATAATCATATTAATCATCGTGTCTTAGGAGTACACAGACCACTAGGATGTGGTCTGTGCAGGTCATTACATCGATAACTGATAGAACAGTGAATATTGTTTACTTCTGAGATTCTGAGCATATTTTCACATAGGTCTGTAGATCTGTAGATGGACTGTAGATCTGGTCTTTGACTAAAATATTATTAGATAAAATTTTGTTACTTGAACAATTGCTTGAACATTGTTTATTTCTTCTCTCCGTGGTCTGTAATATTTTTATATGTATTTTTTATATAGGCAATCCTTAGCAGCCTGATAATAAATGAATCGTATTGAATTTAAAAATACATCAAATGAAATCGAACTCGTAATTTCCCTTCGCTTTAAATGTACCGTGGAATCAAGTTAGGACTTAGGACCCAATCTTACAGATTGATCCCTATTCCATCTCGAAGACGACATTCAGGCCGATCGTGATCAGGTTTCCATTGCCACACCGATGCTAACCTCGCTTTACGATCGTGACCTGAATTTTTCGTTGGCACCTTTTCTTTTCTTAATTATCAAATTATTAACTAAGTAATAAATGAACACTTTATGGCGTAGGTACATACTGTAAATTATTTATGTTACGAAAATATTTATTATAATAGTCGTTAAGAAAGCGCACCATACGTAATTCACCTTGTAAATTCCTTACTGAGCGATACGGATATAAAATCTTAGCTAGAGCATTTATTACCCAGGTAACAATCGCGTATTTATATCTCAAAGTCAATGTATTTACGTAAAGAAATATTTTGTGCGAGCGGTATATAACGCAGATATTAGCCTAAGATCCGGCCGCAAAATTCCGTGCTCATCTGTTTTTTACTACCAACCAAATTTTTATAAATATTTATAATGAGGAGAATATAGAATGACTAGGTTGCCAATCAAAATTTGGCCGCTAGTATTTTTAATTAAATTATTTTTAATTTATTTTTGGGAAAAAATTTCGTTCACTTGTTTTTTGAATAAAACCTCATCTACGTCACGGCCACATATATAAAGATTCTAAAAAATCACGGTTGCCTTTGCGCAAACGGCCGCAACCTCTTGGCAGCCTGGTGTAAACAGGTATGATTTCGACACGTTTATACGTTCATAACGTACATTTATATATTATATCTCTAATTAAAGCTATTTTTTTTTCTATTTACTATCGTATATGGTTGCCTACTTAAATCCGGCCGCAAATAAGGGTTGCCGGCTGTCAAAGATATCCGGCTGCAGGATTAGTGCGCTCATCGATTTTTGCTCAAACTTGAATTCTTATGCTTATTTATAATTAGGAGAATATATAATTACCAAGTTGTCTGTCAAAATTTGGTCCCTAGTATTTTTAATTAAATTATTTTTAAATTATTTTTGGGAAAAAATTTCGTTCACTTGTTTTTTAAATAAAAACTCATCTACGTCACGGCCACTTATATAAAGATTCTAAAAAATCACGGTTGCCTGTGCGCAAACGGCCGCAACCTCTTGGCAGCCTGGTGTAAACAGGTATGATTTCGACACGTTTATACGTTCATAACGTACATTTATATTTTATATCTCAAATTAAAGCTAATTATTTTCTATTTATTATCGTATATGGTTGCCTACTTAAATCCGGCCGCAAATAAGGGTTGCCGGCTGTTAAAGATATCCGGCTGCAGGATTAGTAGGCTCATTGATTTTTTGCTCAAACTTGAATTTTTATGCTTATTTATAATTAGGAGAATATATAATTACCAAGTTGTCTGTCAAAATTTGGTTGCTAGTATTTTTAATTAAATTATTTTTATATTATTTTTGGGAAAAAATTTCGTTCACTTGTTTTTTAAATAAAACCTCATCTACGTCACGGCCACTTATATAAAGATTCTAAAAAATCACGGTTGCCTGTGCGCAAACGGCCGCAACCTCTTGGCAGCCTGGTGTAAACAGGTATGATTTCGACACGTTTATACGTTCATAACGTACATTTATAAATTATATCTCAAATTAAAGCTATTTTTTTTTCTATTTACTATCGTATATGGTTGCCTACTTAAATCCGGCCGCAAATAAGGGTTGCCGGCTGTCAAAGATATCCAGCTGCATAAATAAATTAAAAATAATTTAATTAAAAATACTAGTGGCCAAATTTTGACAGACAACTTGGTAATTATATATTCTCCTAATTATAAAT
This sequence comes from Thymelicus sylvestris, assembly GCA_911387775.1. Lineage (NCBI taxonomy): Eukaryota > Metazoa > Arthropoda > Insecta > Lepidoptera > Hesperiidae > Thymelicus > Thymelicus sylvestris. Next base: position 6,321,121 of record OU426886.1, read on the forward strand.
AAGCATAAGAATTCGGGTTTGAGCAAAAAACCGATGAGCGGACTAATCCTGCAGCCGGATATCTTTAACAGCCGGCAACCCTTATTTGCGGCCGGATTTAAGTAGGCAACCATATATGATAGTAAATAGAAAAAAAATTGCTTTAATTAGAGATATAATATATAAATGTACGTTATGAACGTATAAACGTGTCGAAATCATACCTGTTTACACCAGGCTGCCAAGAGGTTGCGGCCGTTTGCGCACAGGCAACCGTGATTTTTTAGAATCTTTATATAAGTGGCCGTGACGTAGATGAGGTTTTATTTAAAAAACAAGTGAACAAAATTTTTTCCCAAAAATAAATTAAAAATAATTTAATTAAAAATACTAGCGGCCCAATTTTGATAGGCAACCTAGTCATTCTATATTCTCCTCATTATAAATATTCATAAAAATTTGGTTTGAAGTAAAAAACAGATGAGCACGGAATTTTGCGGCCGGATCTTAGGCTATATGCATTACATATCTTTGTACTTATAAATAACATTCTTAAATTTCTTAATATAATCGGAGATATTCATCAGTTTTAAGTTTGTCATGTTTAATGGCAAACAATAGCAATAAGAACGCAGGATTATCCAGACTATCCAGTTACCATCAAAGTAGTCGTTAGTATCGCGTATTGTGATAATCTTACTTGACTATTATTTATGTTACCTATACCTATGTGTTAGATGTGCCCTTTGCGAACATTTGTCACCCACCCAAGGAACAGAACTCTGTCATTTTCATCATGTCTAGCGAGACGCGACGTCATATCTGTAATAATAAATTAATTATTAAATTTCGAAAACAATAATATTACGACGAGCTGCGAATTTAAATATTGCGGAACATTTTAACATAATATTTTATCGTTTTATGTTAATAATTATTATTCAAAAACTACTTCCTTTGCTTAATACATTTTAATTAAAATTTAATAATAATAAATATATGAAATTTATTTTGAAACTCAATATTTGAACGTAGTAAAAATCATGTATTACTTACTACCCAATCCGGTAAATCAATCCGGATTCCGGTGTAATTTTTTATCGATTTGGTCTTGGTTATATACCGGCCCGGATATTGATACCAGATCCGCCGCATTAATATCGGAATAGGACCAACTATTCTGGATTGCAATCCCTCTGATACGTGCATTTTGTTTTCTTATATTATGTACACTAGTGCTCTATCCGCGGTTTTGCCTGCGTTTTCCGGGATAATACGGCGTGCTATATTTCATGAAGACCAGTAGCGTAGCGTGGGGGGGGGGGGGCGGGGGGGCGCCGTGGCCCCGGGCGGCACATGAAGAGGGGGCGGCAAGCCACTCAATTTTTAAATAATAAAAAAAATATACATTAAAATTAATTTTATTTAAGTAAATTTTAATTTTTAATGTAAATAATTGTGCTGTGAAAAAAAACAAGAAAAGTGCATTTTTAATTAATCCGTCCAGTAGTTTTTGCGTGAAAGAATAGCAAAATCAAAAATCCATACAAACTTACATAATACAATACCTACATATTAGTAGGAATTAGTAGGATACATTTATGTACCTTTATTCACTTATTATTAGACCCGCGCTGTGGACTGAACATATTCAATTACACGTGTAAGAGTTTCTTTATCTAGGTAGGTTCTAGGTATCTATACCTACCTAAGTAGGTATATAGTTAGGTACCTATAATACAATCGTTTTTCTAGGAACTTGCTCTGTGGATGCCAGCTCTACTATTCTATTAGTACTAAAGTGAAAGTAAGCAAGCACATTCCGAATAGATTTAACCTATTTACCACATTCTTAAAGCTTTCACAAGTATCTATGATACAATATAAATAGTATTGCTAGCATAAGTACTTTAACAAACATACTTAAAACAGGGAGTATTACCTGTTAGAAATAAGTGATTTATATTCCAGATTACAGATATTGAACAAGCCATAGAATAGAGTACAAAGGGAAAAGGGGTAGGGCATGTTCATCTAACAATTTACATAAAACATTTGAAAGGATACTCTGATGAATTATCATGAAAGTAAGTGGAACAGCTGTTACAATACGCAGGGTTGTGTCGTACATTGTCGCAAGTCGCAACGTAACTTGTTACTTGTGACGTATGAAATGGCTTTCAGGAGCTCCGGAGAGGGCGAAGTCTGTTCTCCGACATAAATACATTTTACGACCGCTTTATCGACATTCAATTATCAAAATGTACTGAACAAAACACGCGCTACGTAAATTAGACGGAAACGTGTGCTACACTCAGTTTCGTAGTAATATACATATAGGTATATGTTACCGGCCAAACACGATTTCCACCAAGACTAGTTTGTCCTAGGCCAAACTAGTTTATCGTACTCGTGTCAGGACAAACTAGATCGGCCTAGGACAATCCAATTTAGACTAGGATATTCTATTAGACTAGGACCATTCATGAGTTGAAGCCAGATTGTTGAGCTTTATAGTCTATTCCTGAGATGCCATAAGGATTTTTACCCGCCTTCCCATGTATTACCAAACTGGCTTGATCGATGAAATAATATGATTTTCTGTACAAAATTGTTTGGTATAAGTATAGTAGTGGTATCTGGTTTGTAGTCGAAGTCTGGTGTGTAGTCTAGAGTCTGGTTCGTAGTCGGAGTCTGGTTTGTAGTCGGAATCTGGTTCATAGTCGGAGATTGGTTTGTAGTCGGAGTCTGGACTGAAACGCAAAAGTGTGCCCGCGAGACAATTGTGGGTTGTTATGGGTTAATGTTTATTTCAGATTCAAGGCTGCACCTAGTCGATAAAGCCGAAAATATTGGGCCCTCAGGTCAGACGTTTTACCTTTCAGCCGTTACTTTTTATGAAATTATTTTCTTTTTAACTATGTAATTCATAGGATGTTAACTGTGAGGTGACATTATAAAATTAAATGTCGTGGCGTGGCGTGACGTGGCCGCGCGGTTCCGGAGATCTCCCTCCGCACACATTGCAAAATGCAATTCACTAAATTCACTGTCCGCTCCTTATTATGTCCGGGTCCGCGTGAAGCTGATAAATTAAAGGCCGCTAGGGCCAACAGCAAATGTCCATTCGAAACACAAACCCTATAATAAGCATAGATTGATTTTAGAAATATCAACGAGAATTTTAACCATACAATAGGCATGATGACAGATTTTGAAATACTGTTCTATATTGTTGGGAAATATATTATAATTACAACGTATATCATATTTCCGCAAAAAAATAAGGTTTAGTATAAAATAAATATATTTCAATTTATAAGTTTCAAATTCGCACCAAAAAATTCGCACCAAAACGCTTCAAAGTGTCAGGGCGTGGTAGTGACGTCAGTCCTCAGGAAAACAAAAGACAATCCGTCATTATTAGTATGGTGATATTCATTAATTTGTTTTAAGGCGTGTGAGTCGTGTGACGTAATTCGCGCTAATTGAGACTGACTGGCGTTTTAGCTAAGATGGCGGCTTGCCGTATTTTGTAGTTTCATTTTATCAAAAATATTGTGAAAATCGCTAATAATAATTCGATAAATGCGTGTTTTGTAATCCATTAATAGGGTTTCATTAAATGAATACATAGTTTTAATGATTTTTACTTACTGTCATCATGCCTATTGTATTCAACCAAGTCATGTAATTACTTTGCTTATATAAAGGCATTGTTTTGATTATATCAAAGATATTATTTACAAAGTTCAGAATTACAAACCCGTGTAATTTTTAAGCTACGTTAACAAACAAAACTGGTACCTAATTACGTACTTACAAGTGTTCAAACAATATTAGGGAACGTTCCCAAACCACGTGACCCTTTTTTTACCATTTTTTACCCCCCTCCCCCCCCCTCGGTGACCAACCGTGGTGTATAAGAAGACCCCCCCCCTCCCCCCCTAGTTTTCACGTGACAATTTTTTTTGCAAACAGTTAAAAGAATATAAATTAGTATCTATTGCAGAACTATAATAAAATAAACTTGACAAGAGGGTTTCGTACGTTGATTATGTATTTACCGTTATTTTCCTATTTTATTAATTTTTGCCGTTTTTTAAGACCATTTTTCCTGTAATATTAAAGTATAACTCTGTATTTTTTTTTTAATTCAAGCGTCAGTAGTTTCGGAGATAAGAAGGGGTAGGGTGGTCAAATTTTGGCTTTAATTTTCATTCGTTCTTGAATAATTTTAAAACTTTCCATTGTAGAACTATAACTAAAATAAATTATTTGAGATCCTGACAACAAGACCTATTTGCCGACTTCAAAAAAGGAGGAGGTATTCAATTCGACTGTTTTTTTTATGTTTGTTACCTCAACACTTTCCACTGGGTGAACCGATTTTGATGATTCTTTTTTTAGTCGAAAGCTGGTGCTTGTCATGTGGCCTCACATAAATATGAGCGAGATCTGACAAGTAGTTTTTGAGTTATTCAAGTCTTCAAGTCAGTTATTTTTTGTTAGTAAAATTTCGATTATATTTGACATACCACACGAGATGGTTTGCTTAATTTTATGATGGTTTAATTTTGATCTCGTTATTTTTTTTTCAAAATTCATTTGTTTACTTTATACCTTCGTCTTTGGGTTACAAAAAAGTACATGAGTACCAAATTTCAAATCATTGGCTGTGAACGGCGGTCGCCCAGACGCACGAGTGACCCTATAAGGGTTCCGTTTTTCATACGGAACCCTAAAAATAATAATTTCGTGACGACGTGAGTGATCCTATAACGGTTCGGTTTTTGATTTTGTTCGTGTCGGAACCCTAAAAACAAGCTACTCTGAAACTACTGGACTAAAATGAGTTTAAAGGTGCTCAAGTTCTTTTTTTGGGACCCAAAGACCAAGGTATTTATAAAAAAAAAAAATCATGAAATCAAAAAAAAAACTGTTTTATAAACTGTATCGTGTCGTGTCACTTGTGGCATGTCAAATGAAAGGGTTTGTTGAAAGGATCGCAAATATTTTATTATTTGATAATTTTAAAATTATTTAAGAAACAACGAAAATTAAAAGCGAAAGTTGACCATTCCCGCCCTATGGCGTTTTGGAACAATGTACAACAAACCTAGAACAACCTTCAAAATGTTTGTAACTTCAAAGTGTGGCGCCAACTTCCTGTAGGTGAGTAAATATAGCTCTAGAAAACGGGAGATTCCCTTAGTGGATACCGACTACGTGACAAAAACCTAAACCCCCTCCCTCCCCCCTGTGACCAAGCGTGGTGTTTTGCAGACCCCCCTCCCCCTCCTAAATGTGTCACGTGGTTTGGGAACGTTCCCTTAGTTGTTTATCATAGGTTTTTTCTGTTCTATATATTATGAAATAAATATGTATGTATAGTAATTTATTGGAAGATTGCATAAAAGCAGTTAAAACATTATTGAAGTGAAAACTTCTTTAGTACGGGGGTGACTTGAAATTTTATGAAACGAAACTGTCCAGTAAAAAGAGAAAAACATAAATTATAAAGTGAGATAGGAAGCATTGTACAGGGGTAGGGTAGGGGAGTGAGGGGTAGGGGAGCGGAGCGGAGCGAGGCGGAGCGGAGTGGAGTGGAGTAGTGAAACCTACATTTATCATCTTCCCGAAATTTTACATTCGTCTCATTATCTTGAAAACAAAAATTTTGAAGGTTTCACTTCTACCACGTGTGAATTGCACACATTTTTTTTTAATTACAATAAGTTTTTATGTATTAACACAGAAGAATAATAGTTTATTATAATGTATTAATCCAGGGAATTAGATTTGTGTGAAATTTCATTCAAAAACGTTCAGCCGTTTCTGCTCTATCAAACATCACATTTATAATATTATTATTAAGTAGGAAATAGGAGCGTGGAATGTGCAGGAACATGAATATTATAATGCCTCTATTTGGAAAGCAGGTGATGAAACACGACTATTAATAACTAACTAGCTATTTAAGCCATTCGTACAGACCGGAGTCTCGAGTACTCTCGAGTCCTATGTGTGGTGTAAAACAAATTAGTTTGCGGTTATGTGCTGTGTTGTATGTCGGTTACGATATTATTGAATGTTTAGATCGAAACCGCAACCAGCCGAGATTGCAAGCGGATGCAAAAACGTCATTTGCATTTGTCGTAATAAGCGGTATGAATGAACAACAACAATACCAGGCGGGCCATGTGAGGCACGAGGCGTGCGCAGCCGGCCGGCCATGATATCTCCATTCAGTCTCCGAGCGGAGTGAGACGTAACGCTCAACCACAATATAGGAATTCCTATATTGTGGCTCAACTAAGCGCCGTCGTCGACGGCTGTGTACCATCGTCTTGTAACCACGAGTTCTAATCTGTTCTACTTCTGTTCCAACAGGGAACGCATGTAGTGTGACCATTTCATTAATGCCATTCGATAAGTGCAAATGATAATCTGTGTCCTTGTGGTATGAGAATTAAGAACTGAAACATGTATCATTTGGTGCTTATAAGACCGCCATCATGCCATGTTTGTAACATAGTCTACAAGAGTATGAAGTTACGTGCCATGTCTTGAAGAAACAGATCTGCCGCAGATGTATACATATATACTTGAGTCAAACTCGCATCAGAATCCTTGTCAACAAACCATTAAAATTCCTTTATAGGGTTTTCACAAACTGATTTGTATTTCGCACACCAAATAACTATTAAAGAACTAAATAATCATTATAACGTTTGTGACATCTTCATTATTTTACTATTGACCTATAACAACAACCCACTAAGAGAAAACGACGTAAAAACCAACATCTTAAAACAATTTTCATCATTGAATAACTCACGCTCGCACGTCCTTAATTTCGTGAAGCGACTTCAAACCTTTGCACAAAATTGCAGTTGCTTGCCTATGACTATAAATAGAAATGACTACGAAAACCTCACAGCTATAATGGCGCTTACATGCTTTGCAACTTGGTCGTATTATATTTCAAAATACAGTGAAATCAACTTATCTGTGACTTTAAGGAGGGCGCTGTCGGAAGATTGGACCAATCATAGTGCGCAATTCGAGACGTATTAGTAAGTTATGAATGAAACGGCATTAGTTCCAATTTTCGCCACGTCACAAATAAGTTCTTCAGAGATGGCACTGTACAGATTATACAGATATTTCATTCCACTCAATATGCATGAGCATAAAATTATTTATAGGTTTAATTTCATTAAACAAAGCTGAATAACATTTTATATTTATGTTTATGTATTTTAAAACAGTCTATATCGATTTTATACGTAACTATTCAGTGTTATTTTAAACTTTTGCCAAATAAATATTATGTTTAAAAAGAAATTAAATTATAAAGAGTGGAACGGAACGCGACTTGCGAACTTCAGATTTAGTTCAAACGCACTTTATACGACCAAAAGTTTCATGCACCTGTTTGTTTGTGGTTGCTAGGCAACACAATGTGTATGTAAATTCTGATCCGAATGTGAATATAGTGTAGGAACGAGTAGACATCTCTATCTTGCCGTGAAAAAAGCTTATATTATATTAGTATTTAAATTAGTATTCAAAATTACAATTTGTATGTTTTACGATATTAAGTAAAATCACTATACTCGTATCATAGGTACAAATTATAATATTGATTAACTTTAAATAGTTACACGTCTGCAGCTGCGATAACTGTGTTTTGTTTGTGGTTTTCCTTCAACCTTAAGGTGATTTTCCCTTTATGTTAGTACTAGGTTTGTCCGCGGCTTCGCTCGCGGTAGAGATCGGTTTTTGGAACGAAGTTCCTTATCCCGCGTTGCGAAAGGGGGCTAGGCGGAAAATTTGGTAACGAAAAGTGGTAACGACACTTTTTGCCGGTAACGAAAAGTTGTAACGACACTTTTTGCCGTCGTAGTTTATTTCTCACGAAATTGAATACCTTAGATTTGTTTTGGCACACTCGCTTGCATGTTTTTGCTATCCTAGTACTTCGTTCCAACTTCGTTCCAATACATCGAATTGAGAACCTCTTCCTTTTTTTGAAGTCGGTTAAAAAGATTCCCCAAGCAGGTCAAAAGATATCCTAGATATGTCCTGGTTTGAAGTTTTATAAGTATAGGAAGCCTACTTAAAAACAAAGTGGGAAAATTTTCATTAGATTCTGATGAAGAGAAGTACCACCTCGCCATGACGGATGTGCCATCAGTCTCCCATTGTGAGAGGAGACTAAAGTCTAGCAGTCAAAGACAGTAATGCAGTGGCATAGATATCATATTCGACTCACAGCGAATAACGACTTCGTATGACACGTAGTTATGTTCAGTTAATAGTTACCTACCTCTATTTGTTCACTGACTCTGTGCGAAGTCTGGAGTCTGGACAAGCGTCATTGGGAGCATGTGAGATTTGCGTGGGCTTCTGGTGTCGTTGCGGTCGTTTTTAAATTTGGTGGAAGTGAGCCAATAACGCCAGACACTTGCAGTGAAAGTGCAGTGAGTCACTCACGATGCCGGGAATAGAGCATCAAACTGCTAAACCCAACGATACGACTTTTATGGTAAACAAATAAAGATATTATTACGAGTATGTAGTTACTAAAGATATTAATAAAGGTTTGCGCTTTTAGGCAAAAAGAGATAGTGGGACACCATGCTGGAAAAAAGTTCCTTCGCTATAATGTCTATACAATACTGTGATAGGGTTGTTAAGTACTAAACTACTAAATAACAGGCAAGCCTGTCATTAACAGACTAAAGAAAACCTGTCTGTCTGTTTACAGATTAAAGAAATGGTAAGTAATAAAGTTTATTTTAATGTTTATAAAAAAAAGTGATAGCCTAGCGGTAGAACGTTGATCTCCCGAACGAAGGGGCCCGAGTTCAAACCCTGGCACGCACCTCTAATTTTCAAATATTATGTGCGTATTACAAGTTAATTATCACTTGCTTCGGTGAAGGAAAACATCGTGAGGAAACCTGCACACCGGAGAGTTCTCCATAAAGTTCTCGAAGGTGTGTGAAGTCTACCAATCCGCACTTGGCCAGCGTGGTAGACTATGGCCTAATACCCCTCACATTGTGAGAGGAGACCCCGAGCCCAGCAGTGGGACAATTATGGGTTGTTGCTTTACTTCCGTTCACACTACCACCATAGATAATACTGATATATAGACGATTTTTGCAATTTCACTACACCCGCGAACCGCGTTAAAGAACTTTGTTAAATTACCTATGGACTGCCTCAGGGAGTAGGAAAAATTGCAGCAAAAGGGCGACGTCCTCTGCATCTGGAAAGTGAGCTTAAGCATTACTTTATTGATAGACCTATAGAAGAGAAAATTATGTTTCAAAACTTACCAACTGTAAAAGATATTTTTGCAAAATATATTTTTCGGACCCCTTTTACCCTCTCCCGACGGACGTAAAACCCATGACAATATGTCCTGCAAGGCTATTCAGATTTGTAACTTGACAGCGGAATCCGCGATGAGTTTCAAAATTGAAGTTCGAGTCCGAGATCTTGATATATGATTCTCTAATCATCTGGTACGCACTTGCGAGGTGAAGGGAGTCTTGAACTCATACTTCAATTTAGAAACTCATCGTGTATTCCGCTGTCAAGTTACAAAACAAAAGCGAACTTGCATCATATTGACATGTCATTATCTAATCATCTAGTAAGTACGCACTTGCGAAGTAAAGTGATCCTAGAACTCGAACGTCAATTTTGAAACTCCGCTGTCAAGTTACAAAACTGAATAGCCTTCCTGGTTTCAAAATCTAGCTCGGAAACGAGCGATCAGACACAATCGCGAAGGAAGTTCTGCCCCGGTAGACTCTTAGTATGCGGGTCACAAGTGTGACCAAAAGTGTCGTTCTTGAATTGGACTTCTTATTCACGAGCGGCGTTGCCCCTCTACTATACCTAGACGTTGCTTGAATCATCTGACAAGATGTAGTAGGCCTCATGAATTATTATTATTCTTAATGCAGCAAAACTGCAAATAAAATGTTGTGTTATTTGTTAATCAAGTGACGTAAAGTCAATTTTTGATTCAAATTTTGAATGAAAATGTAACAACCTATACCCAGGTGAAAATTGCAAAATGATTGCGTTTTGGATTCCATTCCTGTCTACACAGGATGCGAGTACGACGTGTCATGTCAATGTTTGCGTCCCTATTTTCTTTATGACGCTGCAGCTGGTACTGGTGGAACACGTGAACTATCGATGAACACGATTGTTTTGAGGTACTAGAGTAAAGAGTTACAAGAATTCATTGCGTAACTATTACAATCATCTGACTCGTAGGTACCTACGTGGGCTACGGAACGTGGCTCACATGATTGGCGAGAATACGCGGTACAGCATTCATTGCACCAAATGTGCAGAAGCGTCGTGCTCGTGCATCACAGCATTAAATACACATACCTACGTTCAACATACTATGACGCAACCTGTTTACTCGGCGAACATCAGCGTACGCGCTCAATGACTAATTTTACAAAATTATCGTAAAACGTAAAAGCTCCGCGCATTCCACCATTAATAAACGGTGCAGCGTGCCCTGTACCAAGGAATCCGCGCGCCGATCCCTTCGTGTCGCCGCGTCTCGCCTTGAACTTTTCTCTTGCTCCTATAGTTTGAAGCTCGACGATAGTTACAGTGCTTCGCGATTCAATAATAAAGTAACATTGGAGGCTTGTCGTGTTGTTATGCAGCGACGGATGTGCTGTGCGTCGTGGTACGGGACCTGCGGGGTGCGCGGCGGCGAGGTTGTAGTAGCGACGTAGTAATCGCGGGGGGAGGCGAGCGCGGGACGCTGAGCGCTGGCGTTCAATATTTTGTTTTGCGAGTTACTACACCGAAGAAGTACATAATTTCTAATGTACCTGCATATCGATATTCTGATAAAGCTGTCGATTGGTGTTTGATTTTTTTTTACCAAAAATATAATATTCACTTCACTTCCGCCAAATTTTTTTTATTAGGGTAAGGGTGACAATTAGTATCATAGCAAAGCAGGTAGGTACCTGTGAATAACATAAAAATGAGTTACTATTTGCTGTAGGCCGTGTACAGGCCGCACTATGAAATAATTTGTACCTATATTGTTATTAAACCCGACATGGTATAAATAAAGTAGATATCAATGAAATAAATATTACTACTTTATTACCTAAACAAAATTCAACTTACATTAACTTTATATCAATATCGGTGTTGATTTAAAAGCAATGGAGATTGATATTGGTATCATAGTATTTACGCTACTGTGCAAGGAATACAATAACATTCCAGTCTATAAATATCCGCTGGGCTGAGTGACCGAGGCCGGGAGAGGCGGGAGGGGGGAGGGGGCAGGCGCGGGGAATGGGGCGGGGACTTGCGGAGTTCATTTGCATCAATGCACCCGCTGTTACGTCGTACTGCAGTGTGCACTATACCTTTTCATTCCTCGCCTTGGCAGCATTCGGGCGCACCGCGCATGCACCGTTCCGTGTCAACTCCTATGATGCAATGTTTATAAAATACTGTGTTGGTGATATGCACATTTTCAGTTTACGACTTTATCACGTGCTATTGTTTACGCACGTTGATTGGAATTAAATCCTCTAGAAGTCAACGTCATCGTAAATGATAAAGTGATTTCTGATACAATGAGGGCTGAGGGTTTTCAAATTCAAACAATATATCTAAAGACCCATGTGGCGCAATATTTGCTATGCCGGCCGGACTGCTGCTGTTCAAAAGGATTTTGGGTGTATTTATTCTTGTCGTTATGTGTTTTCTATGGCACCCATGACACAGGGAAACCTTGCTATGAGCGTCTAGCATTATTTTATCTGTACCAAACTCAAATAGTACCTATGGTCAATAGTATCTGGTTCGTATGTTGGAGAGTAGGTATTTTAGCGGCCATATTTTTACAAGGATCCAAAAAGTTAAACGTAAGATTGGGGAAATTGTGCAGCGGTGTGTTTATTCCTTTCATTAATATAGAAAACAATGACTTTTCGGATATTCGATTTACAATCCGGAAGCGGAAGGAAAACAAAATAGTATTGACAAACCGGAGTGTTCCGTCACGTTCCGTTCGCTACGGGACGTCAGTCGTCACGTCACCGGTCACGTCTCTCATTTCCTTCGTGGAGCCACTCACAGGACTACCTATCTCCTCGGCTATTTCAGAGTGCTGACATTTGATAGCCGGACGTAGACATTCTTAGTTTGCTACAGTCAAAACTCAAACATAACATCAGATAATAAAATTATAAGTAAGTCATTGCAATTAGTACCTACAATAATTAAAATATTTATGTAAAACATACTAATAAATCGAATCAATAGGTATTATAAATGCAAAAGTTTGTATGGATGTATGTTTGTTATTCTTTTCACGCAAAAACTACTGAATAGATTTTCATAAAATTTAGCACACGGGTAGAGCATAGACCATGACCTGGAATGGCTAGCATAGGACATGGGGTACTTGTTATCACGGAAAACGCGGGCAAAGTCGCGGGCAGAACGCTAGTAAATCATCAAATGTTGATGATGAATTTAAAAAAAAACGCTGTAGCCTTGCATACATTTTTTTCGGGATTTATCTAGAAATCTACTTATTTTCTTCATAATAACAGGCGCCTAAAATTATACATACTAGACCTACTTTAGGACTCTAATGCAAAATCAACGCTCCGAAGATTTATCCAAAATTAAATGTTTTTTTATTGCGATTAAATTCGAAAATCATTTTATGTTTGTCAAGGTACATATTTTATATTATAGGTAATTAATTAATATTTTATTTTGCAATTTGATTAAAGAATTACACATTATTCATCTATGATAATAGGTATGTAGTTTGGTTTTGTAAGTTATTTTAGGATTGCCAATGAGATTAATCAGAAGTTACTGTACGATTTATACGGCTTCAGAAAAGGGGGAGGTGCACAAATTGATTTTTATTTAATGTTTGTCACAGTGTATTATTATTTGAAATTTCGTTTGTGGGGCGGGGCTATCCCAGGAGCCACTGCGACCAGATTTGGATCTATTGTGGCCGTACCCGTTTCTGAGTTAGATCTGGTCTCCAAGTCCCACTGCCCGGACGAACAGTAGGATATTCCTGAGTTCTTGTTCTTTTACTTGGCTGGGTGGGATTAGGTAGTCTCTTAGGATGCGGCTTCTGCAGTGACTTATGGCAGAGTATCACAAAGTATGTGGTGGAGTATGTTTACTCAAACTGCAGAATCTGCATGTTGCAGTGTTGCTCAGACCTCGTCAGTAGGTGTCTATTCAGCCTACAATGTCCGGTGAGCAATCTGATAAGTACCCGTAAGTCAGAGCGATTCAGGTTGAGCTCTTTTTTTGAGTAATTTTGTGAGTACACAGTTATTAGGGTTTTGGCCTGTTTGCACTGGGCTCTCTTCGCCACATCTCAGCTCCCCTCTTCAGGACTATGACCTTGAGTATGGTTCGAGAAACTGCCTTGGAGATGCCCACCATGGGTCCCGCTTCAGTCTCCCTTCTTGCCAAATCATCGGCCCTCGTTCTCGCGTATACCTCTATGCCCAGGTACCCATCCTAGGGTGATCTTGTTGTTGAAGCCTAATTGGTTGATGGCCTGTATTCCTTCCAGGACATGCTTTGAGCTGACTTGCTCAGACCGTAGAGCCGTAGAGTAGTGATGCGTTCGTTAACATATGTATTTCTTTTCTAGATTTTCGTATACGCATCTTATATGGCGTACAATTCTGCTTGGAACACGGTTGCGTATGTGCCTAGGTTTTGATGTATCTGTATGTAACTTTAGGTTTGTCTCCATAGGCCCTCGCCCCTGCATTTCCTCCTTTGCGGGAACCGTCTGTATACCAGATGATGTCGCTTGTTATTTTTATTCCTAGGGTGGTGTCAAAGATTGTTGTGCGGACTATCCTGTTCCTTAGCATTGATCCTACCTAGTTCACAGTGGTGTTTCCAATACCGTGGTTTTTCATACCTTAAAGTATTATGTTAGTTGGGGTGTTATCAAAAGCCCCCAGCAGGGCCCAGCATAAAGCTATCTCCTTGTCTTCGAGGGATTTTTTTGTCGGTCTGCTCTATCAATGCTGATTCCGTCGATTTCGCTTTCTGGTAAGCATGTTGCTTTGGATGTAGAAGTCTGACCTTCAGAAAGGTGATAAAATGATAGTTGATTACTTTCTCCATAGCTTTCAGGAGGAATGAAGTAAGGCTTATTGGTCTGTATGATTTGGGTAAATGACCTATCCCTGTCACCAGATTTAGGGATGAAGTTTACTCTCACCTTGTTCCAGCTGTCTGGCAGAGCTGTCACCGTGTAACTATGTAAATTGCGTCATTTATCAACCATTTCTTTAAAGTCGGTTATTTTTTGCTAACATTTTGATTATTTAACGTTCTGTGTACCTAAGTACCGCTGATATTGGTATCTCAATAAATATAATAACTAATATTTTCTTTAGGGCTTGTATCCGGATTATAAATAGATTAGTAGCGCTAGGAACTATTAGTACTAAGAATGCGAACTACGCACGAACTAGAACTACGCAATTACCACGACCTTACATTGTGCGTCGCTGTTGTTTGTTTTATGGTTAGATTGCTTTGATTGGCGGATTATACGATTCGCGCGTGTTGTGTGTACCTACCTACAGTTACTGTGAATGTAGTAGAATCATTATGAACGAGTGAATTGTACGAGTACGATTGATTTTAATTAAAACAAGCTGCTATGCTTTATTGCTGCGAAGGAATTTCTTAAAATTGTTTTGTTAATATTTTGAGCAATGAGATAAGAATGATTTTAAATAAATTATAGATAAAAGAGGAACCTTTAATGTAGCGACAACGAATCTGCCAAATTTACGACACGATTTGGCGTCAAAACTAGGGCACTCAATTTCGAAAATGACATTTACATTAAAAGTAGCACTCACTAGTAGCTTCAACAATCAACAATTCGGAAAATACTTGTAGTAGATAGAACGTTAGTTGTGCAAACATTTAAGAGTGCTTCACATGTGGTTCCCTGGGGATTGCACGGCGGGAGATCATCAGCGAGTAGTCTACGCGATAAGTTCAAAATGGTTGAAATTAGAGATACTGCTCTTAAAAATACGTGCGATAGCTCATTCTGTTCGGAATGATGTCTAGAAAAATGTTTCCGAAGGGTTTACCAGCACGTAAAAAATTGCAAAAGTTATTGACAAAATAAAGTTGAAAAAAAAAAGTATTTTGTTTTTGGTAATCACTCCGAAACTATTAATATTTAAGAAATTTTAAAACAAGATTCTTAAAGTAGAGGAAATTTCCAAACAATGACTCGCGACTCTCGGAACTCTATCTCCATTATTTATAACTTTAATTTAACGCTGAAAATGGGTCTCCACGCTGCATTTTTAGGTTGCGCGTGCGGCGTCAAAACCGAGTTCGTCACACTCAATAATTTTTTAAGGTATTAATTATTAATTTAAAAAAATAAAAAAAATATGGTGTATTCGAAACACTTCAAAGAATTTGCTCCCGTAGGAAATTTTGCTTAAAGTTAATTTTTCAACAAGTTAGACGATTGTTAATTAACTAAATTTTCTCGAACTTCCATTTTCATTGTACATTAAAAAAAATGTTTAAGTAATTGTCCTATAAATTTTTCGCTTCGTGGAGCCCTTCTTATATACATGCTTAACGAGATCACGTCATAAAAGTTTAAAAAGTTTTAATACTTTGTGTATAATAATTTTATAAGTTGAACAAAAAATGAAAAATCCAAATAATATTATTGAAAATATTTTTTTCTCAATTTATTATTACATAATCGTTTTGGCATTCATAAAAGACATTTAATGACTTAAAAAAAAAATCCCTATTTTTTTTATAATTTTTTTTTTTATACACAAATAGACTATTTCAATGCTTTCAAGAAAAAATTTCTTAATTTCTTATTCTTTACAAAATATTATGATTTTTGAAAAAAAAATTTTTTTCTTAATAATGATATTTAATTGTTTATAATTGTTTTTTAATATTTCTATTGTTTGAATAATTAGTTAATAATTATTTTTTCTTAAAATTTAAAATTAACCATCTTTAATAGAAATGTAAAAAAATATTTTTTTTATCAACAATTTCATTGTTTTTTAACTTAACAATTTTTTATAAACAAATTCTCAACTTTTTTATATATTTTTTCTGAAACACCTAAAAATATAAAAAACAACGATGTATAACAAAGTACAGATAAAAACATTTTTCAATTTTTAAATTTCGATTCGATAAAAAAACGAAAAAATTGTTTGTTCAACTTATAAAATTATTATACACAAAGTATTAAAACTTTTTAAACTTTTATGACGTGATCTCGTTAAGCATGTATATAAGAAGGGCTCCACGAAGCGAAAAATTTATAGGACAATTACTTAAACATTTTTTTTAATGTACAATGAAAATGGAAGTTCGAGAAAATTTAGTTAATTAACAATCGTCTAACTTGTTGAAAAATTAACTTTAAGCAAAATTTCCTACGGGAGCAAATTCTTTAAAGTGTTTCGAATACACCATATTTTTTTTATTTTTTTAAATTAATAATTAATACCTTAAAAAATTATTGAGTGTGACGAACTCGGTTTTGACGCCGCACGCGCAACCTAAAAATGCAGCGTGGAGACCCATTTTCAGCGTTAAATTAAAGTTATAAATAATGGAGATAGAGTTCCGAGAGTCGCGAGTCATTGTTTGGAAATTTCCTCTACTTTAAGAATCTTGTTTTAAAATTTCTTAAATATTAATAGTTTCGGAGTGATTACCAAAAACAAAATACTTTTTTTTTTCAACTTTATTTTGTCAATAACTTTTGCAATTTTTTACGTGCTGGTAAACGCTTCCGAAACATTTTTCTAGACATCATTCCGAACAGAATGAGCTATCGCACGTATTTTTAAGAGCAGTATCTCTAATTTCAACCATTTTGAACTTATCGAGTAGACTAGAGTAACTATTGGCTGTTGTGCGAAAACAAGAACAAATTAATGACACCTAATTAACACCAACTCTGACAATGACGTTAGGTCGTTGACTATGATATTTTTATTTACTGCGTATTTCCGAAATTGCGCCGTGCATAGAATTATTGGAAAAAACAATTTAATACGATTGAAATACCAGGATGTTTACAAGGGTTTAAAAAGTTACGTAAAAATGCATTTGTAAATTGATTAATGAGTAGGTACAGGTTGAATGTTTTAATTTAATAAAATCATATAAAACCTAGTGGCCTTGTGGCTACTGGGTACCTATTCAGTTTAATCCAGAACTAACCGAAAATTATCCATTTTCTGTGGAGTATTATTGATAATAATATTGTGGTGTCCTAAACAGCATACACATTGCCACATTTTACCGTATGTGTAATACCAATTTTGTTTTGTTACAGTTTGTCCGTCGATCGACATCAGGAACAACCCGGAGATAATGATCAACAAGCTGCGCGGCTGCCAGGTGATCGAGGGCTACCTCAGCATCGTGTTGATGGAGCGCATCACCGAGCCCTCCCTCAACATCAGCTTCCCCGAGCTCAGGGAGGTCACTGACTATATTCTTATATACCGGTACGTTTTATGTAAGTTTCACACAATGCAAGTGTATAGTTTAGTGTATAAATGTGTCTATTACGATATTAAACTAACTTTTGTGTACACAACTTCCTCCGTGAAAATACATATACTAGTACCAACCCGCTATTTATAACCTCGCGACGCAAAATGAGGGGTGTTAAAAGTTGATGTGTGTGCGAGTGTCAGATTTGTCTGTGACATCGTAGCAAATGGACCGATTTTAATGAGTTTTTTTTTGGTTTCAAAGATAACGTCGTATCTAACAATAAGATGGTTGTCAGCTAGTTAGTTTCATGTTTGGTAAAAATTAAACTGTCGGGGGTTTTGAAGTGAAAACTTCTTTAGTACGGGGGTGACTTGAAATTTTATGAAACGAAACTGTCCAGTAAAAAGAGACAAACACATAAATTCTAAAGTGAGATAGGAAGCATTGTACAGGGGTAGGGTAGGGGAGTGAGGGGTAGGGGAGCGGAGCGGAACGGGGCGGAGCGGGGCGGAGCGGGGTGGAGCGGAGCGGAGCGGGGCGGAGCGGAGTGGGGCGGGGCGGAGCGGAGTAGTGAAACCTACATTTATCATCTTCCCGAAATTTTACATTCGTCTCATTATCTTGAAAACAAAAATTTTGAAGGTTTCACTTCTACCACGTGTGAATTGCACACATTTTAATTTTTTTATTTTATAGTTATACGTTTATTAAGTTTTATTATAAACCTAAGGTTATTCAGTTGTATCGCTAAAAGTATCCAGTAAAGAGTTAAAGACTCAATTTCTAGCGAGCGACTTTAGTAGGTCAATAAAAAACACAGGATTTCCCAATCCAATCGTGGAGTGCAAGATCATTTTTTCTCGATGCACCGACAGAAGCGCCCTAAGGAATTTTGTCCATCACTAGCGAGCTAATTAATGTCATCGACCGATTAGTACACTCAAAATGTTTGTGTTTATTGTAGCACCCATCGATACAAATATTAAAAGACTTTTAAGACTTTAACTAACAATTATTATTACCATATCTGTGAACTTATTAGCAAAGGTTATTAGGATTATACATGTCAAAACAACCGTTTGTACTTTGTAGTAAATGTTTCGATATTATTGAAGCAATAGCCACCTTCTAACTAGATTAGAGTAGGATTTTAAACCAAGACTAAAATATTTAGTATTTTACTAATGTAGCCACTGGTTTCAGGTTCGTTAAAGGCGTACGAAATTTGGGCGACCTTTTCCCGAATCTTGCTGTGATACGGGGAATGCATCTATTGAAGGACTTTGCGCTCGTCATATTTGACAATGCAGGCATTGAGGTCGGTTCTTTACAATAACTATATAAATATTGCCTACTATAGTAACGTAGTTACGTAAACACAATTTTTATTCGTGACACGCCCAATGCAACGTTTTGATACTTTGTGTGGATTCGAACAGACTTGTATGTATGCGAAGTCTTTTGTTGCATTTTCAAATATTGTACTTACTTTGTTTTTAGTTTGTTTACCTATGTACTATCTTTTCAATATAATTACCTAGATATATAACATGTGGTCGAATCCGCCATTAATAGACTTGATGAACTATTTATTACTCGCGAAAAATATATGTGCATTCCGCGTTACGTGTGTTATTTATTAATTGTTAGGTTAGGTTATCCAACACATATGTATGTAATGGAATAAAAATAATATGTTACATGCAAATGAGATATTGCATGTGCTTAATACATAAAAATTATGTAGATTATGTTAAATAGTAATTAACTAACAATTAGTAGTGCGGGGTGTTAAGGGGTTATTATCCATACGTATTTACGTTAAAACACAGAAGACATAATAGCACATTTTAAAATCAAGCCCTCCGGGTTTTCAGCTTCCTTCTTGGCCGGCAACGATAATGGCGTCACGGAAGTGCATAGTGCATGGGCGGCGATGCCTTATGAGTTATGACCATCGAACGGGGAGCTTTGCAATGATATTTAAAAAATATAGATACGTTATTTCCTTACAAATCAACCAAAAAATCTGTTCCGAAAAAAGCTACAACACACACACGTTTATGTTTTGTTTCACTACACCAATTATATTGGTATAATACACGAAGGCATTTTAACGCTGTATGTCAAATGTCAAGCACTTCTGACTACAACAAAAGCGTGCGTATCGTCTAGTATTGTCAAAGCGATTATGAGCAGAACGGTCGATTGCCTGTTCTTACGCTCTTCATCGTCGTCGGCGTGCTAGTGACATATCTACCTATTTTTACATTATAATATCATTGGAGCTATGTTCCATGGCGATGACCACCCATCATTACAAATCTACATTATAAGTCTGTCCGTTGGCCGGCTCAATGGCTTTATAAACAATAGTGCAATACTAAAGTCATCGATTAATTTAAATAAAAATTGGCTCGATTAAAAATGACTAACAAAATTGCGTTTAGTAAAAAATCTAGCTTGAATCAATCCAGCATGATTAGCTATTGAGAGCATTACTTAATGTATTACGATAATAAATTGTATCTGATAATATTCTCATACATAGAAGGAACCTGGTAGATTACAACTTATACTTTATCTTTTGTTATGAGTTAATTATCATATCAGTATCATTACATATAATATATTGACTTGTAATTATAGGCGATTTAAATTAATAATATGCTTGTAACTATGAATTTATATGCATTTGTTTATTAATTAACTATTTAGAAAGTATTCAATTGCTATTTAGTTATGTTATCGTGTTATTTACATGCAATAACAATTATTATTATAGGCCACTAGATTTGTCACTATATTTATCTTAATTATAATTATTATTATGTTATCTAAAGACGTCATCTCGGAATGCAGATATTTAATAGTTCATTTTGTTATGATCACTAACAATTGAGATGATAGTGTCAGGAAAAAGGTGAAACAGTGATTACTTATTTGCATGCTAAGAAAACTCGTTGCAATAAGTTTGTTTTTAAAACATACATGTTTTTTTTACTTATTTTGAATAAATGCTGGACTAGAAACCTATTTGATGGCAAGTGGTGTTGTATTATACTTAGGTTTATCTTGGAGTGAAGACTACTTGCTTATTGAGTAAGATAAGTATGTGTACTTCATGATTGTTTAAAAATTGATTTTATTTTAATGAAAATTAATGTTCCTCGATCTGCAAGATGTTGTTTGAGAGTCCACGCCAAAAATTAACTTTTGCCAAATTATAACAGTGATTGTTTTATGTCCTTTAGAATGTATCTGTGTCTGATGCCAATAATTTTCTTTTAAAAAGTGCGGTACAATTTTTAGTTATGCTTCCACAGTCGCTGGGGCTACGCTCCTTGACGAGGATAGAGCGTGGAGCAGTTCGTATCCAAAACAACGACCACTTATGTTACGTGAACACTATCGACTGGAGCCGCATCAACGCCGAAGGAGTGGACAATAACATTATTGGGGTAAGGGACATTAGTCACACTTGTTTTGACAGATTTAACAAATAAACACTCGCTTTATAATTTATTTGCAAGCCTTGCTGTGATCATGATCTGTTTGGGCGGTAATAATTAAAATTTTAAAATGTGTGTGTACGCGATGATAATATTTTTCGTAATAAATAAACACTCAGTGTTTAAAAAAATATTATGTAATATTTTGTACCTCAAAAATCGCTCCCCTGGTATTACTTTCCGTATTAACCATTCCGCGACATAAATCCTTTACGCCCTTGGAATTATAATGTCCCTACTGTTATTTTCTACATTATACAACACAACTATGTACAAACGGCAATCCATTACGAAAAGTGGTTCGAGATTGTCATGCGTAGTATTAGTATACCATCCATTGAATGACACAACGTCATTCAGCAAAACCTGTTTTGAATGCGAACCGTGGGACTTTTTTATTGAATTCCGCTTTGAGACAACATTTATATGTGTGTCCTAGGTACCTTTATATTTTACATGTATTCGTATTAATTACTTCCAAATTAGAAAGACATCACCATCTTTGCTAAACTTATGGCCAAACTCTTCCACGAAAACATTCACCGTGTACTAAAACACCATAGATATACCTAAATTAGTTTAGCCTTCCAATTAATCTGGTTTGAGCTGTTTCGGCCAGACATATTATGGTCGGGTGACCTAGACTGACCTATACCTTTCACGTTGTGTTGGATTATCGGTGATTTTTAGCTGTTAGCGATAATACTTGATACTTTTCAATTTATGATGCATTCATTCACACCATACCATAGTTATTTATGAAAGTACCCGTAAGTAAGTATTTATGAAAGTTGAGGTACCCACTTAGTAACAGTAAGAAAGTAAGATGAGTGGGAAGTTAATAACGATTTAAACATTGATTTGATATTAATTATGTAAGTTTTATCACTCATATTCCATCTAAACCAAAAAATCCGGACAAATTAAAAAGCCGCACAAAGTCTGGACAGAAGTCTAGTATAAGTCCGAACATGTCCGGACAAATCCGGACGTATGGTAACCATAATTGTGGGGAACTGTTCCGCAGGATTTACAAGTGTTTTAATACTTGTGGCAGAGTGGACGCGTGGAGCGACATTCAACAAATGGGAACAAGTAGTCGTAAAATGCATTTAATGCTGCGAATATAGAAAGCAGTCGCCGATTTAATGTTATCGTATTGCGTAATATTGCTCAACAAACCATAACTGCGGTGTGGGTACTGGGTACGCCCTAGATTGAAAAAAATATTTTTATTTCAAATAATGTTATGATTTTTTTTTGTTTCAGTCAAACTATGATCCGAGGTTGTGCGGGTTATGTCGGAATGCTCAGAGTCGAATAGAGGATCACATCGTACATCATCGTAACGACTACATGCAGTGTCCAGCCGACTCCTCCGGCCGGTTTCTTTGCTGGGACGACGACCATTGCCAGAAACGTAAGAATATTAGGGCTTATAAACTAACGATAATATACCTAGATAGATTGGATTAGATTTTATTTGTTTGATTGTACTGCGGCAACGGCAGTTTTTTCTATCTATTCCTAACCTGTAGTATAGTTAGCAGATAAAGTAATTGACAACTAATACCCAAATGTGTAACAGCTGCTAGTTAACATACTGGGAATTATTGATAGACATTATAGGGACGGGCAGTAAAAGTACTCTTGTTACACAACACATTGTTAAATACCGTATAGTTTTATTGAAGCAAAACCTATGGTCATCTTAGCCTTACATACCAAGCGTCGTCTGACTAAGATGAACTAAATAAACGCTCACACATTCACACCTTTGCATTAGGATTCTTTGTGATGTGGATTGAATACACACAAAAATAATCACATCACATTGTCTGTCTGTCCCGGCCGAGAGACGAACCAGCCCCGCTCTCGAAGAGTAACAACCAACCGGACTACCAGGACGTCTTGATTGTTATAAGGAGTTCGTTGAACCATCTGTAAGCTTCCGTCGTTCAACAGAGTGTCCGGTGGCGTGTGGGAACGGAGCGTGCATGGACAACGGGACGTGCTGCCACGCACACTGCCTGGGCGGCTGCGACGGCCCCGGGCCCACGCACTGCCACGTCTGCGCCAACTTCTCGCTCAAGTACGGCTCGGAGCGTACGTGCACAGACCGCTGCCCCAGCAACACGTATGAGGTACTAAACTAAACAAAGGAACTCCACAGAGTACTTTTTCCAATCTCTTTGGGCGAAGATGATTGTAGAGAATCGCTTGGAATGACTTCGTGGTTTCTCGCTCTGCAAGAGGCCCTCTAGCGACTTGCGATGATCGCTGTCCTAAACGAATACCTAATACAATTATTATGTTACCTAGGATGAAATTACATATTTATGAACACTTGATAACCAATAATGCTATCAGCTTTAGCTGAAGAAAAACATCCTTAGCAAACATGAGTAAAGTCTGCCAATCTGCCAGTCTGACAATCGGATAGAGCCAAGCAACATCCAACAGCCTAGTTACTCTTGTAAATGTGTTAATAGTTTTACTCAATACCAAACTTACGGTCTGTATGTAGTTTGATCTACGATGCTTTAAAATTAGGATACATGCTTAGGCACCATAAGAATGTCGATAGTACTAAATACTAAATAAGTAGTAAAGCAGGATATAACTAGGTGCGACATGATGTTTTGTTTCGGGATGCAAGTTGGCGAAGCGCTGCGTGTCGGAGGAGGAGTGCCGCTCCATGCCACCGCCGCAGCTGCCGGGGCCCGCGGAGAAGCACCAGTTCGCGCCCAAGATAAAGGCCTATAAGATCCTCGACGGGAAGAAGTGTGTCTACACGTGTCCGAGCGGATATACCGAGGTACAGTTAATGGGAATATTTTGGTCACGCGTTACGTTGTCTGTTTTTTACTTTAAAATTTAAATAAGTTAATGCTTGACAACTTGAATTAGTCTTATGAGCAACAATCCGCGAGTCCAATTTAGGTTTATCTTTAGAGGGTGAAGGTAGCTTCTGGAGTGGTCTTTTAGGGTGACGAACACGAAATAAATATGCACTTTTTTAGTGTGATAATTTATCTCATCAACAACATAAATGTGAAATGAGAGCCAAGTTAAAAAAAAGAATTGTGATCTAAATGGGTGCCAAGTGCTGTGTAGAAAATCCTAAAATTTTAGTCGCAACAACATGTAATCCAAGCCTTACATTTGGACGTTATGGATGTATACGTCGTATATGGACGATAATATCTAAATAACCATTTGAGGTGCGTTTATGAAATTTGGAGTACATACATTTTTGGGAATATTCATATCGAGAAAAGAGACTATAGTGTCAAGTGAAATTATTGTGTGTGTGTGTGTGTGTGTGTGAGTGTGTGTACTTGTGCCTAGACACTATTGTGTCTCCTGATATTTAGTTTTAGCACAGAAGAAATAATAGTACTTATAAATAAGTAGTTTTAGTTTTAGTGTTTTTAACATTTTCTCTAAAGATAAACGGCAAGAACTAAGTATCATTATTCATAATAGTGTCTGTATCATTTTAATAATTGTATTAATTAACTACTACTAATTGTACTATTACTAATTGTAGCAAAAACATTTCAAACTCATCTCTCGTTAATGTTTCGGAGGTGATAAGACGACAGTCTGTATTTAATGTTATCGTATTGATAAGTAATTGGGAGTGACCCATGTCAGCTTAATTTTGTTTATATAAGACTTTATCTTATTATGAATGAAATTCGCTTTAACTTATTCACGAACTTACATGTATTTCTAGTTCTTTGCAACACTTTTGAGCATAATATAGTTGCTTTATACATCAATTAACATAAGCAAGCATCAATTATACCAAAACGAGTTAAATGTTTTAAACCACTTTGAGATGTTTAAAAAATGTTGAAGTTAATTATTGCGTTTACTGGAAATCGATAAAGTTAAACATCTTGTTCTATTTGGAAAAAAAATACAATTAAATATTATTATACGATTAAACTAGTGTTGAAAATGCGATGAAGGGTACATACATATATTTATTTTGTAAGGTCAATTCTTAAAATCAATCGACTCCAAATAGAGGAAAATATTATGTACTACGTTTTAGCCTAGGATAATGTTCATATCAATAGGATTTCCTTTTACATTTGATAAGCAATGATATTATAGTAAAAAATGGAGCCATTAATAAGCTTGCAATCCAACCTGATGGTAAGTGGCGAAGAAGTCCAGGTTGGTAAGCGCAGCGCACTAACAGAGTAAAAGCTAGTACACTGTTTTTTTGAACACCCAAAGCGGACGGGAATGCCGACACAGGAATGAATAAATGGAGGGAATAGAAGAATTTTGACAGTAAAATTCAGAAACGGAACAAATAAATTTAGATTCTTAAATTATTCTTCAGAAATATGGGAATTGTTTCTTGTCAGTATCAGTAAAGGAGAAACTTATAAAACATGAAAGAGCTATTATATTTTTTCTATGCATCTGCGCAGAAAAAAATCTTTACATTTTTGTATCTAGTGTCCTTGGTGAGGTATTGCTAGAATTGGCAGGTGGCGATATGGGAATGAAAAACTCCCATAGTTTTAGGAATAACCGCAACTAATACATTTTTATTATTAATTTCGCCGCACAATTACTGGTCTGCGATAAAGGAAAATTTGTCCAATTAAGCCACTCCTCTTAAGTCTCGGCAGGTTGCCAAACAGTACCAAGTCAACGCCCTTTCTACAGTTCCATTTCATCTGATAATGTCAATCGTGAAGTATGTTTTGGATGAAATAAGTTGTACATTGTAGATTGCTACTATGCACTAAGTATCTCTTATGTCGTTAATTGCAAATTGCAATACGTAAATTAATAAAATACGATAGAATTTTAATTTAATAGAAAACTTTTAATTGCATTTGTTTTCAACTGACATTTAACTTTCCGAGAAACTTGGCAACGGTTGTCTTCTGTGGTGGTATTTTATAACAATTTAATAAAATATTCTATAAAATTTTAATAAATTTTACAACTTTTAATTATTTTTAAACCGTTTTCATAATATTATATTATAATATAAAATTTAATTGATATGGAATTATACCAAGTTAGCGCGTTTTATAAGGATAGTATCACTCTCTCCGCGACTTATCATCAGATAGGGTAGTAGTCGAGCATTGACTATAATAATGTATAATAATTTAATAAGTAAAAAAAATAATTATTTGTTATACAAAATTTACGGATTTCCAATTGAAAAGTACACTGCAAACTTATAACAACAACATATCACTTTTATGTAACAATAATTGATGTAACAATATCGACATGTTGTCCAACATTGTCGTTGACCAGGAGGGAGACGCGAAGAACTCGATCTGCAAGCCGTGCCCGTCGTCGGTGTGCGTGCGCGAGTGCGGCAGCGTGAAGATCGACTCGGTGGCGGCGGCGGAGCTGTACCGCGGCTGCACGCGCATCAAGGGGGACCTCGAGATCTCGCTGCGGTCGCAAGGAGGTCAGTATCTACTTACAATTAGTTTGAACGGCTCGTCGTGTTCCAACTTGTAAAGTCGTATTATGTACTCATAGGAACAAACGGCTCACGTAACTATAGTCAAAATTTACAAAGCTGTAACCACAAAATGTATTAATAATTAAAGGTTTTCTTTTCTTTAACATGAAGGGAATTCATAATGAATTCTGAGTCAGACTGTCGAAGGAGACGCGTAGGCCAGCGAAGTAAGGTGTAAATAATTAATCATTTTGTAAACAAAGAACCGCTAGACCGCTACTATATTATTATGATCTCGCGTCGTGTTTATATTCTCAATCTCTCTGACGTAATATACAAATCAGCTATTATCATGATCGCGTTACGATTAGCTTTTTTGCGTATTGTTTGTCCCGCGCGTAGTTCGCAATAACTATAGAGCTTATGGTATCTACCCCCTTTTCACACTGATTTCTATGTCCTCTGCCCAAAGGTTGTCTGGAAGAGATCGCTCTATAGCGATTAGACCGCCTTTTGTACTACATGCTATTTCTATTATGTTCTAATGTATCTATTAATTTATTTGGTGTGTACAATAAAGAGTATTCTGTTCTTTTCTATCTATGTTATGTTAGTTGCGAACATCTGCCTTCATTGCAAATTGGAGCTATTTGGTTCGCTATGTTTGACAGAGCCTTAAATGTAGTTTAAATTGAATTGGTAGTACGATGTTGTAGTCTATTAAGTCTCATCTTATTTAAATTTGAACGCGAGAGCGGCATTAATACGTATGGTGCTGGCACTGCTGTTTGACGCAGATATTTACGTTCTTCGCATCTACAGTCAATCGTATTTGCTGATTTATTAGTTTCAGATTACAAATGTCCATAAATATTCTTGTTACAATTATTAGATATGTATGGTTTCAGTTTCACATGAAAAATTGTGAAGATTACATCTTATATCGGATTCTAACAAACATTATTAGCTATGAGGTTTTCTTTTTAGTATCAACTACCTCACCATGGTAATTTCATTGCGCTATCGCTTAATTTGTTTTCAAATGGAAAGCGGATAGCTTTCATTTAATATTTAGTGTCAAACAGCTGTCAACACACGTGACGTTTTATGGAAAGTTAGTCGTCGACTCTATCTTTGTCCCAACATTTATGTTGACCCCTCACAAAAGATTTAAACAGAGACTTATACAAAAATATAACTTTTAAAATCATTATGCCAAAGTATGATATGAATAAAATATGTATAACATTGAATTGGAGAAGTTTTGCAAGTTGTTAGACTTTCGGGAAATTTCCTTCTGTTTTACCCTGCGAATGATTGAGGTCATTGTATTTTATAAAATAATAAAGGCACAAAGCTTTCATTGTTTTCGCTGCTCTCAATGAATAATTTTATCTCGTATTTTAGATTTCTTATATTTATGTGGGTATAAATATAAAACATAATTGGTTCACTTTCAACGCTTCTGTCAGAACCTCAGATCAATAAAAAAGGTAGATAACGCATTCCGAACACAAAAGCGAGGAAAGTTTTTACGTAAAAATGTGTGCGTAAGTGATCATGTGTGCGTAAATGAAATTTTGCCAAAGCTAAGTTCAGTTAAATCTCTCTACAAAATGTTAGGATTAGCATAGAATGTTCGTCTTAATATTTTTTTCTCAAAACAATGTATTTTATCGGTCAACCTTCAGTAGGTAGAATGACACAGCTCGTTGTGTCTGTACTGTACGTACATCACATTATGAATTGTTTTAAGTAAGTTTTTAGTTAGTGAACTGTAATTCCTCCGGACTTTTTACTTGATGTTGTATTGTTTTTGCACGACTTCACTACACAGTACACAGGATGGCATTTTTTGGATGGCAGAAATCGGCTTGGTTTTAAAGTGTTTTGTGGGCGTGGTTGCTTGTAAATACACAAATTGCGAAACCGGCTTGGTATTTTTCTTCCTCACTCAAATACAAGGCGGTGAGTTATCTAACTTTTTTATTGATCTGAGGTCAGAACGGTTTTAGTTATTATGGCACATAAATTATAATTTAAGCTTTACGGCCGTATTGGGGCGGCTGAGAATACTAACCCCAAATCCACGCCGGATGGATGTAAGAGGCGACTAAATCCGGCCCGCAGATAAAAGGGCCCCTCGAAAGTGTTATATTGATAATATTGATTTTAATAGTTAACTAACCTCAATCCCAGGCCGGATGGATATCGTAAGAGGCGACTAAATCTGGCCCGCGGATGTAAGGGCCCCTCGGAGGGGTTATATTGGTAATATTGATTTTAGTAGTTAATTAATCCCATTATTACTTTTATTATTTTTCCATGGAGTCCACCTGGGTAGCTACCGCCCTCTGGCTTGAGTCAGCCGCCAAACTAATCTTCGTATTCCGGCTGGGAGCTTGAGAGCCAGTTCTTTCTTTCTTTTCTCTCTCTCTTAGCCGGCAACACATCTGTGATGCCTTTGTTGTTGCTGATGTCCATGGGTGACGATAGCCATTTCCATAAAAAAGCAACTTTGGTTAAATGCATGTGTTTCAGTTCAATGTTATTTTTGTACACCCTATATGTTTGGTTATGTTGGCGGGCAGGCAACACGATGGCCATCCTGGAGGCGTCGCTGGGTGAGATCCGCGAGATAGACGGCTGCCTGAAGGTGACGCGCTCCTACCCGCTCGTGTCGCTTATGTTCCTCAAGAACCTGGAGCGCATCAGCGGCAAGCGCGACGACAACAAGTGAGTCTGTAATGTCGGCAACACCTGCTTTGTTATCAAATCATTTATTCAACGAGAATATGTTTACATAATATGTAGTAGGTGTAGGATGTTTAATATAGTAGGTTGATCAACATAACTAATTCTTCGTCAGCTGACTAAACGGCAACTGAACTCTCCCAAGGGATATCAGTTGACTATAATAAAATTGCATGTTATCGATCATGTCTACCTCTTAATTAGGTTGGTGTAAGGAGTCTTTATGAGAATAAATTCCTTAAACAAAGGTTTTAATATAGGCACACGTTAAGAAGCCTTTAACCGATACTAAATGAGAAATATATTTGATATCACATAGGAGTCCATATGTATAAATGTATAAAAGAAATGTGTATTTTCAGTGAAAGAAAACATTAACAATGTGGGGTTAATTTTCAGAACGCAGAGCGTGTATATTTTCAACAATCCTAACCTCGAAATGCTCTGGGACTGGTCCATAAAGCTGAAGACTCTAGTGATCGAGACCGGCAAACTGTTCATACACTTCAACCCAAAGCTATGTTATAACCAGATCCTGCCGCTGAAAAACATTACGAGAGAGTCTAATTTTACTGAAATTGAGGTGTCTCAAGACAATAACGGGGATCAAGCTTCGTGTGAGTATATTGAGCTATATTTCTTTTGTTTAGTCAAAATTTTCATCGCTGATCAAAACTCATGGATATAAAATAATGTATAAAAGTCGGGTATAACTTTAAAAGCTAAGTAGAAAAAAAAATACATTCTGCCCGTCAAACAACGTATTCCGGGTTCGATTCCAGCCGCGGCAGATATTGATATTCTAATACCTCGTTTACATTCAGCTCATTTGAGCAGGAAAGTAGGTAGGGAAGTGGGCAGGACGAGTATGTAAACACGATACTTCTCATGCTCCTACCACTGCTACTCGCGCTGCCCGGCGCTCCCCAAAAGAGCGGTTTTTCAGCCAGTGTTGCCAATGCTACGGCAATTACCGTGTTCTACGGCTTTCAGGCCAAAAAATCACAAAATCTACGGGCTACGGCTGGAACCCTATTGCCGTAGCAAATTCTACGGCTTTTCGCAAATTTTCACAAAGTCAATTTTATTTATTGTTTTGCAAACATTTAACGAATGTTAAACCCTTAAAACAGCGCCACCAGGCTTATATTGATGTTAATGTAGGCTAATGAAAAGTATTACTCGTTTTGTGGGCATCAAATTCACTGCCTATGACCTTTTTTTTAGTTCGAGCGCTGAACCGATGGTATATATTGGCGTAATTGGATTGCTACGGCCCACACTTGATCCTTTCCCATATAAACACGGCTTTTTTTATTGACGATGCGATCGATCGATCGCACCGATCGATCGGTTCAAAAGTGCCACTCATAGCGGTAACATACACTACCGATCCGTCGGTGCGATCGGTCGGCAACGACGGATCGCACCGATCGATCGCATCGTCAATGGCGCCCATAATGTACACGGCCTTCCAAAAATTTTCATTGGCAACACTGCATTCAGCTCCGTCGCAGTAATATTTCGACGTCTGCCATTGCCGAAAGTCGAAAGCGATGTGAGTGGTAGGGCAGTATGTAAACACTACACTTCTCTCGATCCTGCCACGGCAGTATCAAGGGGATTATTGCCGACAGCGCGAGGAGCAGCGGTAGGGGCTGAATGTAAACGAGGTGATACGTCAGATCATATTATTTTACTTCAGAAGTCAGAAGCTTAGCAACAATCCTGTTTTCTGGTAAGTGGAAATTATGAACACATGGTGAGCACACTAAAACTAAACGCCTATTGAAAATAGTAATGTTAAATAAAATCTATTAGATATCACAATTTAATCTCATAATATATTCTGAAGTCCCTCAATACCTTTATGATTATTTATCTGGTCAGGTATTCAAGAAACTCTTCACCTGAGTGTGCAGACGACCCATCGCACGGTCGTGCTTCTCACGTGGAACAAGTACTGCCTGACCGACTCGCGCAAGCTGCTGGGCTACTCCGTGTACTACCTGCCCACTGAGAACAATGTCACCCTCTACGGACAGAGAGATGCTTGCTCCGACAAGTGAGTATCTTGTTATTGCCACTGTCTTTCGGTTTTCTATACTTTTTATAAGAGAAGTAAGTTCTCAGATTTAATAACTAACGAATGGATTGTCATAACGCCTTCAGACCACAGGACCCACTCATACCCCCGCAGTAGGTTTTTAAATGTGTCGCGGGTGGCATGGACACCACATATAATAAACACATCACAATAACACCCATGACCCGAGTACAGATATTTATCTGTCACAAATATGTGCCCCAGCCGGTAATTGAACCTGGGACCCCTCGCTTCGCAGGTTTGTCGCTACCAACTAGGCTATAGCTTATAGGGTCTTCAAATCCAATGGATATCACAATGCAGTGTTTTATGTAATAAAACTGTAACTGATTGATATCTGTACAATCATGGAAGATATTTGAGAAGAACTTCTAAGTGGCGTACTTCGTTCTCCTTTTTAACCCCCGACGAAAAAATAGGGGTGTTATAAGTTTGACGTGTTTGTGTGCCTGCACTATCTGTTTATCTGACTATCTGTGGTACTGTGGATCTGTATGTCTGTTTGTGGCATCTTAGCTCCCAAACGGATGAACAGATTTTGATCTAGTTTTTTTGTACGAAAAGTGACATAATCGAGAGTGTTCTTAGCTATGTTTAATGTAATTAAAATAGTTGTTTATTTTAATTTAAGATTATTCTATCTATCATCTAATAATAAAACATGTATCAGCTGGAACGTGATTGACATACCCGACGACCAGCTCCAGAACCACACGTCGCCGACCCCGGAGAAGTCGACCAAGCTGCTGACGAACCCGTGCGCGGTCCCGAAGTCCGCGTACTACGCGCTCGGGAAGCTCACGCCGTACACGCGGTACGCTGCTTACGTCAAGACTTACACCACGCTACAGGACAAAAAGGGCGCGCAGAGCTCTATCATCTACTTTAGGACGCAACCTGCCGGTGAGATTTTTAATATCTTTTTAAACGGTAGATCTGTAGCATATAAGATAATTATACTAGAAACATATTTTTTCCTTCTCCTTTCGAAAACAAAAAACAGCGAAAAGAACTTAACGTTTAACTTTCTGTTTTTTAGACGATTCTTATTTGGTAAACAGTCTTGGCACTATGTACTATTTATTGAAATGTAAAAGTATAAAAAAATAATGAATATTAAACATTACTTTTGGATGTTTTGGATCCAATGATTATTGTGTCTTTAAAATCTTTTGATTTTGTGTCAGCTCTATCTTTAAATTACAAATTACGATAAAAGACACTGTAACATTGTCTACCAAATATGATATTATGTTGAAAAAAATGGACTATACACTATACAGTCTACGACTATGCAGTCGGTAAAATAATTAGGTATGCAGGGCATGAAACAAAAACGTTCGGTAACGTTTAATATTACTATTTTGTATATACGCAAGATACGAATAAACTTTGTTAATAACACAAACATTCTGTAATTTAAAACATTACTAAACGTTTTGGTTTCATGCACTGCATACCTAATCCTTTTGCCGTTTATACCAGCGATACCATAACATGAATGTTTGTGTGTCCGTTAGCGCCGAGCCCGCCGCTGTCAGTGACAGTGGAGGCGGTGGGCGAGCACGCGGCCACGGTGCGCTGGGCGCCGCCCGCCATGCCCAACGGGACCATCATCTCGTACCGCCTGGAGCTGCAGGCCAACGCCTACAACCGACCCAACATCCTCAGCACCAACGTCAACTACTGCGGGAACCGTTAGTGTCCATTTCATGCTTTTTGTTTAGATATTAGTGGGGAGAAAACAGTTGCAATCTCTGTGTGTCGAGTGTCTTTTTATTGTTTTTGGTATATAAAAAAATTCTGTGTATAAAGTGATTTGTATTGTATATAAATACCTACTTAGAAAAGTGCATGGTTACAGATTTAAATACATACACACGCCACATCCACCCAGGGTTGTCTGATGGACAATGCCATTAGGCATTAAGTTTGCCCTTTGTTAATCCTTTTTGTATAAGGTGACATAAATTTAAATAAATAAATAATGTTTATTATTATCTCGTAATACATTTATTGCCTTTGATGAACTTGATGACAACGCTATTATTATGTCCATAAAATGGCTTTTGAATTTAAAAGACACTTGTTCCATTGCTACTATGTCAACTGCAGATTAAGTTGAAATGCACTATAAATGAAACTGTACGTCCTAGCGAGCGCCCTCGTGAACATGATCGCGGTGCGCGGCGAGGAGCAGGCGGAGTCGCGCGGCAAGGGCGGCGGCACGGGCGACGTGCGCAACAACACGTGCGCGTGCCGCCACGAGACCGAGTCGCGCTTCACCGTGGAGGCCGAGGCGGAGCGACAGGACAGCATCAACTTCGAGAACGATCTGCAGAACTTGGTGAATACTATACGATCATACGATATTTAGAAGGTTGACAAACTTTAGTTTATGTAATATTTTTAAGAATTAAAAAAGCAGTAGGAACTTGTACGCAGCAAACCACGACCGCTATTTTTCAGGGCGACCCTAATGCACACGTCACACACTCATAAAAATAGTGTCGCATATCGGTTTACACTCGTACAAACGACAGCAGGACCTGTTCCTGTCCCCTGTACCGTTAAACGTTCACATGCACGAAATGAGATTTCTTAAACACGCAACTCTTGTGTACTATGTTGTTTTATGCTCATGCAGACGTGACGGTAAAACGTTACAAGATAGCGTTACTTTTTATGTTACCCCATCGATATAGAAGTTTCATTGCAATCAATCTTTACGAATATTTGTTTACGTGAACGTGGCTGGGCTCAAAACCATGTCACGGAAGGAAGTTTGAAATTAACAAATATTTACTATTTGTTATTTGTCCAGGTATACATAAGGAACAAAGCCGAGAAATCGCACAAGGGCAAGGTCCGGCGGTCCGTAGACAACAACATGAAGAGCACGCTCGTTATCCTGAGTGACAACATGAAGAAACCGTCGCCGAACGATACCAACGTCAACATTACCGATGGCGGTAAATATATCTAAATATTTGTGATTTAAGTTCTATTTGCGCTTTCCCTGCTCCACGATATTGAGGAAAACGCGCTTTACGAAATCCTTACAGGCTATAACACGTTTTATTTCTGCCAAATGCAGTGTCTACTTTTAAGGTAGCTGCATACTGCTGCGTACGTTCCCGTCTCCTCCGTGCCTCCGTGACGTATGCTCTATCGTATACATTTTCTATGAAACGATATTTCCAAAACTTCACGTCCCGTCCCGTCCGTGTAAAAACACGTTACGTATGCATCGACCTTTAGTAGTTCAATAAAAAAAAACCTTGGGCGGTCCATGCTTTTCGATGGATAATAATTATGTAAATTATTTTCAAAAATATCACATCCATGCTTGTCGAATTTATGACCTTTTTTAAAGTCAGCTTAAACATGTGCAGTGTACGTAAAGTCCCTGTACTACAACCTGGACGCGAGCGCGCGGTCTCTGACGGTGGAGGGGATGCGGCACTTCACGTGGTACACGGTGAACATCTGGGCGTGCCGCGGCCGGCAGGACGGCGAGTCCATCGGGGAGTACCTCGCCTCGTGGTGCTCCGACCGCGCCTACTACACCTTCCGGACGCTCGAGAAAGGTAGGCAGTATTCATTCATTCATTCTTTTTCAGTAAATGCAACAGCAAGAATGATTGTATGCTATTTAACAATTTGGACGGTTATAAATGGGCTTTTACTTTTTAATGTTAGTATTAATTAATATGGAATTTTTAATTGTAGTAATTGTGATATCATGTATTAACAGTAATTTATTAATATGGAATGTATTCTGAGTTAAAATAAATAAATAAAATAAATAAATAATTTTAATTTAAATCAAAAACTTTAACAGTTACTTTCAATATTCTTTCTATTCATAATCTCTGGCTAAGTAGGTAAATTAATTAGAGTTAGTTTGGTCTACGTTTGCTAGACAGCTGTTAAAAGATTTGATAATTTTGAGAACGGCCATAAAACGGTAACAATTTAACTAAAGTAATATTTTGGCACCAAGAACGGCAACTAATTTATTACTTTTCCTTTATGTTGCATAAGTGTTGCGTGCTACACCCGTATAACTGAAGATTGTTTCCAGTGAACGCGGACGTGGTGAGGAACGTGGAGGCCAAGTACTTGCCGTCGAACAAGACGGTGCCGGAGGTGAACGTGACGTGGCAGCCGCCCGAGGACCCCAACGGGTTCGTGCTCGGCTACTACGTGCAGTACTCGCGGGTTGAGAAACATGGACAGGTGAGTTCGTGTATTTACAAGTGTCGAAAGTGCAGGCGAAATTCGATCGTAATTCCTATTGCCGTAGGGTTTGATATTGACTGTATTTAATACTTTATGTGCTTGAATACATTATTTTGTTTGCGTAAAATTTTGCTGTTGTCACTTTTCCTCCATGTAAAGTTAAACTATACCTAATCTCAGTTTCCTGTGCGTGCATTATTCTTAAGAAGAAGTACAAGTACAAAGATTTTCTCTTCACGTTTCAATGTATCGATCACTTAATAATAAAAAAATATTCCAGTATAGAATTTAACTCGAGAGTTAAAAATGTCAAAACACTTAAAATCTTTTATAGATAATAATGTTTATGGTAATCGCTCGTTGATACTAATGTTACGTCATTTTCGGTGGTTGATAACAATATTGTGATTCGTTCAGGACGTCGGTCTGCAGCGGTGCGTGCCGGCGGAGGAGTACGAGGCGCGCGGGCGCACGTACCTGCTGCGCAACCTGGCGGCCGGCAACTACAGCATCACCGTCACGCCGCTCACGCTCGTCGGCGCCGGGAACGTCTCCGCTGATCGATACGTCTTCATACCGGTATGTTGTTGTTGACACACCGGGCGTACCGGTATTTGTTTAGAATTTGGTAGTTCGTTAAATTGAAATTTTTGCATCTTAAATCGCTTGCATGATCAACAGATGATTGATTTGGTTAATAGTACACACATTTATAGTTGTATAAATTTAAAAAATCTAACAAGATACTTATTTATAATGAAGCTAAATGTTAATAAAATTTGATTATATTACACGGTAAGTTTCTACAAGAGCAGATAATTGTTTGAATTATTATTTTTGATAAATGTCTTGCACTAAGAACATCTTTCAAATTATTTACATTACAAAAATAAATAACAGTAACTCTTACGATCTTTACGACGTACTAAGTGACCGGTGCGTGTTTGTGTGTGTCAGGAGCGCGGCGCTGGCGGCTACGGCTGGGTGTGGGGCGTGGTGGGCGGTTGCGCGGCGCTGCTGGCGGCGGCGGCGGCGGCGGGCTGGTACGCGCGCCGGGCGCTGCTGCCGCCGCACGACAACAAGCTGTTCGCCAGCGTCAACCCCGAGTACGTCTCGTCCGTGTACGTGCCCGACGAGTGGGAGGTGCCGCGCGCGAACATCGAGTTCATACGGGAGCTTGGACAGGGGTCGTTCGGCATGGTTCGTTTATTGTACATATTTATGTTGGTGACTCAACAGAAAGCTTAAGCTATGATTCACCTCATTAAGTTTATAGTTATGGACTGGCTCGAAATTTAGATCTATGCGAGTCTTGCTAACTCAATGTACATAATTATTATCATAATTATAACGATGGTATCCATTCAAATAGTTAAGATTTAGTTGTTATTTTACTAAATTTATTGTTGTTTTTTAGGTATATGAAGGCATTGCTAAGAACATTGAAAAAGGCAAACCGGAAACTCGATGTGCTGTGAAAACTGTCAATGAACATGCCACTGACAGGTAAACAAATACACTATCACCTTGATCTTGATCGTCCGTGGCGAAGATTTAATTCCATCGTGTGGGTTTCCTACTCATCGGACATAGCCCTCAGCCTCTCGCCCTCTTTCTGAGAACAACGTACATGTTATAACGCGGAGCCACTCGATTTCATATTGACATCGCTCATATGCGTTTGATATGGATGTCTATACACGCCCCCTTACGTCTCGTCTACGTCCTACATCAATGTTTATGTGTAACAGGGAGCGCATCGAGTTTCTAAACGAAGCGTCAGTGATGAAGGCGTTCGACACTTTCCACGTGGTGCGGCTGCTGGGCGTGGTGTCGCGCGGGCAGCCCACGCTCGTCGTCATGGAGCTGATGGAGTGCGGCGACCTCAAGACGTACCTGCGCTCGCACAGGCCGGACGCGGAGGGCTCCGTGCCCAAGCGGGACGGGCCGCCGCCCGAGACGCCCACGCTGCAGAATATACTGCAGGTGCGTAACGATCATGTAACGATACATCATTAGAGACAGCGGAGGACATGGATTTGTACTTCTGTTGTCTCTCTATTTTGTCTGGTCCCAATATTCTGTCGAAAATTCGAAACAAATTCTGGTTAACTTAGCAGGTCAAGTACTAAATGTAAATTCGACTAATATTATTATTTTGACTGCGGCTTGGTTACTTACTGTATTGAATATTGGGACTGATCGTTCCTCTTATACTTTTTAGTTCCTGCTTGTTGATCTTAGGGGCCAATGTTTATATTTACTATCTTGGGAATGGAGACAAACTTTCGAAAACCTGTACTAATACTTAAAAAGACATTACTTTTGTGATTTTTTTGTATGTATTTGTAAATTTTGTTCCCAGATGGCGATAGAAATAGCCGACGGCATGGCTTATTTGTCGGCAAAAAAATTCGTGCACCGCGACTTAGCGGCGCGCAACTGTATGGTCGCCGGCGACCTCACCGTTAAGGTGGGGGACTTCGGCATGACCAGAGACATTTATGAGACTGATTACTATAGGAAAGGCACTAAGGGCCTACTGCCCGTGCGATGGATGAGCCCCGAAAGCTTAAAGGATGGGGTAAGATTACCTTTGTTTTGTTTTCTTTACAATATAATATTTTACGTAACATGAAATATGGAATATTATAAATTGATTACTTATTATATACATTAGATATAAACGATTAATAGTCTCTCTTCCAGGCAAGGGAATGTGTCATATTTGTTGATTTTGCAAGAAGTAACTGTTGATTGTTTTCCAGGTCTTTTCCAGTAATAGCGATGTGTGGAGTTACGGCGTCGTGTTGTGGGAGATGGCGACACTTGCCATGCAGCCCTATCAGGTTTGTTCACGTCGGATTTGTTTCGGCTAACTTGTACGATACTATGCAATAGTTTAATATTATAGAAAAAAGAACTATAATTTAAAACAAAAAAAAATAGCAGTTTTAATAGACAGTGAACTTGGTAATTTAATCATATTATGAGGTCACGAAAAGGGCGAACTTTGCTTTATTTCTCAAGATGTATTTAAACTTTAAGCCGTACAAGCATGACTACATCTTTAACTTACTGCTGGGTTGCCTGGGGCTGGAAGAAATCTATTTAAAGCGATAAAGTCGCCCATTGTTTTGTGTTCCTTCCTTGTGCTCTTTACTTATGTTATGTTTTGGTGTACAAACAATAAAGTGTTAAATAATTAAATACATCGGCAGGGCCTCTCCAACGAGCAAGTGGTCCGCTACGTGGTGGAGGGCGGCGTGATGGAGCGGCCGGAGCACTGCCCCGACCGGCTGTACGAGCTGATGCGCGCGTGCTGGGCGCACCGGCCCGCCGCGCGCCCCTCCTTCCTGCGGCTGGTGGCCGAGCTGGTCTCCAGCGCCATGCCGCACTTCCGACACCGCTCCTTCTTCCACTCGCCGCTGGGGCAGGAGATGTACGCTCTCCAGCGCGCTTCGATGGGTCAGTACTTTACGTATACACTCTCTTCTCTCCCTTCTTATCTTCTCTCATAAATAATTTCCTATTATATTCATAAATGATTCCATGATCAGAGAAATATGAAAACAATATGGGACCAATCTGGAAGCATACCCTTTCAGATGAAACAAAAATCTGCCAACTCGACTGATAAAAGATGGAGATCTAAGGTAAAAAAAAGATCCGACTGTTTTAAGTCGGTTAAAAATAATAATGTTGGTTGGTAAGTAAGTTCTCACAAAACCTTATAGATAAATATTTTTAATCATCACATAATTTTCAGTACGCGTACACGCATAAATGTAAAAGCATTGAAAATATGACTTCTTTGCAAACTCTTTGACAGTGATTAAAAATAACATAAAAAGCAATATGATTAAAATAGTTATAGGCTAATTCATAGACTGCGAAAGGGAATCTGTCTCACAGCGATAATCACAAAATACTGCACGGATCTCATGCGGTTTTTACCTGTACATTTACGAGAATAAGTAAACATTGTAATTTTGTTTAAACTCCAGTAAAAAAAATTCAAATGCTACAAACGTAAAAATTACATTTCCCGTTGCTAAGCGAGAGCGTATTTCTTAGTATTGATGTAAAATTTTTAGGCAGTAGCAGGGGCGTAACACACCCAAAAAGCTCGCCAGCGGCTTACGACCGCTACAGTTGGCACTCCTTTTATATTTGACAGCTGACGTTGAGGGGGCCCCACAACAAATATTGATATGGGGCCTCCTTAGGGCTAGCTACGCCACTGGGCAGTAGCGAGCCAATGAGTAGTATTATATGTTTTGGTGCATTTCAGTAAATGATAACAGCAATGTGGCCGTCGAGTCGAGTTGTTTGTGTTTGTATCGTGTATCGAGTGTCGTGTAACGGAGATGTTTGTTTGTTCGCACGCCCGCGGCTCAGACGTCTGCGCCGAGCAGACGCCGCTGTCGTAACCGTAAGTAACGGTACTCTATGCATGTTGTAATTCGTCCTCCGGAGCACTTTTGTTATCATTTTCTGAGTGACCGAGACCGTGTAGTGTAGTGGTTCGTTGGTAGCACTTTTATTTACGAAAATAATCTTCGTGTAGGCTTAGGCTTTCCTTAGCTTTAACTTCGATACGCTCAATACGAATTTATGCTAATTTATAATAGTTTTTACGAAAGAACTTACCTTATAGACGCTTTTTGTTTCTACATTTTTAATATTTGTTGTTTAATAGAAGTGCGTTTGCTTTATTATTTTCTACATGTTATGCTTTGATTATATTCTAATTACTAGCTGTTGCCCGCGGCTTCGCACGCGGAAATTACGCTTATCATATTTTTACCCCTTGCAGAAGAAAATTTAAAAACAGGTTCATTTATGTACATTCATGTTCATATTTATATTTAGAAATTTACATACTGAAACCTACGATACAATCACAGATCATTCCTCCGGGAGCGGGTTTCGAATAATAAACAACGTTAACATTAATTTGTTTTTTTTTTTCTTATTCGTGAAAAAATTTGAAAAAC
Organism: Thymelicus sylvestris; assembly: GCA_911387775.1. Taxonomy (NCBI): domain Eukaryota; kingdom Metazoa; phylum Arthropoda; class Insecta; order Lepidoptera; family Hesperiidae; genus Thymelicus; species Thymelicus sylvestris. Next base: position 6,361,798 of record OU426886.1, read on the forward strand.
TCGAAATCAAACAATTTCAACAACTAAAGGAGGAACGTTTGTTGCAAATTTAAAGCAAATCTTTGATATTTTAAAAATATTCCATACAAAGTTTCATGTTGTTTCCGGGGAAAATTTTTAATTTTTTCGTGACGAAAAGTTTTCTAAAATATGACCTGAGTATACCTAGGGAACAACTTAACTAATTTCCGTCGAATCAGTTCAAGGGTTTTCATGTGATGCCCGCTCAGACAAACAGATAGACTGGCTGACAATAATTTTAAACAGTAAAAATATCTTAAAAACGGTTCTGTTGTTTCCATCCGTTCAAGAGTTACATATACTCTCTCTCCCTCCCCTCTCCCTCTCCTTCTCCCTCTCCTTCTCCCTCTCCTTCTCCCTCTCCTTCTCCCTTTCCCCCTCTCCCCCCCGCACCCTCTTCCTCTTCCTGTCCCACTCTCTCTTCTTCTCCCGCTCCCTGTCCCTCTCCCTGTCCTTGTCTCACTCTCTCTCCTTCTTCCGCTCCCTGTCCCTCTCCCTTTCCCGCTCGAGGTCCTTCTCCCGCTTCATGTCCCTCTCTCACTCCCTCTCTCACTCCCTCTTCCTCTTCCGCTCCCTCTCTTGCTTCCTCTCCCGATCCCAGTCCCTCTCTCCCTTCCTGTCCCTCTCCCCTCCCCCTCCCGTCCGTAAAGTTCTCTACAGAAAATTTTTGTTTCTCACTATAAGCTTTTAAAAAATTAACTTTTGTTCACAACTATAAACTTTCATATTTATAACTCTAAAACTGACGAAGCTGATTTATACGTAAATGACTTTCAACCCTATTTTTAGGGGATGAATTTCGAGAAAACAGTGATACATTTATTTTTTGTGTCTAACTATAAGCTAATATACAAATTTTCACCCTTCTTACTTCAAAGCTGACGAAGTTGCCATACTAAATTTCACAACCTTATTTAACCGTTTAGGGGGTTGATTTTTCAAAAAAAACTCAACTTTTTAATTTTAATATGGAGCTAATATATGAATTTTCATGTTTTTAACTTCAAAAATGACGAAGTTGTACTAAGTTCCATGCTATAAATTAACCATGTAAGGGATGATTTTCCAACAAAACGTGTTAAAATTAACTTTTGTTCACAATATAATTATAAACTTACATAAAAAAAATCATATTTATAACTCTAAAACTGACGAAGCTGATTTATACGCAAATGACTTTCAACCCCTATTTTGAGGGGATGAATTTCGAGAAAACAGTGATACATTTATTTTTTGTGTCTAACAATAAGCTTATATACAAAATTTCACCATTCTCACTTCAAAACTGACGAAGTTGCCGTACTAACTTGCACATTCTTATTTAAGCCTTTAGGGGATGACTTTCCAAAAAAAACGTAAAACTTCCAAATTTTCTTTCTAATCTGGAGCTAATATATAAATTTTCATGTTTTTAACTTTAAAAATGACGAAGTTGTACTAAGTTCCATGCTATAAATTAACCATGTAAGGGATGATTTTCCAACAAAACGTGTTAAAATTAACTTTTGTTCACAATATAATTATAAACTTACATAAAAAAAATCATATTTATAACTCTAAAACTGACGAAGCTGATTTATACGCAAATGACTTTCAACCCCTATTTTGAGGGGATGAATTTCGAGAAAACAGTGATACATTTATTTTTTGTGTCTAACAATAAGCTTATATACAAAATTTCACCATTCTCACTTCAAAACTGACGAAGTTGCCGTACTAACTTGCACATTCTTATTTAAGCCTTTAGGGGATGACTTTCCAAAAAAAACGTAAAACTTCCAAATTTTCTTTCTAATCTGGAGCTAATATATAAATTTTCATGTTTTTAACTTTAAAAATGACGAAGTTGCGTACTAAATTAAATCCGCTAAATTAACCCTTTAAGGGATGATTTTCCAAAAAAATGTGGTAAAATTAACTTTTGTTCATAACTATAAACATACATAAAAAAATCATATTTATAACTCTAACACTGACGAAGTCGATTTGTATGTAAATGATTTCCAACCCCTATTTGTAGGGGATGAATTTCGAGAAAACAATGATATAGTTATTTTGCGTGTCTAATTATAAGCTTATATACAAATTTTCACCCTTCTTACTTCAAAACTGACAAAGTTGCCATACTAAGTTGCGCCCTCTTAATTAACCCTTTAGGGGATGATTTTCCAAAAAAGCGCATGACTTTTAAATTTTGTTTCTAATCTTAAACTAATACATCAATTTTCATGTTTTTTACTTCAAAAATGACCAAGTTGCCTATTAAGTTGCATTCAGTAAATTAACCCTATAAGGGATGATTTTCAAAAAAATATGTTAAATTATCTTTTGTTTATTACTATAAACGTACATAAAAAATTTCAAATTTATAAATCTAAAACTAACAAAGTTGGTTTGTATGAAAATGACCTTCATCGCGTATTTGTACCCCTTAGGGGATGAATTTCCAAAAATCCGTTCTTAGCTGACGTCTCCTTATCATAAGCTATCTCCTTGCCAAACATCATGATCGGTTCGGTAGTTTCTCAGATTTTTTGTTTAATCAGTGTATCTCTTTTCAATTTTATATATATAGATAGATTAATACATTATACTATATTAATAATAATATTATATACTAGCTGTTACCCGCGGCTTCGCACGCGGAAATTATGCTTATCATATTTGTACCCATACAGAAGATTTAAAAACAGGTTCATTTTAAATATTGAAGTACATATATTTCGGAATTTACATACTGAAACCTACCAAGTCAATCACAGATCATTCCTCCCGGAGCGGGTTTCGAATAATAAATAACATTAACATGAATTTGTTTTTTTTTTCTTATTCATGAAAATTTTTGAAAAACTCGAAACCATGTATTTCATCAATTAAAGAAGGAAAGTTTGTTACTAAAGCAAATCGTTGATATTTTAAAAAAAATCCATACAAACTTTCATGTCACTGCCGACAAACTGGCCAACAGTTTGGCAGAAAACTAACTACAATGAATGTATATTCTTTTCATAATAAATAAATAAATAAAAAATGTTGTTTCCGGGGAAAATTTTTAATTTTTTCGTGACGAAAAGTTTTCTAAAATATCACCCAAAGTATAAGGAACAACTTAACTAATTTTCGTCGATCAGTTCAAGGGTTTTCATGTGATGCCCTGACAGACAAACAGATAGACAGGCAGACAATAATTTTAAACAGTAAAAAATATATTTAAAACGGTTCTGTTGTTTCCATCCGTTCCAGAGTTACTTATACTCTCTTTCCCTCTCCTCTCCCTCTCCATCACTTTCTCCCTCTTACTCTCCCGATCCCTGTCCCTCTTCCTGTCCCACTATTTCTCCTTCTCCCGCTCCCTGTTCCCCTCCCTTTCTCGCTCGAGGTCTTTCTCCCGCTTCATGTTCCTCTCCCTCTTCCTCTCCCACTCTCTCTCCTTTTCCCGCTCCCTGTCAATCTCCCTTTCCCGTTCGAGGTCCTTTTCCCGCTTCACGTTCCTTTCCCTCTCCCACCCGCACCCGGTTCCTCTCCTGCTTTCTGACCCGCTCTCACTCCCTCTCCCACTCCTTTCCCCTCTCGCTCTCCCTCTTCCGCTCCCTTCTCCTGCTTCCTCTCCCGATCCTATCCCTCTCCACTCCCATTGCCAGCCATAAAGTTCTCTACACAAAATTTTAATTTTACTTTGGAGCAAAAATATGAATTTTCATGTTTTTAACTTCAAAAATGACGAATTTGCGTTCTAAGTTTCATGCTCTAAAATCTAAATTAACCCTTTATGGGATGATTTTCCAAAAAACCGTGTTAAAATTAACTTTTGTTCAGAACTATAAACTTACATAAAAATTTTCATATTTATAAGTCTAAAACTGACGAAGCTGATTTATACGTAAATGACTTCTAACCCCTATTTTTAGGGGATGAATTTCGAGAAAAAATTGATACAGTTATTTTTTGTGTCTAACTATAAGCTTATATACAAAATTTTACCCTTCTTACTTTAAAACTGACGAAGTTGCCATACTAACTTGCACAGTCTTATATCCCCCTTTAGGGGATGAATTTCCAAAAAAAGGTAATATTCGTTTCTAATCTGGAGCTAATATATAGAATTTCATGTTTTTAACTTTAAAAATGACGAAGTTGCATACTAAATTAAATCCACTAAATTAACCCTTTAAGGGATGATTTTCCGAAAAAAAAATGTTACAGTTAATTTTTGTTTGTTACTATAAACTTACATAAAAAAATTCTTATTTATAACTCTAAAACTGGGGAAGTTGATTTGTATGTAGTTGACTACCAACCCCTATTTTTAGGGGATGAATTTCGAGAAAATAGTGATACAGTTATTTTTCGTGTCTAACTATACGCTTAAATACAAATTTTCACCCTTTTTACTTCAAAACTGACGAAGTCACCATACTAACTTGTGCCCTCTTAATTAACCGTCTAGGGGATGATTTTCCAAATAAGCTCATTACTTTTAAATTTTGTTCCTAATCTTGAACTAATACGTAAATTTTCATGTTTTTAACTTCAAAAATAACGAAGTTGCCTACTACGTTCCATCCAAGAAATTAACCCTTTAAGGGATGATTTTCCAAAAAAAAAATTTAAAGTTAACTTTTGTTTATTACCATAAACTTCCATAAAAAAAATCATATTTATAACTTTAAAAGTAACGAAGTTGGTTTGTATGAAAATGACCTCCAACCAGTATTTTTACCCCTTAGGGGATGAATTTCCAAAAATCCGTTCTTAGCTGACGTCTCCTTAGCATAAACTATCTCCCTGCCAAATTTCATCATAATCGGTTCGGTAGTTTCTGAGATTTTTTGTTTAATCAGTGTATCTCTTTTCAATTTTATATATATAGATTTAGGTGGGTTGAGAATGAATGAGTTACTCGTCAAATGTTTTCTCTATGCTGATGACCAAGTGTTACTTGCGTCTTCAGCCGAGGAGTTGCAGGAGATGGTAACTGCTATGAATGGAGCTTTTGTTAGAAAAGGAATGAAGATGAATGTAATGAAGACCAAAGTTATGGTGTTTGAAAGAGATGAGGCAGTGACAGACTGCAATATCGTGATTGGAGATGAACATATTGAACAGGTGAATGAGTTTGTGTATGGGTTCAAAGTTTACAAGAGATGGAAAGTGTGAGAGCGATATTGAAAGAAGAGTGAATGCAGGAAACATGGTGAATGGAGCTTCGCACTCCTTTATGAACAGTCGGAAGGTGTCTAACAAGGCTCGTTTGGCTGTGCATAAGGGGGTGTTGGTTCCGACACTCATGTACGGAAGTGAAAGTTGGGTATGGCAGAATGAAAGCAGAATAAATGCAGTTGAGATGAGAGCGTTAAGAAGTATGATAGGAGTTAAACTGAGTGACAGGATAAGAAATAGTGAGATAAGGAAACGTTGTGGTGTGAAAGAAGATGTAGTGACAAAAATTGAGAAAGGTACATATGTTGAGATGGTTTGGACATGTCGAGAGAATGAATGAAGAAATAATTGACGAAAAAAGTGTATAAGGCGAGTGTGAATGCGAGTGTTGGAAGGGGTAGTCCTAGGCGGACGTTTCAAGACCAAATTAGGGACGTCTTGAAAAAAGGCCAGGTCAAGAGTACAGCAAACCGAAGAGCACGTATGAAAGGAATAATGAAAGTGGACGAAGCGAAACAAGTATGTAAGGATCGTAGCAAGTGGAAAGAAGTGGTCTCTGCCTACCCCTACGGGAAAGAGGCGTGATTTATATATATGTATGTATGCCAAGTGAAACCAGAGGATACCAACTTACTTCATCTCGTTTAGTTTCTTGTTACAATGCATCTGTAAAAATACAAAACTGCTGGCTGTATATTATGCTTCTGCTACTGCTTCGGATAAAGTAGTTCAGGTGTTTTACATACTTGTAACTGTTTCAACTTCCACAATGTTAATATTTTTTTCATATAATAGTACAGTAATATATTAATTACACTAATTAAATTAAAAATTACCTAGAGTTAAGTGTCTAAAAGCAGCTAAATGGTAGGTGCATAATGAAACATATAGACAACAGGCAAACGCGACGATGCCGCTCCCTGGAAAGATTTTATACTTTTAGTATGCAGGATGCAAGAAAATGACAATTGCTGATAGCGTGCGGATGACGAGCGTCCACGTGGACTGAAGACCTTACTTGAACGTCATTAAGCAGGTTAAACTTAAATTATTTCAGTTCATCCGTGAAGGTGGATCAAACGTTTTGAAGTAGCACGAGCGGCATAATAACGTAAGGAACTTTGTCCGCAGAGGAGGAGCAGGAGCTGCAACAGGCCGCAGTGGGCGCCGCCACCGGCTCCGGGTCCAACCTGTTCGGCGTGTCGGGCCGCCTCGCCTCGTGGGTGCGCGAGCTGTCCTCGCTGCGCTCCCGCGACGACGACGACGCCGCCGCCGAGCCGCTGCAGCCCGCGCCGCGCCGCACGCCGCGCCCCGCCGTCATCACCGCCCTCGCCTCGCCCGACCCGGCCGACCCCGCCCCGCCGTCCCACCCCGTCGCGCCCCGCAAGGGCCCGCCCAACGGCGTGCTGCGTGACCGCGCCGCCTCCACGCGCTGCTAGCGCCCCGCACCTCCACGTAAATCTCCATGCTACTAACTCATCAACCGGACCGGCTCCCGTCTGCGTGTCTCCCGTCCTCCGTACTCAGCTTTATTGTCGTTGCGAGCGCAATACGATCCCAAGTTTAACCTGAAAACCATCGTGTTAGATTTACCGACGAAGCTTAATCTCCTTTATGATGATTAGGACGCGGAATGCGAATATATTTTTAGGCAGTACCCAGGTATGCCATGACCCGTTATCCGTTTCCTGTAAAATGCGTTAGTAATGTTGAGATCTATGCACATTATCTACCTCAGGTCGACGCGCTCCGCGCGTGTGGCTCTTCGAATCCTAGTGTTAAGCGTAGCTAGTGAAATGTTCGCCGCGTTTTTTTAATTTATTTTATACGTAACGTTGACTGTTGTCCGCGCGGCCGGGGTCGTGGGCGTCGCGCGCGCAGCGGACGGACGCCCACGGGCGCCGCGTCGCGCACTTGTAAATAATTGATAAGGTGTGCTATATGCAGGGTCGGATCGGCGTGGTCCGGGGGTCAAATATACTATGTCGTCTATCGTAAATATGTGATGTAAAAAAAAGTTCCAAAAAATCCCTGATTAATTCGATACTTTTAGCGATTACCAGTTACCATTGCATTTGATTGTAGTACCAACCAACTAATACTGAGTAAAATGAACCGACGAGATATTTTAACACTTATGACGAAGTCATTGAAAGATCGTGGGGTTAGTGTGTAATGTTCGATAAAAGTTTCGGAATCCATATGCCGATCCAACTACGTGTATATCGCCCCCTATACTTTAATATTAAACTCGATCGAGTGCGGTTCCGCCACCAGCCGGGGCGGTACATATCGCGACCGGACCGCCCCGGGATCCCATGTCGATCACCGATCGATATGCATACTTATTTAACCGTAAGGAAAAGTTCTTGAATATTCTCTGCATTTATCATACTAATTTATTGCACACTGAGTGTGCTCGTTGCAGAGGCGAAGTTGTATAATAAACGTGTTATGTAGTTAATTGTCGTTAACGTCGTCCGACCGATCGTTGTCATGAGGGAGAGTGCAGCTACATAGAGTCGACGTGACTCGCCGTGAATCCTATATAGTTTACCTCAGTAATATAGTTGTATCGATGTCATTTATGACTCAGCCTATTATTTGTTAAGTTTACCATTAAGATGTAAAGTGTGTATAGAATCATTAATGTAAGACGGTGTACAAATTATTTTTATGTTTCTTACCGGCAAGCTCCTACATCAGACACAGCATGTTTTAGACTAGTGATTAATTAGTTTGAATTGCATATAAGCAGTACAGTTTAAATTGCAACAAGATACCGGTTTGCCCTGTCGCCTGACGGGCCACTTGATGGCGGAGATGTACTGATTGAAGTGATTAATCGAATCAAAGTTCCCAGTGGCTTAAGTATTTTTCAAGACAAGAGTTTAAGCAATTTTTTTGTATTTATGACATTCGCACTTGATTAATGAAAAATAACGACGAAATTTATATTAGACTAAGACTTTATAATAATCTATATAATGACATGCAAGGATAAAAGTAAAATTAAAGATAATGTACAATTGAAATACAAAATTGAACCCAGTTTATGTTTATAGTTGTATTGTTCACTTTTATTAACTAAACTATGAATGAATTTTCGATGTTAAATCGATCAGTATATCTCTCTGTTCATTGTTCATTGTTATGCATCTCTTTATAATACTCATTCAATTCAAGGGTACATGCAGTGTACAGTGTCACTTGTATATATTATAACGATATATAGTGTGTTCAGCAACCAACTAGCCATAATTTAAGGCCATGAAATATACCTAATTTTATCGACAAAAATACCCACATGTGAAGGTCTAGCTAGCCACCTTTTTTTGTTCAATGTAGCATGTAGCTACCTAGGCAAGAAGTACAGTGCGTTCAAAGTTATTTTACCTCTGACACCTGTCATTGTACCTTCCCACTAGATTGGCATTACCTGCTGTCAATATTCTTGGATTTTTCTTTTGTATTAATAATTTTTAACTTCTATCATGCCAAAAAGGAAACAAAGTGGTGGTAGAAAAAATGTTCTATCAGTGCGTAATTTTTGTAAAAAGGAAAAAGCTGAAAATGTCCCTCTAATCCCATTTAAGAATGATCGTTGACGGGTAGTGGCCATGACAGGTAGGAAAAATAGTGTTACCTGTTATTATTTTTTCCTCGTAGTAGTGTCCAACTAAAATGAAGTATGCGGTTACAGTTTATTAAAAAATAGCTCGTCATGGTTTTGTATCGACATAAAATTCAGTTGACCATAGAATTGAATTGAATTTTGTATCAATACAAATAATTTAGTTAAGCATTTCTTTTGTTTTGCTTTTAATGTAACAGTGTTCACGGATATACCTGAAATGTGAACTTTATTTCAGGTATATCTGAAAAAACTGTCAGTACCATTACCAAGGAAGGCAAAGTTGCTGCTTTTACATCCCAAAAAATATTTTCACTTCGAAAATACGAAATCAACAAAAGAAGATAAAGTTAGGAGATTTTGATCTATGTGCAATCAGAAATAAAATACATGAAAATAATGTACACAGTCAGAAAAGAGATTCCAACTTTAGTAAAGCTATTAGCTGAATAATTAAAAGTTGACATCCACTTTAACATGAAATATTTCACGTAAGGGAATCGTACAAACTAAATATGACAACACACAGCTAAGGTTAGCCAACATAATAGCCAGAGGTAAAATAACTTTGAACGGACTGTATGCACACTCGCGTAAGGCTCATATTCAAACAGCAATAAGTCACCAATCTTGCAAAATAGAGCAATGATTTTGATGTCGTTTTGTATATAATATCCTTATCAATCAATGCATGTACTAAAAAAGATGTGTTAATGTGCTAGTTTTTGAAGTATGTTAGAAGAACTTAAAAAAAAACTAGTGAAAATTTTTACTACATTAAGTATCATTATTTTTTTAATGACCTTTGTAACTTGAAACTTTATCCAATCTTTTTTTAATCAATAGATGATATTATTAAATTTCAAGTAATAGATTTTTCATATCTATGGGACCTTTAAGTCCAGAGAAATCGAACTCCTTCGTCAGTCATCTAACATAATTTAAAAAAAAAATGGCGGCCATTCAAAAAGTAAGAGGGCTACCCCCACATGTGGGTATTTTTGTCAATAAAATTAGGTATATTTCGTGTCCTTAAATTATCGCTAGTTGGTTACTGGACATCCTGTATACTAGGTTTCTATACACTGGGTGCCGTCAGACTTGTGACATGAAAAAAAAGATATTTACTTATTCGTTTTATTTAATTGTACCAGGTGTTCTTGGCGGAAATCCATTGTAGTTAGTGTTAAACTACTTTACAATAATCCGCTAAAATGTATAGTGGTATTTATGTTGTACATACTATGTACATACCTCTAGGTAAGCCTCGGAAACATACTTGGTTCGGGTATTCGTGTTCAATGTTCATGGGGTATATATGTATGTGTTAATGTATACTTATTTTACTAGTGAAGTGGGGTTACGTGTTTCTGGCTGGGGATTGCAGCAAAATAGTTTAACACAAATTCGAATTTTCTTTTTATTGACATTTAAAATTATTGAACGTTACTGCCACATTGATTAGGTATTATTTACCGACAAATAATTTTAATTCTATTCCGGATAAATTACAATGAAAGATAAATAATAATAGTGAAATTAAATAATATTGCATATGTGATGATAATGATTTATTGATATTGTCTAGTGTACAATACTTGTACTCCATAGCTGTGCCTAGCTTATTGATAGGCTCGATGCCTGGGAACAAGCAACAAACCACAGATATTCTCATTCACCCTTCTCTATCATATAAATACATAGAACAGTATGTCTAGACTCTAGATCCATGTTTCATACATTTGATACGCACATCAATGCTAGAGAGATGAAAGAGGTAATTGCTATATTGCTCTCAAAATAGTTATTATTTTGTTCTATGGGTAACTCCTTTCTGCTAAATATGACCACGACAGCCTGCCCAGTGTATTTATATCATAGAGATCTGTGTTCTTAATGCATAAAATTTAAATCACTGTAAATGATAATAAACTAGTTAATTACAAAAATAATACTTACGAATAATACGCCATTGTTATTAGTATTTCAATAAAAAAAGGTTATAAACCTGCCGAACCCTGCATTATACTTGCATGTAATGCTTTAATACGATTATAATAATTATACATATTCTGCATTGTGTATTTTTACAAGTTAGGTGTTGTAAATTAATAAGAATGTAGCAATTTTTACACAGTTCAAAATTTATTTTTTTACAAAAGTGGATTTCGATAACGTTTAATCATTCAGCGCGTCAAAGGTGAAATTTTTGTAACTTAACCTATAACAAAATACGGCGTGAAACCCTTCACACACGATTGACTTGACCTAATAACTATATTATAAATGTTATATCGGATATTACAGAAAAAAGAATCAGCACTCGTAGACTAAAATATATATTGGCCTTAAAAACTACAATGCGGACCATTTCATTTTTTTTATTAGCAAATCTCATTATTTGCATGGTCACTTAGTATTGAAGATAAAACGAAAAACTACATTAAGTCAGTCGACAACAAGCCTTACAAAATATGTTAATCGTGTGCGAAGGGCCTTCCGGCTCAACTGTCCATACGTTACCTTTTTAAATATCGCATTTGCTGTTGTTATTTTGATGTTTTGGTGTTACTTCGGAATAGACTAAGTATAAAAATAAATTCAATAATAATGTGCTCATTATGAAACCGTATAAGTAACTTTATTTTCTTGTATGACACAATCAAACTCTGTTTAACTATTTCGCCAATTATATCAGTAAATAAATAACATCTCGTTTTAAGTAAAAAATTGAGCATTTTTTACGAAATTACTACGATGTATAACAATGTTATCTAAATTATATGTTCACTATTTATATGGACTTTGATATTTTTGTATTATGAAGAATGTGACTAATCGATTTAGTAGTTATCCCAATATTTAATTAAAATGTACGTTAGTTACATTACGTGATTTACCATTAACACAGTCTATACTAATAAAGTAATAATTAATCGATAACTATAACCAAAGTTGAAGTCCGAAATACAACAATCCTGGGCATCGGATATCCGGATACGGCGGACACCGCGAGAGCCGGGACACCGGCCCCGCCGTGTAATATCTTGTTATTAGAGTTTACCGAGTGCCTTCAGAAATCCAGCCTTTAGTGGAATGCAGGATTGTTGATTGTATGAGGAACATAACATGATACATGTAGGTACATGATACATACGGTATAGGTACTTTTGTACTCAAGTCTGGTTTTATTTTGGGATATGGTACGACACTGATCTGTTAACTGTCCATACAAATAGAAAAATAGTATAATGTAATTTGTTTTCATTTGCATTGTAAATTGATATTTTGTATTATAATCATGTAAGCGTGTGCAACGTTTAGACTCTTACTGATAAAATTTGTTTAAAGTCGATTTGACCCGAAACAGATTATTGGTAATTGCGAAATGTAAATACACACATTTTGATGTGCCTCATTATAAGGGCTCAAGGCACGATTTAGTTTAAATTTTTCAATGGCAAAATGTTTTTTCCAAAGTTTAGTCCAAATATTTCTTTTAATATTAGCAATTGCAAAGTGCCTTTTGCTCAAGTCACTAAAGTTTTACAATTTCACGAAAATTGTATTCGTCAATTTAGCAGCTCTGTTTTGAATGTTTATTGGGAAACATCTCGATTCTGAGTACACAGTGCCCTCAGCGGACGTGTACGCACAGTTCTGTCGACGAATGAGCTGATGCATTCCACCGTCACACACCCGTCTGCTCTGTACTCGTATGAAACTACTATGAACATCTCAAATCTTTCATAACAAATGTTTTAAAGTCCGCAGAAGTGAGTAAGGTGACAGTGGGGTGCCGGCGATGTCTCGCACAACGTTGCCTCACACAGCGTTCCCTGCGAGCATAACTTATTATTGTCTATGCTACTTACGTTTTTAATTTCATCAGTATTTACATTTGTGATTTCCACGTAGGCAGTTACATTACCTCATATTATCCATAAATTATTGACTGATTAAATAATTTCCAAATGATGTGTTCCTCGTGTGATTTGAGTGAGTGTTTATGTACATAAATAGTGTCGGGGTAGCGTTGTGCTATATGCTCAATTTAGATACAATTTCACCAAACAATTGAGATAGTGTATAATTTTTATATTTAATTTAATGAGAAGTACCTTATAATTTTAATATTTATATTAATAAAACGTTATGAAAATTAACGATATTTTTCATTTTAAACTAAATTAAGATGAAGTTTTATCTCATACTAGCTGACCAGGCAGATGTTGTTCTAGAAGGGTGATAATTTGTGGTTATATTTTGATGCCAAATTAAAAAAAATACAAAAAAAAATCGTCAAAACATCTGGATAGGGGGGCACCTTTATCATCTAGCTAGCGGTATAAAATATACTTTACGACCTATTCTCATATCTAGCAAATGTACACAAAAGATTTCATAAAAATAGGTCGAGCTGTTTCAGAGGAATGCGACCATACAAGATTTTTATATCTAAATTCTAATATAAATAATCTCGTGTCTTCTACAACGACTTAAAAAAAAGATTAAAAAAATAACACATTTTACTCCGACGTTTTAAATATTTTAATGTTATCTAAAATTCAAAAAGCTCAAAATAACAAAACAGAAAAAACACTAAAGTAGATGTCTATTTATATTTTATTTGCAATTTGTACCACTTTTAATTTAATTTATTCGTCACTTATGTTTAACGACCTTTCGTATTCTAACCTTTTTCATATCTAACTTAAGAGGTTGCCGTGGAATACGACCAGGTATGACACATTCACAGGGTTTATCTCTGGAGAACCGTCTTAATAGACAGTACATTTTGAAACAACCCCTTTCATCATTATGTTTTATCTTCTCCAACCCATGAACGTAGTAGTCGGGTAGTTCATGTTCAAGTGCTCCAATAATCATGACTTCCCTGTAAGTCCACGATGGCCATCGTTCTACAGGTATTTGATCCTTGTCACCTCTGGGTAATGGATTTACTTTTTGTATGTAGACTCTACAAGTAAAAACACCCATATAAGGTGTCAACACATCAACGTATTTTTCATAATATATCTTTCTATGAACCCCTTCCTGCCTATAAAAATTTAAAAAATTATTCGCATGTAATATGTACTGAAGGAATACTTAATTGAATGCTACATTTAAATAGCATTCATTCATGTTAAAAGTACATACTCACTCATCAAGATCCGCCATATTTTTTGAATCTAGGCGCCATAAGACTCCCCATGCATGTGCATTTGCAGTTGCCACCAATGTTGCGGTAGGGCCACCCCAAAATTTTGAGTATCTTATGAAATCCAATCTGTAATTCTTAACAAATTGAAAAGCTGTGTTATTAAATTTTATTAACTTCTTTATTCAATACCTCCAAAGCCTTTCTCTTGGTAACATCATCGTCTCTCTTTTGATACCATTGTTGACACTCTTTGGTACCACAAGAGCTTCTCTTTAGTAGGCATAGACCTATAATGTATATGTTAGTAGGTACACATACGGAATTTTGTTCCTACTGGCCCGTGAACTCTGTACCACTATGTCCACTATGCTATCGTCTGCGTGGGCCGGGGCCCGGGCATATGCAACAGACGGAGATCACGGACCCCTGAGCATTTGTTATAATGTCATACTCGGCGGATACCACATGAATCGTGTTCCGGAGGGGAAATATGACATTATTATTATATTGGAAAGATTTGCTCTTGTGATAGAAAAGAACCAGACATTGAAATAAATGCTGTTAAAGTTAAATCAATGTCTCGGTCTGGTTTTTTGGTAACAAATGCGCCGAAATCAGAGCCTCATTATGGTTTGAGTTTGACCCTTATTTTAGAATCATAGTTTATAACAACTCACATCTAAGCGTGCAATTGAAACAAATTCAGCAGTTGGATTATTCATGTGAATACGAAATGACCACAAGTTACTGCCATATGCAAAATACAAGAAAGTATTTGGTTTCTTTATTATCATTTTTTTGTATAGTAAGTATTTGGTTTCTTTATTTGTGATTTTATCATTTTTTTGTATAGTATTGCTAACTGTAAGATGTGACACAGACAGATGAGATCAATTTTACCCTTAAAAATTCAATCATCATTGACAGCATAATGCATAGGTGTCAATGAAAGAAAACTATGCTTGAAACCTGAGCTTATGTATGTCTGTGGCTTGAAACTAGCATGCTAGTAATGCACACATGCATAAAATTTTGAACACATACACAACTATGTACTCCCATTCCCCCTTCCACCTGCGCCTCAGTTAGAGGACTGTTTTGGGCATGCTTGTGTGCCTCAAACTAGCATGTGTATCAGATCAGAGGTCTGAAGATATTCTATAGATAAATTGCGACGTTATAGGACAGTAGTATTGATTATTCAGTTATATGAGGATGTGACTGTTGGCTGGTTTAGTTAAATAAATGCATTAATTTTATAATAGGTATGTGTTAATGTAGTCAGTTACATATACATGTTTTATTTGAATGAACTATGAAAAGTATTAAAATTATATTAGGTATATTAAAATTTCAATAATAATGTAACCCGATATTATTATAACCATCTTGATAATTATCGTTTTTATAAATACAATATCAAAACATGACTTGAAGAAAACTTAAAAATACATAACTTTTGAAGTTATACTTCTTAAGGGGAAATATATATGTACATATGTACATTTGGAAAAAATTATGAGAGTAAAATTTTTACAATGCGACAGCACGTTATTTTTTACAAAATATGTTCAGTTTTCGTTACTTACTGAATATTGTAAGATAAGAAGGAATGCAAGATCAAGAATAATATTTTTTTATACAGTAATATAACATTTAATTTACATTATATACACAAATTCTATACAATCATTTTAATTTACTATAACTTTAATTTTTCTATCATTTTAGGAGATGCTTCCTGTCCATTGTGTGGAATTTTCTTTAATTCTTGGATATATTCCTTAGGCAAATTGCATTCAATAGCGCCTTGTATGATGCAATTTAAATATGTAATGGAAGGCCGTCTTTCATGAGGTATTTGCTCTTCAGATCTTCTCACTTCTGGGTTAACTGTCTGCTGGTATGTGCGACACTCCACCTTCGAGCCGTCTGTGGTAAATATATTAACTGTCTTGGGAAAGTACCAGTTGGTATCTACACCTTCTTGCCTGTAAAACAGAACAATAGTGTGATTTGTTGATAAAGCAAGAAAGACAAAAGTTGTTGTATCCCTTTCTGATTGCGCTCAGTATAACCTTAGGAAAATCTTACCAATTATATCCACACAATGATAAACAGACTACTAAATTTAATGCTTTTGAAAACTATACACATGGGTCAAGTAATATATACTAATATTATAAAGAGGAAAGATTTGATTGTTTGCATTGAATAGGCTCTGAAACTGCTGAAGCGATTTGAAAAATTCTTTCACTGTTGGGAAACTACACTATCCCCGGGTGACATAGGCTATATTATATTTTCAAAAAAATTAGGGATCCTTAATAAAACTCCAATAATGTAACTCAAGGTGTAAAAAAATAAGAAAACCGAAGCAAAGCGAGGATGGTTACTCTTATTTAGATTAAATAATATCATAGAATCTGTAAAATCGGTTTTTTTTCTGCAAAATCAAATTTTCTGTTAATTAAAAAGTTTTTTAATGTGTGATAAAAGAAGCCACTGCCCTTGCTCAGATTACCACTAATGGTTTGTTGTTTGTAGCTATTTATGTGAAAATTTGTAAATAAGCATTTTACTTGTCCAAAGCAGGCATGTCCTTATTATGGAGTCTCCAGATAGCTCCCCACACATGCACATTCTGAGTTGGCACTATTGTCGCCGATGTACCCCTCCAGTGATCTGAATACTTCATGAAGTCCAGTTGGTGATCCTGTAATAATGTTCCAATGATACCTATCATTATTACACTACTATTTGTGACATTTTTATAGTATCCATATAATATATTATGTACAAACAAAGAAAAATTTCGGCTCAATCCCTTCTGTCTACTGTAAAAGATGACCAAGTTAAGCAACAGCTGGCTCAGCAGGTATTGTGTGTGGATGATCACTAGTATGTAGCAAATTTTACTACACATTTCGGTGCTATAGAGAGCACCTTAGGCCGTCGGTCAGTTTTTGAGTGGCATAAAATTTAAAAACTTCTAAAACTTGGATTAGCCACAAATACACGACGTACTGAAACAGCGGGATAGTGTCTTCTAGACCTCATACCAAGAAGAGTGCCTAATTGTGTAAAAAGTGAGTAAATAATTTTTTTATTCGTCTTACTCACATCTAGTTTTCCTATGCCCAGAAACTCTGCTGAAGGATTGTTGATGTGTATTCTTCTTTTAAGCAAATTACTACCGTAAGCAAAGTATAAAAATGTGTCCTTTACAGGCTTCATTTTCAATAACTAAGTATAATAATAAATAAATAAGTATAATAATAAAACAATGATAAGTAAGTATTTTACAATAGGAGTTTTTATTTTTCTTTGTAATGTTAATTTTTGATAACGATCAAAACAAGGCAATAGGCAATTGACATTGGCATTTCACTTGACAATGTCAAGGGAACATATTTTTGTTATTTGACAGTTGACACTGCCTAATACAGATTAACAAAGCACATTAGATTTGTATTCTGCTCCACAGAGAATAGTATATCGAGTCCATGGATATATTACTCTAACTTTATACGTAACCTGAAGATCGATGACGTCATAACAGAATGACCATTTTTGTATTATGTCCATGTTATCTATAGTCCCCCTGGATCATCATGTTCCTATTACACGTACGTGTGGAGTAATAAAATAAATATAATATACTTACCCTGTAAATCCAGTAAATGGCGTCGATTCAAAATTGGGACAAAGTATTGAAAATCGTTGTTTTCATGAATAAAAGTTGTTTCTCCATGCAGCAGTAAAAAGTTGGCTTCTTCCGCTTTGTGGGACCGTAAAATTATGTAGGTATAAAAGCAGTTTCTTAAATAAAAAAAATATAAAAGTAGTAAATTATTTTTTATCAATCGTAACTGCTCTTAATATTGATTCTACTATTGAAAAAGTCTATGAATGATGATTTTCAAATTTTATGCGAATCGTCTCTTAATTATTCACCATCGTTCCATGTTTCTATAAATCATCTAAAGACATGGACATTCGATGTAGCTCACGACGTACGATAATCACCCTGATAGACAGACCCATATTTATTTAGGGTGCATTGGGGTAATTCCAAAAATGGGTATATTCCGATAATTCAAAATATCTACCAATCGTTAGCAGTATTTTCTTATTTGCAGCATTGGTCTAGTCACCAACTTGATTATCCTGCAGTGTTGCCAATGCTACGGCAATTACCGTGTTTTTCAGGCCAAAAAATCACAAAATCTACGGCTTTTCGCAAATTCCACAGTCTTTTTTTTATTTATTGTTTTGCAAACATTTAACGAATGTTAAAACCCTTAAAACAGCGCCACTAGGCTAGTGTTGATGTTAATTTAGGCTAATGAAAAGTATTCTTCGTTTTGTGGGCAATGGGCATCAAATTCACTGCCGATGACCTTTTTTTTTAGTTCGAGCGCTGAACCGATGGTATATATTGGCGTAATTGGTTAGCTACGGGCCCACACTTGATCTTTTCCCATATAAACACGGCTTTTTTATCTAGTGTACATGGCCTTCCAAAAATTTTCATTATCCTACCAGTTATTCTGCCAGCCGTGGGCGCCGTGGCCCGTGGTTGTTGCCGTGAGCTAGTAGTGTCAACTGTCAACAACACGTGCACAGTGCATTGATTAAAGAAAAAGTAGAGGATATGCCCTAAATTGCATATACATTTATTCATTATACATATATTATGCAGATATGACCCGAAATACCAAAAATACATCTGTCCTGTTCTTACACGCCACAATATATACTTAAAGAAAGAGTACAATACATATAGCATATTTCTATTTTCTGGCAACATTTTAAAGAAATCTATCTAAGCTCCGCCTTGAAGCCGGTTTTCGGACACCATTTTAAGATAAGGATTGCTTCTAGGGATGTTCGATCCAGGTGCCTTGTATCGATACTCTAGGTCGATAATTGAATCGTATCGATCCAGGTATCGAATGAATTTTTTTAACTGGAAATAGTCTGCAAACGAGCTGACGATCCACCTGATGGTGAGTGGCTATCGTCGCCCATGGATATCAGCAACAACAAAAGCATCACTGATGCGTTGCCGGTCAAGAAAGAGAGAAAAAGAAGAAAGTAAATTTTTAAATAGGAATGTTTAATCCGGGTGTTTTATGTATCGATACTCCGGTTCGTCATGAATATCCCAATATAAATAATAGTCCAAATATCGATTAATCGCGGCAAATGAATATCAGCGACCAAAGTGTTGTCAGCCAAGAACGATAAAAAAAGAAAGAAATATGTTAATAAATAAAACATGATACATACTTATTTTATATATTATTTATATTTTATACGTATAATTTAATACGATGTTTTGTATCGATTCATAATCGAATTAAATATTTTAAATATCGTTCTATCGACTATCGACAAGCTTAATTCAGTGGGTTTCTAAATAAAGATATATATATCTTTAAGCCAATATTAAGGTTAATCGTTTTTAAATTTTATATTAGATTTAATTTTATTCAAAATATTGTATAATTAAATATTTAAAAAGTTACTTAAGGTTTTTTAAAACAATGTGTATGTAGTAGGAACATCATATAAATAATATCTCACTCTTTAACACTATATTTGACTTAGAACTCTTGTGTTTTTTAAACTAAATGATCAAAGATTCATATCATCATATATTTTTTTCTTAAAATATTATATCGATATGTGAAACATACAACGCTATTTTATGGGCGGAGTCGACGCCATATTTGAGAAAGTTTTGGCTTCAGATCACGTGACCTTAGTTCTTATCCTCTCTTTTTCTATATTCAAAGGCACAGTGTCAGGTTTCCTCGAAGCTCGAACAAGTGTTTTCCGCGCCATTTTGGGGTAATTCCGAAAAAAAGAATGTAGCAAAAAATAAGATTACCAATATCATTAACAAAATTGATGATATTTTGTGTGAGGGGTAGTTATCACTGAAAAAGAACAAAATAACTTTTAAAGATAATCTTTGCAATTCAGAATTTTAATTTATAAAATCCAATAAGGTGTTTTAGATTCTAATAAATATCTATAAATCGTTTTATTGAGTCAATAGAGGTAAAATAATTAAGGGACCTAATATAAAATTGGTACCTACCTCTGAAATAGGTACACCGCAATATGCGCATAAAGTTTGGCGGGAGTACTTCATGTCACTTACACAGTTGCCAATACTGCAATAAGAAAAGGAAATAAATGAGCGAGTTTGTAATTGATATACCTATTAGCACTTTTACAGCAGTGTAAATTCTCATGAAAGTCAAAAGAGTGAAGAAAAAAAGAGTGAATAGGCTTTTACTAAGTTATTGCACTCACCAATTCGGACCACATCTACACTTACCATCAGGTAGGATTGTGGTCAAGTCAAACATTAACTTATTGTAGGTAAAAAAAAGAGATTTTCAGAAACAATTATTTTATTTTTCTTTGTACCTACTTAGATGAATTTTATACTTCTCATTGTACTTATATATTAATTTATTGTATTAATTAATAAAATCTTCATTTTTGAAAACTTTTCCACTTCCATGTTTTCCAATGCAATATTGCACTGTAGCATATATTTTCATTAATCTTCGCTCTACCGCTCTGTAGTGATCCTCTGTCGCCAACTTGCTTCCTTGCAAAGCTGATAATAATTTTATAGTCTCACTTAAACTCCCACCAGAGAGCAATTCTAAATTATGCCAAGTTGTTGAAGACACTCTGAAATTCAGTAAAAAGTTATGTAATCACAATTTATGCAATTACATGGCATTAAAATAAACTAAAGGAAGTAGAGGATAAAACTAATTTATAGAGAAGTGAAGAAGAACAATGTGAAGTAAAAAATATAAGAATCGAAATTAATTGTAAGTGAAAATCCAAATTAATAACTTAAAGAATAGCCAGCCAATATACAAGACATAAGTTTAAAAACAGTAGTTCAATATAATGACCATTTCATTTAACTTATTTGGCTTTATTTGGGTTCGTGTAAATTGTTAAAAAGATGACAGAAAAACCTTAATTATTTTTTTCAAACATAGACATATGGTATAATGAAGTTCAAGAAGATTAGTGTGCCAGCTTGCGTTTACCGACCAAGCCATCAAAAGAAGAAATCCTTGGATACTTACATGCAACATTGATACAATGGAGCTAAAATATCCAGTTCATCAATCAGAGGATTCCCGAGACCTTTACCATTATCTAGCAACACTATCCTATCTTTATACACTTCGTATCGATGACGATCCCCATTTTGAATGAGGAAATCGAATATGGCAACATCTACTAAATTAAGTATCCTCTTTTTGCTAAGGGTGCCGCTCACTTTCCTGAAATAGGAAGAGAATTGCTTTAGATACCTCTTGTGATGTTAGTTCATGTTAGTTTTCTTTTTGATTTTATTGGCCCATTGCACATTTTAGAGGGTATATTAATAAAATTACGTTACAGGGAATCGGTATAATCCGGTATTATAATATACGCCTTAACGTAATTTCCAATGCATTTAATGCACTGAAACATTTTATATTTTTTGTGCTAAAAATCATTCATTTTGATGGTCTAAGGTTGTTTAGCAGGTTATGTTTGAGAAATTGTCTTTTATGACTGTTAGTGCTTGTTCACACTGAACTCGCGGGCGCGGGCGCGGTCGCGGTAAACGCTACATACACCGCGCGCGTGTTTTGGTGTGAACACTTTCATAGTAGCTCATATGTTTGATATCTCGCGACCGCGCCCGCGCCCGCGCCCGCGAGTTCAGTGTGAACAAGCACTTATTCTTCATAGGGTACTTACTTACAAAAATCATTGTCAATTTCCCATTCCATTTTCTTGATGCTATACGACCGTCTCCAGGGGGATTTGGCAATTTGGAATTGTTTATTCAAGAATAAAATGGCTGCTCCTTCAATTTCACCATTCTTATCAGGGCAAATAGTGTCGTTCATGTTACAATAAAGACATTTTCCATATATGCAGAGCAATCCACTCTCTGTAAAATAAATGTGTTATAAATATTATTAAGGACGACATTAATAATATTTTGATAAAATAAAAATACAAAATATGGCAAGCCCACATTGAAGTATAATTTCATAGAATAGACATCTCGAACAAAATGTGTCTCCACCGGGAGGTTCTATTTTCAAAATTGGGCCCCCGTTCTCCTTTCAAAATCGAACGAATCCATTGGCAATTGAAGCCGCGCGGCGCCAATTCATTGGAACATACATTGTGTTCGCGGTGTCCATTCTATACGCTAGTAATAATATTTCAATGCAAGCCCATTAGTTTTTTTTTACCCCATTAGTTTACTTATTATTCATGAATTATTTATTTAGAAGAGCCAATAACAGCAAATAATTATGCTGAAAAAGCTTTTAAACTTATTGAAGTACAACGTTTTAAAATAAGAAGAGCGGATTAAAACACTTTCTGAAATCTCTATAACTTATTTTTAATTCCATTTTATTAGCATAGGGGTACTCACGATATATATTTTGTACGCCGATATTTTGACCCTGTTACATGGAACTGCAGATGCATTGTAATATCGGCGTACATATTATTATATCACTAGTTATTTCCCGCGGTTTCAATCGCGTTAATTTAGCCTTCCTTGATATATGGACTATCAAACACAAAAATAATTTTTCAATTCGAACCAGTACTTCCTGAGATTAGCGCGTTCAAACAAACAAACTCCTCAGCTTTATAATATTAGTATAGAATATAGATGAGTACGATAATACGATAGTAAAATTTATTTTGTCCACAATGAGTTAAGTTTAAAATTAATTTTAATTACCGCTCTTAATCATAGTTTTCCTCAAACCAAGTGTTGCAGAGGGAATGATGTCTTTATCGAAGTGTATACGTCTGATGGCGGACGGAGCAATCCACTTGTAGTTGAGCACCATGGCCAGGTAGAACGCGAACACCTCCGAGTTGTGGCGATCAAAGCCGGCGTAGATGTTACCCTTCACTACGTGCTCCAGTTGATACCTTTTAGGCTTGAAGTATAATTTCTTGTTATCCTGCAATATAAAAAATAAACATTTCATACCAAAAAGTTACATGAATGAGTATGTTGTTCCAATGAGCTCTCAAGTCTAGGTATATCTAATATCAATATCAGGCGAAGCTACACACAGCGCAATAAAAAATGGCATTAATTTTATGCATACTTAAGTCTTAAATGCTGAAAACATGCGTTATTCAGTTTAATTCAAAGTAAGAATGAACATAAAGAGCTCAAAATTGTCACGAGTAATTTACTGAACTTCGTTGTTTTTAGAGAATTAGTATAGATCATAATTATATTTTGCAACAAATATAATGTATTGTTATATTTTATTGTATAATACTTTATAAGTTAATGCTCGACTAAAATCCCACCTGGTGGTAAGTGGTGATATGTCTCAGCATATTACAGATATGTAGCATAACTTGATTGGCCACCACGGAAGATAATATTTTCTGTTGCAAATTTGCTGGTGTTCCTTCAGGCAACCAACTAACTTATTGACACAACGTCGGTGTAGGAGAGACAAACATATCTAAATACCATCAAACCCAGATAATAAACCATTAGTTGCTCACGGTATTAAACCTTTTAAACCACACTAGTAAGTGAGTTCATGGATTACGTTATGTAGCTGTTTTACTATTACATAATTAATTATTATTAAGAGCTTCTCATTAGCATTCAGAATCCTGCACAAGGGGATATGCCGACATCAAAGAAGCAAGAATGTCAGCAGAATAAAATTATGAGCATAAATCAAGAATGCATGGCACAGCATCCTATTAGGAACTCGACACACAGCTTGTTGCAGAACACATTAAGTTCTGTTAGAAAGTGTTTTATCTTTTCTTACCTTAACAGGTCTCTTCTGGCCATAGCAGAGTTGTAAGCCAAGGTGAAGGATTTGAATATAGCCTAATTTGTTTAAGCAAAAAAATATAATTAAAGAATAAGAATACACAAGATTCTAATAAAAAGAGACTTGGTTGCTTCACTCCAACATGGATCTGCTTATGCTTCAACTTTTTGGAGCAGATTTTAAATAAGTTACATGATTTTCTAGTAATACTATGTGTGAAGATATACATAACTCATCATGGAGACCTCACAATAAAACTTGAGAATAAATACTTCTAGTCATAAAACTCATATATACGTAGTCTACAACAGACATAAATGTTTAAGAGATAAATATGTCTATCCTGTCTGAATTAGACTCACAATCAGATCAGTCAATTATAGTGATTCTATTCCCTGACAATTAGCCACACGGTTGCCGTTTTTACTTTGTTGTTCAGTCTGCAGTTAGCTAGTCGGGGCTATAGAGACAACTAAACACTGCAGTGATGACCTAAGCTTAACCACAAGCTTATCTCTAGAAGAACCAAGAATCAAGCTCAAAGTGTCACACCCACCTGATATCAAATCAGATGTGAGAAAAATGTCTTATTAGAAACTTATAGATTGATAACACTATAGTAAAATTAAGCGGGCAACAAGGGGCAGTACTTCATTTTGTTATGTTGAGGTAAAATAACATAAATTTTACTAACAAAAAATAACCGACTTCAAATTCTCAAAAACTACTTGTCAGATCTCGTTCAAATTTATGTGGGACCACATGACAAGCACCAGCTTTCTATTAAAAAAAGAATCATCGAAATCGGTTGACGTGATATTGAGTTATTCGTCAATTTGTCGCGCACATCTTAACACAAATTTACGACTTATGTAGTTTTCTCATGGATGCCATTGTCAGATCTCAATAAAATTTATGTGGGACCACATGACAGCCATCAGCTTTCGATTAAAAAAAGAATCATCAAAATCGGTTCGCCCAGTCCAAAGTTCTGAGGTAACAAACATAAAAAAAAAAAAAAAAAAAATACAGTCGAATTGAGAACCTCCTCCTTTTTTGAAGTCGGTTAATAAACAAATCTTGTCTTTAAAGTACATTGTGACCCTACATCTCTATATTTTGGTATATAATATAACTTTACCTGTAAGCCAAGCAACAGTTTTAGTTGCGTTCCTCTAGGAGCATTGTCCACAAGTGATATCTGTGCAGACTTTATTGCCTGCAGTATTTGGCCCGGGGCTCCATTTTCATGAGGAAACAGAGAATCTTCACTTGACCACTGAAAAATATAATCATAATGATATGCAAACTAAATAAAAAAAAAAAAAAAAATATTTCATTTACATTTATAATATAATGAATATGGAGTTGTTGAGTAATAATTATTATCATAACTCTGTACATGTTGCATACATGATATAATTCCAAAAAGCTGGTAGATTAAAAAAAATATGTGCATAAGTGTATCAGTGATACCTATATGAATAAAAGATTTTGATTTGATTTGATTTGAATTAGTAGTGTGTATACAATTTAAGGTCCTCTGTCTATAGTTTAAAAATAAATTTATAAAATATTGAAAGATTGTGTTATACTCACAGTTTCAGTTTCTTGCCAAATGGTATTTGAATTGGCAGCATTACTTGAATTAAAAGAACTCAAGAGCTTCTTCTGTATTGGTATAAACTTCTGATTTCTCACTTTGTACTGCGGTGGCAAATAGTTCAGATAGTCGTATATGTCTTTGAACACACTCGAGGTAAGGTCAAGTTTGAGACTGGGTACATTAAATGAAGAAGGTCTGTTAGCTTTAGTATTGAGAGTGTAAAAGAAATATATGTTGAGACCTACAAGGAGAAGGAGGAACAGAGAAAATCCGAAGGCATAATTCATAGACATATTCGTTAACAGCCAATGTCTCAGTGACCTCATGCTCAAACCTTCAGATTCACCTTCACTTTGCGTCGCACCGGTATAATTTATTTTGGATCATGTCTCAATTTAACGCCAATAACACCATTGAGATTGAGATCTAATCTAACTACAGACTTTAATGACTTGCGTCGAACACTAATGGTCACATTCTATAAGTTAACTTTTTATTTGGAAGTGTTTATATTGTAATAATTTTATGGCCATAATTTTATAACTGTTTGGTTTCAAAATTCATTTCTGAAATATTATTTGGCTATCATTTAAAAATTTACCTCAGTTGATTGATATACGATACGTCAAATAAACGTCAAGTGTCAACTAACTAACTTTCAATAGTTTCACTGTCACTACTGTCACAAATTAGATGTCCATGGATATATTACTCTATCTGGATCACTTACTTTGTAGAGGTGCCTGTAGTTCGATGACGTCATATTGGAATGACCATTCGAACAATCACAGGCCGGATTGAGGTTGTCCTTCATAATAGGCATGATGAAAGATTTTGAAATACTGTTCTTTAATGTTGGAAAATATATTTTAATTACAACGTATATCATATTTCCGCAAAAAAATAAGGTTTAGTATAAAATAAATACATTTCAATTTATAAGTTTAAAATTCGCACCAAAACGCTTCAGTCAGGGCCTGATAGTGACGTCAGTCCTCAGGAAAATAAAAGGCAATCCGTCATGATTAGTATGGTGATATTCATTTGTTTTGAGGCGTGTGACGTAGTTCGCGCTAATTGAGACTGACTGGCGTTTTAGCTAAGATCTAAGATGGATCATGGAGGCTTGCCGTATTTTCTAGTTTTATTTTATCAAAAATATTGTGAAAATCGCTAATAATAATACGATAAATGCGTGTTTTGTAATCCATTAACAGGGTTTCATTAAATGAATACATAGTTTTAGTGATTTTTACTTACTGTCATCATGCCTATTGTTGGGTTGCCACTTGCCACACTTCCTTAGAAGGATTATGTCCTATTTTGATATGGTTCTTTAGATAGTTTTCTGTAGGTAATTTTTCTAGAGGTAAAAATTATAATACTGAATTAATAGATTTTATTAAACTTCAAAATTACCGATTTTAAATAATAGGGATGTTGACACTATCAGTAAATTAAAATAACTTTTTGTTTAAAGTATCAAGGAAAACATATAAGCACCTAAAATATTATTCTTTTGTCGAAATCAATCACAAATTACAAATTAAATATAATTATTTTAAAATGTTAAAAATAGTACTCATTGTCACGTGACCACAAACGTCATTTTGAGCTTATGACGTCATTGTTCTTATTTTATAAATATGCAAGTGCGACTAACTTCAGTCGACAGATAGTACCTATTGACCCTACGTTCCACTAGACGCTCACAACGATCACGCTCACGACCGCGGTTTTTCCTGTTCCACTAGCTTGTGAGCGTTACAATCATACACCCAAGTGGAACGGGCACTTCGACCCACCCCGTGAGGTGGGTTGTTTTGAGCGTGCCGTGAGCGAAATTAATGACGTCATCAATGACGTTTTCACCGCGACCATGACGACCGTGGTCGCCATGTGGAACGCGTTTTGATCGTTGTGAGCGAAGTGAGCGTCTACTGGAACGCAGCCTGAATATCGGCTAGTGACGTCACGTGACGTTTTTGGTGGGAAATTTGAAAATGATTTTTATTTATCAATTTTTGTCTTTAGATTTAAGATTATTATTTTTATAATATTTTTTCATTAATCATAAGGTTCTATCTATAAAATCAAATTGAATTCTAAAATTAGTCAACATCCCTATTGCAATAAGAGATTTATAATTATTTTAATGTCTATATAAATTGTTTACCCGACTTAAAAAATAAGGTTGTTTTTTTTTTACGTTTGTTACTAAGTAAGTAATGAAGAAGTTCTGAGGTAACAAGTCTTGTTACCTCAGAACTTCGTCATAAAATCAACTCATTTGGAAGATTTTTGTTTCTTGAAAGGGCATGATTCCAGATTGGTACCATAATTTTTTTCGTATTTTTCTAATGAAGGGATCCACGAAGATCGTTTTTTTAAAGTAAGTAGGTCATATTCAGATATATTTAAGTCTATGTATTCAGATTATTTTTTATGCAACTATGTAGTCGACAAACGAACTTGACCCGATGATTCGCCAATCGATTAATGGAACACCAAATACATTACCAACAGTTTGCCACACGAAAGGATTTCTATGTTCTATAAATATTGCAAACGCACTAGAAGAAGTGGTGCAAGTTGCAACAACACTTCATTCACCAGAGCTCGACAGAACCCCTCGGAAACCCTCGCGTGTGCAAGTTTGTATCGTTTGTTTACCAAGACGCTGCATGCGACTGTTTGTCCTCGATACTAACGCGATTACGGCCAATCAGCAGCGTCGCCGCCCTAATTGGGCGCCCCCGATGCGAGGGCGGCGCTTTTTTAACAATTTGCGCAAACACTGCCAGCGCTGTAGGGTTACTGATGTTACTGTCGATGTGAAGAATACCGTGCAAAAATAAAAACCATGGCCAGTAGATTTAGGTATACTTACTAACGCTAATTTGTTAGTTTAAGAAGCTAGCAAGTTGCAGTTAACAAGCGTTGACCGTCGTTTTTTTATTGATCTGCAACGCTGTCGCGATAGTCCATCAGCGATCATTACCTACTATCAGGGGGGTGCCCGGGTGGTCGAGTGGACCATTATACTGGCCATTAACATTGTCGTAAATATTTGCAAGCGTAATATCTATTATCGTGAATAAAGTGTAAAAGAGGATATTATACTGTAAACTGTTCCAGTTCCACACTGAAAGCATTTACCTGTTAGCGTTAATCAGTGACTGAGGAGAACCACGTAACAGAGATTTAGGTACCTACATTAGTGATGTAGTTCGTTACATACACGTAAAATGTGATATTGAAGAGTATAGCGGCGTGGCGTAGATACACAAAATAACAGCATATCATTGTCCAAATTAGTATTTTCTAGGATTAAATAAAAATTCGTTAGTTCAATTTAATTAGTTAAAAATATAGGATTTTGACAAAAGACTGTTAAACCCAGACCTGGGTTTGACTAGACAAACCAGCAGCGGACCTTCGATGTTTGACTATAACATAATAGATGACTAAACTATTTTAGGTGTACCTACTGTAGATGCATTATACATCATGTATTCATGGTGGATGATATGTGGATGGATTATTTCATTATTTGCAAAGCAGTGGGTTGTCCGCCTGGTTTCCATCAATCAGTTGCAAATGTAGAAACAATAACGCTCCCCGCCGGGCCACCGCCGACACCCTGATTTATGTGTAGGGCCCGCATTGCTCAATGAAAACTGGGATAACTGTAGCACGAAATAAATAATACACGTTGGTACGTAATTTGTTTGTATTGAAACATGCATAATATGATTGTGTGAGAAATAAGGGATGAAAATTATGCTACACCGTGCCGGGCATGAGCAACTTCACTAACATTAATTTACGAGGCTCGGACGCGAATGTCGCACGGTGTAGCATAAACAATCGATGTCCGCGTCATATAAAATGTTAGTGCCGTGCCTCGTTTGTGCCTCGTTCGGGGCACGGCTCGTGCCCAGCTCGGTGTAGCATAATTTCATCCTTAACGAATGGTGTAATAACCTTGACATTAATTGGGAACCAAAAGATAGTACCTAGCTAGGTTAATAATTAATGTAACGAGATATTA
Source organism: Thymelicus sylvestris (assembly GCA_911387775.1). Classification (NCBI taxonomy): domain Eukaryota; kingdom Metazoa; phylum Arthropoda; class Insecta; order Lepidoptera; family Hesperiidae; genus Thymelicus; species Thymelicus sylvestris. Next base: position 6,391,330 of record OU426886.1, read on the forward strand.
GAGTAGTAATTATTGTCACCTCCTTCTTTTCTATTACCATATAGGTATGAATGACTGTCTAGTCATCGCACTAATTCTGCTAACTGAAAGTAAGCTGAAAGACTCATCACTTGACAACATGTTTTGGTTAAGACATGAGACATAAAAGGTATGACATAATAAAATACATATAAGACGAATCTCTTGATATTTTGATCCATTCTATAGCCGATAAGTATTTAAAATATTCTATAATATAAATAAGTCGTTACCCTCAGATTCATAAAAACCAAAAAAACAAGTAGTTATACAAGGCTTATAAAGTGTTTTGTTTCTTTCACTTTTATAAAAATTGATAAAGATAAAACATATTATAACAGTCCATCCATCCATCCATCCATCAACCTTTTGAGGTCCACTGCTGGACATAGGCCTCCCCTAATCTACGCCACTCAGACCGGTCCTGAGCCTTCTGAATCCAGCGGATACCCGCTGTCTTCTTCAAGTCGTCGGTCCACCTGGTTGAGGGGCGTCCCGTGCAATAGCTAAAATAGGTTTACTAACAATAAGCGTTTATAAGACCGTATAGTGGTGACTTTTTAGTCAATAGTAGATATTACCTATCCTGATAGAGTATAAAGCATGGAGTCCATAGTATACGCCGACTACCGTTGTCATGTCATTTGTATCGGTGATCAGCGCAGCATCAGTGCGGCCGTTTATTGCGTGTTAGTAGTGATGTAACTGTCACTACACTAATCATTTGTTTTAATTTAGTACCTACCCTGCGCACGGGACTCGAATAACAATAGTTTTTTTCGCTCATTGTTTTTTACAAGCTGTTATTTAAAACTTACTTTCTTATTTAACAACGCCCTCTCATCCTACGGAGTTGAAATTCTAATATGGTAATCTAATATTGGCATTGGTTCCGATGACAATGCATTTCTATGATAATTATGAACTGATACTACACTGATAGAGCCATCCCCCATACCAGAAATTTCATAAGCGGCTAACAGCACAATAAGAAATTTAAAAGCTTGTTTTAAAAATGTACCTATTGATTATAATTTTTGTTTTAGGAATATTCTACACGTTGTGGTAATAATGGTGTATTAGTTTTATCACACAAATCTGAGTGACTTGACTATAAACCTTCGAGAATATAATTTCGCTAATTATGGTACTGGAAAAAAAAACTTCATATGCTTAATACGTGAATACGATTATATTAAATATTTATATTATTATATTGTATCATATTATTACAGCTATGAACAGATTCAATTAGTATTATCACTAAATTGCACGAAGATAGGTAGATACTATCCGAGTCGAATTTCATACAATCTATAATTTTTATTTACAAGACAGCAGGCTGGAAAATTAAGCGTTAATAAGTGTGTGTTCAATACTTAATAATAATAAATTTCTTAGAACTTATAATATTGATAGAAGAAAACTGTCTCTCTTTCGAATATCCTTACACTTATCACAGTTATTTATTTACAGCTAATGTTTAGTTATCTTTGGTCAAATATCTTATAAGTAAGATAATTTTCGTTATTTAAAACACCGTCACTGATAGCATTCATTGAGTATGTTCAGTTTAGTTAAGAAAGACACAGTCATCGGGGTGCACTCGAGTCGCTTGAGATAGGTTGTGGCTATGTGTCGGCGGGAGCGGGCGCGGGCGCGGGTGCGGACGGCGACGGCGAGGGCGCGCGGGCCGCCGCCAGCGCCGCCGCGTGGCGCCGCGCCTTCAGCCGCAGGTCGGCAATGGACGAGGAGCGACAGCGCGCCGCCAGCGCCGCCAGCCCCGCGTATGGCGGACACAGCGCCGCCGCCGCCGCCGCTGCTGCGCTCGCGTACTGTGTCAACATACCGGTATTTATTGATTTGAAATTTTGAAGTTGGGATTAGGTTTATGGTGTTCGTTATTTTCTTCAGTGCTTCATTAGCATTCTCATGTAAATTTAAAGATGTCGCCTTGTGGGGTTAAGTATTAAGTAGCTATAGCTAAACCAATGCTTATCCAGAAAGTATATTATGCGTACTCGTAGAGGTTATTAAACTGAGGCGCTCTCATTTTTCTGCTACTGGCAGTCTCTCAAACTCCAAACCACATAGCTAAAACATTAACATTGACACAAGTTAAATTAAGGCGTTTCTTACTTCTTTTATGCTTAAAAAATTAACCTGATGTGCAGCAGCCGAGAGTAGCGCCGAATCGAATGGAGCGAAGGCAGCAGACGGCGGGTGTGGTGCGAGTGGCGGCAGAGGCGGCTGAGGCGCGCGCGGGACGCCCGCCACCGCCGGCACTGCGGCCACGCCCGACAGCCGCGGCACCGACACGTAGGGCGCCACTCTGCATGGCTCTAGTGGTGTCCCGCCACCACCTACTAGTAGACCTGTGCAAATAGATAAAAATAATTTTCTACGCGTTTTATCGACGCAAACCGTCGTATGGCAGTAGCTGTCATCCATGCACAATACATACACGGGTGTATTTTCACTGATCTTTAACTCAAGCGTTAAACAGCATGCCCAGATTGGCCAGAGAGCCCCACTCTACAAAGTAATAATTCATAGGTCGCTTGCGGGTAGTCCTATTTTTTCGAATAGGTATATTATACCTACAGTTGCCGTTAGCCGATAAGTCCTTAATGAACATCGTCACGCTGACAGGAGTATAGTCCGTAATAATAATATTACGAAGGATATTCCTTGTGCTGTTAGTTACATGTAGTACACCTACATTATGTAGAATCTTAAATTTTTAAAACCGCAAATCACATTGAAGTACACCCACCCCCCTGACACCGCTTCTCCATCCGATCGATTGACAGAGACAAACGAGCTATTACTCTCCTTGTAAATCCGTTTAGATCCTTTCCCGAACTCCACTTAATTAAATTGATATTTAAGTAAGCATCATTTGCTCGTAAATTAACTGAGATTCGTTGTTTATAGTCCACCCGGCGGGAGAAGAACGCAATTAATAAATTAGCGCAGATCTTCCCGACTTAAGGTGTTCCGACGCCCGCTTCTTTAAAGGATTCGTTCATTTGATTACTTATTTGGAAATTGAGATTTCCCCTTTGATAGCCTGTTTTAAGAAAAAAGATGGCCGACATTACGGATAACAATTATTATGTACAATAATTAACTACTAAAGGCATCGAAGTAACATAGAGTTCATAATTTGAGTGACAATCTGTTGGTAGTGCCAGTTGTCCACGCCATGGGATAACTCAATGGGATAAATACTGGAGGGCTATTCTCTAAAATACAAACTCGAAATCGAAGCTCACTCAAGTGAGACTCGAAAGCGAACTTGCATCATTTTGATATGTCATTCTCTAATCATCTAGTACGCACTTGCAAGGTCATGCTTATCAAAATTTTGCATATTGTCATCAAAACTAAAGCAATTTGTAAACTCTCTTTAGGATAGGAGGAAGTAAGTCTAATCTATCTTGCTTGATTTGACCCATACAAACACGGCAAGTTAAATAAAACTATTTCAAGATGATTATTTTAGCGAATCATAAATCATACGATTACTTACTCCATCCTGTTAGAGAGCATATAGGTATGCTTGGCATTGCCTGGCTCAGCACAGCACAGTAGTTGTATTAAATTACTAATGCAACCGGAACTGATTGCTCAACGTGCTCTAGCTACAATGCTACACATTGTAGGACCTACAAAATTGTGTCATTATGATCAAGTTACTTATTGTTATTTAATTCCTATTGTTATTTGACATTAGTCGTAACAGCTCTCCTTTTCATATAAGTAAATTGATACATGAATTTAATTATAACGATAATAATAAAAGTGATTTATCATGTTTAGGGTTACAGGAGGTTAGGGTGTTAGGTTTCATCCATCCTTGAGTCCAAGAAAAAGATCATAGAGCACGCTACTTAACAATAAATGAGGATAGTTAATATAGTCTCAGTTGTGGTATTAGGTGCTACTTTGCAGAAATCTATTGTTATTAAGTTAAGTAAAGCATTAGTCTACTTTGCAACAATTCACGATTAAAAATGTCTTAATGTTGATGGTTTATACTTTCAAGACATTCGTAGCACCGCCCTCCCTCCCACAACAGAAACATGAACTACAATAATTAAAAATATGTATCAACATACGTATATGTATACCAGCAGCATACACGTAGCACCAACACCACAAGCACCAACACATGTTTTGCCCCGAAACAGAGCATCATTCATCGGGGTAAGTTGATTCTACGATGGTAGAGTCGTCGCAGATAACAAACCATCGTAGAGTAAGACGATGATATGTTCTCCTCCCTGCCGACGCTGGGTTCTGTACTATCCAGTTTAAATCAGATGGTACTGCATATTGGCACGGGTTTTTTTCCCGCCTGGCTCTAAAGCTTCCCTCATTCTTTAATCGACCGACAAAATGTTCCATACGTATTTCAGTCGCGGTGTCTTGTATTGGTGATGATGCGTTTGGTGTTTCATCGATATGCATAGGTGACATGCAGTGACCACTTATCATTAGGTGTTTCGATATTCGTATACAAGTTACATAAAAATCTCTTGTTTATTTACAACTTACTATTAGTTTTAAATAATGCCGAGATCTTTCAACATCGGCCTTCAGTTTAAAATATACCTACCGTAACTTGTAACTGGCTATGAAGGTTAATATTAATTCACAAGCAATTTAGTAGACAACCGAATCTATATTAAACTATATTAATATTATAAAGCTGAAGAGTTTGTTTGTTTGGTTGAACGCGCTAATCTCAGGAATTACTGGTTCGAATTGAAAAATTCTTTTTGTGTTTGATAGTCGATAAATGTATCGAGGAAGGCTATATGGCTTATATAACATCATATATTTTAGTAGTTAGTTTTTTTCCACAAATTAACGCGGGTGAAACCGCGGGGCACGGCTAGTGTTACGATAAAGTTAGGTATAATATGTGCAGCGGTCGGGCGCGGGGTGTGTGGCGGCGGGGGGAGGGGAGGGCATCGCGTCTCTCTGTAAATCAGCACGCTCCGGCTCCCGTCGCCCGTCGGCATTATCAAAATGGATGCTCCCTGCGTGTATGAGTTATTTCCATATTTGACACCGAATTACTTTCGAGAAGTGTCGACATAAATACGAGCGGGTGCACGTCCGGCGCCCCCACCGCTCGCCCTTCGCCCCGGCGCCCGGGCGGCCGCCGTGCATTTATTTGATTAACTCTGAGTTGTTTAATTTAATCGAATTAGAAGGTAAGCAGGCGCGGGGAGCCTCGCTCTCGCTTATTTTAAAGCGTTCGGAACATCTTTACAGCGGTTTCTGCGCAATAAAACATCGCAACCCTCGCAGTGCGGAATAACTTTACAATTTCATGAACAGGGGAACAATTAGGTGTATTCTTTTTTGAATTTCACAGCGGCTCCGCGGCCGTTACAATTCTTATAATGGTTGCCGGCGCGGCGGAGATTCATTCCTTCGTTAAAAATGAATTCTTAATTGCATCGAGATCCAGCGCCGGCGCTATAAGATTTATTCTGTTAGTACGTAGAAGCCGTAGAACGTAAAAAGAAATTTGTATTTTCTACATTCAAAGGACAACTGTATCAAGATTTTTTTTAATGTAATTTAGCGTACTTAGTAAGTACAATTTAATCTCGTGGTATTTTGTGAATTAAATAAGTAACATAAGAACTTAATTTTTTATTCTTCCATTCAACAAGAATATTAAACAGTAATCGGTTGCTTGATTTAGCAAAATAAGTAGGTACCTAATATGGAAGAATTCTAAAATATCTATTCATCTATGAACGTGACTATCAAAATAAGCGGTCGCATAAATTCATAACGTGATTTGGAATCTCGACGGTTGCTCAAAGGGGCCAAGAGCGGCAAAACATAACAAATAACCGTTTCATTTCACTTTACATGATTGTTCTCGTGTTAGCGCGGGGTGAGGGGCGCGGGGCGCGGGGCACATAAGTTAATAAGACATTTAGCAGGGGACGGCGGATTGCGTCCGAATGACTCTCGCGGGGAATCATTTTATTCGATTCCGAGAGCGGCTTTTTTCCGCTTTACGCTCCGTTTAGCGGTTCCTCAATGCTCTCGCAATCACGGGTAGTGTTATCACGGGATCCACGGGCGCGTCGCGGTCGCGTGTCGTCTCCGCTTTGCCAACGTGACGTTACAAGCGGAGACAGCACTTGCCACTAAGCGGATGATACGCTATTAGTATTGACATATTTTTCTCGGTTTGTGTTACTGGGAATGTAGGGCAATGCTCAGTTTGTCGTAATAGAATCCGTGTTTGATATTTTTATGGTTAAGTAAGTGATCATCTGAATATACTGATTTGAAGCTTTATTGCTGACAATTTTATGGGTTTAAACCTAGATCTCTTTCTTTGCCTAGATATAATGCCAGAAAATGAAAAGTTGATTTTAAGTTCGGTATTTTGGCGATTACCTACGTCTTTTTTCAAATTTGAATAGAAACCAATGACTCTATAAAAAACTTCAGTTAACCTTAAACTTAGGTAAGAATAACAGATAACTCATTGGCAACGCTTGGTCAGTTATGTTTATTGCATTTTTACGGCGCTGAAGGCCGCAGATCGCAGTACCTACCAGTATCTCCGGTCATTCGCTAAGTGCGTTGTGCAATTCCCTGGATTTATCACCTCACGTGTACCGTATCGCTTTCCGTTTTTTGCGAATCTCGCGCGGATTGCCGCCTCGGCTCGCCATTTTAATTATTCATCCGCGTGAGTTATGGTCGAATTAAAAAACTGTTAGAGTCGGACCGGCGCCGGCGGGAGTTGTAATCGAGTTAGACGGAGTGATGGAGAATACATAATAGCCTTAGCTTTGCCGACTGAAGTAGATAAACTTGTAGATGCTGGCTGAGGATAAAAAATGAAGATGTAATGTGATAAGAAGGTGGTTTGCCTTCTGTAGCCTACATACTCGTAGAGCAAGTTTTGAACTAATATAGAAATATATAAATCATCAGATATTTTGTTAGACATGAGAGTTGTGATAAGAATTATCTTATCACAACATATTACAACATATTATGATTATTTATTTATTTGTTTAATCTTTATTGACCACAATAAAAATATTACGGTACAAATGGTGAGTTTAATGATTAATGCATTCTCTACCAGCTAACCATTGGACAAAAACGAAACATTGTTACATGATTACAATGTAATGTGAGAAGTCATCCACCAATCTACATTGGAGCAGCGTTGTGGAGTATGCTCTGGCCTCCTCAAGAGGAGAGACCCGTGCTTAGTAGTGGGCCATTAATGGGTTGAAGCCAACAATGACAGAAGAAAGGATCTAGATCTTTTATTATATAATGAAAAATAATGAATTACGCCCAATGGAAATAAATATCCCTTATGGAAAGTATTTCAGCCTTTCCCTAACAGTCATCTCGGTAATATTGATACAATTTGTGAGCAATTGAATTCTATAAGCATCCGAGCGATCGATGGCGGCGGAGAGCTATTTGCTAGTATCATTTGTGATTCTACAGTATATTCACAAAGTATTGGGGAGCGAACACATTTGTTATCTTTATCATGCAAATTGAGTTTAAATTTCTCAACGACACTCGATTATTCATGTTATGAAATAATCGCATTACTGCTAACATTAGACATTAAAATTCTATTACTATTGTTATTGTTGTATATTGTTAGGCCGATATCAAATAAATTTCATCTGGCATTCATTTCATTGTTTCAGCCTTTTTTTTTGGATAAAAATGCTGGGTTAATCATAGGTGGGAATAATATATAGATTTAGATATCTAAAAATTAAAATCATAACAGATTCTATCGTCCTTAATGCTACTACGAAAAGACGACAACTAATTATGTAGAGGTATACTTAGAGATCAGGCTTCTTAATTTAATCTTAATAAATATTTTTAAGGGTTGTTCCTTGGCCCGTAACTACGATGCTACGATGCTACGGGACTACGTTGCTACGAAGATGACTTCTACGTTGCTACGAAGATGACCATAACACCACTATTTGTATGTCAGCTGTTATTAAAAAAATATTATAAATTAAAATTACAGATCTTACCTTTATGCATTTGGCTTTCATGCTTCCGGCACTTGGCTCGCCGATTTTGGAACCAAACCTGAAAACAGAATGCGGTTAGTATAGGTAAGTCCCTTGGAAAGAAGCTTAGAATGCTCCTTAACCAGGTTGACTATCGACCTGAAGACGGGGAGAGGGTAGGGAGCTGTTCTTTTTGAACCTGAAATTCAGTGTAACCATTTTTGACACTATGTTGTAGCACATTTTAGTGCGACGTTCCTTTAGGCGACTTGCGGTAGGAGTTAACTAGTAATTAGAAGGCAAAGTCTCCCATAAACTTTTCAAGGGTTCTGATTTTTTCTTTTTGAGGTACGGAACCGTAAAAACAAATAAACATAATATACAATATGTACAATCTACTTAGTTCTCATTATAGTGATTATTTGTTAAGTGAGGCTCCTGGTGTGGCTATTTAGTTCACAATATGGTTATTATTAATTTATTAAGTAAGGGGTATATTAATTAGGTACAGATGAGTACTTATTTACGTATATAAACAGCAGGGAGTATTCGTTTAATGTATTGCTACGCCACTTGCTACGGCGTAGAGTAAAACCCGCGTGATCACGAATGTCTTTCACAAACGTTAATATATTAAAGTGATTTTATTTTCCTTAAATTATTTGATACTTTTTACTGCACACTACATACTGCATATCTAATTTAGGGCAGATTAGACCAATTTCATATTATATCAAATATCAAATAACAGTTAACACACGAATAAGGAAATAACATTAAAATAAAATACAACGTGTATGAAGCGCGGCTAAGGAATTGATGTGCACTTAATTTTCCAGAATAATTATAATGATGTCAAACCGTCGTTACAGACAGTGTTAATATTTAAACGAAGCATAATAGCAACAGAATCAACGTACTATAATTGTGAAGCGTACATATGTGAGGTTATGTATGTACGTTTGTTATTGTGCTCCATTTTTTAGACGAAAATTATTTGGTAATCAAACTTAGCACTACTATAAAAGGACATTTTAATTTAAATTAATAAAAAAATATATTGATGGTGAAAAGAAATTAGTTTGGGCTTGAAATGTTTATTCATCTTTAAATTATTATTATTTTGTGTCTCCCCTATTTTTCAATTACAAATAACGGTAAAAAACAGTGTTAAGTTTGTTTACTAAAGTATAAGTTTAGCACTACTATATAAAAGTTTAGTAATACTAAAGTGTAAGTTTTGTCGTAAAAACGGAGCATACTCGTACATTTATTACGTGTAAAACAGTTCATATAACTTTACCAAACTTGGAGCATGTTATTAAGCAGTATTTTGTAAACAAATAACACTTCACACTCATAGCCCCACACTAGGATTCCCTGTATCGTGGGTACCATGGACAACACACAAAGACAAGCACAACACACCCAGACCGAGAACAGAAATTCAAACTCGACATTCAAATTTTCGCCTCGCTCGAACCCAGGACCCTTGACACGGCTATCCGGCATGGTATACATTGCGCCATAAGTGTCGTCAATTTGAAAAAAATTAAATATCTGTATCAAGCTTCGGTAAACAGACAAGCGTACCCTATACAGTGACATATTCCTTGCTGATTTTATGCGACAAAACCAGCATGCATATGCACATTCTTGCTTCAAGGATACTAATATTATTTATTATGATAACGTTTATCAGCTTCTGATAATTGACAAAATACGAGTACATATACTAAGGAACATGAAAAGCTCATAATTCAATGCTTTCATGAGTTGAAGTGGAGCTGACCTCGAGATAGTGTAATGTGAGAAGACCTTTAACTTCTCATACTCATATGGTGTTATTTGGGGAGACCCTGGCAGTGGGATACATAATATATTTGGGGTTGTTACGATGAAAACCATTGTAAAGAGATCATCATGTATCTGAACGCAACTTTATTCCTACCCTATTAAATATAAGGTAGTGTTTAATTCCAATTCCACCCCATGGTAAATGCTGATTACTTGGATAACAGGTAGGTATACATATAATGTATAGTGGTATTAGTAAAATCCCATTCGCTGAACAGACACATTTTTTCGGACACAAATTAATTATCTTTAGTGAATGTACATTGAAGTAGTTAGTATAATTAAATCTGCGACAGTGCTTTGTATTGCGCAATATACATGCAAAGCAGGCAGTGCAAACAGAGCGCCTGCCGACCGATCGCTAACTAGGGGCGAATTCATTAACTCTGATTACATTAGACAATTCGACTAAATAACAAGCAAACACGTAAACACCCACGTTGATATTAAACATTTGTGCCTATTGTACGCAATTAGTACTAATTCTAAATTATGTCAGCCCTAGTAAAAGTATTATAAAACAAATGCTTATGAACTTCAGATTTAATGTAAGTACTTAGTAATGACATATATTTTTTGAATTCTTTATTAAATATTTGAGATATAATTTAAGAATATGAATAACATCAGTTTAAAATTAAAAAATGATGACTAAAGAACTACGTACTTAACTCTACCAGATATGAAGAAACCGTTTCGACAAAATCAGTAGGTTTTTAAATTTAATGCTAATAATAATACGGTTAAGTAAAATTCATAGTACCACTATATTTATACACGACTACTGACGGACATAACAGGCCTAGCATTTCAAACAGGCATAAAGCTAAATAAATAACATCTCTATAATTTTATTATAATCACTATTCAATCGTCCGAATAAAGTGTGACCGTTTCAATAAAGAGGCAGTTTGACTTGACACTAGTGAAGACGTACTGCTGGGGCTAAGATTGAGCTTTTACGTATATATTGCACTGCGACCCCCTCTAGCGGACAGTTCCCGTAACGCCACTTAACGCCGATCTAGCTAATCACGATATATAGCCGATAAACGCGGTTCTGCGCCGCTCGCAGCTAATTACCTGCATTAGTAATGAAGGGTCGGAGTCCGAGCAGTCATACGATAAGTGAGTTGAATTGAAATGTGTAGTTCGCAGAGCCTGGTTGCAAAGTAATTTGGAGCGTGATTTTAGACTGTTTGAAATAGTTATCAATTTTTTTGTAATTTTTATGTAGTCTCTGTTTTTATTGGTATCAGTATTTACCCTGGGCCGTTACCCGTCCACCCACTGGCTTCACCCACCGCTGGGTGGACGGGTAATTCGCGTTTACCCGTGCACCTACTGCATCAAGGTTGGAATTTTTGCTTACCGTAAGTATTCCGAAATATCTAATATAAAAATTCTTAAATAAAGACATATTACATGCTTTATTCCTTTCGAGTTATAAATTGTCTATTTTATATTATTTCTATGGTCATATAACAGGTACAACCAAGGTTACTACATAAGAACTTAATTATATTATAACACTAGACTAACTTATTGTAATAATTGGTACCTACTTCTTTTGACAGATATCAATTGGTTTCATAGTGCTTTTTAATCGTGATAGAGGTGTTCCCGTTGGCCTTCGAGTTTTAATTACCTGCATTAGTAATGAGTTGGAGTTGACGTCCACGCAGGGGTACGACGTACGAGGTAACAACCCTTAATTAATACCGCACACGATAATTTTTAGTGTGATGTGAGATGTTTTCGTATTAATATGATTCTGTGTTCGCAATTCGATGAGGATTTGGATTTGTTGTTAGTGCACTTTTTAATCGATTAAAAATATATTAAAAATACGAAGATAATAGTAATGGAAGTCATTAGCAACATAATGTCGCACTATGGGGTTCTGGTATTCTCTCACACTATCAAAGGTATTTTAATGGATATAGTCATGAAGACGTTGGCCTGAGTACAGATTTCAAAGAAAATCCTGTTGAATGCGAACTATCGTGTCTCGTCTCGTGACATAAATTGATTAACGCTGCGATAAATAAATGACCATTGAGACCATTTACTATTACTACGCGTTCACTTCAAGTTTGCCCTTACCACCTGTCCCGCTCCTCGTACCGCACCTCATTTAGTACGGACAGCAACGCTACCCGCGTATTTTTGAGGTCCCGGGCGGCGAGTAGGTTCTTGAGTTTGTTGTTGATTTTGATGGTACTCTCGTTAAATTATTTTTCTATTGATTTATTTTACGTTCCTTGATTTTTGTCGCTTCAATGACTAAAATAACAAATGTTTTACACAGTGGCAAACGTAATTTGTTATTTAAGTTAGTGAAATTATTTGATTTCTTTTTTTGTCTACAGTACCGTTAGCTGTGAAATCGTAACGGTCGACGAGGGCAAACTTTAAGTAAACGCGTAGTAGGTGTCCAGCTGCTATTTACATTTTACATGCTTAAGTTGATTTAAAATACTTTAATAAAAGCAGCCAAGTGCGAGTCGGACTCGCCCATGAAGGGTACCGTAGTAGCAAGTAACATAATATAAAAGTTCTTGTAGTTCGTTGTAACTTTGATCAATGTTTTTTGCGGTTTACGATTTATGACGTATTAAAAAAACTACTTACTTGATCTCATTCAAACCAATTTTCGTTGGAAGTAGTAATGTACATCATATATTTTTTTCAGTTTTATCATTCCCTTATTTTAGAAGTTACGGGGGGGGGGGGGGGGGACACACATTTTACCACTTTGGAAGTGTCTCTCGCGCAATCTATTCAGTTTAGAAAAAAATAATATTAAAAACCTCAATATCATTTTTGAAGACCTATCCATAGATACCCCACACGTATGGGTTTGATGAAAAAAACATTTTTGAGTTTCAGTTCTATGTATGGGGAACCCCCAAAATTTATTGTTTTTTTTATATATTTTTGTGTGAAAATCTTAATGCGGTTCACAGAATACATCTACTTACCAAGTTTCAATGTTATAGCTCTTATAGTTTCGGACAGACAGACAGACAGACAGACATGACGAATCCATAAGGGTTCCGTAGCCGAATGGCAAAAAACGGAACTAAAAAAAAGCTTTTAAAATTATGTGTGTGCTATTAGCCACTGTGGAGCCAACGTTTACGATAGTAACCTGATAAGGTTACCACTATAATTTAAATACATTGTCATCCTAACATACAAATATCTACTACTAAATAAATAGCTTATAGGTTATGTATAGCTTGTAAAAGCAACATACTTGCACTCTCGCCTCGCTGAGCCCTAGCCTCTGACTGAGCTCCTCCCGCATGAAGGCGTCGGGGTAGTGCGTCTCGTCGAACAGCCGCTCCAGCTCTCCCAGCTGCTCCAGCGTGAAGTTGGTGCGCGAGCGCCGCTGCTTGCCGCTGTTGCTGCCCACGCCGTTCGACTTGTCCGATAGATCTGGTGAGGAACGCTTTGTTAACTCAAACAACGACAACAACTACGTTATCAACAACAATAAAACTGTTACAGGGTTAAATACACATTTAATATTTTCTTGAACTCTTCAATTATTTATTGCTATTATTATTTCTCCCAGGGAGTTTGCTGGATAGCTACCACCCTTGAGCACGAGTCAGCCGTCAGTGTGAAGCGTTATTTATTTTTCTTATCTCTTTCTTGGCCGGCAACGCATCAGTGATGCCTTTGGTGTTGCTGATGTCCATGGGCGACGATAGCCACTTACCATCAGGTGGGTAAAGGTTCATAAAAAAATCTTTGATTCTAAGTTTGGGAAGCCAGTTAGAAAATAAAAAAGTACTTGCTCTCAAGCCCCCAGCCGGAACACGACGAGTCGTTTGGCGGCTGACTCATTCTCAAGGGTGGTAGCTATCCAGAACGAACCCCATGGAGAAATAATAATAGTAATAATGGTATTAATTAACAATTACAATCATTATTACCAATATAATCCCTCGAGGGGCCCTACCACCAGTGGGCCGGATTTAGTCGCCTCTTACGACATCCATCTGGCGAGGGATTAGGGTTAGTATTCTAAGCCGCCCCAATACGGCTCAAACGTAACGTACTGCTAGTGGCATTGTTTTGTTACATCCATTGCTCAACAAGTTCACTGTATCTACTCCGAGGAGAATACCTTGGGGATGGACCAATCCAGATAATTGATTGCAAGATCACCATCACCAAAATAGAACGATGAACGATGGCACCCAAGCGTGTCGCGAGCGTGACGAACGAGCAGGCGATACGCTTAAGTGTGTCGTTTAAAGCAATTTAGCAAATTGGGAAGCGCTCGTTTTTATACAGCAATTATGTAAATGGAGGGATTATCCGACTGTGGGCGGCGCTGCGGGCCACACCCTCTCCCCTTTCGTCCCGGGGGCATTCCAGCTCCTTAAACGTCTAAGACCTGAACAGTGATTAATTGTCGAAGGCTGCACAAAATACTCTCGTTAAACTCTCCGTGATTTATTTAATTGAAAACTGTTTTGTCGGATTTTCTCCTAAAGCGAGCGAACGAGCTTTAAACTGCTTCGGTCTTTGTTTTCATTAATAAAAGATGATATTATCTCGGTGTTCAATTTAAATTTTATGAGCCGTTTACAAAACTACATTCGTGATTATGGAAGGTAAGTATTTACATAATTTAAAATATGTTAACCAGTGAACTGATTCTGAGCTCAGACCATTTGCAACATATTATGTCAACAACTTGCAATAGGAAGAAAATATGGACATGGTCATCGATGTTACTAAAGTAGGTATAATACGTAATCACCAAGTAACTATATTGTAAAAGATAGATTTTTGATGTGAAACATCTATAGGCGAGGGGTAAACCTGATTGTTGGCGTGGCGATACAGGCCGTGGCGATGCATCGCTGGCAATATGAAAAAAATATATAACAACACAATGTGGGTAATCATAAATAAACTTGGTTTGATAAGCTGTAGCATACGGTAGGTACGGTAGGTGGTAGAAACAATAAACCGCGATACCTGAGTTCCAATCTTGGCGAAGTGATAATTTTATTCTTCTAATTTAGTTTTGGAACGAAGTTCCTTATCGCGCGTTGCGAAAGGGGGCTAGGCGGAAAATTTTGGGACGAAAAGTTGTAACGACACTTTTTGCCGTCGTAGTTTTTTTTACATAGAAAGCAAGCCAGATATATTTTCATTTCTTGCAGTCAGTACTAGGATAGCAAAAACATGCAAGCGAGTGTGCTTGCATGATTTTGCTATCCTAGTACTGACTGCAAGGAACTTCGTTCCATCCGGGTGTCCCTTGACACCTCTCAAGTTTTTTTTTAACAGCGCTCCATCTAGCTGGGTTTACTCTCTTGGTAGATTAAAATTTATTCAATTTATATTGCATAATATTTCAAAATTAATTATTATTATTTTTTTAATTTCATTATTTTAAATTTTATTTTTATGATTAAAGTGTGCATTAGTCTGCATTAAGCACGTATATATTTTATATGTTTCACATCTGCCTGCCGAGCGTGACGGCTCACATTTTTTTTATTTGTATGGATAAATCAAAATACTAGCGCACACTCTTTTTCTCATCGTCATACCTTTTAAAATATTTGTCCAAATTACGTAGTCTAAAAGACAAAGTTTATAGATATAAACTTTTTGTTTAGAAATTATTAATAATACTAGTAGTTACCTACTACTAGTACTAGTAGTAACTACTAGTAGTTAGATAAATACTTCAATACTAAAAAAACTAAAAAAATAAATAACTACTTTAAATACCAGAAAAGTATTAATAATTTCTAAACAAAAAGTAATGATATCTCATCAAAATAATAAACGAGAAATGAAAGCCAAGTTCAAAAAAAAAAAGAATGGAGATCTAAATCGGTGCCTAGTTCTGTGGGGGAAATCCTAAAATTTTAGCCACAATTACATGTTCTTGTGACAAAAATTTTAGGATTTTCCACACAGAATTTGGCACCCATTCAGATATCAATTCTTTTTTTGAACTTGGCTCTCATTTCACATTTAATTTTATATTTTTGAACTTTCTAGGACTAGGCTACGACCAAGCAATGTTTCGTTGTCCTTTACTTGTCACAAGTACCTACTTAATGGAAAAAACCAAAAATCGAAAATATTGTTCTCACATCCCAAAAAAGTACTTTTACTTATTCGTAGCACGGACCTAAAAAAAAGACGGACGTAACCTTGTGTAATCGAGAGTGAAGCATAGAAATGGCCGACCGCTTACTACGTGTGCGTAATTTTGGGGTTACCACAATATGAATATACATTTATCTATCTTTCAGCTACTCTGATGTCAAAACGTCTATGAAATTAGAATTTTGTATAAAAAAGTCAAATCCACATTCAATAAATGCAAATTATTATATTTGATGAGATTAATTAATTTTATAATTGACGACAGATTAAATACACTGGTTTACCCACTTCACTCATAGGGGAGGAACCTAAAATTTCTCCAATTTTGTTCTACCATTATCTTAACGTAATTAATATACATACTTACATTGATCGATATCAAATTTCAGCTTTCTAATATTGTTAGTTTGTAAGCAATGCCACGGACAGACGGACAGACATGACAAACATATAGGTAAGGGTTCCTTGTTATTTATTACGGAACCCCAAAAATATATACTTTTAAACTAAAGTAAGAAACTCGAGCATTATACATACTATAATTTTCCCACACATTCTGGGTATTTGCTTAAGCAATATTGTTGGCAACACTGGCTGATTTTGTGGTTACAAATTTTTCTGGTTTGTTTTGTTAATAACTTTAGGAATAATAAAAGAAATCAGTGATTAAATTACAAGCTTACTTGTGAAAGGTGATCCCTTTATGTTTTTTAACTGAATTACTATTGTTCTTGCAACTTTTAACAACACACAAAGGCCTTTTTATTATTCTTTATCAACTCCCGTTGTCCGTATGACTCGAGTGCGGTCCGGCGCCGGAATGACGACCGATTGTGTCAATGTGTGGGTGTTTACTTGTACGAATAGAGAGTTGGAATTCCGATGGGTGCTTCACTGAATTTGTTCTTGAGATTACGTCTGTCTTTTTTTTAGGTCCGTGATTCGTAGTTGATGATTTGATCGCTACGTACCGGGATGACAGTTTTCCAAAGGTAAAGTTAAGTTTTTTACTCAATTCAGTTTACATAAAAGCGTTGTTCGGTTCTACAAATTTGAACGGAACCCTCGATGCGCCGCCGCGCCGCCGCCGCCGGCTCGGTACGCCGATAGAGCCAAGAGCAACTGTCCATTTGAGGATTTATTTACAGCTATTTGGAATTTCACTATATCATATTTTTACTTCCAATAAAGGAGGAGTCAAATGGAAGATATTTTGTAAATTTTCTAACACCTCACCTCATCATCACCTCACATTCATTAGGCGCTACACACATAGTTATATGATTCAGAAAAGCCAGACGGCAAAATCAAGTATGTTCGACAAAAAGCCGCTTGGCTTACGGCCGTTCCCAATATTTTATCGGTCCATAATCCTCAAGTCAGTTGCTTAGCAACTGCCAAAAAGTCACTAACTTATCTGGATTACGGATAGACAGATTATTGAAAACGGTGGTTAGTCAAAGTCATACGTCAAAGCCGAACGGAAGCCGGATGGTGCCGAGCCGACGTTCAATAAGGATGCCAATGTTGAATAAGAATGCTGAGGGTCACGCTCTTTCGCTAAAATACCATTTTATTGAAGAAAGACATTGACCTAGTATGAAAATGAGACCATGATCCATTCGCACCACTGCAACTGCACCCTTTAGTTGAACTAATGAGAAAAAATCCCACTCGTCCGATGATCGGAATAATTAACGAGTAGAATTAGTGGGAAGAAAGCGGTAGATATACGGCTACTAGTCTGGCGATCGGACTAACGAGTAGAACTAGTGAGAACAAAGCGGTAGATACAGCTTTTGTTCCCACTAGTGCGACGGTAGAACTAGTGAAAAAAAATCCCACTAGTTCTACGATAGGACTAACAAGTAGAACTAGTGGGAGCATGAGTCAGCCACCAAACGACTCGTGTTCCGGCTGGGGGCTTGAGAGCCAGATCTTTCTTTCTTTTCCTTCTCTTTCTTGACTGGCAACGCTTCAGTGATGCCTATGGTGTTGCTGATGTTCACGGGCGACGAAAGCCACTTACCATCAGGTGGATCGTCAGCTCGTTTGCCGGCTATTTCCATAAAAAAATCATAAACAATTATGTGAATTGTGAAATCAGTTGCAGTTTAATTGGGTTTTAACCCTTTTTGGTTTTTGTTGTTTTTTTTTTAAGTGGACGATGGGCTATATACTTATTTTATTAACATCCGTAGAACCTATATTAAGAGATATTTTGATAAAACTTTTGAATTTTTTTCTAATTGTTAGTCCGAATACATCCGTACTCTCAAGTCTTGAATTTTTTTACTTTTGTAGAATACAAAATTTCAACGATGAATTTCCCCGTAACATGACCGTAGACCGTAGCCACGCCGTAGCACTATTGCTACGCTTTCAACTTCCAAGTATTCAATTCGACTGTATTTTTTTAATGTTTGTTACCTCAGAACTTTCAACTGGGTGAACCGATTTTGATGATTCTTTTGAAGTGAAAACTTATTTAGTACGAGGGTGACTTGACATTTTATGAAACGAAACTGTCCAGTGGAGACTAGAAATTAGTGGAGACTGACTTAAAATTTTATGAAACGAAACTGTCCAGTGGAGACTAGAAATGAGTGGAGACTGGAGTTGAGTGGAGACTAGAGTTGAGCGGGGCGGAGCGGGGCGGAGCGGAGTGAAGTAGATTAGTGAAACCTACATTTATCATCTTCCCGAAATTTTACATTCATCTCATTATCTTGAAAACAAAAATTTTGGAGGTTTCACTTCTACCACGTGTGAATTGCACACATTTTAATTTTTTAAATCGAAAGCTGGTGCTGGTCATGTAGTCGCACTGAGCGAGATCAGACGAGTAGTTTTTGTGTTATTTTGAAGTCGGTAATATAGATTATTATGTAGGATTAGTTTAGATATTTAAAGTATTGCTGTACATTACGACTTTCCGAAACATATTTATTTATTTAACGTTTATTACCAAAACAAAAGTATCATATCACGGTACGGTTCGAAGCTCGCCATGAGCTTATTTCTGAATGCATTGTCTACCACCTATTCAATGGCCTTTCGATTGTATCATCAGTTCCTATGATCAGCTCCCGGTAACACCTTAAGACCAGCTCTATGCCTTTATTATACTTATTACATTTTCGATCAAATATACTTATATGTATACAAATTTTCAGTTCAGTGGAACAAACTTGCAAGATTAGATTAAAATTATGCAGGTGAAACTAAATAAAAGTTTTGTAAAAATATTCCTAATCGCTTCTATTTAGTTCATGAGGTGTGGTTTTTAGACTCCCGGGCGTTACTCGTATATGCATTATTTCAATAACAATAAGAGCCAGACATATTCCCATTTAATTGCAATAACTACCACCTAGAAGTATGTTATGGAAACGTCTACTCATTAAAATTCTAAAAGTCAGATTATAGCATAATGATTCATAAGATTTGAAACTTGCATTATCGTTGACATTAGGTATATTATAATAGTGGACTTTATTCATGGATGATGGCGACTTGGAGTAAATAGTAAATCAATGTCAATTTCGTAATGTTGGTATAACGAAGATGGTAGATACAATAAAACACTGAAATACAGTTAATGGTTTTAACCCTAGACCACTAACCCTGCTTATGCTCATCATCTTCATCAGCCTCCCTCTTGCAGTGTCTGACGGGCACTGGCGACACCAGCCAGTTCCGCGGCCGTTTCGCTGGAGGAGCCTTCTCCTCTAGCGCTGTGATGTCTACCTCCTCGTCAGCGTCCTCGGAGTCGCCGGGCTCCGGCGGCGGGGCGGGCGCTTCGCCACCTTCCAGCGACTTGCTGACGAAGTCCGCCAGCCGCTCCATAACCATTACTGCCTCGAGCGCACGGACCCGCGCGCGGCCATCGCTCGCCACGCTCTACGGAACACACACTGCAGCGAAGGCGGTTCGTCCGCCCACACTTGGACATCAACACCACGTGTATAGCAAACTCATCTTTATGTCCGGGAAAATAGGATCATTTTGCAACGTACTGTTCCCTAGGGCGTTTCACAAGCTCCGCCCATAGCTCGCGCCTGCGCCCAGCTCACGAGTCTCGCCGACGGAACACTGAAGCGTCCGACGGCGAATAATACACGCCTACATTATCGTTATATTGAAAATGAATTTTTAATATGATCCTTTTAGGATCCGTGTGTGTCAATGTAAATCTTTACGAGAATCTTACGACTTATTGGAGGTTATCTTTTTTACAATTGTGACATTTTAGTGTGGTGTAATGTTAGTGAATGTTGTTTTAGTGTTAGTGTATTTTTATTGCAAAAGTATTAAGACGATAAAACAGACATAAGTGTTTATTAAATAATATCAGCCCTAATACAGCAGTGTACAATATATTCCTAAATAACTTAATAAAACTAAGATTATATCTAAAATAAAACAGTAATTAACAAGACATAATTATGATAATAGTTTAAATGGCAAGCGCTGTTTAGTTAAATAAATATTGTGCATCAGTCTTTCCGTATTAAAATTGTTACCGCAGTGCTACGTCAAGGCGTGTGTAGCACCTGCCTGCGTAGCATCTGACAAACTATTTATAATTTAACATCAAAGTAAAAGGTACAAATTATGTGGTGAATTAAGTTTATCTTACGTAGGTAAGTAGATGTATCTACATTTTACACAAAAAAATTTAATGTGATTCTTTCTACTTGAGTATAAAAACAAAATATCACTAATGTGTAGGCCTCGTAGCAAGCGCTACGCCACAATTCCTTCAGCCTACCATCGCTTCCGGAATCCGGGTCTATAATTATTTTGCGAATCTAAATAATGGCAAATCTTTGGAAGGCGCCATATCAATGACATGTTATTGTTCGCTGCGCGAGTTATAGGAATGGCCGGTACTTTATTAGACAACATGACACACTGTAGCTGTGCGGCGCTAAACTTGTCGTGTCATCCAATAAGTAATTTTATATTATGGACCAGAAAATTAAGTGTAAGAATTGGGTGACTAAATGATAGAGGCCGTAACACCGAAGCCTAATCTGAACTTGTCGTTGGGATGGTTCAGCAGGGCGGAGAGGGCGCACGCGAGCTGTGCCCGCTTGCCGCCCAGGGCGCGCTGCAGCGTGGCGCCCACCAGCCCGTCCGAGTCCACGGAGCCGCGCACCGTCCACTTCTCAGTGTGCCATTCATACGCCAGCGTGGCTACAGCTCGACGGATCGCAAACCCGACCTGATAAACGAATAATGAACTATTAATGATGATTATTTTTTTTAGAACTAGCCCACAAATGAGCTGACGATCCACCTGATAAGTGGCCATCGTCGCCGCGTCGCCATCAGCAACACCAAGGACTGACTATGCAATGACTGTACCATGTCAACTTCCGTAGGGGTCATTCTACTAATAGGACATATGTAATAGGACTGCTCAAGTGCTCATAGGACTTTTTGCTATAAGGTCAATTTTCTTTTAAGACTTTGTGATACGGAAGCATTAATTTGTATTCATAAAGTTATCATAGCGTAGCTAGTACAACCATTAGCAGCCTATACCTAAGCAAGTCAGTTTTGATTAAAATCTGACATGTCGCGAACTGTATGGTTTCATGGTTTACGACCCGTGTGGCGCAATGGCTACCATGCCGGATCGCCGCGCCAAGGGTCCTGGGTTCGATTCCCAGCGAAGCGAAAATTTGAATGATGAGTTTGAATTTCTGTTCTCGGTCTGGGTGTGAATGTCCTTGTCTAGTGTGTTGTCCATGGCACCCGCGACACAGGGAATCCTAGTGTGAGGCTATGAGTGTGAAACGTTATTATTATTATTATCCCACCTCAAAAATGCCTCAACGTGCCTAAAGAAGTTTTCACTTCAATAAATGCATTACATACTTCGAGCATAGCGGCAACAGTGAGGAAAGGTTTGAGGGCCCTCGCGTAGCACAGGTCGAGGCCCCGGTTGCCGAGCGTGGCGCTGACCGAGTGGTCCTCAGTGGCCCAGCGGCCCGCGCCCGACGCCGAGCTTAGCTCCGGGGCGTGGCCGCGCGCCACGATCTCCGCGCCCAGGGATAGCCGATCGGTGATTGCCTGTAACATGTACATTTAGGATACTGACCACAAAGGGTGCCAACGGGACTCGTAAGACTTGGCTGTCGGACGGATAGATCGTCTGATAAGACTATCAGACGGAATGGTCAATGGCTTTATGTCTTGAACCATAATAGGTAGACACAAAATAGGTACTGAAGTTAATAAGTTAGTCGGGACTCTTTAAATTAATATTATTACGATAAAACATGTAAATCGTTGTGATCTACAATACCTATTGCTACAGTTATGTATTAGATATCATAAAAATGTGACTAATAGGTCTAATGCCAAACATTGTTAAATTGAATTACTTAACTATTTTTATAAGTTTTTACCTGTAAATAATGTAGAGCAATAAATTCTCGGTTTACAGCAATAACAGAAGCGGTAAAATTATTGAAGTAAGCGTCGAAAATGCTTTCAAAGCTGTAAAACTCCGCGTCGGCTATTTGAGCCACGATCGTAGCTCGAGTGCCCTGCGTGGGTCCCACGCGCATCTCGCAACTCATCTGTCCCCCCGGCGCAGCTTCCATCACAAAGTAAGGAAGCGCCACCGGCTTACTCTTGTCCACGTACGAAAGTAAAACCTTGTATCCACCCGGAGAAACCGAGCTAAATGACAATGAATGACCCATCACCCAGTTGCTGTTCGAACTCTGCTTCACTGAGATGCAAGCGCCCTCGAAACATTGCGGCAGTCTGTACCGCGCAGCGTGGTGAATGTAGCGAAGCAGGCCCGGGTTAGACGCGCTTGCTGGCAATGAGTCCGGGTCTTTATCCCTTTCGCTCATCCGACCGATGCGGGAACCTGACACTCCGGCGCCAGTTTTGCCGCGATCACCCGCCGTTGACTTGGCATTATCTGGACATGAACATGAGTTCTTAACGGGTAATGGAGCATCGCCACCGGCATTTCTGTCCGCAGGGCAAGGCGGAATCGCTGGACTCGAATCTTTTCGAGGAGAATTCGATTGCGAACACGGATTGGACTTTGCATGTATTGTTTCGAAGAAGGCCACTTTTAACAATTTTGAAAAAGGACTTGACGTGTAGAACACCGTAGAACCATCACTTGTGCTCATATTGTTTTTTTCGGTTGTTTGCTTAATACAAAATAATAATTCGGCTGAACTTGAGAAAATATTATCATTAATGTCAAAATGGACACTAAAAAGTCAGTCGTAAATAAAATAACGAATTTTAAAATTAGAATAATTTATTGGGACTTTTTGTGACTCTCAATGACCTCTGATACACATAATGTCGAGATTATGCGAAGTTTTCGAGGCATTCGGGGTTTTCCAAGCTGTGTCGGTTTTTTGTCGCACATCAAAGCGCGCGAACATCGAACCTTCGTGTAGTCTCCCACACATTCATGCGAACAGTTGCGCACACGACTAAAAAGGTGACGTATGTCTTAATTTTTCGTGGTCGTGGATCGTGGCGTCTAATCGTACTACCATTTATTTTCTGTATTGAAAATAATAACATAATAACAACAGCAAGATTGAACATTCGTGAACAAAGTGTAGGAGGAAGCGGAAATGGGCTTGTATCACAGTACATACAGTAGTCGCTCTTCATACAAACGGCCGAAAAGCGCGTTATACCTACCCCATAGATTACCCCCACTATGTACCTACCCACATCCGAATACGCGTGCGATACGAGGGCGACAGCGGCCGCTGCGTGGCGATTGCCGACAGGCGAACGAGCGGAGCTTGTACCACGGTCCGGTCAGTACAAATAACAATTTTTTTAGTTTTTCTACTCTGGTTGAGCTGTATGGTCGTGTGCGGCTGTGGATTTAGATTTTAATTTAAAATGGCAGTAGAAAAGGGCAACAGAAATAGTAGACATTATTGTGCTGTTTTTGGGTGCTTTAATTCGACATTAAGTCACCCAGGAATATCATTGTTTACGTTACCTGTTACCTGGAGACTCCGAAAGGTAAGACACTATTTTTATACACCTACCTACAAGTACGTATTATATAGTATATTTAATACTATATAATATAATATATAATACGTACTTGTAGGTAGGTATATATAATTATTGTAGGTAAGTAACTTAGGTAGTAGGTATTGTATAATTATTGCGTTATTGATTAATATTAACTTTATTATTCTATTGTAATTATTAATAAGAAATCAAATTATTGTATTCAAGGTCTTCGGTCCTGCCGAAGGAGATCAGTGCATGTAGGATAAATAAATAAAATAAATAAAAAGAAGTACGTATTGCAATAAGTAGGTACCTAAATTGTTTATTTTTCATAAGTCCACCGAGTAAAATGCCTAGATTTATAAATAAGGGGCTAAAAAAATCTAATGGTTGATTATTATTTCTTTTGTCGTATTGGGGCGGCTTAGAATACTAACCGCAATCCCACGCCGGATGGGTGTCGTAAAAGGCGACTAAATACAAAACTACAAAGAAACTCAAGTCGTTTTATAAAATTACTTAAAATACTGTCGGCGGACAGCCCTAGCGCGCGGCGACGCGTAGGCAAGTTTTTCGAGAATCGGGCCGAGTCACTTTACTGTTTATAATATGTGTACTGTGCTTGTATTCTCATATGCGAACCCATTTGCCTGATCGCCCTTTACATATGTGCAAACATTCGTAAAAATGTCAAACATTTGCGCGCATGTGAGTGACCGGGGTAATAAAAGGTTTTCTCAAATAGGCTTTCAGAGATCGATCAACTACAGTTTTATTAAAACTTTACATTCCGATAAAATTGTTATTTTAAGTTTCCATAGACAAGTCTAGCAATTGGACCTGGCAACACCGATTACATGACAATTCTGACATTTGAGAAGATAACTTTGACATGTGTCAATCTCATGTGGCTGTCAGACATATCAGTCATCTGTCAGTTATTGATAGTGACGTCTGCTGATAAGTTTGATTATTTTTGTGACTCACTTTGCAACTCTTTTATAGTAAACTCGCAGAATTATAATCTAAAGATTGTATATTAGTAAATCATATTTGTTTAAATCCTATAAAAATGACGAGTAAACTCAGTTTCAAGTTTTTCGAAATGTTTCGGAACCTTAAATCGGACGCGATGCCAAGACCGCCGCGACCACAGGCGACTGAATTCTTTGAGGAAAGTCCCGCGGCTGAGGCGCACAATGAAAACGTAGAATTTACAGATCCGCCAGAAGAAGTGTTTGAAGAGGATGATAAGAAAAAAAAGAAAAAGAAATCGCCAAAGAAGAGTTTCTTCAGTAAGAGCTCTTCAGAAGATAAGGACAAAGATAGACGGAATAGCGAAGGCAGCTCGGGAAGTAGTAACGTTAATACACAAGGTGAGTCGTAGTTAATTATGCAGTCTTTATTTTGTTTTGCAACAAAATATAGGTACATAGGAATATTTTCATTAATTATTTTTATGTGTGAACATGTGGATGAACAAAGAAGGAAAGAATGTAGTTTAGGATAAAAATAAATCTAGAATTTAATATTCCTTACAGCCACAGGAAATGTGATCAACATAGTGAACTCTAAAGACATCCATTGGGGTGATGAATATGTTTACCACGTCAACCAGTACAATAACCAAAATCAAAAGGATAACTCTGACAATTCCGATAATGAACCGATCTCAAAATGTAACTTAATAGTTCTTCTAATGGAAGCGGAAATTCAGGTATGGAAATTATTGATTAAACAATGTCTTAGACTAGACACACATATTCCCCATAAAAACAATTCATTAATCATAAATTATTTATACATTTGACATCAAGCAAGGAATCCTAAATAGATTTTTCAGTTATTTATTAAAATTAGAATTATTTTTCAGAAATTGATTTTGAAAAATAGGATAATTATTAATCCCCACATGACAGAAGTTGATATGATGCACCAACAGTTTGCTATACTTTTGTTTGTCTTCAACTACACTGGCATTGAAAATACAAAATACTTAACCACGTTATGAATTACGTTCGTTGTGGATATCAGTGACATCACTAAAAGTCTTGCATATACTTGTATGTAGGAAAAGAATGTCATGCTTGCTTTCATTGTTTTTCAGGTCACCTAAGATATATAGGTATTAAGATAATTATTTTATAATGAAATACTTCTGATAAGAATAGTTATTGAAATCGATTGGTAGTGTCTAGAATTAAATAATTATGATCAACTTATAAAAAAAAATTGTTTACGTCAATAACTATTTCAATGTTTTATTTATATTTTCAGCCTGACCATGATTATATTGATTACATATCAAAGAACCTTGGCAAGAATTGGTACAGTGTGTACAAAAGATTGGGTTTTAAACAAGGCAGAATTGAAACTGTTGAGATTGATACAGCGAAGCTGGGTGTTTCAGAGGTGAACATTGAACACTGTTAACTTTTTGTAGACAAGATTTTAAGCTTTGACTTTAGCTACTTTACTGTTGCTTATTAAAAATTACTGTTGCATATTTGTCTTATTATTAGCTATCAGGTTTTCAGATAAATGATAACAATAGCATGTTGCTACTTATTTACTGATAAATTTCAATAATTGATGATAACAGTCTAGTTTGTTGTGTCAGAATTATTGCAATTTCTACTGCAAAGTATGATGTTATGTTTCTCAAAGATCTGACAAACTTATGTTGATAAAGTAGTATAAACACTGATTTTATTATTTTAATTTATTCTTATTTTCAGGCACGTTACAAGCTTCTCTTAGAATGGGTGAGAAATGACGATGATGGTACGCTCGGAAAACTAGCAAATGTTCTGTGGGAAGATGGAGAAAGAGAACTTGTGAAGGAATTAGCTGCAATGTACCACAAGAGCAAACAATAGCTAAATATCTGTTCAGTGGAATTGAACAAAATACCTGAACAGTTCTTTAGAAACAAGTACATTCAAGTGGATAATAAAATAAGGTGTACAACATTTTGTGATTTGTATTGGCTTTAAATTGTTGGGTTAGTTTGAACTTGAGACTTCAGCTCTGAGATTAACAATTCATTCCATTTTATGCATTTGTGGGATAGTACTGACATTTAAATTAACATAGGATATGAGCATAGAGGCATTAGAGGTTTACCCTGCTGATGATGCAGGCCTCTACTATTTTTGGGTACAAATCTTTGCATTTTGAATTTACTTTCCACTGAATTACTATTGTAAATGCACGGACCTGAAAAAAATGTAAATGTTTAAAAACCTTATGTATTTACTTAGTTTAATAGAAAATGCAAGAATATTTTTTAAAACATATTATCATTGAGGATTGACATAATTATATAACTTAATAACATAATTATATAACATGATTTATAATTTTTTTAAACTGTTTTATAATTCCGCAAAGTGAATTGACACATATTAATGTCAAATGCAAAAATAATGTTGCCTGTTTTTTGCTAGTGATGTTTTCATGATTACAATTACATGAATCGTTAGATATTCATTTGTTTAACTGGTAAATATTATTGTATTAAATTACACATATAATTAAGATTACTGATGGATTAAATTATTCATAAAGTTCAATATATATTAAGTAACGTAAAGAAGATGGTAGACTAGGATGGTAGATTTTTCCGGTAATATTTCTACTAAATTAATAGAAAAATTTATGCTTCATAGAAATTATTATATTTGAATTTCTGGGTCGGGGCTTATGACATAAGTTGCGTGTTAATTTTAATTACCTCGATATTAGTTTTTAACACAAAAATCGGAAAATATTGATTACGTTTTACCGATTGTGACAAATCGTTATTTAGAAAACAATAAAAACTTGCAATACTGGAAATGTCAATTTGCTTTGCAGAATTAAAAAACAGACTTTAGACATTGAAGTATTATTACTAGCGTATAGAACGGACACCGCGAACACAATGTATGTTCCAATGAATTGACGCCGCGCGGCTTCAATGTCCAATGGATTCGTTCGATTTTGAAAGGAGAACAGGGGCTCAATTTTGAAAATAGAACCTCCCGGCGGGGACACACATTTTGTTTGAGATGTCTTCTCTATAGAACGGACACCGCGAACACAATGTATGTTCCAATGAATTGACGCCGCGCGGCTTCAATGTCCAATGGATTCGTTCGATTTTGAAAGGAGAACAGGGGCTCAATCTTGAAAATAGAACCTCCCGGCGGGGACATACATTTTGTTTGAGATGTCTTCTCTATGTAAATTATACCTCAATGACTAGATATTTTTTTAGTATTATAATGATTTATTATAGTAACTTTATGTATTTCATTAAATATCTTTATTATGTATTTACATTAGGTCATATAGGTATGAAACGCAAATATGTAAAGTTGGTGTTGACTTGAACACACTATAAAATACACAAATATGTAATTATGTTTTAACTATAACTTTTCAAAGTTTATACTCTTAGATCAGTGTGGACAAAACATAATTATGATTAAGTGGCTACTGGTCCCTAGTAAATTAAACAGAGACCCTCATCAAGAAACAAGTTAATAGTTAAAAAACTAAATACACGGTTTTATTGTGCTAATGTAGATACTAAAAAAATAAGTTGGGACATTATATCAGGTCATGCTTATCACAAAAATGCATTGTCATCAGAACTAAAGCAATATGTAAAATTTCAACTCCTTAGGAAAAGTGGAAGTAGGTCTATTAAGGCTTGCAAGAATTGACCCAAACAAAAAACAAACAGCAAACTACATAAAACCGTTTAAAAACTAGCCTAAACTAGAAATGTTTAATAAAAGTTGAATAGTTTTATTAGTTCAGTTTGTATGGGCGAATTTTCAAATTGGGTTCAGCAAAAATTGGAAAAGATCTCGTAAGATTGGAAAAAAAAAACCATAGGGTGAAGTTAATAAAAGCGTTTAAATATGGGTGAAATACAAGAACATCAAGGAAAAATACGCAAATATTGCGAATTATTTTAATATAATAGTTGAGGTTGCTAGTACTTTTGTAGGCAATGGAATTGAATTTATAATACATTATAAGATTTTGAGTAATCTATATTTTAAGATACATGTTACATTTTTTTATATTGTATAGTCTAGTCATAATGCAAAATTTTATAAAATACTATGGTGCTTCCAAACGCACGTTAAAATATTTTAAATAAAAAAATTAAATCTTTTATACATATTTGCTCACATTTTTATTTAATACCTACCTATTTTTATTTAATATATTGATGCTGACCTCTTTTTTTTAACGATTTCCGGGAAGACGAAAGCAAAGCATCTTATCCGCGGTCCAACCACGTTTCAAACATAATCATACTAATATTAGTTACTAGCTATAAGCTGCGGGCAGCTTCGCCCGCGGTAGAGATAGATTTTTTACAAATCCTACTTACTTACTTTTACTTAGTTATACTAGGTTGCCTATGACTTAAGTAATTTACATGTATTTGATAGCGTGATTCAGAACTTGCAAATGAATTTTAATAACGCTATCTATTAACAACATCTGGAACTAAACATCTAGCAAGTAACAAAATATCGATCTTCCCATGGGGATGTTTTACCGCGGTAAAAAGTAGCCTACGTTACTCTCCAGTCTCCACCCTCCTCACTATCTCCACACACAACAACCATACCATTTAACAGCTTCGTTGCGACGTGAAAGACGGACAAACAAACACACTTTCACATTTATAATACCTATTAAGTATGGATAAATGTGAATGTAAGTTTGTTTGTTACGCTTTCACGCGAAAGCTACTTAACCGATCATCATGAAACTTTGTACACATATTCTTGGAGGTATTAGAAGTAACATAGGATACTTTTTATCCCAGAAAAATTCAGGGTTCCCGTGGGATTCTTAAAAAATCTATCTCTACCGCGGGCGAAGCCGCGGGGAAAAGCTGGTCAGTTAATATAATAACACTAAGATAACATTGTATGAATGCATTTACTTTCTTCAAACATAGGTAATTAAGTGTGATGGTGTATATTTATCCGTCCTAATGAGCTTGGTTCTGAGATATCATTATTGTTGATGATAATGCCACATGTGCCACATAGGTATTTTAAACATTCAATAAACAAGTTCAAGGTTTTATTCTCCAAATAAAATAACGGAGGTTATCTCCAACTGACTTGAGCAGTCTCACTTTGTTCACTACTGCGCTACGCTTCACCCGCTTACGGTTTTAAATTAATATTTACTTTAACTAAGTAGGTATTGTTTGTTAATTGTATATTTGTTAAAACGATGTCAGCTTTAAATAGAAACGGTTTGAATATTGTGCAAGTTCATGTCAACGACGTACGATTTCCAACTTCGCTGGAAGGACATGGATCTGATGCCTTGGTGAGATATTTTTTCTTAATCTTTAGCTGCCTAATTAGAATATACCTAAGTACTTATAGTTGAACCTATTTAATATTTACCTAATCAGTATTAATTAAGGTAGAATACCTACAGTAAATTCGAGAAACAGTAAAAACGTGAACATTTTCCTATTAAATGCCTACCTACCTATTTATTTTATTATTTGATAACGTGCATTATAGGTACATTTTAACATTATTGATTATAAGTATAAGACAAAGCAAAGATCATTCAAAATAGTTTTAATAAATAATTATTCACACTTCATTTAGGACTCAAAATATTGTCAAAAATACCTAGGTACCTACTGACTTTATTTTTTCGTATTTACAGCATAACGACCCAAACTATTCATGTGCTTATGTTACAACAACAACAGAGAGTGGTAAGCAGGGTTTCGGCCTGACCTTCACATGTGGCCGCGGCACCGAGGTGATTGTGCTCATCATCAGATCCCTCAGGAGGTTCATCGTGGGCAAGAACGCAGCTGACATCTTCACCAACTTCGCTGGATTCTGGCGCTCGATTACGAATGACTCGCAGATGAGATGGGTAGAATTATATTTCCAACTATCGTAATTAAACAAATTGATGCTAAGGGGGCGTCCATAAATTACGTGAGGTGTTTAAGGTCAAGTCAAATCTCATCTAATCTTACGTTTGAGAGAGGGGGGTCTCGGCAAATATCACGCAATTTTTTTCTGATTGAAACAAAAAAATTATACTGTTTTGGTCCATTTAATCCAGATTGTACATGCTTAAGATTTAATCTTAAGCGTAATCACAATACGATTAAGATCATTCACTAAATAAAAGCACGAAGCAATTTTTTTTTCTTTTTACAATAACAAACCAACGCGTTTACGTAAGAAACCCACATTTTGAAAAATCTCACGTGAGATTGGGGGATGGGGGAGGGGGTTGAATAAAATCTCACGACATCTCACCAGGGGGGGAGGGAGGGACAGAAAATTTAAAAAAACACCTCACGTAATTTATGGACGCCCCCTAAGTGATCGACGGAGTTTAGCAACAGCGAAGGTACCTAATTCTTATGATGGGTGCTCGGCTTGAGAGCTGTTGTTCTTCGGAGGGCACTTAGAGCTGTCGGCCCTATACCCCGGTTGTTATAATTCGGAAGAAGTCGTTAAGTTGAAGGCCATTGGGTGGAATAAAAACTACCGACATATTCGAGTTGCCTACCCACCTCTACTGTAACACCTCCATCAATCCGCACTGGAGCAGCATGGTAGAGTGTTCTCGGCTTCTTCAGTTATGAGGAGAGATCCTTGTCCTATTCTATTTGTCTTGCTCTGTGTTGTAGTAATACCGATGTTGGAATTGCATGACAACACACAAAACCTGTTTATAAACAGTTCCATTTTATCATGTTAGTATAAATGGAAGATAAAGTAATTTTATGGTTTACCTACCTTCTACTTGAAGACTATTTTAAGATATTATTTATGTACAAGGAATTTCTGTATTATAACGTTTTTTTTTAAATTATACGCATGTTACATAATTATGTAGGTACTCTTATCTTATAGATTGGGCCTGAGAAAGGTGCTATCCACTTAGCAGTAGCAGCGATATTGAATTCGTTATGGGATCTGTGGGCACGACTGGAAAACAAACCACTGTGGAAACTACTAGTTGATATGGAACCTGAGGTATTTATGTATATTATAATTCCATTAACAGTCTATCGCCCCAACTCACAGTCACTAACGGTTACTTAAATCGCACGTTAGTACAGAATTTGTATGGATATTCTTTACTATGGAGCGATTAAACTAACCGTTAGTAACTCTGAGTTGGGGCGTAAAACTGCTAAGCATGTTTTAATGAGGTTTTCATTATGTTTATCTGCTCTGTATGATATCAAACAGAGTCTTGCTATATACATATAACTTTTTACCAATGGCCACAACCTATTTAATAAAAATAAGGATAACTTGTAACACAGATTAAATAATAGTAGATACTTGTAATAAGCTTATACAATAGATTGGGTTCCTTACGTAAAAATAAATTACCCTTGTTAACTTATCTTGGCAAATTGGTATGTACTTACCTATCTACTTACAAGAGTACACAATTTTAATGTTGAGAGTTTTAGAAGTCGGTTTGTTTTTAAAATGTCTGCAGGAGTTGATATCAACAATAGATTTCCGTTACATAACCGACGTAATAACCAAAGAGGAGGCGATTGCCCTGTTGAAAGCAAGGAGAGCCGGGAAAGATGAGAGAGTGGACTTCCTAATTAAAAATGGCTACCCAGCGTACACAACCCAAGTTGGTAAGATACAAAAACATTTTATACATTGTGTATAGTCCGTTCTTTAGAAGACTTATTCAGCAAACAGTCTTACGGTCTCTTGAACGGAAATAATTATTTTTGTAAACAATTTTTTTTTTATGGAAATAGCCGGGAACGACCTGACGTTAAGTGGCTATCGTCGCCCATGAACATCAGCAACACCAAAGGCATCACTGATGCGTTGACGGCCAAGAAAGAGAGAAGTAAAAGAAAGAAAGAACGGGCTCTCAAGCCCCCAGCCGGAACACGACAAGTCGTTTGGCGGCTGACTGATGCTCAAGGGTGGTAGGCGAACCCCATGAAGAAATAATAATAGAAATAACGGTATTCATTAACAATTAAAATCAATATTTCCAATACAACCCCTCCAAGGGGGCCCTACCACCAGCGGGCCGGATATAGTCGCCTCTTATGACACCCGTCCGACATGGGATTGGGATTATTATTCTAAGCCGCGATAAATTAATATTTAGATAGAAAGTAGGACCAAGAATGTTTACGAAAGGAAGACTCTTCTAAAAACGCTTATTATTACGAACATAATGTGAAGTCACGAATCTCTGCTTAGTTTATTTATAAAATATTTCAGGTTGGTTGGGGTACAGCGATGAATTAGTTGAGGAGCTGTGTAAAAAGTATCTGAGCCTAGGTTTCACCAGCTTTAAAGTGAAAGTCGGAAGTAATTATGAAGACGACCTCCGACGGTGTAGCGCTGTCCGTAAATCTATCGGGCCTAATAACTCTCTGGTTAGTTAATGAGGATCCGTAACGTTTTTAGTTGAGAATGCAAATTTATAGAGCTAAGAAATCCTTAACAGACAGTGTAAAAATTTTTGTTCTACGACAAAAATTGACGAAGTTATGACCAAATTACTAGCGAAGTTCACTGCGGGCCGCCGCGGTAGGCTGTGACGTCACGATATCGGTCGCCGCCAGTTAGCCGCTGGCAGCGATACGGCGCGTAATGTTTTGTTTGGATAATTTGTGACTTTGAAACAAATTAAGTGTCCGATTTGTGCCTAATTCACCTTTTAACTATGTATCAATATTGTATATTGCTTACACGTTCAAACACTTCTATGAAAACGCCAAAAAAACTATTTTTTAACGTGCCGAAAAAGCCAAAACTTCGTATGGTATTCCGTTGTAAAAAGAGATAATATATCTTCGATAGTAACTGAGCTGGGAACCATATCTTTAACTTATATAAATTTCGTAGTTGTATCTATATCTATAGCCAGCTGTGGTTCGGCTCATTAACATTTTTTTTCAGTGGGAGATGGCTCCTCGCTGCGTCTATGGAGCCACATCAAAAATGCTACGCTATGTTTGCAGCCTCCTTTTTGAGCAGTACAGTCATGGAAATCCACCTTCTCAACCGTCCAGCAGCAATACAATAAATAAATAAAATACGCTTTACTTTTTAGGGTTCCGAAGTAAAATCGGAACCCTTGTAGTTTCATCATGTCCGTCCGTCCGTCTGTAATTTGGCATGGACATACACATTTATTAAAACTCCAGAATCGTGGAATAAAATACTGAAAAACTTTTTTTTCAGGGTACCTCCCCTACACAGGTGTGAGGATGAATTTTTTATTCGTCGCGTACCTTGTAGTGTGGGATATCGTTGAAAAGGTCTTTGAATTTTTCAAATGGATCTTCTAGGACCATGTTTGGATTTAGGGGTGCGTTTGCGAAATATTTGCCTTTATAGTGCTAATTTTGGTCGAGCCCCTACTACTACTCAACGGATGATTTGTACTACGCGTTTACTTCAAGTTTGCCCTCGTCGACCGTTACGATTTCGAAGCCAACAGTACTGTAGACAAAAAAGTAATCAAATAATTTCACTAACTTAAATAACAAATTACGTTTGCCACCATGTAAAACATTTCTATTTTAGTCATTGAAGCGACAAAAATCAACGAACGTAAAATAAACCAATAGAAAAATAATTTAACGAAAGTAACATCAAAATCAACAACAAACTCAAGAACGTACTCGCCGCACGGGACCTCAAAAACACGCGGGTAGTGTTGCTGTCCGTACTAAATGAGGTGCGGTACGAGGAGCGGGACGGGGGGTAAGGGCAAACTTGAAGGAAACGTGTAGTAACGATGAGTGAGAGGGAAATAAAAGCGGCCAAGTGCGAGTCGGACTCGCCTATGAAGGGTTCCGTAGCAGCAAGTAACATAATGATAGGTAATTTGCGGTTTACGATTTATGACGTATTAAAAAAAACTACTTACTAGATCTCGTTCAAACCAATTTTCGGTGGAAGTTTGCATGGTAATCAAATGTACCTACATCATATATTTTTTTAGTTTTATCATTCTCTTATTTCAGAAGTTACGGGGGGGAGGGGGGGGACGACGACACATTTTACCACTTTGGAAGTGTCTCTCGCGCAAATTATTCAGTTTAGAAAAAAATGATATTAGAAACCTCAATATCATTTTTGAAGACCGATCCATAGATACCCCATAGATACCACACATATGGGTTTGATGAAAAAAAAATTTTGAGTTTCAGTTTTAAGTATGGGGAACTCCCAAAATTTATTGTTTTTTTTCTATTTTGTGTGAAAATCTTAATGCGGTTCACAGAATGCATCTACTTACCAAGTTTCAACAGTATAGTTCTTATAGTTTCGGAAAAAAGTGGCTGTGACATACGGACGGACGGACAGACAGACAGACATGACGAATCCATAAGGGTTCTGTTTTGTGCCATTTGGCTACGGAACCCTAAAAAAGAAACAGCTATTGACAACCAATATTAAGGTGTCTGTCATAGATCAGCAAGTGTAGGGAACTATGCACTATAAAGAACAAGTAGGTAAAAAGTCATCCGCGAAATGATCTACATACCTATACCGAAAACAACATTCGTTTATCAATAAACTATAAACACTTCATTCATAAGTTCTGATTACATCCCTGTACGTATACTTTACATTCATGCTTTCTTACCCCTACTTACTACTAACAGCTTAGAAGTTAGACCTAAAGATTCCTAATAAATACCTACCAACAGTCAGCCTCAGAAACAGCTTAACATTATAGTACTTTGTAATAGTAACTGTTCCGACGGTTTCCGAACAACATTATGACAAATTCAAGAAATACGTGACAAGGTACTAAAATGTTAAGCTACTTCTGATGATGACCGTACACGTAGATAAATAAACAGCACCTTTACCTTTGTGCTTTCCAACCACGGATTTAGCGCTGGTGAACTTAGAATGATTACCTAGGTAATCAAAAACCATGAAAGAATCCACTTTTGGAAGTTTATCTGATTGAGCTTGTACAAAATCAGCTTCTACTTTATTAGTACTTAGGTATATTATGTACGTTTTATACTTAATATGAAAAAATAACAGCCCTTCATGTAATTAAATTGCCGACTATAGTGACCAACTGCGTCAGATCGGCTCCGTCGAATCATGAAGAAGGAGTGCCGGTAGCCGGCTGCGCTCGGTCGGGTTTAATGACGTCACACGGACCCGCGTACTTTGAATTTTAGCGGCCGGAGCGGCAATGTTCATTACTTAATATCTTCGCAAGTAATGGTCCGATTTGGATAATTCAAAAAGATATATCATTCTTACGCCATAAAGAATCATGTGGATAATAGTTCTATTGAATTTGCTACAACTTTACTGATCCTCATTGTCTAGTCTAGATAAAGCTTTACTAGTTAAGATGTACATCCCAATCGTAGGTTTTGTTCCATCCTGTTATTTCCGTGGTGTTAAAAATATTTAAAAATGTCCCATGGGACTAATGAGACTCAGATATTGTGCTAAACAGTGCCAGTTGTCCAGTCACGGAACAACTCAACGTGACTTGTGGGATATACCCGTTAATATAGTATAGTACGAGTGGAATTATGAGCGGCCTTATAGCTAAACCATAGAGCTAAACATTCATAAAATTGCAATTCAACATTAACAATG
Organism: Thymelicus sylvestris; assembly: GCA_911387775.1. NCBI lineage: Eukaryota > Metazoa > Arthropoda > Insecta > Lepidoptera > Hesperiidae > Thymelicus > Thymelicus sylvestris. Next base: position 6,428,114 of record OU426886.1, read on the forward strand.
TTTTACATCTATCAATAAGAAACTACGTCATTGCAGATGGTTGACGCTAATCAAGCTTGGAGCGTCCCTGAAGCTATCGAGTGGATGAAAAAGCTGTCGCCGCTCAACGTCAAGTGGATAGAGGAACCCACATCTCCAGACGATGTGCTGGGTCATGCCGCTATTTCGAAAGCGTTAGCGTAAGTGTTTAATATAAAAAGATATGTCACTTTTTGTAATAAATGTATCTATTCATTTAACAAGTTATCTGCTTTGAAGTGACTAACTGGACTAACGAACAATATTCACACTAAATTCCTGGTGAATCTCATCATCTAAACTGAATTTTGATGTATATGAGAAAATGGATGTATAAAATAAAAAATATACTTTCTAAAAAATCAAAACAGAGTTGTAAACAAACAGAAATGCAACCGAATTTATAGCCTCCATTTTTTAAAGTTGGTTAAAAACAAAAGATTGTTTTAACTACAAGTTTTACTATAATAAACACTGCCATCAGAATTGCATACATAATGCGAACTGTTGCTCGTGACTTCGTCCAAGGAAATAACGTTATAATTATGTTAAAGGTCGTACGGTATCGGCGTGGCGACGGGCGAGATGTGCGCCAACCGCGTGATGTTCAAGCAGTTCCTGCAGAGCGGCGGCATGCAGTACTGCCAGATCGACTCCGCGCGCATCGGCGGCGTCAACGAGATCCTCGCCGTCTACTTGATGGCTGACAAATTTAAAGGTTCCTACTAATACGTAGTGTTTAAGTACTCTGTAGTGTCTACTATGGTACATCTATACTTCTGTGCATCTCGAAGTCATTAAAAGGAAACAGTTTTTAGTTTAAATGTAATGGTGTAACTAAATAACAGTATAGGTGTTTAACTTCCTTTGAAATTTTAGAATTTTTGTCTTCTACCGCCCTTCTGAAGATCCATATAGCATCCACTAGAGGGCGTCACCTACAACTTTGAGAAAAAGTCCTGAAAAACTGAAATAGACCAGCGCACCCTGGTGACAGACTAGGCGACGTTGACGCATTGACCACTATTTGCAACGTATTCATCGATGCCTTAGCCTTTGAAATACCGATACTAACTTCCGTACCGATATAGCAGTATCTAAGTACCGGTACTATAGTGCGCAAATTCTGAACGTCGAACACAAATTTTTTTTTTCAGTAAAGGTATGCCCACACGCGGGTGGCGTGGGTCTGTGCGAGATGGTGCAACATTTGCAGTTCTGGGACTACGCGTGTCTGTCGGGCACCATGGAGGACCGCCTCATAGAGTACGTCGACCAACAACATGAGCACTTCTACGACCCCTGCCTCGTTGAAAACGCTAGATACCTTGCGCCTAAGGTAATACTAGATTTAATATAATCATTACTTCTAGAATAACGAGCAATCTTATAATGGTCAGCTTGAAAACCGGATGTGCGATGTTTCACAAAAATAATCCAATTTGAATGAAATGCTACGAAGAATGTTGCTTAAGGCGCGGTGTGATCTCAAAATTCACAAAACTGGGTTTCTTTGATGCTCGAGTACGAGGAAACCCAATGAAAATATCGCACGCAAAAAATACAGAGCATAGAAAAAGGTCTAAAGAAACATGTTAACCGAATAGAATATTAAATAGTTGTTTAATATTTCCAATAAAAAATCGTAATTTGCTATACAAAAATTACCTTTAGCGTCGAAATTCTCTGTATTTTCAGCGGTAACAACATATTTTTTTTTGAGAATATAATAGGTATATGGTTTTGTTAATACTTTAACCGAACAGATATTGAATTTAATGTGTATATTCTGAATCATCTAAGGAAAACCCTCAAATTAAATGTTTATTCGCAGTCTAGTTACATTGTTAGCAAAAATATGCTTTGCAATTTTGAACCCTATTCAGCGTCACGTAAATATAACATTAGATTAGCGCGGATATGCGGTTGTGTGAGTGAAATCAACGTTTTTGAATCGTAGTCATACCGCGCGTTAAAGCAAAGTTCCAAAACTAGAAAAATCGGAGCGAGGTTTTTCATAATGTAATAATAAGATTTTAAAAAGCGAACAAATTATGATACCTACTATGTTTAACTTTTCTAGCATCCAGGCTACAGCACGCAGTTTAAACCAGAAGCGCTAGAGAAGTTCGCGTACCCCAACGGAAGCGAGTGGCAACGCATGTTCCAAGAAGGAATCATGCCACAACCGGATGAAGCTGAACTAGTCAATGCATGAAAATCATAATAAATAAAACAATACTAAATAAAACTCCAATAGACACCATGCAAATTATTTTTCTTTTATCATTAAAACGTAGGTAGTTTAAGATTGTATCCTTCAGTCAGGTGTCAACTGCTTTTTCGCAGAATAAAGTTAAAAAATAAAGGCATCACCATTGATAAAACAAAATTATTGCTTCGAAAAATATTTAATTATTTTACTTTATGCTAGGATGTATATTTACATTTGTACAGATTTTTTTGGTACACAATTTAATTGAATTGACATTTAAGGCCTTACACGGATCCCATAAATATAATATATATAAATAAATAATAAGTAGTAGTAGGTATTATGATATAAAAAACTAACATTATTGTCTATATTTTTAACACCTGCGAAATAACGTCATGTTTCACCTTAAAACTTGATCAGTACCGCGCGCTTGAGCGTTCTGAAATATCGATGGTCCACTGTTGTAAAAAATATCATATGATTCAACAGTTCTCATGTTTATTCGATCCGCTGTGTATTCGTGATCATGATTAGTTAAGCCTTCTTCTGAAAAGCAAAAGCACTAAGCTTCGACTGTTTCGGGGCGCTCGTCACAGGCGAGTCACTCGGCTCGTCATCTAGCTTTCTCTTCTGTCCGTTTTCACTACTACTACCCGCCTTACTCTGTATACTCTTGAATGTTCTAACACTTTGGCGCGTGAGCTCTGCCGGAGTCAGTTCAGGGTTTTGTAGCTCCAAAGACGCCTTGTTGCGAGAGAACCACTCGACGAACGTTTCACCATCCAGAGGTTTCAGTGGCTGTGAGTGTGAAATAATTTGGTGCATTAAAATAAAGTTAAATAAATAAAAAAGTAAATTCGATTGCTCTTTTTGTTGTTGTTGATTTGTGCAATTGTAGGTTGTGTATACATCTAACAAGATACTTCATTTGCGGCACGCATAATTAATGTCGAAGTTAATGAATGTTCAAGGTTAAAATTAAATAATGGATACCTCATGTACGTCAGTGAGTTCGGTGGAGAAACGGGGATGGGGTAATTTGCGTAATTGCAATACTTACGTCACTGTTTTCTGATTCATCAGCAGTTGAATGTACTTCCACCAATGCCCTATCGGTTAAGGTCAATGGACTCTGTAAGTTTTTGCCTGTTTCCTGTTGTTTCTTGAATGGATTCCGAGCTCCCCCGGGTGACGATTTTATTGGCTGAAATATAAATACATATATAATTTAGCGCTTGTGCTCAGATCATAATTTAAAAAATATATTGAAAAGGTCACTTGAAGGTGTCCCCACTACTGATTAACATCACATTTGTAGTTTATACTATATATAAATAAATAAAAATAAATAACGAGTTAAGCCATAAAGAGTTAACATAACGCAGGTGTGGCTAACAGTTAGCGCGCTAAAAGGGGCTTGGCCATGTTAATGCCATGACACGTTAATCGAAGTCGGGTGTTGGTTTTTTCGACACATCAAAGGATTCTAGTGGCTATATCTGCTGCCTAACGTACTAAGCAAGGCGCATTCTGGCGGAGCCGTTAAAATTAACATCAAAACATACTTATGTAGCAGGGGCATAAACATAATTACAAACAATACTCACTACAGGCTTAATCGTCGTAACATTGTCAACCTTCTTCACAGTTCTCTGCGGTATGATGAGACTGGCATTCAAGTCTTGCTCGGTGCTCGTCACGTCGTACGTTTCCTGCGTGTCCAGTTCCTGGAAGTGTGCGTTGTGGCTGGGCTCGCTGGCCCACGTCTCTGCGAGGTTGCCCAGCTTGTCCGCCAGGTGTACCCGACCGAGTCTTGACGCGTACTTCGCTGCGAGAGGTAGGAGCCGATCGTCTTTCAGTAACTCCATTAGCTCGAGCGCGCGCTGTTCTATCTCACTTCTGCACGCGAGCTGGTGACATGGAAAAGGAGTACTTATTTAAGTCTTTATTAAATTCAGTCCGTATTTAAACATTGGTCTGAGCGCTGGGCCTGAAGTTCTGAAGGTCCAGTACGCACCTCTAATTTCCAAAAATAAATGTGTACTGGTAGTTAATTATCACTTGCTTTGGTGAAGCAAAATATCGTTAGCATGCATTGCATGAAGTCTGCCAATCTACACTTGGCAAGCGTACTGGTCTGTAACCCTCACATTATGAGAGGTGACCTGAGCCCAGACCTACTGTCTGTATGGATTGTAATCATGAAAATGATGTTGATAAGACCAGTATAATGAAAACTTAATGTAATGACGTTTAACAAGATAATGCATACCGCAAATAGCTTCAGCGACGTCTCGCGGGCGGTTTTCACGTCAACGTCGGCAGTAGTGTGTGCCCAACGTACTAACTGCTCCTCATATTGAGCTTTCTCCGAGTCTAATTCACAAAGGGGTATCTGAAATATGAGAAATGAAAAAAAATATATTATTTAATGCCAAACAATTAAGAAAAAAGTTATAAGGCCCTGTTTCTACCAAAACACAGGAGTGGAGTCTTTTTGTAAAAAAAAAACTCTTTTCTAAATGTGTTAAATCAATACATGCTCAACAATATGATAGTTTTAACCAGATATTTTTTTTGTATCATTATGGCTACCTAACATTTTTATACAAACGGGTATAATTAGGTACCTAAGTACGTATACAAATGAGTCTCATGAATTTGAATCATATTTCTTCACCTGTATGACCAACTCGGCAATGATAGGTTTGGGCACAGTGGGCGGGAACGACGCGCCGCGGCACAGGATGGCGCGCACGGTCTGTGTCGGCTCGCTCACCTGCAACCAACAAACACTCTTACAACACAAATATTATAATAATAACTACTAAATAAACACCTGTTGTCACATGTGCGCACGTAAACTCACACAAACGTACAAAATAACATACAACACAACTACAACTACGGTATGCACATACCCCAGGGTTTGTAATGACATCTGTTTATCCGAAACACAAGTCTGAACAATAGCAAATAGACGTTTATTGAACTCACCGAAACAATAAACCACGCATCGGACGCTCCCTTAGTATGCGTGGTGGTATCACAGATGGGTATCCACACGCCGCTCGCGACGTCGTACAGCCGCAGCATGCCTGTGCTATCGTACGCGCACGGGGAGCCCGCGTCAGTCGTCCCCAGCCAGGCCAACCTCGACCCTGGCGTCAACGGAACAAGGACCGTTTTACTCCGCACCTGCCGCCCATTCATGGCTATAATGTCCATGGCGAGGTGCTGGTCCGATACTCCAGGGTCGGTGTGGTGGTACACGGCCAGTACTGTTGTGTTGAACCCGGCTAGCGTTACGACGGGGCCTGGTAGCGATATCACCTGGAAATTTTCATACATTTTAGATATGCAGTTGTGCACTCGCACATCTTTCCAAATTACAATGGTCTTAAATTAATCAATAGTATGTCTCGAGTCATTTATTTCAATTAATATAATACACTCAGAAACATCAAATTTTACGATCGATATAATTTTTTATGTGATCATACTGAACCCTAAAAAGATGATGTTAAAACTACGCTAGTACGCTACCTGTCTCTGCGTCCCCATGGGCGTGAACAGCCGCAGCAGCCGCGCGTTGGTGGCGCACGCGACGAGCCCGCCCGCCGCGACCACGCACACTATCTCCTCCGTGTCCGGCATCGGCACGCTCCACTCCTTGCTGCTGCCCACCAGCGATATGCATACCAGTTTGCTGGAACAACACTCTTGTTAGGGCGCCATTCATTAATTAGGGTACCGAGCGAGAGGGGGAGTCCTCAAAATCTCTACATGCATATATAAGTATCAATGGTACAGTTATGCACTGCAACTATTTAATTATACTACCATTTTGTTAAGGTGTTTGTCAAGGAGTAGAAGTTTTTAAACAAGTCAAGGCTATATTTAAACAAGAGCACAACACTAGGAGCACTGTCGCACAGGACGGGACGTGCTAAACATCGTCGCCAACGATATTTTTCCCGCCCCGTGCGTGCCACGTTCCCGTCCCATCCGTGCCTTCGTGACGTATGGCTCTATCGTTTACATTTTTCATGAAACAATATTTCCAAACTTCACGTCTCATCCCGTCCGGTTAAGAATACGTTACACGGCACCTTTAGTCAAACAGCTTTAATAAGTAAAAAAAAAACATAAAATATATCACATCGTAGCATATTTACCTGGGAGTCTCACAAGCCAACGCTAGAGTGTTGTTGGAGAGACTGGCCATGGTGTGGTTCAAGTAGTTGTTAAGATGTATGCCGTGGTGCAGACTGGAGTCGTGGAACTCCACGTCGATGCTGGACTCTCCATTCTCTGCGGTGTGGCACCGCGCGATTCCGACGTCATTCCAACACATGTATCTGAATTTTAACAAAACCCATTTGTAAACATTTGTTTATACTAATACAATGAAGCTAAAGAGTTTTTTTGTTTGTTTGTAAGCACTTATATCTGGAACTGCCAACCATATTTAGCCACTTTACGAGCCACATACGAGTATAAAAAATATAGCCAAAATAGGAACCCAAAGCGAAATGAGTCACGCGTAAAAGAGTTAATAATAAATTTAATAAGAAAATATGGAAAATATGGGTATAATATAATTCGTGTTTACCCGTGCACCCACTGCATTGAGGTTGGAATTTTTAAAATATCGATAACATTACCTGTGTTCTAAATGCACTGGGGTTGCGGAAGGCTGAAAAGGCGGCTGCGGCGGCACTGTAGAGGGCGGCGGCGGCGCCCGTGACGCCGGCCGGGACTCCTCCGCGTCAGTCTGAACCAGCCCTAGCGTTTCATTCTTCAGTTTCTCCAAGGATATGGCGTTGTCATCGTCGCTCTCGTAGTTCTCTATTATATTATCCAAGTCGTTATCTGGTTGAAGCAGAAGATGATGTTGAAATGTGATGAAATTATAATGTTAATGGCATTTGACAACATTTGTAAATATGAAATATGTAGTAAGTTATTATAATGTGTCTAAGATCAATAAAATTAAAGGCCATCATACTAATGATATGTATTATGTATTACTTAGACAATGTTGCAATCACAAATATTATTTACAATCACAATTTTACTAATCACTGTAATTGATAACTTGGTTTTAATTATAATACCATTAAAATCTTACGCCCCAACTCAGAATCACTGACGGTTACTTTAAATGCTCCTTAGTATTGAATCACCATACAAATTCGGTACTGAGGAACGATTTAAGTAACCATTAGTGACTCTGAGTTAGGGCGTTATTGTTTTAGCATGTTGCAATACTAACCATCATCTTTTTGTATTATTTCGATATCCTCAGCCCCCTGGTCATCAGTGCTGCTGTCCTTGCCGTAGCAGTTAACCAACATGCCCAGCTGACCGGCTACATCACAATATGCTAACACCCCATTACCTGAAATGACACAAACTTAGTACAGTGACTGACAGAATTTGTCTTTTGTAGAGCTTAATTTTGAATCTAATACAGTTAAGAATTTTGCTTTAACTTCATTGATTTTCTGAATCCATTTTCTTAAATTGAATTTGTGAGATTTAAATTGTTTGCATTACTCTTATTCTTTAGTCACTGGAGAAATCTGAACAGGTCATGTGTAATGCTGTTAAGCAATGTCACTACCAAATACCAATATGTTAGATGTTAATTATTCTGAGCAGAAGAAAAGCCAGTGGCGTTAACTTTACTTCTAACCAAGAAAATGTTAATATTGTGGTCTAGACTCTGAACAGTCTTTAAGTTTCCAACAATGTTTTAACACTGCTACTCCTACCAACCTTTAGGATTCCATGCTAGAGCTGTAACATTGTGAGACGTAGGGTGTTCAATAAGGCCAATGCAATCACCCGATAGTACTTCCCAAACTGCTATTTGTCCCGCTACTGTACTGCCTGCCAAGTACTGGCCGCATGGTGAAAACAGACACTGGGATATTGCACATTTGATCTGCAATAGTAAGAGACATAAGAAACTATTGGAAAACTAATTATTTGTGTAGATAATAGTGGGGTGCCATTAGGTTTAAGCCTTGCAATCTAGTTACGGTGAATTTATTTTAATATAAAACCTTTTCTCTCTTAATATAGTGAAAATAAAAAGAGTTTTATCCATTTTTTATTATTTCCTTATTAAATTGTTTTTTTTTATTTAAGACAATTGGCTGATCAAAAACTTGTTATTACAGAATTATGTTTCATGTATTATTAATAGTGAAAAGCATACATACATTTTAAATGTAATAAAATACTTGTAATGTAAAACCTGTAGTGTAAATAAATTGAAAATGTAAATACAAACCGAGTTGTGTGTAAAAGTCATTCTTTGGCTCCAACTCTCTGTGTCTAGTAATACAATGTCCCTGTTATTTGGGTATGCTAGATACTTTCCTTCAGTTGGTTCAAAATTCATACGACCTGAAATATAAATAAAACACTTGTGACAATCAGCATGGATACGAAAAAATTGAAAAATATATTAAGATGCCATAAGCAAATAACAAATTTTTAACCACATTGAAAAATATGCTCAATACTTAAATTATGGTTGCAATTAAAATAATTTTACCTAAAACTGTAGCAACATAAAATGTGTTTATCTTAGGAATACATGTGAGTTCCTTAACAATCTTTCCTGTATCAATATCCCATACTCTCAGCAAGCCATCCCCACAAGCAGTGCTTGCATACTTCATGTGGGGACAAACAGCAATACTCAGGACTGGGCCTTTATGATCTGACATCACAAACAGAGGTGCACCTCCCTCCAGACTGCATATCTTTGCCTCCATATTCTCTGATGAACATCCTAGTGCCTAAAAAGTATAACTCTTCATAATAACCATATGAATTATATTTATTAAGATCACTTGAGATCTCTTATAGAAAACTATGAGGTCTACATATTAATCACTATTACGATTCTGTAATAATTTTGTATTATTTAATTTTAATGCTGCAAAAATATTACTCACCTCTATCTTAGATGATGACATAATTTGTGTAACTGGCGCTGTAAACCTCGTAATGATTCCATCCTTGTCAAAGGCTGGGAAAGTATATGCCTGAACAGCATGATTATCAGTGGCAATATACAATCTCTTGTCTTTATAACAGACGGCTAGAGCGCTTTCTCCAACACAGTGTGAGTTGGGGTCATCATCTTCTATATCCACCCATATCCTTACGTCTCCATCATGACCACAAGTAATAATATGTCTAAAAATATAAAATTAATATCGTTACTGGTATGTAATAAATCAAATTTAATTAACACAAAATAACTAATACTATACTTAATGTACAAAGGACCTAAAACTAAAATAAACTAAAATATAAAATAGAAACGTAATACACGTAGAGATACACAAATAATCGTATTATGAAACGAATATTACTTACTTTCCATCTTCTGTGTAACACACGTCTGTGTGTCCCTCGGCATGAGCATAGCGAAGTGGCTTACTATCTATCTTCATTTTAAGAAATGAAGCTAAATAAATACACGCTATCACGTTTTTGAGTAGATCACCCTTACATTTAATAGCCGCAAAAGTTACAAACTTTTGAGTACTAATAAAACAACGATTTTGATAAGGCTAATTTTTATGTGACAATTGAAATGAGCTAATTTAACGATCAGAATAAAATAAAACCTCGAAAGTAAGAGAAGCACGTAAAAATTTTATATTTTTATAAACAATTACATTAAATACATTTTATTTAAAATTAATTAAATCACAAAACTTTATCTTGAAAATCACTGCTGCAATCAGAAATGACACTAATGACAGTTCACAGTTGGTCCGCGTTGGCGGGAAAATAATTTTTTTTTTTTAAGACTAGGCCTTCATTTATTTAGCCTAAATAAAGAAAACGTATAAATATTATATAAATCACTAAACAAAGCGTATAATTATAAAAAGTAGAATCACTAACAAGGAAAATATACTCTAAACCCTGTCTACATTGTGCGATCCACTTTTCCGGTTTGATAAAAAAATATGACACCTGAAATATCGGCTGCAAAATAAGTAAAAGTTTAATATATTATTTTGCCTTAATGAGTATGAGCTTGTATAAATAAAACGCATTTGTTGTACAAAATGTCAGTTTGTGAAAAACCCTAGATAAAAAACGATTTTATTGGTTTGTTTACATTTGTATCGGCTGCCAATCGACCCTACTATATATATTTAGTATTTGGTTAATAGTATATATTTAGCAGTAGCGTATAGTGGGGGAGTGGGGGGGCCGGGGGGGCCGTGGCCCCGGGCGGCACATGAAGAGGGGGCGGCAAGCCACTCGATTTTTAAATAGTAAAGAAAATATACATTAAAATTAATTTTATTTCAATTTTAATGTAAATTGTGTTATGAAAAAACAAGAAAAGTGCATTTTTAATTAATAAAAAAAAATTAAATAATATGGGCTTATGGAGGCGGCAAAGATCACTGGGGGGCGGCAAATTTTCGGTCGGCCCCGGGCGGCGGGAGCCCACGCTACGCCACTGATATTTAGCTGTATACCGAATGTAGCCATAACCGAATACTCGTTCTTGTAAGAAGAATTACTTTTAAATTCAGCTAGTTAGTAACATATTATGAATATATGTATGATATGGTAGCTTAAAATTATTATTATAATAGTTTTAGGGACTCTTCAATAATCATACAAATAGACGCATCATAAAAGCTGTGAATATTTTTTCCGATTTACTTTCCGGTTTATGGTCATCACTATTTAATTTGCACCCAAAACTGGTCACCCATGAAACGTGAATTTAGTCTCTGATTTGTGGACGGACTTTACTAGAATATCTTTAAAATTACCGAATTTAAATTATTGCATTAAGGGCTTGTTTCACAATCTTCAAGTAGAGTCCTGAATAAGCTATTCGCCGGTTAAAGTGACGTTAAAGTGTCATTTTACATACACGAAATGTCAACTTAACCAACGAATAGCTTACTTCGGACTTACTTGAAGATTGTGAAATAAGCCCTTATGGTACACAATTACGGTACATCTCCACTATTATCTTAATATACTATATAAATTACGTGTCACGTTGTTTGTCCGCGATGGACTCCAAAACTACTTAACCGATTTTAATCAAAGCACACCGTATGCAGTTTGACCCAACTTGAAAGATAGGATAGCTTACATCTCAAAATAATAAAAAAATCTTTTGATAGAACGAAGTCTGCCCGGGCAGCTAGTAATAATATTTATATTATTAATCTTAGATGTTTTTATATCATTATAAAAAAATCACAATCGCACTTGATTGTGAATATATCACTAGGTATATATCCTGGGACTATAGATAACATGGACACAATACAAAAATGGTCATTCCGATATGACGTCATCTATCGTCATCTACCTCGTCGATGTTCTTATTATACTTACTATATTATGTTGTTTTATTGATTACAGCTATTAAATAATACAAAATAAGAAAAACTGTACATTACTGTTCTAAGTAGAATTTTGCAGTTTTCTACAGCTTTTTGAAAGTTTCTTTGCAGTTTTAACCCTTTCACCGCAGTGTCGTTTAAACGACAAACGTTTTCGGGCGCATTCCACCAGAGCCGTATATACAGGGTGTCCCAGGGCCAAGTGACCGCCCGGCGTCTATTGATTATTTCGACAAAACCATCAACAAATACCATTAAACTACAGGTCTTATGGGTTTGGTTTTTTTTATTGGCTTTTTAATTTTTTTGTAGAGAAACCTGACTTGCTGCACTAGTTTCAAATTTTTTTTTTTTGATTTTACATTTATTTTTATTGTTTTTTTTTTATTTACCAGTTGTTATCATAGTTTATCTATTAATAATAATATCAACATCAAAAAACTAGAGTATTGCAAATCCCTATTATTTAATTATATTTATATTACGATTCACTGTGCCAGGCGCTGCCGGCGCTGGGGGCACGACAACAGCTGTTAAAGGCGGCCGCGGCCGCGGCGGCGCGGCGGCGGCGGTGAAATGCCAAAGGTTAATCTAGATTAGAGTTGGCAACACTGCGTTGACGTCGTTATTTTAAATTATTTTTAGTCTTGTTCTGGCAAGGTCGTTAGAGCTGTCGGTCGTGACTCGTGGTTCGTTCGAGTGATTCGTTCGTTTCGATAATTCGTTTTGTTCGGCTTCGCTGTCTTTGGGTGATAGACGTGTAAACGTGTGATATTTGATAGGTCGTTTGCTCGATATTTCTTACGCTGTTTAAGGTTACCGGCAAATCATTTTAATTAACAAGTAAAGGGGTTTTCCCGTTAATACTTATTATATAATACCAGAAAACCTATAAATTACTATCTACGGTAAGTTATTTCAAATACTATGTTTCAAACAGCGATAAAATATTTTTTTCTGAATAACTAAAAAGTAAAAACGATGTCTCAGGCTTGAGATGGCATCAATTTGAATTAATAGTCAAGTAATGTTTTATGAGCATTTAATGTTCCTAGTTAATTTCAAATTATTAGGTTACATCTCACGCATTTTCTTTGCGATCAAACGTGCTCTTTACATTGAGGTGAATCGTTTTTTTTACTAAAATATAATTATATGCATTTGATTTATAATGTAAATGGGGCTCGCTAATATTATTTAACAAAGCTATACACTTAGAACCAGAAGCAGCACAGGTTTTTAATTAAATTGCAACCAAATTGCTGGTTTAAAGCTGAAATGAGTAGTTAAAACGTGAGGTAGATAAAGAAGTAAAAAGTGAGATACATACACCAGCGGTTATATAATGAATAATCTGAATTTCAGTCAGATTTAGCTCAATTTTAAATGGGACCACATGAAAAGCACCAGCTTTCGATTAAAAAAAGAATCATCAAAATCGGTTCACCCAGTCGAAAGTTCTGAGGTAACAAACATAAAAAAAAAATTGTATTGTCAAATTAAGAACCTCCTCCTTTTTTTAAGTCTGTTAATAAAAAAGAAAAAGCAGATTTTATCTCAGGTACAATTTAATAAATAGAGTTTAGATTTAGAAGCACATTTATTTGGTACATATTGGAGGCCCCTATCCCATTACATCAATGATTAATATTTTTCTTTATCAAATAAATTATCAAAAAAAATCTATACAATTTATGAAAGAAGCTAAAATAATCAAAACAAGTTATTTAAATTTAAAGAAAATGAGTTGTAAATTTTTGAATTTAATAATTTTTTATTGGTATTTATTTAGATGGCTGATGATGGATTCCTTAAGCCCAAACCAGGTTTCGCCACTCAGGCTATTCACGTAGGCCAAGACCCAGAAAAAAATGCTTATGGCCCAGTAATCCCTCCTATTGTCACAGCTACTACTTTTAAACAGTCTGGACCTGCCGAGCATCTGGTAAGAAATACTGTTTTTTATGTTTTATTATTTCACATAAATTATGTTGTTTGTTTGCAAGTCATCATTTCTGATATCAAATCATTATTTTTTGGAATTCTTTTTGATTTTGCAAAGTCGGTGCATTAACTACTGAACCAATGTCGATGTGGTTATTATTTTTAGACAAGCACATCACTCATAATAGGTCCTCCAACCATCCCATAGTTCAACTTTAGGACTTGTTTTCATCTAATTTTCAAACATAAGAACTTATTAAGTAAGGTTTTAAGGCATTTATTAAGTTAATGCGTTCACCATCTTGGACTTCATTGCCACTTACCATCAGGTGGGATTGTTGTCAAGCACTAACTTATCTTATGTAAAAAAAAAAACTTCAGTAAAGTGAAAAACAGTAATTATACTGCATAAAATATTTTTTTTAGGGATTTGACTATGGTAGGGCTGGTAATCCAACAAGAAATGTACTAGAGGAATGCTTAGCGGCACTGGATGGGGGTTCTAATGGATTTGCCTTTGCCTCTGGATGTGGAGCAACCACTACGATTGCTTCCTTGCTCAGTGCTGGAGACCATATAGTGTCTTGTGATGATGTTTACGGAGGCACTAACAGACTGTTTCGGTGAGTAATATTCCTATACATTATTTCCCAATATACCTAATATACAGTGAGAATTAACAAACTAGAAAACTTTATCGATTTTAGTTATGTAACAATGGCCGCATACTTGAGTTGTGAGCCCTGATGAGGGCTGATATTTTATGTCACAAATAAATTATTATGTAATCTGTTATTTATATTGTTCATGCTGCATCCCAGGGCTCCCTTATTCCCAGCACTATACATAGTGATATATTGGGAATTATCTATGGTTCGTTTACCCATTACAATAATTAAATCAAATAACAAAAAATAAATAGGTAATTCTTTAAAGAGAGTATTGTTTACAGGCATGTGATCGAAAGATTAGGTATAATGACAACATTTACAGACTTCACAAATCTTGAGCGTGTTGAGAGTGCAATCCAGGAAAATACCAAAGTAAGTTGAGTGTTTCACTGATACATAACTTTACTACCTAATACTTTTGGTGGTTCTTCATTCGTTATTATTTCTTATTTATCATACTCATTTGTAAGTTTAAATTCAACGATAGCTATAACTATAGTGCGATATAATATAAGGGTCTTTCCACAATTGAGCCGATTTCGCGTCGATAGATATGGGGAGACCATAACTCAGTACAAGGTAGGTACCTTTCTATAGTTATATATTTTATACACATAAAAGTTTATCTGGCGCAGAAAAATAATTAATCTCCGATACACTTGAAAAAGTAATCGACTGTGGTAATTCGAAAACGATTACTTTAATTGGCATAGCAACAACGTCTTAGTTAGATAGGCTTCTGCGGACTTTAACAATTTCCCTCTTTAATGACCCCCCTCTTTGTTAGCTAGACGGCATTTTTTTGTTGACTGGCTCTCTTTAAACGTCCAAATCCCAGTGTGTGCTGCCATTGCCTAAATTGATGTCGTCAGATAAAAATTTAAAATACCCTGAACATTAAAAATGGCGCCCCTAAAAATTCTCGCCTGTCGCCTCTTGTTACAACGCGCTACCCTGGCGCCCACTATTGTTGGCTACCCGTGCCGCCATTGGCGTTGAATCATTTCAAGAAAAGTGTCCACTTTTTGAATATGTACCCTACCCAGAAGCCCCATAAACTAGGATAAATCTGGGAAAACCCTCATGGATGGCAACCCTATCCCAGGGGATCATTCAACCTAACTAAGGGTGCCATTTGGCATGAAAGTCACTTCCTTCTTTTTCACTGTTCTTTCTTCCGTTTACAAACCAAACCAAGTAACAGAAGGATATTATGAAATTGAAACATTATTTTTATAATTACACAAGATGATTTAATTTAATAGGTACCCAATAAATTATCAAATATGAAATATCATATCATTATGATAGCAAAATGCACGATCATTTACGCGCATTAAGATAGCGAAGATAACATCGATGAGTGGCAATCAAAATTCCCTATCAGTGCTTGTATCTCGTATTATTGTATTGTGATATCATTAAACAATCAAAATTTAATCTGGGCTTACGCCTTTTATATATTAGCTTATGATAATATCATATTATGATCCATTCACTCTTAAGCCTCAATTTCCCCTGCTCGCGATGAACTTTGTTCAGTGACGACAGTGGCTGTGACGACGCCAGGTTTATCTTGTCGGCAGGCGATGAACTGTGTGGTAACCGCTATGTTGGCATTTGTTATGGTGATAGGGTTTTTTCTGCCTTGATTTTTCATTGTTGCTATGCCATGGTTGATGATTCAACCACATACATACCTATGTAACATATGTATAGTGTTCCTATCGCTACCACCCTGTCTGCGGATTGCAGATGAATCTCTGTAAATCTCACTCAAGTAGGGTTGCCAGGTCGTCAAACCAAATAGCCGGACAGACTAGCCAGTTTGGCCGGACATTTGGGTTAAAAAGCCGGACACCCTAAATTATTGAGGATTTTGTGTCTTAGTATTAACACGATAAAAAATTTGTGGTGTCCCCCAGGCCTTTGTGATAATTTACCATAAATCTTCTTAATTTCTAATAAAAAAATAATAATGAGAAGTCTTCTTTATTACAATCAGTCATTACTATTATAGACCAGTGCCGATAATTTTTGAAACGAAAAAAATTTATAGTAGGATGAAACCCATTGCATAAAGAAGAAAATATAATGAAAATTAAAGGAAAAATAATTTACGGGCGATCTGAGATCGACAAGTGGGGGGAGGGGGGGTCTAAGGGTAATAAACGGTTTATCTCGATTTTCGGCAAAACTACAAGATCTATGGAAAAAAGTTAAATAGCAATGTTTATGTCAACCTCAAAATTTATGTGAAAAATTCAAATAACCAGGTTTTTGGTTTTTTGTTTTTATCTTTTACAAAAAATTTGGTGAAAACTTACCTTTTTATGTCCATAACATACTGTTTTTTTTATTTAAAATATTTCTTTTTTCACCTAATTTTGACTTAATATCGAAAAAGCAACCTAATTTTCATTAAGTTAGTATTAGTCTACTTTGCAACAATTCGCGGTTAAGATGTATGATGGTATGTACTTTAAAACATGCGTGGCACCTCCCTCCCTCCCAGAACAGAAACATGCACCACAATAACCAATCGCATATACCAACAGACATACCAGCACCAACACATGTTTCGCCCCGATACGGAGCATCATCAGGGTAAATTATTCAAACTTCTTCACTAATTAATAAAATTTTAAATAGACAAAACAACAATAATATTACCTACATAAAAAAACTACAATTCGAGGTATGAAAAAATGTTAGTGCTTGTTCACACTGAACTCGCGGGCGCGGGCGCGGGCGCGGTCGCGAAATATCAAACATAAATGAGCTACTATGAAAGTGTTCACACCCAAAACGCGCGCGCGGTGTATGTAGCGTTTACCGCGACCGCGCCCGCGAGTTCAGTGTGAACAAGCACTTAAATACAAAAGTTGTAGAGAATTTAATTCTCTACAATATTGATAATAAATACAAATAGTGTAAAACCCATAGAAAACGAGATGTTTGCAAAAAAATATAAAATGAATAGATTTTTGTGACCTTTGATTTTAAAACTTGCGACCATCCAATTATATGTGAATTTTGAGAACAGTTTTAGGATGCCAAAATACAAGTTTTTACGTGGTAATATACTGGGTATATCGATTTTCCGAGATTTCCACCGAATTTGGCCTAATTTGACTGGACTATAATATACAAAGTTACTCTATGGTGGCAGTGCTGGCTCGCAGTCCGCAGAGGCGTGCGCGTGCGGTGCACAGTGCACGGCAGAAATGACGATGTGCTCTCGCACCGCTCGCTCGAACAATGACGTGACTAGTCGAATGCAAAAAGCCTAACAAAACCGGACAGGCCGGACACCGTTCAATTTTTCCGGACACGCACTCAAAAAGCCTAACCCTGTCCGGCTTTATCCGGACGTCTGGCAACCCTACACTCAAGGGAGACCTGTTCAGCCTTTTAAGTTATGAAATGACTATAGCTGATCAGTGCCGGCTTCGCTGGGCGTCAAAATAAAAATTATTATTAATTGAAATCAAATACTTATTATAGCTTTTGCCACTCATGAATAATGTAGCTTTCACTGGTGAATTAATTTTTTTAATCGGTTCAGTGGTTCCAGAGATTACAAACTTTTATTACCTATATTTAACACTAGTAACGGCCCTCGCTTTGTTTCTGTTTACGTTATACGTTCCTATTTTTGTTTAAATAAAATATAGTCTTTGTTACTCAAAAACAGTACAATATCCTATTGGTGTTTATTATTATTCTAAGCTATTGGTGAAATATTTTTTTAAATCAATCCAGTAGTTTTACAGTTTATTCATTACAAACAAATAAAAAATCAATTGTTTCCTCTTTATTATTATGTATTAGTATAGATTAGTGTATTTTAAAGCCAGCTTAACTGTGTTAACAACTTCCTGCTTGAGATACAGAGTGGATAATGCCATTTAAGTTATGGACTAGATTAAGGGTGGTATTATCACCTACCATCAATATTACTGCTATGATCATTTGCCCTCTATTAAAAAAAAACTTAACTATCTAAGTTCTTCAACCTGCTGATAAGGCGTTCTTTAAAAGACCTTACTTTATCTTTATTACAATTTTATTATGTAATGTGTCATTGTGTCACCATTTTTATCATTGCTTAATCATACTTAATGTTGCATGAATTTCATAACTCTAGTAATGTTGATAAACATTTATAAATTTGATAAAAAAGCGGCCAAGTGCGAGTCGGACTCGCCCATGAAGGGTTCCGTAGCAGCAAGTAACATATTATATAACTAATCCAGCCATAAGTTCTGTTACAAATGAAAATGCTTTTTTTTTAATGAAGTAATGTAATATTAATAAAATTGATACGTACATATTTATTAAAGTCTCAGCAAAAAATAAAAAAAATATTCTATTCGAAATGGCCACCTTTGGCTTTTATACAGGCCTTTAATCTGTTTGGCCACGAATCTATGGATTTACGCACTGTTTCCAAGGGAAATTTCGCCACTGCTCGCTCCAAAGATTTTTTAAGAGACTCAATGTCGCCGTGTCGTTTAGAGCAGGCCATGTCCTCTAAAACTGACCATAATTTGAAGTCTAAAGGGTTGAGGTCTGGGTTAGATGAGGGCCAGTCTTCGGCTCTTATAAAGTCCGGAAATTGGTTTCAAGCCAGGCTTGGGTAGTTCGTGCCTTGTGACCAGGTGTAGAGTCCTGTTGGAAAGTCCACGGTATATTTTTAAAAAGAGTATTGCTGAGAGGTTTCACAACATGATCCAAGACTGTATCTTGATACACTTTGGCTGAAGTTTTCACTCCTTTTGCACAACAATGCAGTTTTGTGACTCCTAGGTAAGACACGCCCCACCAAACCATCACTGACGCAGGATGATGACCACGTTGTACCTTGCCGACCACTTGAGCAGCTTCTTTAGAACTGTGAGCGTACACTTTATCATTTTGCTTATTGTAGTGTTCTTCAATCGTGAAAATTTTTTCATCGGTAAAGAGGATATTTCTGTGCCTTTCACCTGCGTATCGCGACAGAAGGCGTTTTGATCGATCCACTCTCTTTAATTGTAAAGATTGATTTAGGGCATGTCCTGTATATCGACGATAAGCACCGAGCTTCAGGTCTTGTTTTATAATACGCGACAGAGTCCTAGCGGGAATCTTCATTTCTCGCGATAAGATTTTTTGCTTCCTAATGGGGTTTCGACGAATTCTGGCTTTAACAGCATTAACAGCCTTTGTAGTTCTAACAGCACGCGGCCGCCCCAATCTTTTCTGGTCTTCGACAGACGAAGTGTTGTTGTATCTGTTGATACCAAGCTTTTGAAGTGTCTGGAATATGACGGACGGCTCCATACCCACTTTGTGCAAGGCGATCACTGCAATCCTATTTTCTTTAACACCCCATTCCATATTGTAATTTGATAATGAACACGAAAAAGTATCTGAAATGGCGCGAAATCGAAAGAAGTTTTTAAAATACGTATAATATACGTGTTCCAAATTCAAAATAATTAAAAAGCTGAAAAAAAGAAAAGTTTTTATGTAACAGTACTTATGGCCAGACTAGGTATAAAAGTTCTTGTAGTTAGTTGTAACTTCGATCGATGTTTTTTGCGGCTTACGATATATGACGTATTAAAGAAAACTACTTACTAGATCTCGTTCAAATCAATTTTCGTTGGAAGTTTGCATGGTAATGTACCTACATCATATATTTTTTTTTAGTTTTATCATTCTCTTATTTTAGAAGTTACGGGGGGGGGGGGGGGGAAACACATTTTACCACTTTGGAAGTGTCTCTCGAGCAAGCTATTCAGTTTAGAAAAAAATGATATTAGAAATCTCAATATCATTTTTGAAGACCTATCCACAGATACCCCACACGTATGGGTTTGATGAAAAAACAATTTTTGAGTTTCAGTTCTATGTATGGGGAACCCCAAAATTTATTGTTTTTTTTTTTTTATATTTTTGTGTAAAAATCTTAACGCGGTTTACAGAATACATCTACTTTAAACCAAGTTTCAACAGTACAGTTCTTATAGTTTCGGAGAAAAGTGGCTGTGACATACGGACGGACAGACAGACAGACATGACGAATTTATAAGGGTTCCGTTTTTTGCCATTTGGCTACGGCTTACTAATATAAGTTGGATGAAATGGGTGATACAGAGACACACATTTTGAGATTGGAATGGAAACTACTAAACAAAAGTTAAATAAAAATAAAATGAAATAGTTAAATTAGGTATTCATTGAATTAAAAATCATGAAATATTTGACAATAATAGAAAATAAAATAAAATAGGTACCTATAATAGAAAATACGTTTTCAGATGGTTTGGATCGAGACTCCAACGAATCCGTTACTAAAAGTAGTGGACATCGCTGCGGTGACGAAACTGGTGAAGAGCCGAGGTGATATACTGGTGGTCGTAGACAACACCTTCCTGACGCCTTACTTACAAAGACCGCTCGACTTCGGGGCAGATATTGTGGTGTACTCCATAACAAAGTACATGAATGGACACTCTGACGTAATAATGGGAGCTGCCATTGTCAACGATGCGGACTTGGCTGAGAGAATCTACTTTTTACAAAAGTGTAAGTCGATTGCAATTGCATTTTGACTAATTATAATTTTAAATATTGCCACTTGTTAAAACATTCAATGACCCGTTTTTAGTAAAAAGCGTGAACATGCGTCTATTTTGTGTGGTGTAGGTACCTTAGTATAATTTTGGTATAATTGGGTTCAAATAAAAATATTTGGTTTCAACTACTGGCTGATATACTCGTATTAACACATATTGTGGAAAATATGTACATAGGTACATTTTGTTTCAGAAGATATTAATTTATTAAACAGTTCGTTATAAGAGACGTACGTCAGCACTTATAATAAAATTATAACAGTTGCTTTTATACCTGAAAATCCACACAACACCTCCTATCAGTGTTTATAAAGAAATCGAACATAACGTGATATCTTGCATCATGCACGACTTTTTTCCACGTTATTAATTTCCCAATGTAAATATTTATAACTAATGGAATATCGCAACAGTTACGTATTGTTTCTCTGTAAAATGTAATAATAACATGGCATGCATGATAATAATATTATTAAAACATTTGAATTTTACTGCATATAAATTAAAAATATTGACGGAAGATTGGATTGAAACGAAGTAATTACAATTTAATAATATATATACGTAATGGTGTAATATGGTGCATAAGGTAAAATTTACGTACTCATGATATGCTTCATGCTAATTGAAATTTATGGTGAAGTGAGTCATGCAAGTCCATATAAAATTTGCAATATCATTCTGATTTTACAAAGATTTTTTCCGGTTCACGCTGAAGGCTGACGTAAACTAGTATAAAAAGATATTTTACAATTGAAAAGAGTGTCTTTTGAATTGAAAAGAATAACTTTACATTTTCTATTTCATATACATTTCTAGGGATCCGTAACTCAAAAGGATAAAACGGGACGTTTATTAAACAATTAGGGTACACTTCGCTGTCCGTCTGTCCTCTGTCTATCAAGAGCTGTGAAAAATCAAGCTTCCAAGTTAACGCCGCGCCGTATATTTTGACACTCCCAAGAGAATCAAACCCTGGAACTTTCCGTTAACCAGAATCTTGTTTTGCAAGAAGCAATGTCGCCAATAATAACTCCAGTAATTAATAAATATATTTTTTGACAGCAATGGGAATAGTACCGTCGCCTATGGACTGCTACCTAGTGAATAGAAGTCTGAAAACTCTGGCGTTGAGGATGGAGCAGCACAAGAAGTCTTCGTTAGAGATCGCGAAGTGGCTTGAGAAGCACCCCAAGGTGACCGAAGTTATGCATCCTGGTAAGTCTTTGGTTGTACGCAATATTCGCGATATATTCCAAGACGTATCATACCTATAGTTACTCACAAACACAATACCTACAAAAGGATCTGTAGAATAATAATTATGTACCTACCGACAGAGTACCGTGCCATTATTTTTTCATTGTAACTTGAAGAGCTCAGTTAATCCGTTAAATTAACCGATACTCTACCTTCTCATGTATAAGTTTCAGTTATCTGCAGTGAGCGTCTATTTTATTGCATAACTAGGTATTTTTCTTATTTAATATGATATGAATGACAATTAACAATACATCCATAACGAAATCAACAGTAGGTATCTAATATTAGCCAATGAAAGGTTTTACATCACGGATTACCTAAGAGTAGGTACTATAAACTTCGGCACCGATTAATCAACTTTCTTGAAATATAAGTCTTGACACGTGAGACGCTTCAGTTTGACCGATTAATGATGATTAATATCTTGATTGCGCTTAATTGTCTTTAATCACAAATAAATTGAGATAATTAACATTGATGTCCTCGCGTGTCGGTCAACGCACAATGTACATTCGGTTTTTAGGGTACCGAAGTAAAATTGGAAGTAATCGAAACCCTTATAGTTTCGTCATGTCCGTCCGTCCGTCTGTCCGAAGCCAAGTGCCGAGACCCTTATGTTCGGTTTACACGTATTAAGATAATTTTAATTCAGTTAAATCCGGTCTTAATGTGTTACGTACACATTAAGTACACATTTCAGCTTTTAACTCAAAGGCTGGGCGATGATTTGTTAGTCAATCAGGATACTCCCTTTTTTAAATTTAAATTAATCGTGTGTTTTATTATCATTATGAAGGGTGGTATATGTTATTCTAAATTCAGCGTATTATTATGTTACGCATTTAATTTCTGTCATAAATAAATAAATACGTGTATTACATTATTTTTGAAAGTTATTACTGGTATCTACCAGTAATTCATTCGTCGTTTCTTCCTACATGATACAGCTTTCCCGAAACTGTAGTTAATCAAATATGACATTAATAAATGTAATACATAATAATATGATGTATGTAGTATGTACCTATACCCAGTTCTGTACCTATAAATGTCCTTACCAGTCTGCTCTGAATTTCGGTATTTGGGCTCAATCATTCAAAATAATGGTGACATTGACCTGGATGTGACACATCGGATCAATGCAGGTTGGATGAAATGGCGACAGGTCACAGGAACTATTTGCGACCCACGCAGGCCCCTTAAAGTGAAGGGTAAAATCTATAAATCCATCATAAAACCTGTCGTAATGCATGGATCAGAATGTTGGGTTACAAAGAAGGCGGATGAGAGATGAGTGCATGTAACAGAGATGAGAATGTTGAGGTGGATGTGTGGAGTGACGAGAATGGATAAAATAAGGAATGAGTATACATATTTGAGGAAGTTTGATAGTGGCAAAAATTACAGAAAAGTTGAAAGGGAACTGAATGTCGTGGTATGGGCATGTGATGAGGCGAGAGAGGAAACGCATGTGGCGAGAAGAGTGATGGATAGACGAAGGGGATGAGGACGACCAAAGAAAAGATGGATGGATTGTGTTACAGATGATATGAAACATAAGAGAGTTAGTGTAAAGGCTGATAGGGAAGTGTGGAAGAGGAACACATAATTATTGCGCCGACCCCAAATAAAATTGGGAAATGGGCAGGATTATGATGATGTATGTACTTACATATATTAAGATTCGCACTTGGCCCAGCAAAAGCTAAATAAAATATTTAGGTACTTTATTTACAATAAACGTTTTAAATGAATATCTCTGGATATAGACATTTGACGTCAATGAAATTCATTTTCCTCATGTGTAGAAATATCTAAAAAATATGTATCTATGCAAATTATCTCTTAAAGCAGCTAAATATAGCACCATTTACATTGCGTAGGTTTCGCGCGCGTAATAAATGAGGTACACTTAGGTTGCTAGTAGTAATATGCTAAGTATGTATTTTGAGATGAGCTTACAGTTTCTGTGCTACATAACCGTGAAAATGTTTTTTTTAAATAAAACCTTAACATTAAAAAAAACTTTAGCTTTACGGGAATCATAGGATTAGGACAGATAGTTCAATATGGTATTTAATTTAATTAGAAAGTGCATTTATTATTTTGGTAAATTTTATAAAACGAAAGACATAAAATCCTTGTGCTGAGATGTATGTGAGAGCGGAAATTAAAAGTAAGTTGAGAATGAGTGAGGTTACTTACAGATAGTGCTTGTTCATACTGACTCGCGGGCGCGGTCGCGAAATATCAAACATATGAACTACTATGAAAGTGTTCACATTCAAAACGCACTTGCGGTATAAGTAGCGGGCACGCTAGCGACAAGCGCGCGCGGCCCGCTAGCGGCAATATCAAACGCATGAGAATGTATGAGTGTGTTCACACTGAACTAGCGGCGGAGCGCGCGATTCACTCGCGATGTCAGGTAAGTTCAACCATTTTGAACTTGTCGCCATTTGTCGCTAGAAACGATAGCACATGAATTATGTCCCCAGATTAAAGGGTTGTTCTTTCATCTAAGATCATGTCCTTCAATACAGAAGAGTTTATTAGTACTATTCAGGCTAGAACTGATTTGATTTGAACTCAGATTTGGCAGAGTAAACACAGGCATCTTATGAACAGAAACATTCTTAATAAACTATGGAAGGAAATTGCTGAATTGTTTCCTGATATGGAGGGTGAGTACCTAAATGGATCTTTAGGTATGAATTTTCGGTTAAAAAAAGATCGTCGTCCATGTTTTCAACCTCTGACAACATGTCACAATCGCGCAAACGCCTGGCGGCCAGTGTGAACACGAATCCGCCACCGCGCCCGCGCCCGCGCCCGCAAGTTCAGTGTGAACACTCACTTAACCGCTTATTAGGATATTAGTTTCTTTTCATTGGAACGCTTATTTTTCATAGTTTTGTATGTTGATTATCGTATTAAAGGATGTTTGTATTGCTCATTTTTGCATTGTTCTCCTACTGACCTAAGATCAATAACTTCGACAAGTGTGTGAGCAAGTCAAAAACAAGAGCCCGTTTCGAGCACGCACGGTTTTCGCATAATTAAGACGTATGTATGTAGCTATTACTCCGTACAAAATGAAAATTGATGTCAGCAGCGCGGAATTTAAATGACCAGTCTGCACGTCTGTTAATTTCATGGAATGCTTCGATTAATCTCTGCTGGTAGTTTTTGCGTTCCGTCCCGTACATTATCTTAATTATTTTATGTAACCTTGCGAAACTCGTTTCATCTGGATGCTGAAATAACAAGACAGTGATCCTCAAGAGAACTTTTGATATTCACTTACAATAATTTTATTATTAAAATTTATGTAATGAGCAATAACGACATGAGATAACTATATTTTGATGAAAACGTGACTCGGCATCGATAAAGTTAGGGTTCAGTACAACAGGTCACAATAACAGCATTTTTGCAATATCTTCATTTCAAGTATTGAATTGATGTAATATGTAATGTAACGTGGATATTATAATAAAATATATGTATACAAGCACGTAAAATCGCTTTAATGTATTGATATTGTTATACTTTAAACATTTTAGAATCTTAAGGAAAAACAGCTCCTCACTACCTATTTATTAAGTTTTCTAAACTTGTTAAAATTTAATAAACTAATAATTTCATGAGCAATGAATGTTTAAATATGATTAATTTTAAACTTGTTGCGAAATATGTTTCTTTATGCTGAAAGAATCAATAGGTACATACAGCACTGGATAATTAGGTATTTGCGGTTCCGGTTTTCACATTCAATGGCACGGTGACAATTGTCTTAAAATAGCACATCATTTCTGTCGTCATGAGATACTCAGACAGAAAATTTTATTTCTTGTTAGGAAAAGTCTTATTCACGTTAATACATAATACTAACTAACTTACGTTATACGTATTCATATTTGTACGCTACCAATTCAAAATTTTAATGTTGTTTTTCCAGGCCTTACTTCCCATCCGCAGCATGAAATAGCCAAAAGGCAAATGTGTGGGCATTCTGGCGTATTCAGCTTTAAGCATTCTGGTGGGTTAGAAGAATCTAAGAAATTTTTGACCGCAATTAAAGTATTCTTATTAGCGGAAAGTCTTGGAGGATACGAAAGCTTAGCAGAGTTACCGTGAGTTTCATTTTGTTAAATACACCAATTTTTTACATCAATTTTTGGGGGGCGCTATGTGTTGAAGTGTAGCGAAGTACGTCGATAAATAGCGCTTGGTTGGTAATTAGAGAGGACGCTATTAGGGATGAATTATGCTAGACCGTGTCGGGCACGAGCCGTGCCCCGTACTAGGCACTTCCCTAACATTTTACGAGACTCGGACGCGGACGTCACATGGTATAGCATGACCGCTCGATGTCCGCGTCATATAAATTAAACACCATTAAGACTAGACTATGGGGTCATTATGATAATAATGTGTATAATCATCATATTTTCAAGTATAATTATAATATTATAGTCCCGACGCTAAGCAGGAAGAAAATCGTACATTGACCTGTTATTACCTGTCTCTATCACTCCCGCGTAAATATAATGCGTCTCCCTCGCACAGTGCAATGGCCGCCTTTCTATGCGAGCGAGACGAGACGCATTATATTTACGCGGGATTGACAGAGACAGGTAATAAAAGGTTAATGTACGAATTTCTTCCTGCTTCGCATCGGGACTATAGTGTGTTTCACGTAAGAGTTCCGTTCGCTGTCATACTATACTTGCATGTAGTATGCTAGCGGAATACTATATCAACTTTACGTACTACATTACAGATCTTTAATGACTCACGCGTCTATCCCTGCGGAGCAGAGAGTTGAGCTTGGTATAACGGACTCCCTGATCAGACTGTCGGTGGGCTTGGAGGATACAGAGGATCTCCTGCAAGACCTTGACCAAGCACTTAATGTCGCGTTTACGTCTTAACACACCACACCTATTACGAGTAGGATGGGGAAAGCTTTGCATTTTTCTTGACATTTTATACCAACTAAAATTCACTTTGAACAGTTCTATAATCCATTCGGTGGTGCTAAAGCGAAATAATATACGTGTCCGAGTAATATTCAGTATTCAATACAATGGACTAGATTTTTTTTGTAAAATATTCTCAGAAATCATCTCTGATTTTCTGTCGCGGTTATTATTCTAAGGTCGCGGTATTAAATTCTTCGAAGCATAATGAAATTGAATATTTTATAACTACTGTTTGAGAAGTTGAATTGAAACAGATCTCTTACGTACCTATTTATGATATTGAACAAATGCAAAGCTATTTCCTATACTACTATAATGTATAAGAACAGAATATGCGAAGTATATAACTATGTATATAGATATAATATTAATGCATACATTTTATAGTTACTACGACCTAAAGGTTAAAAAAATTGTGTTATTTGTGTTTTAACTGTTTACACTTTTATATTATAGTTATATTGTAATTAGCTAATTGACTGACTATATATTTGGATTATATAATATTAATAATTATTAGAATCACAATAATTATAACCAATATTATGTTTGCACTTTTCGTTTTAAGCATATTAATTAAAAGGTATCCTGAATCTAAAGTTTGATCTGTTATACATTTTAGGCAGATTAGCTGTCAGGTATTTTATTTATACACAATTTTTATCAAATTAATTTTTACATTTTATGAAGCAGTTTTTAATTTAATTAAACATTGTTTATAATTTGTTAAGGGTCGGCCGTACACGCCGTACACAAAAGTTTGACATTAAAATGACACAAAAGAAAACAGATAATTTTAATTTATTTGTCATATAATTTACCTAATCATTTCGATATTGCATTTCATATTATGTTCCTAAATATATTAATTAAATAATTGTAGGTACTTATTTTTAAAAAAATACCTTAATTATGTTATGACTTTTAAAGGTATAAAGACCATAGAAGAATAACATAATTTATTGTTGAAGGAAATAATAAAAAATACATGTCCTTAAAAGTTAATATGCATTAGAAGGGACCAGAATATATTGTGTTCATAACATAGCACCGATGAGGAGATTGTCAGTACCGATGTGGGGGTGTATTGTGTAGAAATACTTAAGACAGTGTTTAGCATAAGGTTAAGTGAGGTTAAACAACATGTGCGCCGGGTTAAATAAGCGCATTTTAAAACGGCTCCAATGTAATCATTTCCTTTCGATGATCTTTTTGTGTTGGTAATTCATTACTGAAGAACGGGAGTCTTTCATTCTGTGTATCCTGGCGTTATATACAGACAAACCTTGGAGCCACATATTCCACTGATTCAGTATTATTCTAACTCAATCCTACCTCGTGGTCTATACTAACTTGTTATAATAATATGTTACCCTACATAATTGACTTATAAGTTGTTTTATCTGTTTTGAACTGAGTTTGTTATAAATATCTAGTTTATAGTATTTTATTCTTAATGTTACAAAATCTGTGTGTTACTATTTTACAGTTATGTTTATTTATTTGCACCTTCGTATAAGATACGGTAAAATCAGTCTGAAAATAAATATTTTCGCATGGTTATGTTCTTTTCTTTTGTTTTTTTTCTCACGTTTATTACGGTTCCGTAGCCAAATGGCAAAAAACGGAACCCTTATGGATTCGTCATGTCTGTCTGTCTGTCTGTCCGTATGCCACAGCCACTTTTCTCCGAAACTATAAGAACTATACTGTTGAAACTTGGTAAGTAGATGTATTCTGTAAACCGCGTTAAGATTTTTACACAAAATAGAAAAAAAAACAATAAATTTTGGGGTTCCCCATACATAGAACTAAAACTCAAAAATTTTTTTTCCATCAAACCCATACGTGTGTGGTATCTATGGATAGGTCTTCAAAAATGATATTGAGGTTTCTAATATCATTTTGTTCTAAACTGAATAGTTTGCGTGAGAGACACTTCCAAAGTGGTAAAATGTGTGTCCCCCCCCCCCTGTAACTTCTAAAATAAGAGAATGATAAAACTAAAAAAAATATATGATGTACAATACCATGCAAACTTCCAACGAAAATTGATTTGAACGAGATCTAGTTAGTAGTTTTTTTAATACGTCATAAATCGTAAACCGCAAAAAACATCGATCAAAGTTATAAGGAACTACAAAAACTTATATTATGTTACTTGCTGCTACGGAACCCTTCATGGGCGAGTCCGACTCGCACTTGGCCGCTTTTTATTATAGGTAATGTTTATACTAGGGAAACTAGTGAACAGGCCAGTAGATGGTAAGTGGTTACTGGCACTTGCAAGTTATCAGATAAACATGACGCGATTAAGTCTACCTAATGTTCGTAAATAATAAGGTAGCCATGATTTTGCTTTTAAAATGTGGGGATATTGTAACAAACACTGACTGCTAATCCGTTTCACAACTTTTATGAATCTGACGTCGCTGTTATAAAAAGACAATGTAAGTGTGATGTGTCTTTGTAAGAAAGGCTGATTATGCTATACGCTGCAATTTCGACCTACTATAGTAGGTATATTTACATTACATAGATACTTTCCCGAGAAAGTAATTTTAGTGGACATCGTGAAAGTATTTATCCCTGAAAAAAAATATAAAAACGTTTTCACTACAATATCTACTTTACAAATTGCTTTTGTCCTTATCAACCGCTACGTAACACAATATATGTAAGTGCGTTTTGTTAAAAGGTATCAAGATTAGATCACCCGCGCATTGGAGTGGCCAATCGAAGTATTAGTTACTGATAACAATAGACAATAGTGCAATGGTGCAATGTGTCATTTGTTGCGAGTAAGTCCACGGCTTATTTTGCTACTGGCAACTGAACTGGTACTACATTAGGGATAGGTACTTGTCGCCTATTACCAGTACCATACTTGCACCACTGTCGGCTCCACGGAACACAGACATCGTCGACTCCGTAAAATATAAATAGTGATAGGAGCTCCATCATTTCTGTATCCAAGGTATGCAGATACGATCCACACATTAACTTAGAAAATAACTGGAGAAGTGAGAATATAACCTATACCTAGATCAACTCTTTAAATAATAATAGAACAGAAATACCGATGCAATCGCATGAATTATTTCACATCGAATCATACTGTGCGCGACCGCTGTTGTAATCAACCGGTTTTGTTTTTGTTTTCGCCCATTATGTAGATATAGTGTAACCTTTCTTGCTATAGGTATAGGTATTTTTATAAACAATTCTCGTCTTTGTATTGGATTAATTCTATTATAGGCACTTACTTAGCTATCAACTAAATATTTGAAAACGTAACTTGTACCTAATTCCACAGAGTAGGTATTTAAATTTAACACTAGTTAGTCTAAGACCTAGGTACGTGGTAATTCTATTAACCACATCAAGGTCGGTTTAATAGAATTTTATAAATCCCAATAAAAACTAGTTTTGATTTGTTATGTGATAACTGATGATCAATATTATTTAATACTAAAGTATAATACATATACCTATCGCAAAAGTCTGTAATATACATAGTCCTATAATGTACCTGCGGGTTTCAAGTTTCGGGGGGGGGGGGGGGGGGGGGGTTCAAGAAAATACGACTAAAAGTACATAAAAATAATCCTAAAGAAAGTTGAGACTTTATTTTTTCTCACGACGTATGTGCCATCTATTATTAGTTTAGTCAAAAAGTTCAAAAAACGTGTTTAATAGAAATAAAGAATAAATAAATGTTTTTAAGGGTTTATTAGCACATAAAAATGTCAGTCCTTAACTTTTCGGTGAGGGGGGGGGGGGGGTGGTTTGAAACGCCCCCTTGGCTACGCCCATACCTGCCTGCCACCTGCTATTATAACAACTCTTATATTACGGTAACCCTCACTGCAGATAGCTACAGCGAAGCCTGGGTACGCTTCGCTGTGGCAACTGTTACCATTGCAACGAAAAGAGCGATGGGAAATAGGTATAAATCGAAACCCTGGAAATTCCTCATTCCCTCGGAACTTTTTTAAAAATGTTTTTATTGATAACACTGAAGCTCGTCGAACTCTACAACCAAAATCGGTTGAGAAACAGTCGAGAGAAAGATACCCGATCTGTTTTGTTTGCCTATTTTTTTACGGGTATTTAAATATCTTCGTAACAATATTCCATTAGCTAACAGATAAAATTCAGTACGGTGTGTAAAGTACCTACCTAGGTACTTACCTAACTGAATTTTTTCAGTTACGTTTAGGTACCTACTTGAATGTTTAAATACAATACATACCTATCTTACCATCAACTAACACAATTTTATTTGATTTCCTATTTCCAGATGCCACTTCGCTGGGGTATTGTTGCTGCTGGTAAAATCAGCCATGACTTCGTGAATGCTTTTAACTCTTATCCGAACAAGGGTGACCAAGTGATAGCCGCTGTGGCTGCGCGTGACAAAACTAGAGCAGAACAATTAGCTAAGACACACAATATCGCGAAGGTCTTCGACAATTATCGGGATCTGGCTAATAGCAGTGATATCGGTACAGTTTCTCAAGAATGCTCTTCAATTCTATTTGTGTTGTTTTATAACTTACATTCGTTAGATTTTTTAAGTGAATCTATCGACGACGAGGTAAAAAATGCGTCGTTCATCATGGTGACAGGTTCATCACCAATAGACTTACAAAGACGTAGGTACTTACCTGTTAATTCAAATTCAAAGTCATTTTTTAATCAACCAGCTTTTCGCAAATGTGCTTTGTCATGGAGAAGAAAAGCCGTAAAGAAACTCCTCAGCACATCTTTTAAAAATACATTGATATATTTATTACAAAAAAAATTAAGTACTAGCTTGTACGGAACTGGTTGCAGAGCAGGAGCCCAATTCTCATTTCGTAGAGATACATGTCTAACAGAGATATGTCGAAAAAACATGGCCGATTGACCTCGTTATATTCGAGGTCGGCCATGTTTTTTCAAGATATCTCTGTTAGACATGTATCTCTACGAATCTGTTAGACATGTATCTCTACGAAATGAGAATTGCCCCCCAGGTCATTTCCATGCGTCTTTGTCATTTAAGTAATCATCTACAGTATAGTAACCTTTTTGTAAGCCTTTTTGTTAAGTCGCCCTGTTGTACTTAATATGTTGGAAATTATTAACAGATATAAATAATGTTCCAAATGGAGATAATTATACGTGCGTACCTACCAATATATGAATGTGCTCATATTCATTCATATCTCTAGCACAAAATCTAATTTGTGTCTGTAGCATAATATAACTAATACCTACTTAGTAGGTAGGTACTATATTCACAATACAATTTGTATGACCAACAATACATTTGACATTTTCAGATGTTGCGTACATCGGAGCCTTGAATCCGAACCATTATGAGTTGTCCAAGCTGTTCCTCGAATCTGGGAAGCATGTATTGTGCGAAAAACCGCTTTGTCTTAACTATAAGCAAGCTCTAGGTATAATCGACATTGCTAGAGCGAAAAAACTGTTTCTAATGGAAGCAGTTTGGTCAAGATTCTCTCCTGCCTATATTGCTTTGGAGAAAGAAATGAATGCTGGAAAACTTGGAGACGTTCAGTTTGTGGAAGTAAATTTTGGTGCTCCCATGCATACAGTTGATAGAATTAGGTAAGATATTGAATATAGGTGTAAAAAGTTAAAATGTTAAAAAAGTCAGGATGTTCGTTTAAATTTCATTGGAGTACAATTTTAAATCTACCTATAATTTGCCAACAGCCTCAATAATCGCCTAAGTAAGGTAATAATTGATGCATCCATAAAGTCCACCATGGAATTGGGCGCTAACCACAGCGCTGATTAAAAATTTGCGTTGGTTATAAATTAAGATAAATAATTAGAAAAATAATTATAGATATGCAACTGTTCGCTTCGAGAAACCCAAGCAAAGCAGGAGCAGGCAAGCAAGTAGAGTTTGCCTTAGTAAAAAATGTTTACACGGGATTTTTTATGCACATATTTTTTTTATTTGCGAACCGATTGAAATAAAACAAACACCAAATGTAACCTTAAGCTGTCTTCAATACACTGCATGGTTGGTTTTTCCGAGTTTATAAGATTAGCGAGTTCAAATGCACAGACAAACAGACAAAAATTCTAATTAGTCTTAATAAATATCCTCAATTATAGTTTTTTCAAAGATCTTTCATGTACAACCATCGGTCGGTACGTAGGTACCTATAGATTGTTGAAAAATGAAAACTTACTTTAAAAAGAAATATTGCAGTAAAAAGGAAATGGGCGGCAGTGCTATACTAGACATCGGCGTGTACTGTCTACAATTTGCCCAATACATCTTTAAGGACGAACCGATAAATGTAACCGCGGTGGGAGAGTTGAATGAAAACGGAGTGGACATTGTGGACACAGTCATACTTGAGTACAAAGGCGGCAGAAGGGCAGTACTCAATGCACATTGTAGGGTGAAATTGTGGAACAAAGCTACAGTAGTTGGGACTGCTGGAAGAATGACGGTAGGTGTAAATTGATGTTACCTAATTCTTACCATGCAGTTTATACATGACGACATTGTAGCCTAGTATGTGATCCTGCCTGCGAAGCAAGGGGGTCCCGGGTTCGATTCTCGGCCGGAGCAGATATTTGTGACAGATAAATATTTATACTCGGGTCATGGGTGTTATTTATTTGTATTGTACTGTGGGTTTATGAGTGTGCAAGCGTTTAAGTTTACAAAGATGAATCCATAATACTATACAATACATATACAATAGGTTTGTCTACTTCGACGAATTAGAAAAGATACCTATGTATTTTTGGAAAGTCGGACAAATATCAAAGCATGGGCGTAGCCAGGTTTTAGTTTCGGGGGGGGGTTTGTTCAAGAAAATACAACGACTAAAAGTACATAAAATAACCCTAAAGAAAATTGAGACTTTACTTTTTCTCACGACGTATGTAGTGCCCTCTATTATTAGTTTAGTCAAAAAGTTCAAAAACGTGTTTAATAGAAATAAAGCTCCTAAAAATATGTGCGATAGCTCATGTGATTCGGAACGACGTCTAGAAAAATGTTTTAAAAGGGTTTTTATTAGCACATAAAAATGTCAGTCCTTAACTTTTCGGGGTGGGGGGTTTGAATCCCCGAAACCCCCCCCCCCTGGCTACGCCCATGTATCAAAGTCATTTCGGCATGTAAAAATGGAAAGTATGGAAACTTATATCTTTTCAGTTGGAAGAACCTTTTCACTTCCCAAATACATTAATCAAAGTTGATGGACAAACGGAAGAATTCTCTCTTCATACATCCAGTCTACCTTATAATTTCGACAACAGTGCTGGATTGGTATACCAAGCAATGGAAGTAGCAAGATGCATCAAAGAAGGTAAGAAAGTTTGTCTTTACCTTTTAGTTTATGAGTCACTACAATTTACTAGAGGAGTCATTAATTGGTACTGACTTTGTTACATTAATTATTGCACATTATCTACAATCTTTCTATCTGCGTTTGGAACAGATAACGAAACCTACTCCTGAACGAGTGACCCACTACTGTTTTAGTGAGACGACGGTTTATATAGGAGGTGCTGTAATCAATCTACAGTTATATTCCGAAACGTGCCTTAAATATTATTTATTGCAGAACGCCTAACAAGCAAGCTAGCACTATAATATTGTAAATGTTGGTAGAAGTTATATTTTATACTATCCTATTGATGCATACCTTTATTCCAGGGCTTATAGAATCACCTCGAATGAGCCATCAAGAGAGCCTTCTTCTAGCTAAGCTTGAAGATGAAGTGCGCAAACAAGTGGGCGCGCATTTCGACGTGGATGACTGAAATGACTACAGGATCGGTGACAACCACAGACATGCGACTACGATATGATTATTAGCATATTTTGATAGTATTTAAAAATTATATATTCCTTATTAATACCTTATTTATAAGTACCTACTATTATTTCTTCTGTGTTAATACGCACGTACCTAATTTTTTTGGTTTTAATATAAGTAATTCCTAGTTTTAAGATATTTTAATAATATTATTTGAAATTTATGAATATATTTTTGTAGTGTTTGATTTTAATGCCCAAATTCATTAACATAATTTTCATTAATTTTCCTTCGATGGATACCACCGTGGGCTCCATTATTTAAAAAAGTAAAAGATCTACCTACAGATGGTTTCATTAAAGCATTGGCTCTTCTATCTATTAGCGGGAAGGCGGATCTCGTAAGTAACTGAAAAGTATCGGCACTCCCCATCGTAATGAAAATGCAGAGAGAAGGCTTGTAACAAACACACGTATTTTGTTATAATGTCCGAAAGACTTGGCTATGGCTTAAACGCTAATGTAACAACAACGATCGGTATTAAAAGTTATACAAAGATCGAAATTTTACTAGTAGGGGTCACCCCGTTCACCTGTCCCATACGGCCGCAGTTGATCACAAATAATCATTGATAGCTAGCCTGGTCCAATAAGTTAATGAGTAGTCGATCAACTTACAACTACACGGTAGCCTACATTGCGCGTGGCGCGACACGCACTTGAGAGTTCATTCTTTGAGAGAGTCAATAAAAAAAACTTTCAAAAGTCAATATTATTTATACAAAGGTCAATATTATTTATATTCAAATGACAAAATTTATTCCAGTATAAAAGCTTTAGGTGGAAATGGATCAGCCAAATCATATTGTCTAAAATATCTTGATACTAAACATATGAATAAGTTTAAGGGCATCACATTAATTCTAGTGTTTTCATCTTCTTCATCAAAGTGTGATCTAAAAATAAAAAAATATCATTTACTGTATACATTCTTAGTAAAATGAGTTAGTAAATGTAATTTATGCCATCTACAATATGTTTAAACGCAAGCAATTAACTACAGTAAAGTTTACAAAACAAGATAAAAATTGAAGACATGCTCATTGCTCACATAAAAAGTGCAATTTAACATTTAATTTGCATAGGGAAGGGACTGGTGCCCATGTTAAAAACATTTAGCACACAAGAATTCGTTTATTATTGTTTGGAACATGTTCTGATTTTTATTTGTTCTCTTTTTTTTTGTTACTTTGGTCATATGTATTTGTATGGTATTAAAAGGTGTTAAGAGAAATAAATGTCATATAATATACAAAAATCCCGTATTGCAATGTTGGCCTGCCATGAACTACGAAAATTCTCAACCGATTTTGATTATATTTTGCATGGTGTGTAATTTGAACAACATAAAGGATAGTATTTTTGGACCTGATAGGTTGCGCTGTTGTCGAGATACCAGATTATAAGAGACATTGAAATGCTGCCGTAGCAAAAGTTAAGATGAACATGTAAAATAGATGTGGAATTCTCAGGGATCATTCAAAATATTAGAAATTATAAAATCCGAAATAATATCTAAGATTTCACAAAAACAAATCTGTGATTAATCACTTGTAAAATACATACCTTATTTCTGCACATTTTCTGGCCAAGGTTCTTAAAATACTAATAGTATCAGACAAG
Source organism: Thymelicus sylvestris (assembly GCA_911387775.1). Taxonomy (NCBI): domain Eukaryota; kingdom Metazoa; phylum Arthropoda; class Insecta; order Lepidoptera; family Hesperiidae; genus Thymelicus; species Thymelicus sylvestris. Next base: position 6,464,757 of record OU426886.1, read on the forward strand.
AGTGGTTGTCTAGTGCATGCCAAAAATGCATATATCCATTGACCTGAAATGCAAAAATATACATTTATGATTAGTTTAACAGAACTATTGTCTACTTATGGAGTATAAAATTTATTTAGACTTTACTCAAATAGCATTAACCTATATTTGTTAAGCATATATGTATTATTAAATGTAATTTTATTATATGAATTCATAAAAACTGAACCACCATTATTCTATTTTATGTTGTGGTGTATAATCAATGACGACTTCTCATAAATAATTAATAAGTTTCACTAACTAATAATCTAAGTAGTGTAGCAATATTACCTGTTTTGTAATCAATGGTCTGACCAGGTTCAATATCATTTAGTCTTTCTATTAGACATTCCAAGCCTTTATCCAAGATTGAATGTTTTAAACCAAATACGCAAGTCAATGTAGGCTCATTGTTTTCAAAAAATTGTTTCCAATGATTAACATTGTTTTCATCAATCTTTATGTCTGTGAAATCTTTTGGCCATAATGTTCTTTTAGCTTGCAATCGTGATATATACATTCGGACATCTGAGAAGTCTGCAACTTGTAGGTTTTGCCACTCTTTTGTTGGTAATAAAAAATCGGGAGCAGTTGCATATTCAATCTGAAATTAAATAAAAAGTATTAGTTTATCTTTGTTTTGAAGTCACACAATTATTAAAAAGGTTAAGGTTAAAAATTACCTCTTCTACAAAACGAGATTGATTTTGGGCAAATTGTGAATAATCATTTGCGCTTTTTGTCACTTGAGAATAGTTTTTACGTTCTTGAATAACCTTCAGTAGATATTCCTCACCATTTGTAGGTATGTCTTTTACTTCTACATTAGGATTTATAGGAAAACAAGGGGACATTGATCTTACGCTTTCATCATTTACATCTAGACTGGCCTTATAAAGGACAAACTTATTTGATGCCATTTTCTTTTATTACAAAGAAGTTACTCTGAATATGTTAAACCCCAATAAATCTTATGTAAGCGAGGAAGTGTTCTCAGTACTGTTCAGAGCAGAGTAGAATTAGTTCTCAATTGTAATAATCTTCTTTTTAATAGATCCGTTACAGAACTTAGGAAAGTGGTGGCAAGAGACTGCCACAAAGTTTCGTTTCAGTTGGAACCATGGTTAAATTTTAATTCATCTTTATTGAACACTTGGATTATTTCTGATCATCACACAGTCCACATCAGTCACACATCACACACTAAAGTGGCCAAATTGCAAGTAAAACCAGCAAGGACGTTAAATCTCTATTACAACAAATATGACTTTTTATAAAAAATTTCTTCACAACAAAAATAAATTCACAACTTAAAAACTTTAATTTTATTCAATTTGTCACTTTGACACTTGACAGTCTTGACATTCATCATTCACAATCCCTACGTTCCACTAGACGATCACAACGATCACGCTCACGACCGCGGTTTTTCCTGTTCCACTAGCTTGTGAGTGTTACAATCATACACCCAAGTGGAACGGGCACTTCGAACCACCCCGTGAGGTGGGTTGTTTTGAGCGTGCCGTGAACTGCCGTGAGCGAAATTAATGACGTCATCAATGACGTTTTCACCGCGACCATGACGACCGTGGTCGCCATGTGGAACGCGTTTTGATCGTTGTGAGCGAAGTGAGCGTCCACTGGAACGCAGCCAATCACAATCAATCGTGACCATGGATTTAATTAAACTCTATTTGGATCATAGACTTTGTAGAGGTACTTGAAGTTCGATTCCGACATTACGTCATCGATGACGTCATATCGGAATAACACATTCGACCAATCACACGCCGGATTGAGTTTATCCTTCATAACAAGTCATAAGTCACACATACACACACTTAGGTACATAAAAAAAATCACAACTTCGCCGAACAAAAACATACTTCAGAAATATATGTTTCTCATTTTAAGTGACATTGTACTTTATGTATTGTCTTATGAGAAATAAAGATTCTTTATACTTACTTAGAAAAAATGTCCTATTTTGATATGGTTCTTCAAAATGTTTCCTCTAGGTTATTTTTCTGGTAGTAATCATTATAATATTGAAATAATACATTTTTTTAAATTTCTTCAAAATTACCAAATTTTAATTATTGCATTATGAGTAATTTAAAAATGAAGGTACACAAATTACGGTACATCTATATTATAATTTCATCTTAGATGTTTTTAAACCATTATAAAAAAAATCGCTATCTAATGATATATACCCTGAGACTATACATAACATGGACACAATAAAAATATGGTCCTTCTTATATGATGTCATCGATCCTCAGGTACCACTACGATGTTATCTATCCAGTTAGAGTAATATATCCATGATCGTGATATAAATACCCACAGACTCGGTAGAGAACCATAGATTATAGTAGAATCCATAATTCGACGGATCACTTTGACAAATAATTTCTAACATTTTTTTATATCTTTTATGAATGCGTGTCCCACTTGATGGTAAGTAGCGATGTAGTCGTGGGTGGTAAAACCATAGACATAATACTACTAGACAAGGTATCTGATCATATGTAAGTGAAACCGTCACGCTGCGAAGAAAGGCAGGAGGTAAACCTATCCTTGTCTTACTTACGAGTTACGCGAGTCTCCTTGGTCTCTTTCTCTTTCTAATAGCGTGACACAAAGAAGGCCCGCTTGTCTAGTCTAGTAGTATTATGTCTATGGGTAAAACGCAATAACAATCTGTGTTTGTCTTATCATGGAGTATAGACGAAAGAAGAGCCATCTCTGTGTATGAACTATGAAGTGTCCGTAAAAATGCGTCCAATAACGGGTGGCGCTGCGGTGCGGAAGGATAAATTTTATTCAACTCAGCATCAGCAAACTTCATTCCGCAGCCGGCAGCTCCCACTGCATCGTACTTATTGCGTCGCTAGCGCTATTGTCGTATGACGGTCATAGATTAAAGTATTTAAATATACTAATGTAATGACGGTGCTAATACCGGAAAAAGTACCTACCACAAACACTAAATTACCTTGCAGCTACTAGTTGGTCCACGGGCAACAGTCCAATACGTTTTTCTCTACCAACTAGTTAGTCTACGCAGTTGGTTTAATCTAATATTTAAAATAATGATTTATGCTTCGAAGAGGTACCTACCTTGTGATATTGGATTTTTGTTTGTATGGTGTCTTCTAACAGTGTATATAACTATGCATATCACAGTTATTTAGTGTTTATTTAAAAGTAATTAAAGATTTCATAAGTAAAACATAATTATAATCAAACTATATTTAATTAGTAGCTAACTAAACTATTCTGCATTACTTTCTTTGGAATTTAGTAGAGAAGTAGGCAAATCACAGCCCATGTATTTATCTTCTTTAACTGCGTATGATATCACCGAGTTCCACAAATGATCTTGCGATAATAAGTGAGGATTGCAGAAGAGTATTGCCGACACCTGGGCTCTGGTAATGATAACGTTCAACCGTTTAGGGTTCTTAACAAATCCCAATGAATGCCTTATATCCTCCTGTAGATGTGCATCTCCAGATCTGACAGTTGATATCAGTATTATTGGTTTTTCTTGGCCTTGAAATTCTTCAACTGTACCTATTTTTGGCAATTCTAATCCCATGGAATCAAATAGGAGCTTTAGGTATTTGATCTGAAACACATAAAATCATAATATTATGTTATCACATATCCTACAATCACACAATACAGTTTAAGGTAAGGTCTTTCGCCGTCGAGACTTCAGTAAAAAAGATGGAACCAAAACCAACCTAAGTTAAAGGTCTTCAAAAACGTAGGCACCACCAAACATAACTAATATGAAAAGCTTATAAATAGCAAGTGCTGAGATATACGTTACTTCTGAACAACGCAATATGCTTAGGTTCTCCACAAATGGGCCACTGACTACTACCATTGGTGGCATGTGACAAACTGTTTATAATATGATCTTTCATAAATATAGCCGCAAGCGTGAAGCACGTGACGTCACTAAGTGTATATTTATTATTACAATATTATATCCATTATTACTTACCTGTGCAATGTAAGGTGTTATTATGCCAATTTCATCTGCATTTATGTTATTCTTAAATAACTTGCACGTCACTAATGCAACCATAGACGCCTCTTGTGGATTCAACCAAGAAGGGCTGTCTTCAGCTCTCGTATTACAACCTTTGATTCCGTACACGAATATCCCACCCGTCCTTTTTTCATTTATATCGAAAATATCACATGTCGCATTCATATACTTTGTCACCCACGGCATGCTATAGTCGATTTTGGCTACGAGGGAGGCATCATAGAATGTCTCGCTCGGTATTTTTAGTACTTCCTTTACAGATCTATAATTGTCACTCAATCTTGTTATAAGTCTGTTATCAAATCCATTCTGATATACTTCGAAGTCCCTCTGATAAGGGAAAGTTTCGAGCAGCCTACATAAAAATGATTCTGCCATCCCAAATTCAGTACAATATTTGGACATGATCACTGGACCCAATTGCATGGGGTCACCGGCAAGAATAATTTGGCCGTTTTCTTTATCGATGAATGACAGTGGAATCATTATTTCAGGTTCAGTAGCCTGACCGGCTTCATCAACTATAACGTGCGTGAAGTGCCCTCTAGGCAGTCCCAACTGCGATAACCCACCAAGGCAATAGCAAGTCCCTATTGTAACTCGATGTCTTCCTATAAAAGACTTGGAGCAGTTTAGGTTTATATTATTCTTTATTGTGTGCCTGGATTTATGCGTGTCTTCCCTTGCTATATCCAGAGTGGCGCAAAATGGTTTTATTTCATCTGGTAAATTTACTGAATCTACTAAATAATTAGCAATAAGGCGCATTATAGAACCGTTAAATTTATCTTTATATTTTATTAATCGTTCTGTAACCAAGTTGGCCGCGCTATTGGATGGAGTGGCAACAAGAATTCTGCTTTCGGGAATCATTGTGAGAATTTGTAAAATAGTTTCTATGACGGTAATAGTTTTTCCGGTCCCTGGGGGCCCAAATATCACATAAGGCAGCGGTCGACATTCCCCCGAAAGAATATTTGTGACAGCAAGTTTTTGACCATCATTCAAATTTGTATTAAACCATTTCACAGCCTTAAGTTTTTCTGCTAAAATTTGACGCTGTCGCAGTAGAACACGGCGCGGAAATAATACATCTGGACCTAAATTAGTAAGTGCCGTATTAATTGCTTGATGTGATCTTCTGTAGCTTGTCCTTGAAAAGTGAAATTCAACAGACACATCACCTCCATCATATGACTCATGAAATTGTTGATTGAATTTTAGGAGTACTAAATCACCTTTGATGGCATGAATAAATCCTTCATATTGAGATGAATTTTGGTCCCAAATATATCTTACTACAGCCCTATCACCTTGAATCAATGATGGCCTTTTTTCAGACAATCCTTTAATTTCAATTCCAAAGTATTCCTGACAATTAATTAAAAATGTCTTTGTTATGTCATGTACTCTTATATTAATATTTTCTTGGATTTCTTCCATGAATAAAAGAGTGTGCCATCTGTCAAGGTAATTAGTTATATTCAACTCTTGATTCAAATAAGGCAGATTTGTTTCGATCCTTGTTATAATTTTATCAAAGTCATCGCTGTACATTGTTTGATTAGAATCGCCTAATATAGTTGACCAAATCTTGTCTGGAATGGGATAAGAACCAAGTCGCTCAGATACAAATGCTGGTGGTTTGACTGGTCTAACACCAGGTACTAGTGTGCCATCTCTATTATTTCTTATCTTCCTTAAATTTGCGATTTTTGTAGACATTGATTTATTGTCTAACTGATTATTAGTAATAACTTCTGGGATATGATCATCAACAACATTGATTTCAATAAATCTTTTAATTTGGAATCCCTTAAATAGAATAACTAAGCATTCTTTAGCATTGCCCAGAAATTTGGGTTGACAGATTATAGTGAGTGTAATTGTTTTATCTGGGTACAACTTTCTTGGATTTGTGAAAAATGGTTTTACAACAATTTGAGAGTCTTTTCTTTTGCTCAACATTATCCATTTATTGACTGTATATATTTCAGTGCTGTTATTTGTAATGTCAAGATGTTTAGTTTCACTCTGGTTAATATTGACACTTTCAAATGAAATTGGGAATGTTATATTAATATTTTTTTCCTTTTCCAAGTCAAGGCTTATTTCATGATCATTTGTCTCATTAGTGGTGTCTGGTTTAGAATCACTTTCGTTTATTAGCATTCTTATAGCACGCCATGTACACACACCTTGACTGCTTTCAATTGCTTCTACTATTACCTGCCACAGATAATAATTAAATGTAATCAGAGTAATATTATGTGTTAATAATAGTAATTATAATCAGTAAAACTATAGTAATTTAATATTAAACTTTTTATTTTAACTAATTTAATAGTATATTTGATTTTGAAAATTACCTTTGTTCCAATTTTTATTTGACTTGTGTTTTGTAAACAGTCCTTCTTAAAATATATAATTTTATCACATGTACCATAATCACCATTCCACTGAGTAACTGCAGAGTGTTTTACTTTAGTTCTAAGAGGATGAAAAGCAGTAACTTCTACAACCTGAAATGAGATTTTTTAAATTTGAGAAAAAAATTTTTTTACGGTACATAGCTATAATTTTTTTTTCCATCATTGTTTGTTACCTGTTTCATTGAAATGTCAGATAATTTGTTTTCATCTTGTTTTACTTTGCATTTCATTTCTAGCCAGTCTCCTGTTATTGGAATAAATGTACCCTCGACGTCGTCTAAATTGAATTTCACATCACTATCTTTAATATAAACATAACGATTATTTCTTTCCTTAACTTCTCCAACAAGAACATGTTCAAAAACTTCAAATTTATCTTCATCTAGCTCTTCGTCATCTCCCCAGCTCATTCCTAAATTTTGCAAGATTCTTACAACTATGATGCTTTCATTTGCATCTTTGTAGCTGAGGTATAAAATTTTATCTTTCTCCCTTAAATTTAGAGAACAAGCAGAAATATCGAAGTACAGCATTCCATCTATAAGAACATAATTTTCGCCACAATAGCTGATAACTCCTGAAAACAATGAGAGATGAACTTATAATTAACCTACAAGTAGGTACTTTATTTCAGCATTAATTTGTATAAACATGTAACATCTCGGTATTTTAATATTGCTTAACAACGCCATCTACTGAAGCAGTTTTTCATTGCCTGAAAACATGGATAAAACGACACTTTCTAAAAATGAATCCGAGATTCCACGAATTGAAATATTGAATCTTAATTATTGCAATAAAACTAAATCATTATTACACTTCAAATCACACCCTACAGATTATTACACTCTTCTGAAAATGTATTCAACAAAATAGGTTAAACATAATTTTGAAAGACTGACACAAATATATACTCAGAATCAAATTTTTTCATGGCCACCAACTGACTTTATTGGTTTTTGTATAACCAGGTCATGTTAAGAAGATTTCGATGAAGAAAAAACCGGGCAAGTGCGTGTCAGGCCACGCACAATGTAGAGTTTTGAAGTAGTAAGGTTATCAACTGCTACTCATTAACTACTTATGTTAACATAGCCGTGATAGTATTTTGGAAAAAATTTTCACTTGCCTAATTACAACCGTTTAGCCAGCAGGGGGGGGAAGGGGGACGACGACACTTGACTATAACCAAAATTAGCTCTTTAAAGTCATATATTTCGCAAACGGACCCCTAATTCCAAAAATAGACTATTTTATTAGAAGACCCATTATATTTTTAACCGACTTCAAAAAAGGAGGAGGTTCTCAATTCGACTGTTTTTTTTTATGTTTGTTACCTCAGAACTTTGGACTGGGCGAACCGATTTTGATGGTTCTTATTTTAATCGAAAGCTGGTGGCTGTCATGTGGTCCCACATAAATTTTATTGAGATCTGACAATGGCATCCATGAGAAACTACATAAGTCGTAAATTTGTGTTAAGATGTGCGCGACAAATTGACGAATATCTCAATATCACGCCAACCGATTTCGATGATTCTTTTTTTAATCGAAAGCAGGCGCTTGTCATGTGGTCTCACATAAATTTGAACGAGATCTGACAACTATGTAGTTTTTGAGACTTTGAAGTCGGTTATTTTTTGTTAGTAAAATTTAGATTATTCGAAGACCTTGATACCCCATACTATAGGGTACGCGACGAATAAAAAAATCATTCTCAAATTACCTGTAGGAGAGGTAGGTACCCTGAAAAAAAATGTTTTTCAATATTTATTCTTTTATTTTATTCTACAATTATGGAGTTTTAATAAATATGTATATTCCTGCCAAATTACAGGTTTCTAGCACTAAGGGTCTCGGCCCTTTGCTTCAGACAGATGGAAGGACGGACAGACAGACAGACAGACGGATGGACGGCCAGACAGACGGATGGAGTCGGATGGACGGACGGACGGATATGACGAAACTATAAGGGTTCCGATTTTACTTCGAAACCCTAAAATGACCACACTAGCCACACCAAAAATCTCAATTGGGAAAGTATGATAGGATATCATTAGAGATGTACTAAGCAGTGCAAGAAAATGGCTTATAGCAATATGTTATTTACCTGTCCTTTCAAAACATGCTGTATTTACAGGAATTTCTATTTCAGCATTTGTATTTGTGGTGCTTTCAATTCTTTCTTCATCATATTCCAATTCCAAAAGTTGTTCTGCAAGATATTTTTCTTTCTCATAGTCATCATCCTCTTTTGTAGTAAATAAACTGCTCAAGAAATTTGATATATATGAAAACATTTTTAAAGTAGTGAAGTCTTATTCGTTAAAAATTAAACAAAAATTACAGAAATAATATTTTCATTGCATAAATCCCTTGTCATATTCAAACTTCCACTCTGTAGATTTTAAGTAGTCAAGTTCTGTTCTCAATGACTGGATTCTTTTTTGATGTATCTCTTTCCGTGCATTTTTTAATGATTGTTCAATACTGTGTTCAAGATCTCCATGACTCAAAGATGTCTCAAAGTTTTGAATTCTGGTCTGAGGTGTTATCTGAAAATATAAATATAGTCCATTTAAGAGTCATACTTAGTAAATAAACCTACAGTGTCTTTTTGTTGTAATTTGTAATTTAAAAATAAGGCAAGCATAAAATGAAAAGAATTTAAGCATCAATTATCTTTATGGTAAAATTAATTTATATTCACAATTAATTACTTTTAAAACAAATATTTAAAAAAAAAGAAGTGCAAGATTATTTACCAAAATATAGCCCTTATTTAATAAAACTAGGGTTCGAACGATACATTCGATACTGAGTATGTATCGATACTTTTGTTTGCGATACCCGATACTGAGTACTCGATACTCTTACCTGGTACTCACTCGCAAGTACTCATATGAAACGTCGGTATCGAGTACTTTTATAATACTGAGTACTTTTCAGTGTTGGCAATGCAAGACCATGTAACGAGTCCAGTGCTACCATTATGTTTAGGGCCTGACTAAAAAAAAAAGGTCATTGGGCTTCGATTTCTCAAGAAAGTGATATGAAATTTACTGCCGATGACCCTTTTTGTTAGCTCCTATTGTGATGCCTGCAAGTACTCGATACTGAGTAGTATTGATACTTCGGGGCTCGATACTGAGTAGTATCGATACCTTACCCTTGATACCGCACGAGTACTCGGTATCGATACCAGAGGCCGATACTTCGAGCCCTAAATAAAACAGATTATACAATATTTCATATATCTTTATGCTATTAAATTTCATATATCCATTAGCTTTCATAAATCTCCTGCTGGACAGACATCACCCAAATCACTCCACTATGACCACTTCTGAACCTTTTTTCATGGGCTTATAATTCCATTATTTTTTCAGGTAATTAGTTGACAAGCTTGTTAACTACAGGTACTTAAGATTAGAGTAATTCATACACAAATCATATTTTTTGTACTGAAAATATTGTAAAAAGTCTTAATTCGGATTGACTTAAAACTGCGACAAAACTATAACCAACTCCTTTTAAGAGGTAATGGTTACTTACAATTTTAGGAAGGCCTTTGAAATATGTTACATTTTATTATTTATAGGTAATAACCCTCAAATGAAAGAATCTTTCATCTGAGTAATAACCTTTAATAATATTGCAAGTGTATTACTTAATTGAAAAAAAAAAATATAGTACACATTAAACTATAATTAATATAGATGAATTACGATCTCACACTATGATTCACTGAGAAATTAATATCAAAAACCCAAATGGAACAAAAACTAAACATACTTGAGGAGTTTCAGGTTCAGATGGCGAATAGGCAGATTGAGAAACATTGCTTGAACTGGACATTACGGTTCGTTTGTACGGTATGAGTTTATTTCACTTCAATCACGAAATGTTCAGCACATTTTTCTTGAAACCATCAGATTTTTAAAAACATCCAACAGTTTCATAATAAAACCAAATAAAACACAAATTTTTAAATTGCCAATTTATCGCCAATAACCACAGACAGAGGACTTTGTTATATACAGATACACAGAGTACTTAATCACTACGTGTTATATACACAGAGTACTTAATCACTACGTTTTGTTATATATATTACTCTTTGGTTATATCGAATCGAAGTCATCCATAGAGTAACTTTGTATATACGGGAATAGAGGTCTATCTCTGAGCGAATTATGAGAAACAAGAAGAGTCGCCCTCTGGAAACATGATTCGTAAACTTTCGGAGTAAGTACTCAAAGCTATGACAAGTAGGTGACGTATGATTAAGTACTCTCTGGCTATAAAATACTCATAAAGTTAGATAAATTAACGATATCATCAAACTTGGTCTATTTCTTTTCCTAAAAACCTTAACATTTTCTAAATGACATACTAGTTATATAAGGAAACTACAACAAACATTCGTTAGCGTGATTCACAAAGCAGGTCAGCGCCATCTCTTGAAGTTTTCGTCAACCATCTATTGACGTTATTGCCACTTCAGTAACAACGCCATCTAGATTTATATTTGGTAGTATGTTATAATAACAACAAATTCAGATGTCTCGTAAACGTATGGAGTGGATGAAGTGGTTAACCATTTTAATTTTGTTACATTATACATGAACTGTTACTTGGTTTGTAGTGCTAAGATTGTCAAGCCTGAAGTCATCGAAGATCGAAATGACATGAGCACAGAGTACTTAATCACTACGTGATGAGCACAGAGTACTTAATCATGGACATGAGTATAGTGCGTTCAAAGTTATTTTACCTCAGACACCTGTCATTGTACCTTCCCATTATATTGGCATTACCTGCTGTCAATATTCTTGGATTTTTCTTTTGTATCAATAATTTTTAACTTCTATCATGCCAAAAAGGATACAAAGTAGTGGTAGAAAAAATGTTCTATCAGTGCGTAATTTTTGTAAAAAGGAAAAAGCTGAAAATGTCCCTCTAATCCCATATAAGAATGTTCGTTGACGGGTAGCGGCCATGGCAGGTAGGAAAAATAGTGTTACCTGTTATTATTTTTTTCTCGTAGTAATGTCCAACTAAAATGATGTATGCGGTTACGGGTTATTAAAAAAATAGCTCGTCATGGTTTACATAAAATTCAGATAACCATAGAATTGAATTGAATTTTGTATCGATACAAAAACATGCCAACCATTTATAAACAAACTGATTTTTTTAAATTTAATTAAGCATTTCTTTTGTTTTACTTTTAATAAAACAGTGTTCACGGATAGTTCTTATTTCAGGTATATCTGAAAAAACTGCCAGCACCATTACCAAGGAAGGCAAAGTTGCTGCTTCTACATCCCAAAAAATATTTTTACCTCGAAAAAACGAAATCAACAAAAGAAGATAAAGTTAGAAGATTTTGATCTGAGTGCAATCAGAAATAAAATACATTAAATGTACATAGTCAGAAAAGAGATTCCAACTTTAGGAAAGCTATTAGCTGAATTAAAAGTTGAGATCCACTTTAACATGAAATATTTCATGTAAGGGAATTGTACAAACCAAACATGACAACACCGAGCTAAGGTTAGCCAACTTAATAGCCAGAGGTAAAATAACTTTGAACGGACTGTATTGAGTGACATGACAAGGGTCACAGAAGGGTCAAGGTACTCTATGCTCTACAGATAAATAATATGATTCAAGAACTTAATATATAAACTGGACCCCAAGCTTCGAGGAGCCTATGTATACTTTTTGAAGACGGATCACGTCATAATGGTTGAATATCGCCCCCATGATCCGTCTTCAGGTCGTCTTTTGGAAGCCTGGCATCCAGATACATTACTTATTAATATGAACTTTTTTACTCCGACCATGGAGTAAAAAAGAGAGTACGTACCACAGACAAATATTTTGTTATCTATCTGAGTTTAGCCATAGAGAAGAGAAAAAGATAGAGAAAAAAAAGTAATATAATTTTAATGAATGAAAACTAAAAAAAACTGATCGTCGACTGGAATAAAAATAAATAAATAAAATTATAGAAACGTCACAAGTTACGGATGGCTTCGCTTCTTTTAGTTTCATAAATATTATAATGAATTTCGCATATTGTTTACTCTAATCTTTCTGTAACATTACAGTATTGATAAGTAGGATTAGTCTAAAATGGAAGGTAATGGTGCAGTGTTGTGTGACAATCTAATTAAGTGGTTGCAAACCCTTAATCTTACTGCCAAACATGGAAATCCAAGTGGTAAGACAGTTTTACTATTTGTTTTAGGACTTAATTCTGACTGTAATAGGTACGACATTCTAATATTCTGGTAAACTATGACTCACAAATCTCACACTAAATAGAAGCAAATTCATAATCTAATAAAGTATCAATATAAACACAAATAGCATTTTTGAATTTTGACCTTACTTTCAAGTTCATAAAGCGAATTAGACAATATTACGTCTAAGTTTGAACATTATTCTTTTATGAATAATATAACAATATAACATAGTTATTAAATTAATTTAGATAAATCCATTTCATATTAGATGCGTATAGTTTAGTGTATAAATTCCTAGGTTGTTTGATATTGGCATGCCATTTAAGAAGGACATCCACCACTTTTTGGGCGGCAATGTGTAGGTGTTATGGATGTCTGTGGGCGGTGGTTACTAAGCTTGTTCCATAATTATTTAGGAAGAAATAATTATTCCATAATATTTATGTTAGTATTAGTTTACCTTGCAACAATCCGTGGTTAACATGTATGATGGTATAAACTTTAAGACATGTCTGGCACCTTACAACAGAAACCATGTAATGCATGGCTATGTGAGGTGCAATGCATGTCTTAAACTATATTCCATCATATATGTTAACCGCTGATTGCTGCAAAGTAGACTAATATTAACTTAATAACAATGGATTTTTGCAAAGTAACACCTGAAACTATTAACTATATCCATAATATTTATATATTTTTATTTATATAGTTATTTATTTGTCAAATTATTCTGCATAAACACTTATCGATCCCCTTTGTTAATATTTTATCTTATACTCGCCGAATCTCTCAAATTTGTCAAGTGCCTAGATTTAGTAGTATGCTTGTAAGGCGTCACTATGACTATCTTGCAAGTGTCGTCTACAATAAAGTAAATAAATTGTTAAATATCTATCCACTATCATACTTTGAAAGCAAAAACAAATTTAATATATTCTTGCAGAATCTATCATACAAAGAGACTGAGTCACTTATTTCTGGTTTATCATGAGGCTTCAACACACACACACATACATACACACACACATACATTATTATTATGTAATCATTCAACACAATATTAACACGTAATAATTACGTTATTTTGAATTATTCAAATTAGTAATAATGAAACGTTGTACTCCGAGGTTGACGTAAACAGTTAATACTATAGCCAGTGTTTACGAACATTTAATTTGTAAAATTAGTTTTGTTCTAAATAAATCTTTAATTTTATTTATCAAGCGATATAATTGAGTGCAAGGCAAGGGTTTCTTTTTAACTATTCTCTATTAGTAAAAAGAGATGTAGATACAGCAAACTTTAGCAACTGTTACCTAATGGTAAAATCTGTTGATATATTGTATTATCGTAGATAGAAAGTAATAACAATTTTGGTTATTTATTGGTGGTGGACGGTAGCCACTTACAATCAGGTGGATTATCAGCTCTTGTGGGCTATTTCTGTGGCTATTGTTGCTATAAATTAAAAGCTTACACATTACATATAGTCTGGTGCCGATAGCTCTAAAAACGGTAAAAAGTGGAAGAAAATTATAGTAGAATGAAACCTATTGCAAAAGGAAGAGAACATAACGAAGATTATAGGAAAAATAAATTACGGGCGATCTGAGGTCGGGAAGGGGGGGGGAGGGGGGGTTTTAGGGAAAAAAATGGTTTATGTCGATTTCCGGAAAAACTACAAGTCCTATTGAAAAAAGTTGAATGGCAAAAATCATGGGCGTAGCCAGGGGGGGGGGTTTGGGGGGTTCAAACCCCCCCCGAAATGTTAAGGACTAACATTTTTAGGTGCTAATAAACCCTTAAAAAACATTTTTCTAGACGTCATTCCAAATCGAATGAGCTATCGCACATATTTTTGGGAGCTTTATTTCTATTAAACACGTTTTTGAACTTTTTCACTACATCGGCTAATAATAGATGCCACTACATACGTCGTGAGAAAAAATAAAGTCTCAATTTTCTTTAGGGTTATTGTATGTACTTTTTGTCGTTGTATTTTCTTGAACTCAACCCCCCCCCCCCCCCCCCCCCCGAAACTAAAACCTGGCTACGCCCATGGCAAAAATGTAGGTAATAAAAAGATCTACAACTTTTGTATTTACGCTTTCGTACATAACCTCAAAATTTATGTGAAAAATTCAAAAACCACGTTTTTGGTTTTTTATTTTTATCTTTTACAAAAAATATTTTTTTTTCACAAAATTTGGTGAAAACTTACCTTTGTATGTCCTTAAAATACTGTAATTTTTTTGATTCAAAAAAATATTTTTTTTCACCTTATTTTGACCTTAAATCAAAAAAACACCCTTATTTTCAGTCGAAAAATCTCACGTCAAAATATCTTATTTTTTTAAAAGTCGGTAGTCCTTTTGTTCGTTGGAATCTCTACTTTCTAATGGTATATAAAAACCTATACACTACTATGGTAAATGTTCTCACAAAATGCAATGAAACGACTACTATTTTCGCATGTTTTTTGCAATCTTATATGCAATCAATGGAATCCGAATTTTTTTTGCGAAAATAGTTGCCCGTAATTTATTTTTTCTATAATCTTCGTTATATTCTCTTCCTTTTGCTATAGGTTTCATTCTACTATATTTTTTTTTCGTTTCAAAAATTATCGGCACTGGACTAATAAGCTTGCTGTTATTGTTAACATGAGGATTATTCAGATTGGCCCCTATAAATAAAAAGACAAAACTGAAAACAAATAAAAACAAAATTTCATCCCATTTGGAGGCAGCCAGTAGGAGCTGTCGGTGTGAATAATAAATTTAAAAAAATATTATTAAGCTATTTAAAATTGACAATATTTATTTTACAGAACTGTCTGATGGTGTTGCCATAGCAGAAGCCCTCACTCAAATAGCTCCTGAATATTTTACACCGGCATGGAATTCCAAAATCAAAACAGATGTGGGACATAACTGGAGACTAAAAGTGAGCAATTTGAAAAAAATATTGGAAGGAGTTGTTGGTATGTAGTTCTGATATAAATAATACTGTTGACTTATGTTACATTATCTATTATAACATGATAATTTATTATTTATTAAGCTTCACTAATTTGGATTGATGGCTGGTGGAATATGCTATAGATCTCTTTAATTACTAGGAACTCAAATATCTTAGAAAGTATATCACTTACAATATTTCGTCACTGAATACTTTTTGATGTAATCGCTTAATTCGTCGATTGACTTAAGTTTTGTTGTTTGAAACGATTTTTTTTCAAAATGGCGGTACTTGTAGGTATGCCAACTAGGTTCAATGCCTTTTCTTTATATCTTTGTATGAAAATTTATAAACAAATTTTCAGGATCCAAACTGTCTAAAACAATAGGTAGGGGAGACTACTGAGATTTAATGATGATCTAAGAGTACAATGACCCAGACAGTAGCCTTAATAGATTTTTTATTATAATGACGCCTATACACATTAGCTCGCATATGTTAAGAAACCATGTAATTATCCTCTTCAAAAAATTATTGCTTAAATTTTATCTTACAACTAGCTGACCAGTGAACTTCGTATCGTCTAACAATCAATAAATGTAGTTTTACTTTTAACTTTTTTAGTTTTGGTAGATTTAACAAATCAGAGATCATTAAATTCCCTCTCCCTCACTCGTCGTTTCTAACCATGGGCTAATCTATATTACTACAACGTTTAATTTTGCCCTTGAGTTAATACATAATTATTTCACATTTACCTTAAGTTTCATCCCCTACTTTCACCCTTTAGGGGTTGACTGTCACTGGTAACTTGTCACTATTAAGTTTTTTTTTAAACTATGATCTAATATACAAAATTACACATTTCCAACTTCACAATTGACGAAGTTCCATACAAATTTCATCCCCTAATTTTGCCCTTTGAGGGATGATATTCCAAAAAAATATATTGCAGTTAACTTTTAGCTGATGCTAAAATCATGTTTCTAACATCAAAAATGAAGATGTTTTAACTTAATTTGCATCCCCTAATATAAACCCTTGGGGGATGAATTATTTAAAACCCATGATACAAATAACGTTTTATCTTTGTATTGAGTTAATATACAATTTTTCACATTTTTTACTTCAAAACTGACGAAGTTTCCATACTAACTTGCATCTCCTTAATTAACCCTTTAGGGGATGATTTTCCAAAAAAAAATGCATTAATATTCTTGGTTTCTGATCTTTAGCTAATATATTTTTCATGTTTTTAACTTCAAAAACGATGAAGTTGCTTACAAGTTCCATCCCCTAAATTAGCCCTTTAAGGGATGATTTTCAAAAAAATTGTGTTAAAGTTAACTTTTGTTCATAACTATAAACTTACATTTTTTTTATATTTATAACTCTGACGAAGTTGATTTGTATGAAAATGATTTCCAACTATAGGATATATCTATAGGATAGTGATTTCAACCTGTTAAGGAGGTACGGAATCGCTTCAGAAATTTTCCCGCCCGTAGCATAAATTGGACGATCACTAACATAAATTAGTAACTTACAATATTATTATTTTAGATTATCATCAGGACATTCTAAATTTGAGTCTGCAAGAGTTCACTCGACCAGATGTGGTCAATATTGCCGAAAATGCTGACCCCGCAGACTTGGGTAGATTACTGCAGTTGGTTCTCAGTAAGTAGTAGGGTTATTTTTTTTGTAACCATAAATAAATAACCCACTGAATGAAAGTGGATCATTAATTATGTAATATACAAACTGACACACCCCCGCAGTAGGATGGTAGTATAGATCTACAAATAGATAGCGGCCAACTAGCACAATTAGCCTTTCAATTAACAGCTTGGTCCAACTTTAAACATTACGCCGCGGTTTCACTATGGCTTGAATAATATTTATTCATACATTTTTAACAAAGAATTGACCAAAAATGTACCTACAGTGTAAACAGCTTAGAGAATATTATTTTTAAAACCTAATTGTCCTGACTTTTACTTTCAGAATTTTAGGCTATTATAAAATTATAAATAGTTTACTTATTTACTTACATCCTAAATTATGGATAAAACACGGACGTAAAAAAAGGTCTTTTTTTTAGGTCCGTGGGATAAAAAATAAGATCGCTGTATGTATGTTAAGAATTCCAATTTGTATGTTGATTGACTGAGACAAAACACATATACATAATTATATGATTATACTGTCTTTGTAATTCAAATAGGTTGTGCAGTCAACTGCATCAAGAAAGAAGAATACATAACACGCATTATGGAGCTGGAGTTATCATGTCAACGGTCCATAATGCAAGCGATACAGGTAATCAAATTATATAGCTCCACAACGTAAAGAATGTTTTACGCGCCTATTTATAAACATTGTGTAAACAGTGCTCTGCTGAGATGTGCATTTGTGTAAACTGAAAAAGTATGAAGAAGCCGTCTGCCTTCATTGTGCGTTCAGTATACATTCGTGCGTCCATTTTTGTTATGTAAGACAATGAACGAAATTTCAGTAATTGGATCAGAATAAAAAAATGCATCAAAATCTTATGTAACGTTTGTTAACAGGGTATTACATTGAGTCTGTTGCAAAAATTCAATTAACAAACTGTGTTGCTCAACTCTTGCGGTGGTGCATAGTGAATTGTTATAGCGGGCCTGGCGCCCCGGTGCCTCGGTCTGAACATGTACCGCTTTAGATACGCACATTAACGTCCTTGGATCACGAGAATTCGCACCGTGTTGTATGTAATGTCGTTAGTTAACTCTTGAGTGTCGAGGTTGCTGGATTAGTAGTTTCGCGACGCGACGTCAGTACACAGAACTATTTAGACTCGTTTAAAATTAGGTCTCTGTTATTTTTATTATTTAATGGGATAAAATTTTAATTGATTTTTTAAATCTGAAAATTAAATTAAATTCGAATCTTGTGTTTTTTCGTGCGTAACGGCTAATTACACTTTGTGAAGGAGTTGTTGATGATAAGTGATAAATAAAGCTATCATGTTTAAAGTGTTGTGTTTATAGTGTTAGCATACTTTTACATACTGCTAAGTGCTTTTTGCAAATTTAAAATGTAAGAACAAAAGTACTAATATTGTCAAAGCGGTTTAAGCTCTTTATATAAAGTTGAAGCGCTACAAAGAAATATACAGAAAATATAAAACTTAACTGGGAGAAGAATACCAACCATTAAGATAATAATAAGACAAAACTTTCTATTGAGTAGGTATATGCAAATATAACATTAATCATAAGATTAATCAGTGTATTCGTCACAATACGAGTATGTATTTTGGCTTACAAAATATGTATCGTGAGTACCCGTATCGTAATAGAAGTGCACAATTCAAAAGGTTAAATCAGCTGTTCCCATTACTTGGTTGTTTGCTTGCAAAGTGTAAATTAGCCTAACAGCGTAACGGCCACCTTCCAATGTTCAATCTTCGGCAGAAACATCTCTATTACTCAATCTGCGTAATTGGTTTGCCGAGCCGTAGTTTCATAATAGTTCTATGATGGTTGTAGCGCGGACTGTAATCAATTATAATAATTTTACGAGTGTCCGAGGAAATATTATTTTTAAACTCAAACAAATTGTCACTCCCTATTGCAACCCCCTAGGGGATGAATTTTCCGAAAATCCCTTCTTAGTGCTCCCCTACACTATGTAAGAGGATCTGTCCAAAGTTTCATGGTTCTAAGCCCAGGTCCAATGGTTTGGGCTAAGCTAAGCATTGTCTGTCAGTCAGCTCTTCGGTCTTTCTTTCGGCCTGTCTTTCTTGGCAATGTATTTGTGATGCCTTTGGTGTCGCTGATGTCCATAGGTGACAGAAGCCACATACCATCAGGTAGATCGTGAGCTCGTTTGCCAGCTATTTCCATTAAAAAAATAAGTTAGCGTATTATTAAGTATGATGATGATGATGATGATGATGATGATGATGATGATGATGATTTTGTCCTTCAGGAACTAGAAACGTTAACGTTAGGCGTGAACCGGGGCAGCCTGCACTCGGAGCCAGTGCCCGTGGAGCAGACCGATGCTGACATGAGAGAAGCGCTGGCGCAGAGATGCCACGATCTCGACACACAGGTGAGCTGACTATTTTATTTTATTATGTATACCTGTATCACTTAACTGCAATCAACTTTTGAACCTGTGAATGAACAGTCGCTACAATATATATACATAAAATTGAAAAGCGACACACCGCTGATTAAACAAAAAATCTCAGAAACTGCCGAACCGATTAAGATGAAATTTGGCAGGGAGATAGTTTATGCTAAGGAGACGTCCACTAAGAAGGGATTTTTGGAAATTCATCCCCTAAGGGGTACAAATAAGGGTTAGAAGACACTTTCATACAAACCAACTTTCTTAGTTTTAGATTTATAAAGAACAATGCCGAAAAATTATTTTTATTTTTTGTAGCGTCTTAAAACGTCAGTTACACCGAAGCAATTCAATATTTTTTTACGTTTTTTAAATTAATATCTGTACCCGTATTACCCAGGGTAAAATAATTTTAATAATAAGTGATGAATTGACTATAATAATAAGAATGATGTCGATATTGTCCATTTTCATGCAGTAAAAATGTTACCATTTCATACTTTTTTCCTATAATGGTAGAAAATATATTTTGATAGTCGTACATATTTTCTGATTTTAATTATTTCATATTGTATAAAGTGAGTAATTTGGCCTGGGCAATCTTTAATAAAAAAGTAACATTCTGCTTGGACTTTTTTATTTTTATATTTAAAAATATTTATTTTCGTCATTCTCATGAAATTCTTTTAAGTAATTTAATCTTTCAGTAGTAGTAAAATGGCAACTTCTGAATCGTTTTTAAAATTGACGTTGACATTTAGTGATCAAATCTTGACATCACTGTCATCACATACTCTTCCGGCATCGTTGTTTTGTTGTGTATCAGGTACTCTATGTATAATACTTCTATGGTTATAAAACATTCAATATCAAAATACTTTGGTTCTGGGGTGTGCCTGCTGAAAATTCTTATATATCTAAGCTCAGAAATAATTGCTGTATTTTTTAGATTTTTTTTTATTTTAAGACGCTTAAGTTGAAAATGAAATAAAACTATGTACGGCAGTTGGGCATTGTTCTTTGAAATTTTTTATGTAGGTTTATAGTAATAAACAAAAGTTAACTTTAATATATTTTTTTGGAAAATCATCCCTTAAAGGGTTAATTTACTGAATTGAACTTAGTAGGCAACTTCGTCATTTTTGAAGTTAAAAACATGAAAATTTACATAGTAGCTCCAGATTAGAAACCAAATTTTTAAGTATTATGTTTTTTTGGAAAATCATCCCCTAAAGGGTTAATTAAGAGTGCGAAAGTTAGTATGGACACTTCGTCAGTTTTGAAGTACGAAGGGCGAAAATTTGTATATAAGCTTATAGTTAGACACAAAAAATAACTGTATCACTATTTTCTCGAAATTCATCCCCTAAAAATAGGGGTTGGTAGTCAACTACATACAAATCAACTTCGCCAATTTTAGAGGTATAAATATGAAATTTTTTATGTAAGTTTATAGTAATAAACAAAAGTTAACTTTAACATTTTTTTTCGGAAAATCATCCCTTAAAGGGTTAATTTAGTGGATTTAATTTAGTATACAACTTCGTCATTTTTAAAGTAAGAAGGGTGAAATTTTGTATACAAGCTTATAGTTAGACACAAAAAATAACTATATCACTGTTTTCTCGAAATTCATCCCCTAAAAATAGGGGTTGGAAGCCATTTACGTATAAATCAACTTCGTCAGTTTTAGACTTATAAATACGAAAATTTTTATGTAAGTTTATAGTTGTGAACAAAAGTTAATTTTAACACGGTTTTTTGGAAAATCATCCCTTAAAGGGTTAATTTAGAGGATTTCATTTAGTACGCAACTTCGTCATTTTTAAAGTTAAAAACATGAAAATTTATATATTAGCTCCAGATTAGAAACAAAATTTGGAAGTACATATTACGTTTTTTTGGAAAGTCATCCCCTAAAGGGTTAAATAAGAGTGTGCAAGTTAGTATGCCAACTTCGTCAGTTTTGAACTAAGAAGGGTGAAATTTTGTATATAAGCTTATAGTTAGACACTAAAAATAACTGTACCACTGTTTTCTCGAAATTCATCCCCTAAAAATAGGGGTTGGTAGTCAACTACATACAAATCAACTTCGCCAGTTTTAGAGTTATAAAATATATGATTTTTTTTATGTAACTTTATAGTAATAAACAAAAGTTAACTTAGATTTTTTTCCGGAAAATCGTCCCTTAAAGAGTTAATTTAGGGGAATGAACTAAGTAAGCAACTTCGTCATTTTTTAAGTTAAAAATGGACAGGGAGCAGGAGAGGGAGAAGGAGCGGAAGAGGGAGATAGAGAGGGACAGGGAGCGGGAGAGGGAGTGGGAGCGGGACAGAAATCGGGAGATGGTGCGGGTGCGGGCGGGAGAGGGACTGGGAGCGATAGAGGAAGAGGGAGAGGGATATGAAGTGGGAGAAAGACCTCGAGCGGGAAAGGGTGAGGGAGAGGGATATGTGGTGGGAGAAGGACCTCGAGCGGGAAAGGGAGAGGGAGTGGGACAGGAAGAGGGAGAGCGAGGGGAAGTGAGACAGGGAGCGGGAGAGGAAGAGGGCAAGGGGAGAGAGGGAGATGGAGAGGGAGAGGGAGAGGGAAAAGAAAAAAAAAATGTTAATGTTGTTTACTATTCCAAACCCGCTCCCGGAGGAATGATCTGTGATTGTATCGTAAGTTTCAGTACGTAAATTCCTAAATATAAGTACTTCAATATAAGTAACCTGTTTTTAAATTTTCTTTTGTAAGGGATACTAAATAATATGATAAGCATAATTTCCGCGTGCGAAGCTGCGGGCAACAGCTAGTAATATATAAAGCTGTAATTTGGCATGGATATGTATTTATCACGCCGTACATCAAGATGGAAAAAAATGTTTTGGGGTACCCTACACGTTAAGTAGGGATATTTTTTTCTTGTTTACCCCATAGTGTAGGCTGTAGGTTATCGTTGGTAGTCTTTCGAAAAAAAATATGATTTAGGAATACATGAACATGATCGCAATTTAAACAAACACTGACGGCTAGGTAGGATTTACAAGAAAACGAGTTCAGATCAATTTAAGACTACGGAACCCTATACTGCGCGTGGTCTGACACTAGGCCTCTTTCTATTCATTCTTTGTAACATAATAATATGCAATTATAAATACTATTTATAATTTGTAGGTGAAAATACTCCAAGAAGAGAAGATGACACTATTAAGCGAAGTGAGCAGGCTGACGGCGGCGCGCGCGCTGGACTACGAGAGCGAGCCGCGGGAGTTGGACGAGGCGGGCGCGTCGCTCGGGCCCGCGCACGCCGGGACGCTGCGCTACAGGTACGTATTGCCATAGGATTAGCTACTGATTTTAAGGTAATATAATGTATTGTAATAAAATAATTAAATTGTATTAATGTAATTAGTTTAACGCCCCAACTCAGATTCACTAACGGTTTACTTTAATCGATCCTTAGTAAAGAATCGCCATAAAAATTCTGTACTAAGGAGCGATTTAAATAACGGTTAGTGACTCTGAGTTGGGGCATAATTATTATAGTGTTCATAATGTATGTTTATTATAATTATTGTCATTACTGTCTTGTAAATTTTGACTTTCGTTAAGTGAGCCGTTTGTTCCAATAACCAAATAAATCACTTAACTTTTGACAGTAATATGAGAGCGCAGCTTGATGCCCTCAAGGATGAACTGGATAAAGTGGAATTGCAGCGGGATGACCAGAGGGCGAGGGCGGACTCGTTGGAGAGGGAGCTCGCCGTGCTCAAACTTAGGAACGAGGAGTTGCAGGTTGGTGAAGTTAAGGCCAATGCATACGTAACGGGTGTTTTCCCGGATGGGACGGGAAGTGAAGTTTTGGAAACATCGTTTCATAGAAAATGTATACGATAGTGCATACGCAGCGGGAAACGACGTACGGGAAAAAACCCGTTACGTATGCATTGGCCTTTAGACAGTTGATTAGTTCCGGCGTTTTGAGATTTTGTTCGTGTTCTTTTTTTGTCGTGTTGGACTGTATATTACAACAATAATAAGCCTTAGATAAAATATTATGAAACTAAATACCCAGCCAACGATTCCCATTCGGTAAGACATTCCACGGACCCATTATGACAGAAGTGTCAAGTAAAAATGTGTCATAGTCATATTTGTGTATTTCGCAGATAGCGGCATCAGAGAACGTGACGTTGAAGGACGAGGTGGACGCGCTGCGCGAGACGGCGGCCAAGGCGGCGGCGCTGGAGGCCACCGTCGCCTCCTACAAGAAGAGGATGGAGGAACACGTCGATCTTCGGAGGCAGGTACTGGCTGTCTACAACTCTACAGGTCTATGAACCTAGAAAATGTCTGAAGGAAATAGTCCATTTTTTTAGAGGAATATTATTAGGTAAACAATGTTAGCATTACTTTTTTTTTAATTTTAATCTATACTTGTTTTAAAAATAGAAGTAAACAGAAATTTGTCATTGCATTCAATGACTACTTATCATTAAATTCTTGTCATTTTGTTTCTACGTTATATTTAAATTACAAATCACGATAAAAAATGGAGTGTATGTAACATCGCTACACCCAAGAAGCTTATATCTTTATCTGGTGGCCACGCTTCGTAGAGGTACCTGAAGACAGGTCACGTGGCATTGGATGAATATCTTCGCCCTATCCGTATTCTAATGGTTCTGTATTGGCAGGTGAAATTGCTAGAGCGTGCCAACACCGAGCACGTGGAGCGAGCCATCGAGCACGAACAAGCTGCTTTGCGCGCCAACGCGGTGCGCGCGCAACTCGACATTTACAAGAAACAGGTGAGATTATTGAAACGAAGTTTCTTAGATTCCTTAGGTATAGGTAAAAGTTTACGCGGCCGATAAGTGGGAAAAGCTAAATTTCACTATTGCAGCATACGCTGCATTTTGTTTGTTCATACACTGCAAAATCAACTTTGTACCGCGCTGCTAAGTACTGAGCCATCTGCATCTTAGCATTCGCTTAACCTAACAGACTCGCTCGGTCACATGATAAAGAGACAATGCAAGTATAACTCCACATCATCGAGAAACACACACACACACGAAAAATGGGTTCGCTTTGGATCAGTAGTGAGTGAAGTGTCTATGTGTGCGTTGCTTATCCTTCCTCGTATATGTATTGAGTGCGTCCTTATGTCAAACCTCAGGTGACAGAGCTGAACGAGCGTCTGGACGCG
The DNA here is from genome assembly GCA_911387775.1 of Thymelicus sylvestris. NCBI lineage: Eukaryota > Metazoa > Arthropoda > Insecta > Lepidoptera > Hesperiidae > Thymelicus > Thymelicus sylvestris. The sequence continues at coordinate 6,489,822 of OU426886.1, forward strand.
GAGATGACGAAGGCGGACCGGCTGGAGGTGGAGAGCAAGCGGCTGGGCAGCCGGCTGGCGGCGCTGCAGCGCGAGCGGGACGCGGCCGCCGCCGAGCGGGACGCGCTGCGGGACAGCGTCGACGAGCTGCGGTGTACTACTGCCGCTGGTAACACCGCACGCTACCACACACATACGTGTGCTATATACACTACTAGCTGCCCGGACAGCCTTCATTCTGTCAAAAGTTTTTTTTTATTAAAACTCGTCTATCCTATCTTTAAAGTTGGATCAAACTGCACATGGTGTGCAAATTTGATTAAAATCGGTTCAGTAGTTTAGGAGTAGACAGAACTCAGAGTAGACTTTTGACAGAACGAAGTCTGTCTGGGCAGCTAGTAATTATATAAGATGTTGTTATCCTATTAAATCGATAGATGTGTTTGTCCTGATTTTTTTTTTTTTAATATTGTTTAATTTTATGATTATTCTCCACCAGGTGCGAGAGAAGACAATGTGTCACAGGAACTGATACCAAATGATATGAAGGAGCGTTTAATACGATTGGAGCATGAGAATAAATTGTTACGTCAGAGTCAAGGGGCACAAGCGGACCAAGCCTCGGTGCAGGTATGGGTGGTGCTAATATTTTTTAACGTCTTCAAAAAATGGTTCTCAATTCCATAGTATCTTTTCATGTTTGTTACGTCAGAACTCCGTCATTTCGGTAGCGAGATGAGTTCATGTAATAACCACTTGTGAATGCTGTCGCTGCAGGCGCTACTAGAAGATTACGCGGCTCGTTTGGAGAAGCAGCGGGCGAGCAACCGCGAGGCACACCAGCGGATCATGCAGCTGGAAGCCATGCTCGAGGCGCCTCACCCGCGCCTCGCCTCGGCCATCGAGGATAACCAGAGGAAGTGTAAGTGTACCTTCAACCATTGAAGTATAATGTACCAACGTACTAGAACAGACATCGCGAGCAAAATCGCCGGGAGGGAGAAATAAATCATAGAGTTTGTAGATTATGAGATACAACTCATTGTGCGATCATCGAGCCCAAGACCAATTCGTTTGGCGGCTGACTCGGCAGGTTGTTTTAAATCCGATATTTTTATCCGTGACCACGATCCATGCAACTGTCGGTTACAGAACGAAATAGTGGCTCATCGTGAGTACCAGTATTATAATAATATGTAATTAGTCCACGAAGAGTTAATTTTAAAATGAGAGGAGACCCGAACCCAGCTGTGACATATGGGTTGTGACTTTAATTTAGAGTTTGGTCACAGCACTACAGTTGGAGGAGCTACAAGCGACATTAGCAGACGAGCGGCAACGAGCCACCAAGTTACAGGAGGCGCTGGCGGCGCGCGAGGCCGAGCTGCTCGCCACCGAGGACAAGTACAGGAAGTGCGTCGAGAAGGCCAAGGAGGTCATCAAGACCCTGGATCCGAGGACCACTGGTCAGTCGCCGCTTTATAATCAATAAGTTAGTGCTTCACTACAATGGCGTGTTTTTATCGAAACTTAAGCCCAATGCATACGTAACGGGTTTTTTCCCGTACGAGACGGGACGTGAAGTTTTGGAAACATCGTGTCATAGAATATGTATACGATAGTGCATACGCTAAGTCTAAGGGGCCGCGCAAATTGACCACCAAAAATACTTTCGAACAAATTTGCGCCTTAGACGAATACAATAAAGCACAATATTTAAATATAAGTAATATGACATGCACTATTTGTGACATAATGTTGGTATTTGTGTCGCAGGTCAGCAGTCCTTGTCAGACATCACGCTGGGGTACTCGAGAGGCGCGCACGCGACGCCGGCCGCGCGTAGCGAATCCACGCCCAATAACAACAACCGACATGAGTGAGTCATTACATCTTTTCATGTTTACGACACGTAGCCACTTACCATCAGGTGGATCATCAGCTCGTTTATCGGCTATTTCCATAAAAAAAAAAACAAAAATAATATTTGGTCTTGGAAAATGTCAACAGCGCTAAAAGGACAACCCCAATGAAACTTAACTTCATGAGGCCTAGTTTATAGCGACCCTCCCTGCAAAGCTAAGGACTGGGGGAGATATAGAAATAATAGGAGAAATAGAAACCTACTGCGGGGGTATGAGTGTGTAAGCGGTTATTATCAATGTAACCAGATGGAGCAGCGCTCACGGCAGCGACGACGCCGCCCGCGCGCTGACCGCCGAGCAGCGGCTGGTGTCCTCGGCGTGGTACCAGCTGGGCGCGCGCTGCCACCGCGAGGCGGTCGACGCGCGCTTCGCGCTGCTGTCCGCCGGACACTCGTTCCTCGCGCGCCAACGCCGCCAGCCGCCGCGCGCGCGCCCGCACGCAGCCTCCACGCCCGCGCCCGCGCCCGCACCCTGACAGCGCACGGACGGACGAGATGTTGTGGTGACCACGTAACGGGCTCTGTTTAATTAAATTTGCAAATGGCGTTCTATTAATGGCCCACTCGGCACTCCTGAGCAGTGTATGTTTACAATAATATATTTATGTTATAATAACATATTTATGTTAGGTATAACTATATTAATATAACTAGTTACCGTCCTCGCTTTCCTTAGGGTTTCGCATTTTGAAACAGGGTCCAGTAGTTTTTGAGTTTATCCATTACAAACAAACAAAAAATGAAAACTTTCCTGTTTATAAAGCTGAGGAGTTTGTTTAAACGCGCTAATCTCTGGAACTGCGGGCTTTATTTTTTTTTCTGTATTTGTGTATGAGGAAGTCCATAGGTTTTGTTATTATAATTCTTAAAAAAAAGGAGTTGCTTCAGCTATACGGGTTATTATAAATTAGTTTCCAAAAGCAAAGCGAGAGTGGGTTACTAGTTTACTATGTAGGCTTAAATATGTAGGAAGAATTGTATCTTACTATTACTTATAAAGAGAGGTAAAGGGGGGCAAAAAATCGATTACGCTAATTCTCACATCTGGGAAATTTCTCCGTATTTTCACGTGCAGTGTGGTTCCTAATTTCGCCGCCTTCGCCGCGCTACCGCCGTCTGAATAGCCCAATGGATAAACTATTTGTCAATTTTTTGTGAAAAAATGTTTTTTTTTTCTGTTTTACTTCACACTAACACAGCGCGGTCGACAAGGTACAATAAACAGTTTTTCCAATAAATATGTAACTGTTATATAATTCGTACAATGATATTCCGTTCGTACAATATACCTTTGTATCTTTTATTAAACAGGGCCCAGGTATTCAAGTCACCATAACTATGTCAGATATCGGAGTTGATACGATAATATTTGTACATTATGTATATATTTTGGGCAAGTGAGTGATTGAAATCGTTTTTATTTTGGATTTATGAGGATGGAACTTTCGATATTATCGTTGTCGATATTGGTAAGAAATAAGAATGGTGTAGAAATTGAGATTCCCTTAATCATTAACAAAATTGAGGGAGTTGACAATGTAAGTTATGAGTAACTTTTATCGTAACGTTGTCACTACGTGTAGTTCTATTGGTGCATTGCAGACTCGTTTGTGTTGTTAATTGTTGCGTAGATAAGGTGCGAGGGTATACGTCCTCCACAAGAAGTAATTAATAATTCCCAGGGCTGGGCAGGTCCGTAAATAAAATAAACTCCCAAAACATACAGGTAATTATGATATAATCATGTAATCCCATAAACACGTAACATCAGCAGTATAACACCAGCACAATTGATATTTTTAATACTATAATATTAATACTTTAAAGGAAATTGAATTGAAAAATTAACATACTCCTCCAAGATCCTTTGAGGGAACCCAGCTGACAGATGCATTTTTGTAAACAAACCGAACTGTCAAGATTTAAAAATTTAGAAGAAAAATGCACCTGCCAGCCAAGGGATATTGAACGAGGTATTTCACCTCGTTACAAAGGTATAACAATAAAATGAGTAGTCTGGTTCGAACCATCCGTTAAGGCGAGGCTACAAGACTGCGGTATTACTCGGCGACGCCTAGAACGATGTCGCAATGCTATGCGATGCGTTGTCGTGACGCAAAAATTTCATCTCAAACGGCATCGCGCGTTGTCGGAAATTTTCATGATGCGACGTCGACGCTTTTTACGGTGCATCCTCAGAAAACAGTGTTGTAGCCTCGACTTTACTCAATTTATGCCACACAATTGTAATATATACGCCACAAATTATAATATATACTTGCTATAAATTTTCTACAAGCGAACATATTTTGGTGTTAAAATGTTGTGTATTCGAATGTAACATTTTACACTTAAAGACAAATATAATATAATATAGATCAATATTACAATAAGGTTAATACTTTTAAATAAAAATATAAACAATGTGCATTCTATTTGTGCTGTGAAATCTGAATTTGAACTAGCGAAATCGGGCGTCCAAATCGTTTTAGGATTATACTATTAATACGTCAAAAAGAACCATAGGAGATATTTTAGTTAGCCCTAACGGAAGTTAACACTTATTCGCCACAACTACTATTTGTTCAAACAAGTTTTATCATTTTTCAAAAATTTAAACCTCATTTTTAACCAATACAATGATTTGTTTCGTTAGCGATTTACTTACGACAGGTTTCTATACCCGATTTATTCATTATCCCTTAGTAACTGTTTTTCAATAAACAAAGAATTATCCGTTTTCCACTATGACATTTTTCTATAGTTCCGATGGTCTGTTGCTGTATAACAGATACTATTTGTTACTTAAAGTAAAAATAAGTAAATTCATTAAATAACCGGAACCTTGGGGATATGGTTCTAATGGTGGACTAATTCTTTATAGAATTAGTAGGAATCGGCAGTTAGTTGAGAAATTTAAGACTCGGCTTACTACAGTGAGTTAGTTAACTTTGCGTTAGTTCTGCGTCTTTAGTAAACTAGCTTTTGTACAAGCTATACCATTAAACAAGTATATTATAATTTAATTTCATGTACTGTATTTATAGTCAACTAAAATCAGTTGGGTAATCAACTAATATAATAAGTTAAAAATGTTGTTCAATGCCACCTTTTGAAGTACTTACAAAAGTACTTTATTTACATTAAGATATTTAGCATGTGTTCAGTTATTACCATTACGTAATTAAATCGTATTATCATTACCAACAGAGTTATTTATGCATTTCTTATAAAATGTATTAAAGGTCATTATAGGAACTTTTATCTTACCACTTTATGTGACAAAGGGCGGATTCGACTATGTTATATCAAAGTGCTTATCCTGCGGATAGCTGTCAAGTGAAAGATGGAAAAACATGTGAGCCAACTAAAAATAAAAAACAATACATTAATAAGGCGCAACGTATGTGCACTTAATTTTGCCTTATTATAATGATGTCAACATTGAAATTAAGGATATGAAAATCAGATATGATATTTTACTCATAAGATACCAATTATTGTCGCATCCGTCCTAAATGTCATATTTTTGTATATAAAACTATATATTTCTTTCTGTACAGTGTACTGAAAACAACATACATAGGCCAACTTCTATATTATAATCATTTAAAACGTCGATAAATAATATAATAAATTAGATCATGGATGTTAATTTAATACATTAATTTTATTTATATTTTATTATTGACGTGATAACGTCTATTAAAACGATGAGCGCCGGGCGCATCTATAAAAAAAAGTAGCGTTCCGCGAGCGAGAGAGCTTGCAAAAGCGAGAGAGAGGCACTATCGGCTACGATCGGCGTATCGTAGCCGATGCCGTAGGCGATCGTAGTTGAGTGGAGCGGAGCCTTGTCATGACGTTGTCACGTTAAACTACTGTCCGTAAACCGACTTTACAGACAACCAATTTTTCGTTACCTAATTAAAAATTCATGATTGTATATGTAGGAATTATATAATTTCGAGACTGGTCTATGTATTTTGTTCTATAATTCAAGATTGTCTTACCACTGCATTATACATTAAATAATAGAATGTAGTTAGAAAATAAACATTAGTTATGAGTTAGTCAATTTGAGAGCATTTCTAAATGAAACATTAATTGTGATCCAATATTTTATTAGTTAAGGATGATTTCGCATTTGCATATTATAACAACATTACAAATACATTGTTTTTAAATTTATGCTGAAAAATATACTTCTCATCTTTATTTTCTTATATCTTGTAAGGGGTCTATTGTTTACAAAATATTAAAGAAAATTATTGTTTATCGGGGTAAACTGACATATTATGTAATTATCAAGATTAAAGTCTTAGTTTCAATATTATTCTTATTTCTGTATTTACGAGATATAAACAGTAGATACGTAAAGTAAGACTTGTCTCAAAATATGTTAGGTACTCGTACTATAACAGTAACATATTATTTGTCACAAAATAGCTACATCTAAATAGTTTTTCATATTTTTTGATATAATTCAAAAATTATGTATGATACATTGAAAAAATCTTCCTTGGCCAAAATTTTTCAAATCGACTAATAAAATGGAAAGGATGAAAAAATTATGAACGAACACTTACGAACAAATAACGATAAAATACAAATTAGGAAGAGTTACTAACCTTGAATAGCTTACCCTTTTGCTTACCTATTACGTTTTATACTACAAAAACTGTAACGATACGATACGGAGACGTATCTTGTGTTATCGAAGAGATCGAAGATTTCATGTCTGAAACTGTCACATATGAAAAACGATGTGGAACGCTGTATTTTAGCAAATATTGGACACTATTTAATGTGTTAATAAGTGTTTGTTAATCCAAAATCAACCTTAAGTCTGGGACAAGAAAGTCTGAAATACAAACCTTATTCAATCTAGCATCATCTTTTATGTAGCAGCAGAATTTATACGTAGATTTTCCACTTTAAATATTTCAGCTTGTTAGAAAGAGATGGCCGTACATAGGCTCTACATTTCACTCTTCAATTATACATCGATATTTATCCATGTCCTTGTCATCATGTATAATACAAATAATAATAAATTATGACATTAAAATTAAGTACAGGTAATTACAATAATATTGAATGTCGCTTGATGTCTGTCGCAGAACATCATTTACGACCGCTATAATGACAGGCGTCACTTGAATTACTGAATAATCTGCGTGCGAGTGTAATTGAAATTAATGTGGATCATATACTGTAATTACATCTTTGATGGTTTTTAATAGGATATGTCAGGAACTGGTGTGACGCGTATAGATCAATTTTTTATAGAATTAAGTATTGGATATATGTATTGCGTGTATGGCATTGAGTTTCCTCGGTATTTTATAGATCGAACCATATTTTGTTACTAAGAGCTCGGACAGTGTAGTAAGCTCAGTCCTTTTTTTTCACAAATTGTACGTAAAATTTACGCGGTGCTTTTTTTTCTGCCATTTAGTACAGCCGGGCTGAACTTTTTAAAATATGAGAAACACGGGTCTTTGACTATTACATTTAATTCGGGTGACCGATCTTGCATTGCTCCTTTTTCTTTTTGAATTAAAATTTATATTCCTCATTTTGAACTAATTCAGTCACATCATTGATCATTTATTTCTAGTATATTCTTTTTTTCCTGATGTAAAGTGGTAATTTAGCCCAGGAGACAAGGTTTACTAACTTGAGCTTATTTATTCACTCCTCTTACATTATAATTAAATCATTTTATGGTCGCCGCAGCCAATCTCATTTTCCTATTCTATCCTGTCATTTCAACAGTATATTTTTCTTAGTTATATGAATGTCGTCGGTCTATATGTGACACCTAGTAACTACAATATAAATTACTTTTTCCTATTTTTATGCACAAAGTTTCGAACAGCTGTTCTGGTGTTTACTTTTAAATATCATCTGCAATTTTATGATATTTTAATGATAAAAGCAGACCTTCAGTGAACAGTTCGTCTTGTATTTTTTTCTCTCTCCTGGGTTCTAGACCTAGACCGACGATAAGATGATAACCTTCAATACAATCCTTTCATCTTTCAATCGTGGTGAGATATTCACTATTGTTTAAGTATTTTATAATTTTAAACCGTGCTATTAGGACGTTGAATTAAACCCATCTCATTGCTCATAAGTATTAAGCTGTGCTTTTTTGTTTTTTATTTTTACCAGTATGACTTGGTAACGTTTGCTCTCCTTGTTTTTGTAACTTTTAAAAATCATTAACTGTTATGGCCTGTATTGTTCCTACACCGCCGTCGGTCGCCGATGTACGCAAATGTTAATGTAGGAAGAATTCAGACTTATGTAAGAATTTATTTTAGGAGCAATGATCAAAGTTTTATACTATAATAAATTAATGTTATTCATTTATTTCAAGTAATCAATTTTAATATTGTTAGCCGATATAAAAGCACTGATTGGAAATTTATGTTATTAAAACCTGTATTGTGAATTATAAAACCAGATTGTGAATTATATTATTTTTTGTAATAATACATTGATAAAATATAATTATTTAATGATAATAACAGAGTTCGTACGGAGTCCGCCCCGCTCGCAGTGGAAGGCGGGCATAAATAATAGTAAATGTTCGTCTTATTCATCTTATTAAATTCAATATGAATTACAAATGTATCTATTGATGACCACAATTTCCTCGAGTTTTTGTTTCCTTTTAGTTAAGCAAAGCGTGATAAATGTTAAATGTAACAATAATATATTATTTATTAATAGTTAAAATAAACGTTCTTACAGTGTTTTTAACGTGTCGTTTTATTGCAAATCACCATATATATATAACACCAAAAAATCACGTTAGTATATACTATATAAGTTTGTTCATAAAGATGCACCATATAACATATTGTTATATTGTACTCTTTATTTCAGTCACTTTCTGAATAATGACAGAAGCTTAGTCACACTGGTATGACTATCTGGTGTGACTACTACTATTGATATTAAGTCATCGGGGTCACCGGCTGTGTTGGGTGTACCGCAGGGCTCGATCTTGGGTTCGTTTCTTTTTCTGGTATACATTAACGATTTAACACATTATGTAAAGAACCAAGCGGATATTGTACTATTTGCTGACGATACATCATTAATATTTAAGTGTGAAAGGAATAAAGTAAATTTTGACGACGTAAATAGTGCTCTTTCGCATGTGTCGCGTTGGTTCACTATCAATAATTTGCTTTTAAATGCAAAAAAAAACTAAATGTATAGAGTTTGTACTACCTAATGTTAAAAAAGTTAACAAATCTCTCAGACATTATTATGAAATATTGCATATGGAGGAATCCACGGTCTTTTTAGGGGTGACCTTAGATAGTAAACTTCAGTGGGGCCCACATATAACAAATCTCGCGACTAAACTCGGTAGGGCTGCTTATGCTGTTAGGAAAATAAGGCAGTTTACTGACGTCGAAACTGCTAGGATGGTTTATTTTGCATATTTTCACAGTATTATGTCATATGCCATCTTGCTGTGGGGCAAAGCAGCCAGTATAGAACAAATTTTCATACTACAAAAAAGAGCTATTAGGGCTATTTATAAACTTAGATCTCGTGAAACTTTGCGTGACAAGTTCAAAGAAATAGGTATACTTACAGTAGCCTCACAATATATCTATAGTAACGTGGTTTTTATACGGAATAATATAAGCGCGTATAAACAAAATTTTGATATCACTAATCGCCAAACAAGAAAAATGCACCAGTTAGTAACGCCATCTTACCGTCTTTCTAAAGTGAAGCGATCTTTTATGGGCCGTGGTGTACAGTTCTATAATAAAATCCCAAAGTTAATACGTGATTTGTGGAATTATTTAAGAAACATGTAAAATCTCAACTTTTAGGCAAAGGCTACTATACTGTAGATGAGTACATAAATGACAAAGACGCATGGAAATGACCAGATCTGCAACCAGTTCCGTACAGGCTAGTGATACTTCTTTGTAAGAAATATACCAATGTATTTTATTTTTAAAAGATGTGCTGAGGAGTTTCTTTCGGCTTTTCTTCTCCTCCATGACAAAGCACCTTTCCGAAAAGCTGGTAAATTAAAAAAATGACGTGCATAAGTGTATCAGTGATACCTTCATGAATAAATGATTTTGAATTTGAATTTGAATTTACAAGCCAGTAACCGGAAGCTAAGAGGAACTTGATTTCTCATAATGATCGGGACTTAGGCGCTCCACCCACTGAAGACGCGTCCCGCCGCGGTGCGCGGAGCGACGGATAACGCGCGCGGCGACGGAGGCGCAGATCTGCCTTAGACCTTGTCCAGAAGGGACGAATTCGCCGCGATTCTCTCGTGCGTATCACGCGCGACCGTTGCGTCCAGAAGGAGCCTGCCAACGCACGAAAATGTAGGCGCTCCATTTCCTTTGATACGTGCACCTCACTCTGTTGTTCGACTTGTTCGCGCGTTAACCTGGACGCAACAAGGCATCTCTAGTATCTCGACTCGCGCGCAATACGCGCGAATCACGCGCGAGTCGAGAGTCTGGCGTAGTGCACGCGATTTACGCGCGTATTTTGAATTCGCGCGATGCTTGTGGACGCGATCTACTGGCGCCTAGTATCTCGCTAACGCGCGAATGAATTCGCGCGAAACGATTCGCGGCGAATTCGTCCCTTCTGGACAAGGTCTTACTTAGCGGTGTAATCCGCTCCCCCGCGCGGTGTAGCAGATTACGACGGCCTCGCGCTAAGACCTTGTCCAGAAGGGACGAATTCGCCGCGATTCTCTCGTGCGTATAACGCGCGATCGTTGCGTCCAGAAGGAGCGTAGCAACGCACGAAAATGTAGGCGCTCCATTTCCCTCGATACTTGCACCTCACTCTGTTGTTCGACTTGTTCGCGCGTTGACTGGACGCAACAAGGAGCCTCTAGTATCTCGACTCGCGTGCAATACGCGCGAAAAACGCGCGAGTCGAGAGTCTGGCGTAGTGCACGCGATTTACGCGCGTATTTTGAATTCGCGCGAAGCTTGTGGACGCGATGTACTGGCGCCTAGTATCTCGCTAACGCGCGAATGAATTCGCGCGAAACGATTCGCGGCGAATTCGTCCCTTCTGGACAAGGTCTAAATAAACGCATGTGTTCACTGAGTTGTCGATCGTCGTGGAGAATGGACGAACTTATTCAATTTCAAGATGTTGCAGTTATATTGTCATTTTGGTTTTTGTATACAAGAATTAAAAGACACTGCGTCCATAGAAGATTTTGGATACATCCCTATTTACGATCGAGATCTATAAATGGATCATTTGCACTGAATTACAAAGACTTAAGAAAATATGAAGATAAATTCTTATGTCAACTGCATCTTTTGATTATTTATTAAGCAAAATTCGAGCGACCATTACTGGAACAGATACAAATTTTCGTCCTTGCATTACGCCGGAAGAAAAACTTATTGGAATTCATTAGACGGCCATACCCACGGGCAAGTCTGCAGTCATGTCCGCCGGGCCACGCTACTATAGGTCTGTGCAATGTTTGCTAGTGTAGGACCGTTGCAGTCAGTCTGGCAGACTTGCCTGTTGCAAGTCCGCGCGATCTCATTTTGTCGTTGTAGCCTAAGCAATAAGTTCAAAATTCCGGTAAAGGTCAGACTTGCCCGGTCGTACCGCCAGTGAATTCCCCGCTTTAGGTACATCACGTGTATCAAATCACGCCCGGTACTGCGGAGCCGGTGTGCCATACCCCGCGGCACGCGCCGCGCTCCCGCGCAGATTGGCAGAAAACGCGCGCGGGCCGCCTTCCCGCGCGGTGCCGCGTCGGCAGTGTGTTGTGCTAGGCGTGATTTCTATATAAATTGAGATATTTGCATACAATGGTAAAATCTGCCATCCCGCGCCCCGTCGCGGTGCGCGGTGCAGTGGGTGGAGCGCCTTACGATTCTTGCTAGGTCGGCAATGCTTCAGTGATGCTTTTGATTCTACTGACAATCAAGAGGCGAAAAGACACAAGCTCACCTGCTCACCTGCTGGTTTGTCAACTGTTCACATATATGTAAAGTGGGAAAAAGAGAGTATTTCAATATTTAGTAGTAATACAAACGCCCCAACTCAAGTCACTAACGGTTACTTTATTTGCTCCTTAGTGATTCTTTACACCATACAAATTATGTGCTAAGGAGCGATTTAAGTAACCGTTAGTGACTGTGAGTTGGGGTGTAAGTACTTAATACAAAGCTCATTACAATACTCGTTCGGTACGTAGTACAAAGCTAATTACTTTGTACATTTTAAATCTTTTGACTAATTTTATTGCGGTTGGTGGGTCGGGTTCTAAGAATTATTTGCAAAATAAAACAGATAATGTGATTTCATAATTTATTTAGGTATAGTTACTGAGATCACAAGCCACATAAAAATAATTTATGTCTTCAAACCAAACAATACAATTAAAAATAAATCACAGACGTTAAAAAACACAAAATTTTGTACGCACGTATTCTTTGCGAAAGATTACAACATCATTATCCCAACGTAATTATGCTGCGTTTTAAAATATTAGTCTTTGATTTGCTTTTATGAAATAACAAATAAAGTTATAATTCACAGTAAATAAAATAAGTTTATTAATGGCAACAAATTGCCAACAGTAGGTATTCATAAATAAATCTTGATCAATTCCTGTACAACTACATTGCATTACTGCTTGCAATTAATTTCTAGCCAACTACTCTAGTATTCTAGTAACAATATTCATGGTTCCATATGCCTTATATTAATGTCGTTTTCTACCATCCACTGATTTTACCAAGCAACTAAGATTTTACCATTCAATATGTAATCTAAAAAGTAACGTAGGTACAATTTATTTTCAATATATTTATTTTTGTATTACCTACTATTATATTAATGTTTATTAAATGTGCTCACATTAAACTTACAATTAGTTAAATATGATTGATAATATACGTACTCAATACAATATATTAATAAATGAATTATTTATTGGAAACAAAAACGAAAATTTTAGATAAGTAATTCTAGAGACAAATTACATATTATCAAATTAATGGGTAGGTACTATTTCAATAACTAGGTTCTAAATTAACAAATGTGTTTTGGTGGATCCGTCCATGCTTTTACTTACCAGAGTAAAAATATACTTGCTGAATGAAGCACAAGCATACTTGAATATATAAATAAAAATAGGTACTTGATGACTAATAAAGTATGTATTGAAAATTCCATTCACGAATTTGCACGAAACCAAACGACGCTCATCGTTCCAGCTCAAATTACATCTTAAGACCTAGATTTAAGACCAAGTATGCATTGTGCCCAGTAGTGGGCCATTAAGGGGTTGAAGCCAGCCAGCCAAGAAGCCATGCATTTTGCATGTTATTAAAGAATTGCTCGGACAGTGTTATTTTAAAATCTCAATAAAGTCTTTTAGCAAATTTTCTTATGTTCAGATCGCCGGCTACAACTTTATCAATTTCTTGTAATTTCGCCCCAGAATTTTATCGTAAGCACATTTAATCACAGTAAAATCGAGTTAAAGGGTGCTTATTCTACGTTAACGTTAATTAATTTTAATGTTTAATCAAAATCCTCGTCGGAGTCTGTCTTGAGCACGCTGTCGGAGCCAGAGCCAGCCTCGCTGTCCACTGCTACCTCGCTGTTAACAACAATTTTTAATGAGTAAATAAATCACAATTTTGAATGTTTAAAGTGCTTAATCTCTTTTCCCACTGTGTTACACAGTGGTGTCTTTTAACTTGTAACTAGGTAGGTACCTTACAAGGTTCATAAAGTTACACCTCGAATCTTAGCCCCCCTATCTACAATCAAACTCAAATTCTATATTTTTTTTCTCTACAGATTTTATTTATTCATTATATTGAACGATAAAAACATACAGGTAATCGTAGCTCATGCAGACATGGTCGACATGATGGAATAAAACTAACAAAACTATTAAAGAGCTGCATTTAACACAAAAACAATACCGTTTAAAGGATCAATATCTTCGTCATCTAGGTTTACTTAGGTTAGAGAGCGAAAAAAGTTTAATTTGATGTCAGTAACAGCAATTGGCGATTAATACGACGTCGGTTATCGGCAAACCTGCTCTTGATTGGCAATTTGTGTCTTAATTGACGGCGATAGAGGCGTCGGGACTGCTGATGTATCATACCTATGTTTAGCACTTCACTGTGATCAGAACATGACATACCTATCTATGGGCGTGGGAACAGACGGCAAACATCGCAATGATGTGTCGGGAATGAAACGTTTCAAAAGATAATTGTTATTATTACAGTCTATATTAGGTGAAACTATAGGTATCTATAACCATTTGCCAACCTCATGAAGAAGGACCTAATAAGGATTTGTTACTCGTAAGTTTCGTAACCGAAAAACGTGGGTGAAATTTTATTGATGACAGCTGAAGAAACCAAATAGGTTGGTTTGAACCTTTGCGTTTTGTGGTCGATAGTTTCCGTCTACCCAGAACACTTTGCATTTAAAGGTTTAATGGCCGAATAAATTAAAAATATGAATTTGGAAAGAACTTTTCAACGATACCCCACACTATGTGGTACGCAACGAAAAAAAAATTCATCCTCACGTTACCTGTAGGTAGGGGAGGTACCATAAAAATATGAATTTGGAAAGAACTTTTCAACGATACCCCACACTATGTGGTACGCAACGAAAAAAAAATTCATCCTCACGTTACCTGTAGGTAGGGGAGGTACCATAAAAAATAAATATTTTTTAACATTTTCTTCTACGATTTTGGAATTTTAATAAATATGTATATCCATGCCAAATTACAGCTTTTTAGCTCTGGGTCTCGGCGCTATGCGGACAGACGGATGGACATGACGAAATTATAAGGGTTCCGATTTTACTTCGGAATTCGGAACCCTAAAAAATGCCAACTTACTCGTAGCTTTACATTGAGTTAGGATAACACTAATATAAAAATCAATGAGAGTTATTAAAAAAAAAACATGTAAGACACTCGAATACCAATTAGGTACCAGCTTTTTAAAGACAAAACAAAAAATTCCATTAGTTTCAATATTCTAACGCCCCAACTCAGAGTTACTAAGGGTTATCTATGTACTTACATACATAATTTATTTGGTGATTCTTTATTAAGGAGCGATTAAAGTAACCATTAGTGACTCTTGAGTTGGGGCGTAAGATTAGAAATATTCAATCACACATCATAAATGTCTACGTGCTTAGTAAAGTACATAATATAGACATGCCGCATATGCCTGGTTAATGCGAAACAATATAAAGAACAATAACACCAATAACTCGCCTGGTGTCCTCTGCAACCTTCAAATAGATTTCAACGATATTTCTGTCGATAAAACAACATTGCATTCGTATAACATAGATGAAAAGATCTCGAACAAGCTTAAAATATTGAAATAAGTGCCAATAATAAACTATTGTGGCTATTGAATGCGCTCAGTTGTCTTGCCTGTGAGAATTATCATTAGTTACTTTCTGATTTACTGCCCACGTTATCTTACGTTACATACAAAGTAAGATACGACTTGAAGCGGGCCATTTTATTACCCTTTAAACGCAGCGTTAATTCCCGTGTTTCTGAATGAATACCAGATAATTAACTTTACGACAATATACGTAGAGATTAATTCTTGATGTTTAATGAAGTTCTTTCCTTTGTACTCGTATATAAAATTCCTAACAACGTCATATAAACGTAACAGATTATTTGCAGATGAAATATGTTGGATACATAAGGAAAGTTTAAATAATAATAATGTTCGTATGCGAGACAATTCTCAAATCAATTCTCCCAATTTATACATAAAAATATTAAATATATTTACGGCACGGTAGTCGGCATCTCACCAATCTCACAGATTACAATCGCTGCTGTGTCCAGGGTGAATATGTAGACTCTACATTGTAGAGGCAAACCACAATTACAGTTAATTTAACCACAACATTATCTAGCTTTAATGGGTACAGACGTTAATTATTTTGGTAAGTTAACCGTTTATTTTGGTTAATTATCCATACAATTATATTATAAGGGTGTCGCTGCGGGTTTATTTTATACTAATCAGCAATAATTACATATCTGTGTTATAAGTGAATCAGTGTGAACATAAAAAAGAATCAGTACCTAGTAGGTACCGACATATCACAGTGCGTCGGATAAATGTAAAGATGTAACGTCTATTTTTAATAAATTTTATGTAATTGGATACATAGTAGGGTAACGTGTGGAACAGTATAAAAGATAAGGCATAATTTACTCTACCTAATTTTCAAAAAAATATTAAAATTTGACATGTTTTGCATTCACATTTAATCGACATACCATGACTAATACTATGGTTGTTATCATACTAATAGCATGGTAAAGTGGGGAACTCTTACTCGAAAATCATTAGGTATGTAGGTACATATTATAATTATACATAATACGTAAGCTCACCCGTTGAGATCTTTCGTAAGCTGAATGTCAACGTTGGCCGCGTTCTCGTTGAGTCCGTTGAGAGCCTCACAGAAGTCGCTGCCGACGTTCTGTAGGTGCTGGGTGTTCAGATGAAATCCCTGTACACATAAATCATATTAGGTGTTGACGCTAAGACGGTGCAGTACTAACTCACACCGAACACTGAACGAGTGTAATCGTAGGAATAAGTCACGACAGAAATGTTATGCATTATAAAGCAGACATGCGCACATACTTAATGGAAGTCGTGTAGGTCATTTCATCTTTCAACGTGATGCTAAATAAGTACTCGATATTATATTGTTATTACACACTTCACACTCATAATTTCACCTTTATATCTAATAGCTAATATGAGATTCGATTAGCAATCGAAACCAGGACGAAAGACTTTTACACTTTCCAATAAAATAAAACAATTATCCCTCAACTATATTCGAATGTTTCCTAAAATCTGAATGACGCTCGGAACTTATCGATTGCACATTAAAGGAGCATATTGTTCAAGGTTCAAACATATTTTTTAAGTCTATAGAAAATGATTCCCTACTCCAGATTGCCAGAACACAACAAACACGAATGAATACTATTACGTCTTGCAGATTGAAAATTTATTGCTAAACTTATCTGGAGATCTTAAAGGAAAGCCTCGGACGCCGCTAGATGTATTAGCTTACGTGTCAAGTCCTAAGTATCGTTATCATTTATCTCAAGATATGCCATCATTCGTAATTGGAATATAAGTAAAACAGGATGTGTTTCTACAGCAGATAATTATAGATAATCTTTTATTTGTGCTATTTATTGTATCCGATTATAACTTCGCAATTTGTATACAACTGCATGATGTGCATGAGCCGAAAAAAGTTTCACTTGCATCGTGGTTTCATAAAACCACACTTTCTCTTTTTATTAATACATGAGAATTTTGCCCAGTAGTGGACTTTGTTGCTAATTCACTTAACAAAATTTTATAATTTTGACTAAAATTTATTTTTAACTATGAGATTTTTTTTCTAAGTAGGTAGGTTCTCGTACTGGACTCCGTTTCTAAATATGTTCTTGACAGCGGAGAAAATCCTGAGAATTTTGAAATTAAACAACTTTCAAGTTCCATTTCAAAGTATCTTAATATTAATAATAATAATAATAATTTATTTGTTGCATAAAAGTCCAAAAATATTTTTATAGGACACGTAGGACAATATTGGGTTGTTGTTGTCATTAAATAGATACTAATGTGATTTCATCCTTGCCAGTTGTCCAAATACCTACTGTAGAGTATTGTTATTGAACTAGATTGTACCTTAAAAGGTCCTCTATCGAAGCCGCAGAAGGAAGCTTCCATGGTGTAGGAGCGGGTGACGCCCAGGTGCCGCCACACGGTGACCCGGGCCGTGCTCTCTCTCTCTCGCTCCACTCGGAAGGAGCACGAGCCCAGGGCAAACGCGGGAGATATGCGATGCATCAGAGCTGGTAACATCTGACAGGAATATTCACATTTTATTATAGGTTTGTACCTATAAAGAATATCTATATCAGTGTACTACGTAAATGAACTCAAGTTTGGTCTACTCTGGTATTTTAGAGATGCTTGAATAAGATCTTTTTTATGTATAGGTACTTCAAACAAAACTAGAGGAGACCTACCAATGCAAATAGGTACTCGTAAGTCTGAATTATTGTAGATGTAACTAAATTATTTCGCGGAGCAGCGCGCTATTGAAAGAGAGCTTTTAACCCAGAGTTGGTAAGTCACCTGAGAGAAGCTTCGTATCCCATCTCATGTGAAAAATCTCGAATCTCACAGATCAAAATCGCTGGTTAAATCGCTGCAAGTCCATTATAACGGTAAGCAAAACCACAATAGATTGTTTAAACTTCAAACAGAAATAATTGCTAGTCTGCTAAGTTGAACCGTAATGAACGTTTTAATTAACGGAATACAATGTTAATATAAAGCTTGTTTTGCGGTAACAGCCGTGATCTGCGACATTCGAGAATCACAATGCTGTTCAGCGATTCATTAGTAGCCACAAGATGTATTAACAGCACAAAGGTTTATTTGCTCTTGTACTGTTCTTTGCTATCACAGAATAAGACGAACGGGGACAATTTAGCTGAATATCTGGCCTTGCTCGGAGATTCTAAGTTCCCAGAAACAAACCCTGCAATTTATCGTGAAGTCGTGAACATCTCTGAAGATCGACCTTAATACTTACAAGATATTTGACCGGTTCATCCTGCACGAGCCTGTCGTTGCTGCACCAGCTCTCAGCGCCGGCGCACCCATAAAAAAATACATTTTTCTGCCGTGAATGTCCGTGGAAATCGCAGTACACTAGCGGTGGTTTCTTCCACACACGCACCAAATACTCTATCAAACCCTGAAATGGATAGCGATTAATTTTTGGGATCGTTTTATTAACTATAGGAATATAAACAATTATTGCAACGCAACCGGAACGACTAATTCGTCCCATGTTGGAGCTGGTCAGCTGGTGCCATTTATCTTATTTTGTAAAGATAATGTCGACAAGTTAAATGTCTATGTATAAATCAGCGATTTAAAGTTCATTGTTAGGCCTTCTCTAATTGGCGTCATTCCGATTTTGAGCTCTCTGAATTCAGCGGGAACGATTTCTTCTTTAAGGTCATCAGTTCACCTGGTTGGGGAACAAGTAACAACCGACCTGTGTTCCTTTTAAGTTTTTAATCTATATATACGTATATAAAAATCTCTAGGAAATCTCTAATTCATAGGAAACATTTGTCTTTTTAGAATTGTCATTTGGTTGTAAAATATTTATAGGGAGAGGGGGAGTTTTTAGGCGGTACAAAATTTGCCGGGTCAGCTAGTGCCTAATAAAAAGTAAAGTGCGGAAATTCATGTTACAAAGTCAAAATACAAAATGGATTCAATTACCTTTGTGTGGTAAATAGACGGATGAAGCACGGGGTTCGGCTTGCACCAGCGTCGGTTTAAATCTTCATTAGTCAACCCGCACCGATGGCTGGAACAACACATGAACACACTGGCGTTATCTCACGTTACCCGAGATCCGAGATGGGAGATCGCCGGCTTCCTGAACGACCGCTAATCGCCAGTAAGCCGCAGCGACGTGTTCACTGACGTTCGATGATCGAGGGTTGGTTATCCATTATTTTAAAATGAAGTTATCAGATTGAAGTGTTAATTTATTCGCCGATTTATTAGTACGTTGATATAATATGCGGTCTAATAAATGGCTCGTGTATAATGTCAGTGCTATTCGAAGAGGGATTATAATTATGAAAATGCACAACGATTAAAATACTTGTAACTAGGTATTTGGTGCCTAATACATTTTGGAGGATGTTTTCCTTTGGTTTATGAATATATAATTATGAGCTAAGTACACAACTTTAGTAGTAAAACAGAAGAAATAATAGTACTTATGTAGTACTCACAATATTGGGAACAGCCGTATGTAGAGTTAGGTAGAGTATGCCTGTTTTGTGTAAGTTGTAGTTTTATGAGTAAAATTTCCATGACTTATGATATAAATTAAACCTTACTATTTCAACGTATCGTCGATTCAGCTTCTATGTATACAAATAAGTGCTTTGTGGATTTTATTTAAAATTTTCTGGTAATGTAACTTATCTCCAAATTGCACAATCAGGTAAAGACTGGTAAGGTCAATAGTCGTGCCAACAATATTAATTATTCTCATCTAAAAATAATTAGATTTTCTGGCGTAATCTTAATCTAATCTAAAGAATTCCTTACTTACTTACTTCTAAGAAAGTGTTGCAATTTACACTTTCAATTTGGATTATCAACATGCTATCTAAGTTGCTTAAAATTCATACAGTGTAAGCTCAGTAGTTTATTATGAAAACGCGATCCGAATAATGTAAAGTATTCATGAGTTGCGCAAGTGTCGGATATGTAGATCTTTCTTTATCAGTTTTAATTTAGGCTCGCTGAATTTAGTACTGTTTCTAACTGGCCACTACTTTGACTTAGGTACAATTAGGTCATGAGATGAGCCCAACATTATTAACTACACATTGTAATTGTGCATAACACTTTGTTATGTTTTGAGCTGAATAATTTAGGTTAAAATCTTTCTTACTTCATTGGTATTTTTGACATAAAATAATATAAACATTAAACAGAATTAGAAAAAGAAACTTCATGACTATAATTTAATTCAGGTACCTATTTGTTTTTGCAATATTATTGTGTCAAATATTGAGCAAATTATTATATTTTATATAGTAACTCTTTAGATTAGGCTTAGTACCTACATACGAATTGACCGTCGCTGTTTTTTAAGATGCTTGACACGGCCGTAACTGGTATGGCGATATTAAATTATAATCGATGCGCTCATGTTCGTATAAGGCCCACCAATCAGCATTAAAACTTGCAGCGACAATTTTAATATGACGAGCTATTACTAGGAATGAATGGACAATTAGAATTCCTTGTGATTTTCTAAATGCGTTTCAATTCCAAAGTCAAGTTGAAATACTGACATGACATCGAACTGGCTGAATAAAATCAGAATTGCAGCTTGAACCTATGCGCTCTGATATTGAAGGAAGATAGATAACTTTATTTTAACGAAATATTATAAAATGTATTTGAAAATGGTCACTATCAAAATATGTTAGATCGTACCTAATTATCAGTATGAAAATTCTACAGAAATCCTAGAAAATTGCTTTAAGAAAATTATTGAATATGTTATTTCATATCATTGATAGGTTTACAAAACTGTACCTCCTTATAATAAGTAAATAGGACAATGACACATCGTTAAATATTATATAGTTTCCATCTTTTATCATTAGTAATAAATCATTTTTTGTTTACTAGTAAAATGTTTTATTAGTAATTTAACAATTATATTAGACAGCGCATTAACTCCTAAAGCAAAGCAAAGCAAAAGCTCCCATCATACTCGTAGTCCCCACAATCAAGCTCAATGACTCGAGTTTACTGGACATACCTATATGTTTTAACAAAGCAATTTGCTACATCACAGTAAGTAGTCAGTACAGTACAGTTTAGTCGGCAGTGCCCACACTGCCCACTCTTATGATCGATTATGAAAGAATAATATCTCAATTGTGTCATTATTTACAGCTATGTTACTTCAGTGCGTCTGCAATCTACGACAATTCACTACAGCCGGTCGTTATTAGAGGGGTAATTCTTGTTGTGTACGTGTTCCTGACATAATCGCATTCGCAATCGCATAGGTAATCGTAAGATACGTAACGGACAAAGTAAGCACTCATCAGGGATAACTGTTATCGCCTTGTAATTACACTGGCTAACATCGATATGTACTAGAAAATAGTCGGGCTAATGTTTTGCACGATTTATACCTTTATTTATATTTACTATCGGTCGTTTAGTTCCCAAGCTATTTATACACAATGGTAAGTGCTTTGTAATCACAATTCATTAGAATAACGTTGAATTTTCCAAGAATTAGCTTGCTAAGTGATTCAACACATAAAACACTTTATTATGCTACGGTGTTGCGAGCGTAGAGTAACGGATTGAAATAATTTGTCATTAACAGGAAAATTTCTTGCTTAAAAATTCTCCAAGCACAGCTTCCCAGATATAAGAAGTAGGATGTGAAAAGGGGCAATTGCAGAAACGCTTTACTTGGAATCGTTTCGTTTTACATTCACACCTCAGCGATCTCGATAAGAGGAAAGTAAGGAAGTATCGACAAATTATACTCGAGATAAAAGTCCGGCGCGCACGGCGAATTTTAATGCGGTGGAATTATAAACGAAATTGATAAATTGTGTTATTTACGGGACCAGAGTTCAGCGGAGGCTATTAACAGTAAGACGAGTGGTGATTGTGGATGTTTTTTCACGGTGACGAAGTGGTCTTGCGTCTGTCCAATTAGGAGCGGTTCACCGAAGGGACATCATTAGCGGGCAGGGCGGCGCGGCAGGCCGGCGGGCGGCGGGCCGGCAGGCGGGCAGAGCGGCAGGCGGCGGGTCCTCGACACAGGCAGGAGTCGCGCGTCCCTGGCGCGGCCTTCGCTCACCGCCGACCGGTTGCGCATCTTTTACTCTAATCAGGGAAAAAAATAAGCGTCGGCCGCATGCGCGAACGAAAGCGAACAACCGAGAAGCTGCACCCCGGCCGCGGTTTATGGAGGATTGTTGCGGTACCAGAGCACCGGTCAGGGCTGCCACCGCCGCTAATTAAACGCTCGCTGTTTAGTTGAGCGCCATCTAAACACGTTTAATTTTTATTAAAAAAAAACTGTTGATAAGGCTACAAATTCCATAATAGTGATTTAAAAATTATTCGACTGTCTGTTTGCGTGGTTGTTTTGCTAGATTCAGAAATGGCTTAATCAACTTGAACAAAGTTTTAACTGATGTATTGCAGTGCGCTTAGGTATTTGCTTCAGAGAACAATCCATGAATTAATAAAAAAATACTCAATTGAAAATGATCATAGATAAATCTGCTGGCTTATGTGCTATGTTACTCTAATCATTTATTTATTTATTATTATTTTAAATACAAAAAATCTAATTATGACATGACATGTGAACATGCATGTAACATAACATTCGTTAAGGATAGCAGTAGGGTTCACTACCCGCAGTTCTAATATCAGCATTACTTATAGCAATATAATAGTAACACATCCTGTTCTTGTATAACTTAGATTTAGAGAGGAAGCCAGTGATAATGTACGCAGAATCAATATCTTGTTCTCGTAAGCACCTGTATCGGCATTTACAGCAGCTTACTATTATGTAAATCACAGGCAGATTCCAAGTCGCGGATAAGATAAACATTAAGAAAAATATACAGTTGTAGCCCTTTGAGGCTTGTGGTGACGACCGCGGACTGAGGAGCGAGGCTGGTTCAAGGGTCTGCCTCCATCTATTTATAGCCCGCGCCCGATGCTATCGGACCTCAGCCGTAGCGCGGCCTCGCACGATTCCTTCCCGCCCTCTATGCACCCCTCGCATAACGTTCGCCCAATAAAATAGACCAAACAAAAACTGCCATATTATATTTATTCCAGCTATTTATATCATGTGTCCATTGTTTCCACCTTGGACGGAATTAATAGCCGCCGGCCGACACTCCTGCAATCGAGAACTCGTTAAATTGATCAAATTGCACGCAGATAAATGGCAGCGCTTTTTGCATGCAAATAAATACCGAAACAGAGATAATCGAATTCGAGCGTCGCGTCGCGTTGCGGTCGTTGCGATAGATATCGAGCGGTAGAGGTGTGTAACTCAGATCTGAACTGATTCAAAGATTCAGGTCCCACGAAAGTGACCTGTTGACCTGCATCTCAAAATCAGGTCGACCAGGTCTCAATTCAGCTCAAAGGACCTGAAATGTACGCATCGACTTAGATAATATACCCTGATGATAATAGTAATAAGGTTGAAATTTGAATGTCGCACCTAAAGAGTGAAGCAGATCCCGCGACCTGCGAGCCGTACCTGGACCTGAAATGTTTGCGTCGATTAAGATAATATACCCTAATGTTAATAGTAATAAGGTTGATATTTGAATGTCGCACCTAAAGAGTGAAGCAGATCCCGCGACCTGCGAGCCGTACCTGGACCTGAAATGTTCGCGTCGATTAAGATAATATACCCTAATGATAATAGTAATAAGGTTGAAATTTGAATGTCGCACCTAAAGAGTGAAGCAGATCCCGCGACCTGCGAGCCGTACCTGGACCTGAAATGTTCGCGTCGACTAAGATAATATACCCTAATGCTAATAGTAATAAGGTTGAAATTTGAATGTCGCACCTAAGGAGTGAAGCAGATCCCGCGACCTGCGAGCCGTACCTGGACCTGAAATGTTCGCCTCGACTAAGATAATATACCCTAATGATAATAGTAATAACGTTGAAATTTGAAATGTCTTGTCGGCTCTTATGAATCTTTCAGGTCCTCGAGCTGATTCACGAACCGCTTCACAGCTCCGGATCACCTCTGTGAATCAGGACCTGTTTTGCAGCTCACGCGTTTTGGTTGAGTTACCCATGTCTATCGAGCGGCGACGGCTGGATAATATTATGTCCGAGGGCTCCGGCAGTCCGGCACATGTCACGCTCATCCGTATGCCGCGCGCGGAGCCTGCTTCCTGCGAGCGACGCGACTGAGAGAGCACACATTTAACTCAAAGTTTAGACGGTTTAGAGACATCTGCGTATTATCTATCTTCGTTGGACGATGTAAACGCCTGTAAATGAGGCAAGAGATCGAGAGTGGCGAAGCGCCGGTGTATTCGCCAGCCGTCGGCGGTCGGCGGTGGCAACTCTGTATTCGTAGCGGACACCGGACACGGCCGAGTTATTTACGATAGTCGCGAGACAATCGGCCGGTCGCACTGCTTATCCGGTGCCACCGACGTGGTGCCAATAACATGACGTGGCCGACTCTATTAAGTATCGTCCTTTAGAATTAACACACGTTCCTTACCTTTATTTATAGAAAGTCTGCTGAATCATAGGGTCGGTATGGCTATAACAATAACTCTTATGTGAATAATGGATGGTCGCCTCACCACTGGAAAATCATAATGGTATAATGTTTTAAGTAACAAAACGTTTATAAATTATGATAAAAATGGTTTATGGTATACATACTTGCAGAATTCTTGTTGAAGATAGTGAGTCAAGAAAAATGAGCCAGACTTCCTTTCTTTGGTAGAATATTAAATTTATTTGCTTTTTTATATTCAAGTAGATGATATAAGTACGTAGTACGTACGTATAGAGGTTTTAATGAGAATTCTTCATGCTACGAGTCCGTGCACATGTCAAAGTCGTGTTTCATTTTCCAAAGTAGTTGACTATCTATATTTACTTGAAATAATATGTCGTTCGTTTCCATAATGCTCAGTCGTGTCTCGGTAATGGTGTCGGCTGCACTAATTGATTTTATTTACCGGGTGGTGGCGGAAACGGGGCGATTCGCCACAGGACAGTTCAATGACACGCCGTCGTCACACCGCACAGAATGTCACCGTCATCGTCACCGGTGTGATGCCTGGAATGCACTGTGTGACACGTAACACGGTGATATGAAGTAAATTAATGTCATCGACAGATGTACGCGGTAATGTGTTCTCCTTCTGCTCGGGCGATTGCCGTTCGTGCATTGTGAACGCATTTTCAAGCGAAAGCATCGCAATTTGTGCGCAAATTAACGGATTTTCATCAGTGTAATATAATATAAAATATTATGCAAAAAAAGGAGAGCTGTGTTTAGAGAGTACTTTGTATTTTTCCTTCATCAGTAATTTCGGTAAATTCATGATAATTGACACGGATTCCAAAAACTGTTGGTCATTAAAATTATATTTTTTTGTCACTGATTCTTTTTTGTGCGATTACATTTGGTTTTCTCTATACGATTCGGAACCCCTGCAAACTTAAGTAAAACTATAAGTAGGTATATTATAATATTTTACAGACAGTATGATTAAATTGAAAAATCAATAATTCTTTCAGTCTATTCATGACACTACGAACTCTACAGAAAACATGAGTTCTGTTAAGAGTTAATAGAATATAATTACTATATCTTTAAAGTTGTATAGTTTATTATTCAATTTTGTCTTAATGTCTTTTATTCTATGATAAAAGTACGAGTGAAAGTAATTACTGATAATGCGAAACATTTTATAAATCATGGCCTCTGCGTCCATCATATCTTATAATAAGTTGCTTTTATTGATAATTCTGTGTTACCAAGTTCCTAATGGGATATTGCGTCCCTGTGAGAAGGAAGTGAGCATAACATTAAGGTATTATTAAAGAATAATTCTGTCGAGGAGCTCCCACAGGTTTCCTGTTTATAAGTGCCTCATTAGATACTCAAGTTGACTTGCCCTCCTGCATTAAACATATTTATGTCGTCAAAAGTGTAAAATCTGAACATGACAACTCTGTCATGTAGTAATAGCGTAGAAAATTGTTGATCAGTGACTTACAAAGCCAAGACGTATAAAGCCACGGGAATCATTATGTTATGTTAGTAATATTTTTTTAAGACACTTATTTTAATGATGACATTAATTATTATAATTGATCTTAAGTTACGGTCTTCCGAGTTTTTGCTAGGAAAATACTATCGAATCATCGGTGCCGATAACTCATAAATGAATAATATGATCAATAAAATACAAGTTCAATCAATTCACGTATTACATTGAAGTATGATATAGGTACCCTCAACCAGTGCCACTCGTGTCTTCCGCCTGTTAACAGATATTGAGAAAGATTCTCGCCGATCTCGAAGCTTTTAAGCCGGTCTTTATATTTTTACTTCAGTGCATATTGTAGGAATTGAATTCCATTTGAATAGCTGATTTTATTCTTCACGGTCAAAATTATTCATCTAGGACACATAAATATCCATTTTCATCAGAGTTTCAAAGAGATCTAAGTATTTTGAGTTTCACCGAAGCGAGAGGTAGCTGCTGTTACTTTTGTATTCAGATTAGAGTAGGTCCAGACCAAATGTTAACAGTAATTACTGCTCTCCTTACCATAATATGTAATTCATTTTTTTTGGGAAGGATAACTTTGAACTAAAATTTAATTGCTAACTATTGAAAATAATTTTGGAGGTAAAAGCGCTTCAATATTCGTAATATTTATATGTAACATGGAATACAAATAATATTTCATACAAGTAAGGTCATATCTATTTCTAAAGTTTCCTGCCTTAAAATTCCTCTGCGTGTTGAGTTTTATTAAAGTGTTGAGTTAACAATTATACCGAGTAGGGTTTTCGTTTATCCTCGCGCTTATATGATACGAGTAATTCAACAAAACAGATTTCTTCGGTTTGTTCTGAACGCGTTTGTGAATCCGTTATCATTTTCCCGACTTCGGTGATTAGTGGCGCTGTCCTACGCCAGCTCTTGCTGAGTATGCAAATTCAACGTATAAATAAACAGTTCAGGCTTCGCTATTCCGGCAACTAGATGAAGTGCATTATTCGTAAATAATTGAATTGTCTCTGCGGGTCTATGGAAATGGGACAAGAAGAATATGTCTTGGAAGTTAAACAATTTGTTAAACCAAATACCAGAATAACGATGTCTTGCTGATTTATTTTCAAATATTTTAACAACATAGTATCATAGTTACCAGTTTCAGAATTGGTTACTTCGTAAATTACTAATGAATGCTTTTTAGTATTTTGGGGTAAGTTAGTTTAACATTTCCATTGGGGCCAGCAACAAATTGGACACGCCTCTGATACGGATGTACCTATAACGGTGGAGATGATCATACCTTCACTTGGCCTGCCTTCTTGTTACAAATGTAGTTTTTAGTCCCCTTAATTAAAACGAGGTGAGAATAGAAAAAATCTTCAAAGCAAGAAAGTAAGTACCTAAGTACGAACAAAGTAACGATATTAGTATTTTAAATCCCTTCGGAGCATAATGTACAAAACGCAAAATGAACACAAGTCGCAAAATGTACAATTCGCAAAATGTACAAAACGCAAAATGTACAAAACGCAAAATGTACACAACACGCAAAATGTACAAATCGCAAAATGTACAACAAGGACTAAGGCCTCTTTCACGGCGACACGGAACTTACGTATTTGAAGGGCTTTTCTTTTTCATGTTACCAAATGTAAGATTCGAACGTTTATTGCCCGTGGTCTGATCGCCGAGTTCTACTGGTCGATCCATGGGAAATTTTTTTTGCCTGTGGTTCTATCAATCGGACCATCGTTATTTCTAAAAATATAAAATTATATTGGTACTGGACCGGATTGGTACTGGAAGAGTAGTACCTACCGAGATAAATATTCTTACCCATGATACTATTAAGTGCCCTACCTCACCGGGACACCATGGCGACGGGAGGGGGAGAGAGAGTAGGAGGGAGAGGGAATTTAATGATGCCAAAGAAGTACAACTTCTAAAGCGCGTACATAAGTACACATTTGTGTTTTAGTTTAAGACTTTTTTTCATGCCTCATTTCCGTCCGGCATACAATGTCCTCATCCTATAATGACTGCATTTTTATCCAGATAAACCTGTAGCGACTTGATAGTTGATAGTGATTTATATTTTAGTTAAGTAGGTATATATTTAATGATATTTCGATTAACCAATATAGAATCAACTGTGTTGTAAGTAAAATGTGTATAAGGGAAAATATTTTGTGGAATAAATAAGAATTATTTTATCCCTAGTTTGTATTTCAATTGAAAAAATTCAGATAAATATTTTGTGTCATGTATGTGATTGATGTGAACATGGGCTTTCTTGCACATTTTGCGATTTGTACATTTTGCGAGTTGTGTACATTTTGCGTTTTGTACATTTTGCGTTTTGTACATTTTGCGAATTGTACATTTTGCGACTTGTGTTCATTTTGCGTTTTGTACATTATGCTCCGAAGGGTTTTAAATTTTGAACTTCTTTTTGAAATCTCAGAAGAGGATAATTGTCTTGGATACATAAACACGAATGGAGGTTTAGAATTGCAGACTAAAAAGAAATCCTGGGAACTTTAATTTTCTAGGAAACTTTAATACTGAATAATGACGTAGTAAATTGTATAATTGGCTACCATTTCTCATGCAAAACTACCTCTATACTTCATAGTATAATTACATAAAAATAAATCTTGTTAATTGTTTGATGTATGTTTTAGATATTTTGTTGAACTCAAGCAAACACATAAATTCCTGTGTATAACGAATGTACCGTGGCATTTTACGGACAACACAAAAGGGAGACAGCGACATTAGTCAAGCGCGCGGGCAATTTCGCAGGGCTCATTGGTCGTGCAGCTTACGCGACGACGATGAACTTGTGATAAACCACGGCAGAGCTTTGCATGTCACTTCCGCAGCCGCACACATTCGCTTTTAATCATGTACGAGCTCGGCTACTCTCATGGCGTTAAGAAAGACGGCGCAAAGCGCACCTCTACGATCGAATTCTTTAAATAGGC
Organism: Thymelicus sylvestris; assembly: GCA_911387775.1. Lineage (NCBI taxonomy): Eukaryota > Metazoa > Arthropoda > Insecta > Lepidoptera > Hesperiidae > Thymelicus > Thymelicus sylvestris. The sequence continues at coordinate 6,519,238 of OU426886.1, forward strand.
ACAAGAAAGCCAGGGCCTCGAATCGCACCACAGTAATTGCGCTCGGTAAAACAAGGAGCGCTCATACAATTATAAAACTGCAGGCACCGGCGAGATTCAGTGAGTCATGTGCGTAGAGGTCGAGAGGATGAGCAGGTAATAGTCGGCGGTTAGCGAGTGCAAGAGGGCAGGGCGTACAGTGCATTATTTACATAATCGCGGGGACCGGGCGGCCTTGGCGCATCTCATGGCATTTCTTCTCATCTTTTATCTTTAATGCCTATTATGTACATTTGAGGCATCCATTGCGTTGTAAAAAAGTTTTGAGCCAGCGATTCAAGGCGTTCGATGCCGGTGATGACTTGCGAATGCATGTCGTTGACTCCGCGTCATTAGTTTGTTACAACGCTGCAAGAAGCAAGAAGTAAGCGTGAAATATTTGCATGGCGAAATGGTTGGGGCGAGTCTTGGAGGGGAGTTCCAGTAGCTTGGTGGAGCTAGGAGTGGACGTAGAACGGAGCAGTGCGTGCAGCCGTGCACACAGTGACCTAAGCTTTCTGCGGTCGCCATTCGCCAGAGCCCGTGCGCGGTATTATCCCTCCGCGCGACCCGCTATTATGAAAGGCCCGCACTCACTGCCATCGTAATTCATTAGCTGAGTCTGTACACCTCGTATTATTTATGGTCGCTTTGGTTTCGTCCAAGAATATTCTCAACGTTGCAGCATGGTCTTAATGGATATACGAGTGCGGAATAATAAGGACATCTGAATAGAACTCCCGAGGTCAAGGTTATTAAAGCTACGCCTTGCCTTTTATATTATGAGCCTTATTTGAATGTTTGACTTGTTGGTCCCTTTGAGGGGAGGTATTTTGAATCATTATGTTGTTTCAAAGTACATACAGCGTTGGATACTTTTTAATAAAAATTGGTGTCTTCGTCCCTGATGTTAATTATTCATCGTTCGTCAAAAACCCAATCTTAATTGGTTTGTTTAAAAAATATGTCTAAATGTGTGCATAAATTATATTGTGTTTCTAAGAAAAGTAATAATTTTAAATGATAATTGTGAGCCTCAGGATAGAGCATGTCAGTCGCTATTTTTAGGTCGTCGCTTCTTCGCGGATTTGTTTGAGGCTGTTGAAATTCGCTACGCATTAAAAAAGCTGTCTGTCGTTAATGGTCTTCTTCTTTATTGTTATTTCGAATATATGAAAAGGCTTTAGACATGAATGTGGTGCAAAACTAAATATATGGGTTAGTATTATACATTTTATGACGAATACATTTTGTAGTCAAGTGATTAATCGACCCTATTTATATACTTTTTTCTTCATTTAATTTGTCTCAGTTCTTTTGTAAGTTATAGTAAATAGGTAAATCCGAAAAAAATCAAATAAGATTTCTGGAGGATGTTAAAATTAGTCTGTTAAGATATCCGAATCGGTGTCGGCGGCAGCAATTTCAATCATAGTACAAAATAGATATTGTGCAACATTAGTAACTCGAGCTTAAATCCTTTAAAAAAGTCATGCACCCTGAAAGGGTTATAAGGATTACAAGTTTATGTTAGTATTTGTTTGCTGCAGAAAGTCAAAATTTGCAAACACTACTCTACAAATTATATACAGGTTCTCTAAATTACTAAGGCTACGTCCGCACAGACAGGTGCCTTGCTTAGCGCCTAGAGCCTAGTTAGTGACCTATCGAGTAGTTTCGTAAAACGAACGCTCTAGAGTGTTCGCGACTGGCCGCACTGCGCGCTTGGTGCCTAGATAGTTGCTTAGCGTGTATCGAAGTAAACAAACGTGTTGGTTTTTTGTCACTAGGCGCTAGGCATTTTTGAAGCAAAAATGACATTGACGGTCGGTTTGTCATGGATATAATATTATTGATGAATGTCAATGGCAAAAACTAAAAGCTGAAACGAGAAATTGTTGCATTTATTTCATTAATTTTGTAAGATATTTTTGAGAGTGACATTTCGTCAACGTGCCGACAAGCAAAATGACCAAGACACCTAGCGACCCACCACGGAAATCACCTCTCAGTGCGGCCACCGTGTATCCTAGCAAGTAACAAGAATGCAAACCACTAGTATCTAGCTATCTAGGCGCTAAGCAAGCCGCCTGTCTGTGCGGACGTAGGCTAAGACAAGCTTTCTGGCAAGGATTTCTGGAAATTAAATTATTAAATTAGGGTTCAATTTAATGAAAAAGTTTAATGAAATGCTAATATTCCAATGCATTGGTGTACCGTACGAGTGGCTTTAAATGTTGAAAATGATTATGAAGGATTGGAGAACTTTGCAGCACAATAAAATTGTTTTATTGTTTTAATAATAATTATATAATCAGATCTAAGTGAACAAACCTCGGACTCATGTCTGCTAATATTGCGATAAAAAATAATACCTGATATAATAATATAATCGACATTACAATGTAGTGCAAGCAGTAGCAATATCAATAACATTTTGCAATAACATCTAATATCTTATTTCTTGCGATCCTTAGCGAAAAACTTATCCTGTGGAAATGAAGGCGAGGATCCAATCAACATTGAGAGTCCGTGGGCACCCGCATCCCGTATTCCCGGAAGGGCCGGCGTAAGTTTTTAATTGCGGGCCAGTGGCCAAGTCTCAACGCTGAGCTTGTAGCCAGTGAACCAACGCTTTAATAGCATGGTAAGTGCATCCTGAACATTCATATGTACAACACGTCTGACATTTTCTATTACACTGGTGCTGTGTTTTTGCTCTAAGTTAGGTACTAACGTACGTTTAATTATTCAGTTGAATTTATAGATTTCATAATTTGTCATGCTTAATATCGAGATAGTTTTCAGGAAAGTTTAGGTACTGAACGTTGTATATTGTTCATGTCTGTGGTAGAGCTAAATCTGAGCTCTACATTACTTAATATTATTTAACAAATGTTTATAATTCGGTGGGTAACAAATAATATTACATAATAATCTCTATCTTGTCTTTTGGTATTGTTTCACTGTCCAATTTGTGACAATTTATTCAAGAGTGAATAGGCTTTAATTTTATCCGCTTTTTCATGAGAAATCAGTGCCTAGCGTGGTAAACTATTACCCCCTCATTATTTAAGGAAATCCCGCGCAGCAGTGGGACTGTTATAGGTTATAATGACCATGAACATAAAAAATAATTCCTATCATTATGTAGCATTAGATGGAATAGTATTATTACTTACGATGCACGAGTTACCGATATCTACGAATGCACCCATCGATAGGTAGTTGCTGTTAACCCATCCAGAGCAACCCTTTCATTGCACTGGCATTGAATTACACGACAAACATTTTTTGCATTACAAGTGAATCACACGATAACAATAAGAAGCGTCAGGCGAGGAGAGTGGCCGGTGCGAAGATAATCCCGAGAGAATCCGGAAGCGGAGCGGCGATAATTTGTGCAATTGAGCTTTCTGCGCGGTGAGCCGCTTGCGAACACCAACGGGTAAGGTTTTCCCAGCGCGCACTTTTAGGGGTCCGCGCACGAAAAACTAACCTTTTTTTTTTTTTTTTTTTTTTTTTTTCGCTGGGAAAAATGCATTACGCATCCCCTCCCGTCGGGGGACGGAAGGGGTATGTGGGACTCCCGGGAAGGTGTTCACTCCCGGTATACCCACTAAACGACCCAGCGGCACTCCCGCATCGCCTTTGGTGGCGGGGTTCTGGGAATCGGCATAGCCTTTGCTTCCAGTTCCCCGCCGGCGTTTGCCCGCCTTACAGCGGCGGGCCCTTCACGCCCCTCCCGCAGACGGGGAGGGGCTCGAGGATGACTGAGTGCTTGGTCATCCTCGTTCGGCTGGGTGATGAGCGGTGCAATGCGGGCGAGGGCGCCCCCGCGCCTGTCGTCCGCTGCTCATCACCGGGGGGAGAGGGGGTGGTTGACCACCCGCCTTCTCCTGCCTCTCCTCCGGCGGAGAGGCGGCGCGAGAGGATCGTCCTCCCGCGCGCGCTCCGCCTCCTCCTTCTGTGACATTACCTCTTCACAGAAGGAGGCGACCGCCACCCACGCCTCCTCGCTCCCCACCATGGCGTTAATCACAGCGGGAAGCGAGAGGTCCGGCCCGACCGCCGCGACAAGACTGTGGCGCCGCTCGGCCCACGACGGGCACACCTCGAGAGTGTGCTGTGCCGTGTCCTCCGCCGCGCCACAGTCGTGGCACGACGGGCTTTCCTCCCTCCCGATTCGGTGGAGGTACGACCCGAAACAGCCGTGCCCGGACAGCACCTGCACCAACCGGAAGGTGAGGAAACCATGCTGTCTCTCAAGCCAGTCCTGCAGGACCGGCCCGAGTGCGTCGAGGGTTCGGCGGCCGAAAACTGCGAAGGCAAGGTCCGCCGTCCAATGACGGACGACAGCTTCCCTCGCCTCCCGCCGAACAGCCTCGCGTACCTCAGGGGCAGGGCACTCCCCGAGTGCTCTTCGCCCCGCCGTCCATTCGTAGACTCTGGCTAGCACCCACGCCTCGAGCTCCCAAGGAGGGGTGCCAGCCAGAGCGCACGCCGCTGCGAAGCTTACCGAGCGGTAAGCTCGCGCCACCCTCTGCGCGATGGCCCTCTGGGGCGCCCGCAAGGCCGTAGCGTTCTCCCTTCTTTGAAGGGAGTCTGCCCAAATAGGCGCCCCGTACAGGGCCATGCTCTTCAGGATGCCGGCGTACAGCCGCCGGCATCGCCCGCCTGGCCCTCCCAAATTAGGCATCAGCCATGAGAGGGCCCCCGCTGCCTTCAGCAGCCGCGACGACAGTCCGCTGAAGTGCGGACTGAAGCGCCACCTGGCGTCGAGCGTAAGACCCAGATATTTCATCTGGGTCTTTACCTCGATCCTGACGCCCTCCACAAAGATGTGGGCGTCAGGCGGACGGCGCTGCCGAGGCCCGTGGAAGAAAACGGCCTCGGTCTTATGCAACGCCACCCTCAGTCCAAGGCGGCGGATCCTACCGGCGACTAGCGATCCGCCCGCCGAGGCCAGACTGGCCGCCTCACCGAAATTCCCCCCTCGGGCAGTGAGGAGAGTGTCATCCGCGTAGCAGATGACACTCGTGCCACGGAGGAGGGTCCCTCGCAATAGCCAGTCGAATCCGATGTCCCACAGGAGAGGTCCTAGGACTGACCCCTGGGGAACACCGGACTCCACCGGGTAACGCCGGACCTGGCCAGCTTTATCCACCACGAGGACCGCTCTGTCCTCCAGGTAGCTGGCCAGGAGGTCCCTCATATATTGAGGCACTCCGTGAAACCGGAGTGCCTCGAGGACGGTCGCATGGGGAAGGGTGTTGAAGGCGTTGGCTATGTCGAATGACACAGCCAACACTCCGTCCCCAGCGTCCATCGCCTCCTTCACCCCACCCTTTAATAGGGCGAGGGCGTCTATTGTCGAACGCTCAGGTCGAAAACCGAACTGAGCGTCCGACAGGTCCGGCCCAACCACCCGCAGGTGGTCTTTCAGGCGGGCGGCGATGATCCCCTCGAACATCTTACCGACCTCATCAAGCAGAACGATGGGTCGGTATGCCGAGGGGGAGTCCGCCGGGCGTCCTTCCTTCCGGAGGAGGCATAAACGCCCCTCCTTCCAAGGTTTCGGGAACCTCCTCGACGTGAAACACGCGTCAAAGAGGTCCCGAAACCTTTCCTCCATTTCGGTGGCGGCTATTGCCACCACCCTTGCTGGGACGCCGTCTGGCCCTGGGGCCGTCTTTTTAGCACGAAGGCGAAGCACCGCCGTGCTAACTTCGGCCCCAGAGAGAGAAGGGGCCTCCTGGTCCTCCTCTTCCTCCTGAACCCCACCCTGCGGAGGGTCCATTACTGGTGGGGTGAAAGCGTCGGCCCTGCCTGGAAACAGGGACCGTACCACCCCATCCAGCACTGCTGGCTCGAGGGTCTCCGAGACGGGAGGACCGAAGGGACGCAGTTTATTCCGCGCCGCCTTATATGGCCTCCCAAAAGGGTCATCGTCGAGACCCTCCAGCAGCTCAGCCTGCGCCGAGTCTTGAGCGGCGAGCATCTCATTTCTGAGAGCTAGCTTTGCCTCCACGTAGAGGTCGTGAAGACGGTCCTCATTCGCGGGGTCGCGTATTCGCCGCCGCCGGCTTCGAGCGTACTCCCTTCGAGCCGCCACGCAGGCAGCTCGAAGCCCTGCCAACTCCTCCGACCACCAATAGACGGCGCGTCGGGGAGGCGGACGGCGAGACCGAGGCATGCTCGAATTGCATACCGCGATCAGCGACCCCCTCAGCTGTGACGCGGCGGTGTCCACGTCCACGACCCCTACGTCAGGCGAAAGCCAGTCTTGGATGAAAGCCGCCTCCCTCGCTGCCTCCCTGTCCAGGTGGACTAAGGCCCACCGAGGAAAAGGAGATTGGCCCGGAGGAGCCGTTCTCCGAGGACCTTGGGTGGAGATCTCGAACCGCACGTAGCGGTGGTCCGAGAAAGTCTCCACCATGTCCACCCGCCAGTTTTTCACACGCGCGGCCAGCGCGGGCGAGGCAAAAGTGACGTCCACAATTGACCCACCCCACCGCCGCGCGCACGTATGGACCTCCCCTCTATTCAGAAGGGAGAGCCCGGAGGAGGCCGCCCAAAGCTCGACCGCCCGCCCGCGTGCGTCGGTGGCTGGGTTACCCCAAACCACCGACTTGGCGTTCAGATCTCCCAGGACGGAGACCTGACGTGGCGCCACCCTCGAAACCACTGCGGCGAGGACTCCAAGGAAGTCCTCGAAGTCCGCGAGTGGTCGGTTTGGGGAGAAATAGACCCCGACAAAAGCTATGTCTCCCCACGCGGCGGCCACGTATCCCGGTCCCCTCTCTAAGAGCGAGAGGGGAGGGGAGTCCGAGGAAGACCGCGCCACAAGTGCCACCAAGCCGTCCCTATCCCCTAGCCAGCGGCCAGGGACAGAGTAGGGCTCGGCGACGACCGCAACATCCACCAACCACTCAGCCATGGCCTGCACCAGCAGGTCCTGGGCCGCTCTGCAGTGGTTGGTGTTCGCCTGTAAAATGCGATGGACCACTGTCATTATTGGTCCATCGCATTGCCCTCTTCGGCCTGTTGCGAGGCCTCGACAGCCTCAACAGCGGCGGTGGCAGCAGCAGGGCGGATTGGCGCCTGCGCTTGTCCCTTCTTTGGGGGAGGATTGCATTTCCTCCCCCCCATCACGTGATCGGCTGGACGACCGCTGGCCGTGCACACCGCGCAGCGCGGCGTGGCAACACCGCACTCTGCCACCTTGTGCCCCGCTTCCCCGCAGCGGCAGCAGAGCTCCGATCTGTCCACTCGGGATGGACACAGAGCTCTGGTGTGTCCTATTCCGTAGCACTTGAAGCAGCGGAAAGGCCGGTCTTCAAGTGCCCGGACCACAGCCACACAAAACCCTACGGGGAGCCGCCTCTTGGCCAGTACGGCCTTTGCCGCGACGACCGGGCACTCCAGGCGAATAGCACCCAGACCACCGCGGCCAGGCTTGATGGCCCCGCCCTGTATTGCTGCCGCGTCACAGCCTCCTGTGGCGGCAACTGCCGCTACCACCTCCTCTTTCGTGACCGAGTCGTCTAGATCGGTCACCTCCAGTGTCGCGGTCTTTGTTGGCCTGGCAACTTTGGCCGCGTCCGCTATGACCTCTTGCAACTTACTTGCGAAGAGGTCCGCGTTGGCGCCGCCCTGGGCCCCCGGAAACTCGAAAAGTCGAGCTCCAGTTTGGGTCCGGCGGCACGTCACCAGGCCAATACCCAACGTGGCCGGGTTGGCATTGGTACGAGCCCGTTTCAGGACGGACTCGTACGTCTCGCCCTTCTCCACGGCCTCCGGAGTGAGCGTCACTACGACGGCTGCGGTTTTGGGGGGAACAAGTTTCCTCCCACTCGGTTTGGGGGCTGTTTTTTCCCCCTTGCTCTTCCCCTTTTCTTTGCTCGTCCCTTTGGACGAGCCGGAGGGGACATTGGCAGGGGCAACAGGCTGCACTGCCTTTTTGGCGCCTTTCTTCTTCCTCCCAACCACCTCTGTCCACTCGTTGGACGGAGTGCTGGAGGGAAGGAAGGCGTCTTCCCTCTGGGACGAGGCCACCGCCACGTCAGTCGTGGCCGACGGAGCAACCTCGGTCGTAGCCCGCGGAGCCACTTCGGTCGTAGCCGGCGGAGCCACCGTCTTCTTCCCCTTCCCTTTGCCCTTTGCGGGTTTAGGGGTCGGGGGAGGAGCCATCACGACCGGGGCAGGGGCCGGAGCGGGGGCAGAGGCAGGAACAGCCCTGTCCGCTGCCAGCGGCGGCCTGACGCGCTTTTCAGGCAGGAGCCTGTCCTCAATGCCCGCAAAGCAGGCCCGCGTGAAGGCTCTCTCCTCCATCACCACCTTGCGGATGGTTTCCTCAAGGGTGGAGGAGGAGAGATCCACCGACGTCGCAGCAGACGGGGCCTGTACAGGCCGCCTCGCAGCTTCAGCGAGCTTCGTGTGAAGCTCGCTGACCTCCTTCGTAAGGCAGTCCACCCTCTTTTGGAGCTGCCTTACCTCATCGGTGGTTGTGCGCTGCACCAACTCACCGATGATGCCACGAAGGCTGGCAGCCCGGCACTTGAGGGCCTTCTGGAAGGTCCCCTTCAGATTGGAGGACTTTGAGGCGACGGTAACTATCTCCTCTTGGTCCTCTTCGGCCATCTTTACTAGTTCCGCTAAGGAGTGGTCTGCGTACGAGACGCTTGACGTGCCGTAGTCGGCCTTGCCTCTGCGCTCGCGTGCCTGTGCCTCCTTAGCGGCAACCTCCTCTTCCAACTCTTGTTGGACTCGTGCCCTGTTCGCGTCCAGCTGACGTTGGGCGTCCAGCAGACCCACGTCGTGGCTGGTGCTAGCCAGGGTGGGGTTGGCAGGCTTTGCAGCGTTGCCCCTCTTTTTTAAGTTGCTTTTAGCAACTTTAAGCCTTAGGCTAGCAGGCTTTACAGCCTTGCTAACCTTAGCCTTACTTTTGGCTGAGTCCGAGGAGCCCCCCGAACCCTGCCTCAAGTAGGCCCGCTTTTTCGCCTGTCGGTCCGGCAGCTCCACCACAAGGGCGTCACTGTCGGACCCCGACAGGTCCTCCTCCCTGCTGACCAGGCTCGCCGCAGATGGTGCGCGGCTAGCCTCCGACGCCGAAGCGTCACCGGGGGTGGCCCTGACAAGGGCCGTTTCGGGTTGGCCCTGAGAAGGGCCTTTTATGAAACGCCCGGAGGCGTCCCGCAAAGGTTTCGACATGTTGTCGAACGACGATGACCGCACTTACAAGACTTGAGAGTGTACGATCGCACAGTGTTCGTTTGCCGCCTGTCTGCCACTCCGTTACGGTGGTCAGACGAGACGTTGCCCGGGGATTGCTACGAGGAAGCCAACACTGCGGGGAATCCCCACGAAAAACTAACCTAACCTAACCTTTCTTAACCTAACCTGCGCTCTATCACTTGACCATAATATGTGCTACTAGCACATTTACTTCATTAGCAACCCATTTCAAATCAATTGTTTTTCTTTGAACTTTTAGACAGGAGAAAATAGTTCTTATATAAAGAAGTCAAACACGAAGTGTCAAAAATTGTCGACGAAAATTTACTTTACAACTTTTAAAATACGTACGTAAATAACGTTACTTATACTCTAATGCTCTCTATACGTTTCATTGGACTCAGCATCATGTTACTTTCCGTGTCTGATACGTTCATAGCATTATCATGGTACGCTATAGTTTGCAGACTCATTAAAGTACATTTTTTGTTTCACTCAAAACTCAATCTCACAGTTGAATCTACGCTTACAAACTTATGATGGTAAGTGTAAAGGTCTCATGGTGAAAGACATTGATACTTTTTTTATCGATAAATTAAATGTTAGTCAGCATAACAACATAGTGTGACAATCTAATCTTGGAGACTGAGAATCGGTTATTATGTTTACAATTGCAGACATGACTGTTTCTAGGGACTTCAACCACGTATCGTACCAATATAAATTTCAGTGCTAATCAACACTAAAACAATGCCAACACAAAAAGGTTGTATCAACTTTGGCTAATTTTACTAAACGTTCTCATATTTTTATCTCTGTACAAATTACATCATGTACCTAATTTATGTTTAAACATAGAAACAGTAAAATGAATTAATAAAAAGTTCAATATTTAAAACTTTTTCTTATTAAAAACTCAAATCGCTATACAGCTATTCGCACTTGGCATATTTTTTATGCCATTATTTTCCCCTTTGCGCATTCTATTATAATTCATTTTCTTACCATTGCAAATAGGTTAGCGCGATGGGTTATTGCGCTTTTAATAGTTGGAGGGCAGTGAATCCATTCTGCGTGCAGGATTCTAGGCAATTGAAGTTTGATGAGTAAAAGTAAACATGTTATTAACGCCGTTTTATGAAAAATGATAGGGTTGTTTATAAATGGAATAAAAATATAGATATTGCACGTGTTTTACCATTTATTGGTAATAAATAAATTATTACCGAATTGCTCATTTAGTAAGTATTTAAAACAGCATTCAAAGTTCATTTAAAAAAAGAATGTTACAAAGATAATTTACATAGCTATCGCTATCGATAGATATATCAGTGTTATTGTAACTTCTAATAAATATTTTATTATGATCTAAGCCGCGAGTTTTAAATATGACATCCTGCGATTAACCAATAAATGTAGAACCAGGCGAACTCTCAATCACAGCGTTCAGCAAACATTCGTCGAGTTCATGTCAATATTAACTCAGTCAATACTGATAACAAAGAACCACAGAGCTAGTTGCTAAACAAGGCGCTCAAACAAAACACTAACACAAAATGCACAAAGAAACATTTTTCAACTCTATAAGGGTTGGGCTCCAATGGCGGAACCAGCCTTTGAGTGAAGAGTCTACTGAGATTTGATCCCACGTTCTCTACACATCTACTACTTGTGAATGATCTATGAACGTGTAAGACACTAGGCCACCGATTCACTATAAGTCAGCCTTCATCATCGGGGATCATGCAGCCGTCCAGTCACGGGGGGTGTCTTTTAGAATAGATAAACAATTTATTCCGTGCTTTTAGCCTTTAAGTCAGTGGTGAGTCACATGAGTTCCAATTATTATAAAAATCATCGCACGAGTAGGTACTCTGTATTTATTTGTTTTAATTTATCAAAGGGATTATTAGAGTTTGGTATCATTTGGCAACCTAGACCATTTCCTGGGTCATGACTGCTATGATTCCCGCCCCTCTCTCCACCGACTCCTTGCTAGTTGGGACCGCGAGTGTCGTTCGAGGATTATAATAAAGTAGCACGTGATATGTCTAGTCGTGAGAGAGCTTCGATCCCCGGTGCAGATGGGACATCGAGATAGAATTTATGATATTTCTAAATCACGTTCGTAACCTTGAACCTGTGGGAAGTGAAGTCACACCTTGTTAAAACAATTAACAAGCGAATCGGTTTACTTAATCTTTTTCTTTTGTGTATCTGCATATTCTGCGCAGTAATTCTCAAATGCATCACTGTAGATTCCAAGCTTAGATACAACGGGGGTGTCAAGATTATGATAAAAATATGGCAACCATTTAAGTACTATAATCTCGTCGCGAATCAGTAGAGATTTTGATCCTTCAAAAGAAAGAATCACCGTTCTTATGTCTATCGCCGAGAAAATAAAATTGTTGATTTTAACATTTTCTCACAGGGCTCGCTAGGGAGCTACATAACGATATGTCAGAAAGATTGATATCTAGGTGTTACTTTGAGATTACGAAACGCCCATAACGGAAGAAAAATATGCGCTACACAGAAATGCGGATCGCGTCCTCACCTTGGTGTAATTTCGCTGAATTCTATTAATTTAAATGGGCAATTTATTGAAAAATAACACACCTTTGGTTTGTAAGTATCGTGTTGAAAATATCGATTTTGCCAATCACTATCGTGATAAGCAGGTATCTGGTGTGCTCGGGGGAAATTATAGGGGGATAGTGAGGCGGAACCTTCACAACCCACACCAGCGTCTTGAGTATTCTGACACCTATCCGGCGGACCCCGCGCAGCCAGACCTACCGAAGCACCAATTATAACGGTAACCATTCGTACATCCTAAGCCTACAGTGTAGAGCTATCCCGGCCTCTAAGGAGTAATTGGATAAACGCATAATCGCCGATGTCACGACCGTGCGAGGGTTATCAATATCTCGACTCATGAAGCGATAATCTTCAACGGCTACAATGACGTTGCCATAGGGCCTGTCCACATCTCCACGTCACGACGTCGTCAACGTGGAACGGTGCGGTAACGTGCCACGTTACGTTGCCGCAACGTGCAAGTTTACGTTAACGTAACGTAAAAATGCACGTCGCGGCACAGCAACGTTACACGTCGCCGTGGCTTGCAAATTCTGGTACATTCTTTAATAGGGTTACGCAAAATTTCAAAAGTATCGATACTTTACTCGATGCCAGTATCATATCAAAAGTATCAATACTCAAAAAAATCTAGCAGGAACGTGTCTCACAAAATAGTCACTGATATCCAACCTATATACACATATAATTATATATATTACACAAAAATGTTTGTACGGATGTCCTATATAGACACTGAAACCATTCAACCCATATCTATCAAAATGGTTTCATTTGAAAGGCAATAATCCGAAGATGGTTTGAGACCACTAAAGCAATGCATTAAGCACATTCGGTCCATTGATAAAGTCGTTTTTCTACTTTTACAATACAACAATTTGAAGATAATTATTGTAACGATGGTGCATCAACGTCAACACAAAAACACTGATCTGTCATATTTATCAGAAAATAATTTATCGTAGTGGAACATGCCGAGTATCCAATTGTAGATATATATTATGAAACTGTCAGACAGTTAGTCCATGGAGTATAGAGGGTAAGGAGAGCCATCTCATATGAGAGGAAAGTTGAAATAGTGTCCAGTTGTATACTGATAATAGAGATTCCAATACCTACTACCATCCAGCAACAATAGCGCTATTGTCGGAATAACTACGATATGAACATAGCTGTTGTAGACGTAGTTAAGTTAAGAAATATGTATATAGGCAGGAACTAAATATGGCATGATGAAAAAATACAATATTACGAATTTTCTCCAGAATATTATGATAGTTTATTTAATAAACATTTATTTTCTTCATAAACAAAAATTTTTAATTCAAAAATTTCTTTAAAATCGCAGCAACTCAATTATTATCATCAGAGATTATCGATGTCAGACATATTTTATTGTTAAAAAAATAAATTAGAAGATTAAATTATCACTTCGCCAGTATTTGAACTCAGGTTCCGACAATATCCCAATAAAATAGGCCACCGTTTCTTGTTTTGAAGTTTCGAATTTGTCGTACCCTATGCTACAGCCTATCAAACCAAGTTTATTTATGATTACCCACATTGTGTTATTTTTTTTTCATATTGCCGGCGATGCGTCGCCACGGCTTATATCACCATGCCAAAAATCAGGTTTACCCCTCGCGTAAAGATGTTTCACATCAAAATATCGATATATATATCGAAAATCCGATATTTTAAAAAACATCAACAGCCCTAAACTGAGCAAGCGCATCGTGCCACGTCGGACGACAGTGCGACGGCCGACGCGTCGTCCCACTGCGACGTCGCCGTAACGTGCACTAGCACGTTGCGGAAACGTAACGTTGCACGTTACCGCACAGTTCCACGTTGACGACGTCGTGACGTGGAGATGTGGACAAGCTCTTATTTAATGCATTACATACACAAAGCGTATCTTTCGTATCGATAAAGGGCGGATCGAAAAACAAAAAAAAAATACTATGAAGATTAAGATACTGAATATCTTGGTTTAATTTTTTTGTACATGAGAAAAGCAGAATGGCCCACACAGTTTTAATAGTACCCTAAGCGTCTATTTCAGTGTATAACGTTATGTCGGCAAGATAACATTTCAACGTACAATAGATCTTTATAAAATTGTAATGTTTCTTACAATATCGTATCCTTTCATAATATTAGGGGATTTTTTGTTCCTTCTGACTTGATCCCACGAATATTACGCCGTATAAGGAGTCTTCACGATTTGATCGCTAAAAAGTTTACAGTTACATTTAGGTACTGTCATAAGATACGGTCAGGAGATGCGGAACACAAAACCAGCGAGCATGCAAATGGATGTTCCGCTAACGTTATTAAAGTTGTGCTCACGATTTTGCCGCTTGGAATGAGCAAAAATGCAGCGAAATGAGACAATTTTTTTTTAATATTTTTGTACATAATTTGTATTTAGTAATCGTAGCGAATGCATCTTCGTATGATTACATTTTAACAGTTATCCAACGGTTTGGCACATGTACCTAAATTTATGTTTAAGATGTCGAGACTCGAGATGTTATCTACGAAAACCGCAATCGATCTCTATGTGCCCGCAGCAGTGTTTAAATGAACAGACATTTTCGATCAATTAAAATATCTTCATCTTGTAATTTTTTACATTGGTCTTACTAAAGGAAATTTATAAATCGCAATGCTTTTCTGTGTAAGTAAATAATTTAATTGGTCCCGGCCTCAGCCGGACGAATACCGATGCGGGCGTGAGCGCGCGCAATGAATTTTGTACAAAAACCCTTCGCATCTTTGGACCGGTCGCGCGGTCGGATAGTTTGCTGTCGTTAGAAATTTTGTTACAAGAGCAATACTGTACAGTAAAGTACTGGAAGTATCTATCTCTAGATGAAAAGAAAAAATGTAGGTCAAATATAACGACAAATTAAAAGTAAAGCTCATACACATCACAACCTAAAACTGTCCTAGTGTTGGGCGCGGATCTACTTACACCACATGAGGGACTTCATACCTCCACGTTTCCTGACAATGTATTTCGTCAATGGAGAAAAATTGAATTATTTCTTACGGCAATGTTTTTTAAAAATCAAAGCATTCGAAACACAGCTCTAGTGGGGGTGTTATCTCTACCAATGAACTAATTATACGTATATTCGTTTACTGATCTCAGTAAAATAAAGTTGTGGAAATTCAAGTTTTCACGGAATCTTAAATAGACAATTTTTTATGAAAACACAAATATTTATTTTATTTTATTTAAGTAAATGTTACACCAGTGTATGCTAATTATTTAGTCTGGACGCACCAGGATGTTATTAATCAAATTCCTTCGTTAAACTTGCACCAACACGCAAATTACTCAAGATAAAATAGTTCGCAACTTTGCAACATGGCGATGGAGCTTTCGTTAGCTTTTCGGTGCGATGGGATACTGTAGAACCAGTTCCTCAAGGTCACTTCGCTCATCAGCCTAATTTTATCGTCAGTGCGGGTCATAAATTATTCAAGAAGTATGCAATATAAAGTATGTAAAATGAATCAAAACCCGACGGATAATGTCAATCTAAGTGATCGATAGAGTACATTAAATCTATTATTAGTAAATTGAGTGACAGTTAATACAAAACTCTTTTTCGTGCTTCGGAGGAGATAATAGAGGTAAAGAAGCCTTCGGTCAGCTCAAAAGATTTTAGAATTTGTGTTGGCTATTGACACAACCGCAATGGAGCAGCGTAATGCAGTTTCAGGCCGTCTCAATGACAGTATCACACAAACGTTACATAATTATTATATTATATCTGCTTACACAGGATTACTCATAGTTGAGCGGAAATTTGCAGTAACTGTGTAAGCGCATTCTCGTTTGCGTAGTAATTAATTTACCGGAAGGCTCCGCTCTATATTTAAGGTAAGTAGATGTCTAAATGGGCGGCTTCATCGTTTTACAATCTTCTTTACTTCTTATAACTATGTTTTTGTTGCATATTAAAGCTTGACGCTAGTTTATATTGCGAGCGACGACCGAGACATTTTTATTACGTAAAAGTTGAAATATCTGTATTAATGTTATAGCTGAACTGTTAAGCTTATAAGTTATATTAGAGAAAATATTTTAAGTTTTTTATTTTTATTTTAAATTGGCTATTTGACAGTTGTCACGGTAAAATATGAAATGTGTTAAATATGGTTGCTTAATGGTTAACAATAATTATACAATACGTTTCTTGCATGAAAATAAATTGTAAATATTTTTACTTTTGAAAAATAGATTTCAGTTTTTTAATCTGTGGATATGAGAACCGAAACGCGGGCGGCCATGACTGAGCATGTTATGACGTCACACTTCAATAAATAAAGCGTCGTGTACTACTAACTATATCGTGTGCACTGTGCAATTTACTGAGAAAATTAATAAGATATATTTTGATTTGTGCTTTTGACAGGTTTTGTAAAATGGAGTCAGGCTATACAAAAGCTGACAGTGCGAATTTGCCTCAAGTTGATTCATTTATGGTCGCAAATTTCTTTGCGTGTAACCCTGACATGACTTTTGCTCTACCCAGTTTCGGAATGCTAAAACCTCCTTGTAAGTACTGAAATTAATAAAGTAAAATTGGTCAGTCGTGCTAAGTGGTCACAGGGGGATTTTTTTCTAAGTTTTTCCTCAACGCCCCCTTAACGACACCATATTACTAATGATTTTAAATTACTTATAGGTTATGTTTATGAACAATGTTAGGTTAGGTTTAATTTGTTTTTTTAGTAAATCAGAGGCTAAGTTGATTTCTTCTAAATACTTACATCAAAGTGGTCCTCACAAAAGAATATTGCTGATATAACAGATGTTAACTCTGGGTCTCGAAGTGCTAATTGTAACCACTGCTTTCGACGTTGAGGGCATTTAGGAACGTGTAGGTATAAACAATTTGTCAGGTTTAATTGTAGTACTTCTACACATAGGCACTGCACACGTCTTGTAGCTTGTCATTTTCACAATTCCAGTGAAAAAGGTGTAAGTTTTTCACTTAAAATATCTTCAGAGTTAGAGCGTAAACATTTGTTAATTGAAATATGACGTCACAGCCAGCAAGTGACAGATGGCGGACTATTTTCGCGCGAATTTAAAATTAATGGATTAAAAGTTATTTTTTTCCTACTATATAACACTTTTATGAGAAAAATAAATATTGTAAGAGGTATAAAATAAAACTACGAAAATTTTAAAATATTTTTCCAAAAATTGTCTAATAGCCAATTATTGCTATTTTGGTTTTGTAAGTAACAGAGCATATTTTTATTAATATATAAAAATAATATTGCAATATACAGACTTTGATTCATAATACAGATACCTACGTTGCTACTACAGATTTCGGTTTCGGTTTGATTCAATGATTCTTTATTGCACATGAGACATACTTGTCTTATTAGTACATGGTCACTGACAGTGAGAATTTAATTATTATGTTATATTGTACTACCCACATATAGCCACTTACCATCAGGTGGATCTTCAGCTCGTTTGCCGGCTATATCCATAAAAAAATATAATTTAGTTCGACGTAATTAAATCAGTGCAAATAAAATGTGTCCATGTATGTAATTGTGTGTCACATTGTATAATTGGCGCAACTTATAGTATAAATGTATAATATTATTCTTGTAGACCTTACCTACTCTAGGCACTCATTAGATTTGCATCGTGTATTTTTTCATGCAGTTTACTCGTTATTTTTAAATTGTTACTAAGGCGATAGCAAAAAGAATTTTTATCGGAATCTTGATAACCGAACAGGACAACGACCACCGAGATCGCAACCTCCCATTAAAACATTAGAATTCCACACCACCAACGGCGACACTGGTTTGATTGAAAAGCGACAAAAGGTTACAAGGTAATGTATGAAAATGTTTGTATTATTGTCCTACTAATATCTATATATATAAAAATCAATTGCTTTTCGTTTGTCTTACTAAAACTTGAGAATTGCTGGACCGATTTAGCTAATTTTGATTTTGAAATATTTGTGGAACTTCAGGAAAGGTTTAAACGATGAGAAACATAAATAATAAGTAGGTCGAAGCTTGGTTGTTAAATCCGTTTAAAATATAAAAAAAATATTGATTCTATCGATCTCACTCTGAGAATACAGGCTGTATAATATGATGTCAAATTGATAAGAGTTATACGGATTTACATAGATCAACTAGTTACGGTTTTATTTATTTATCCATATACAATATACAATAGTAAGATGAAGGGATTAACGAAAGACTCAAATGAAAGCCTTATACTGAATATTACCAAAATGGTACAGTTTCCTGACTTTGTGGGTAATTTGTTACAAGTCAATATAAGATAAGTCATATAAGTTCCTTTTTTTAAGAATAACTCTCACTTCGTCTATTGAATTTTGCTTTGCATTGAACTAACAATGAAGCGGTTTATAGCGTGTTGGGAGCCGGGAGGGCCAGAGGGCCGCGATTGTCCGCTTTTTCATCAGACGACACGATAACGACACAATTTTATAATTTATTACATGTTTTATATCGGCAACGACAGCAGCATCGTGTCTCATTGGACAATAACGACACGATAATATTATCGTCGGCAGAAGACTCTCACTGGTTTCGTGACAGCAGTTATATTATGTATTTGTATTGTATACATACAAAGCTACATTTGTGAGTGTGTACACAATACATACATAAGACGTCGTTATCGTGTCGTCCAATGAAGTAGCGGCTATTGTCGCATCAATGGTTTGTCCAAGCGACATGCGGCATGCGGCATCAGCATGTGCGGTCCTATTATTGCTATCATTCAAACATCGGAGTCATGCACCCGTTCAATTAAACTCCAAAGCGTCGTAACATCTTCGCTTGAAAAAAAAATCCCTTTTGTATCGTTCGAATCTACAACACTTTTGTTTCTTTTGCAGCTATTAAAGTAATATCTGCTTTTTTTGTGAAAATAAAACTGTGAATTTTATTTTATCGACTCGCTCCGCCGAACGTAACTCATCCAATGTAAAACAATACGATAGGCATCGGCTGAATGCGATTAAAAAGAGATTTAAAAATGTTCCCAAAGGCATTAATGCAATTCAACTTATGCACGGTTCATCTTAAGTGCAATATCTTGTAGCGAAAATTTCAATAGCAAATGAAATATTGGTATTTAGTGACCTCCGCAAATGCCTTCTTAGAAAGGATTTAACACGTTCTGTTTAAACTCGCTATAGGGACTATTATTACACGCTGTAGAAAAACCTTCTCGCAGAAGCCATGGAGTAGCATTTATTCAAATAGATTTGTTCCGTTTATTTATAATCATGTAATAGAAAATTATGATGAGACCCATTTTATACTTCATTTTTTACTTTACTTGTCTTTAAGAATAAATACCTCGTGTACTCTATGAAATTGGTGTTTTGCATCGTTAAAAATAAATTACCAAATTTTTTATATCAATTTTATTTATGTTCTACATGATGCATAAAACACAATCTAGAACAGCTATACTCAACGTCAGGCTTTTGTAGTTGGTCCATCTGGGGTTACTTCTAATATATAAAATTCTCGTGTCACGGTGTTAGAAGTTGAACTCCTCCAGAACGGCTCGACCGATTTTCGTGAATCTTAGCGTGCATATCGGCTAGGGTGGATAATCGGACAACATCTATTTTTCATCCCCCTAAATGTTAAGGGTGGTCCACCCCTAAATTTTTTTTCAGAACGAAGTCTGTCCGGGCAGCTATTTATTTATAATAATTGCGAAAACCTAAGAAATGAATACAATTTTTTTTATTTCTTTGTTTTGCGGCCCGCGACAGCATGAATAACACAATGTTTATTGCCCGTATGAAAAAAAGGTTGATTACCACTGATCTAGAAGCTTTATGTTATTTCAATAGGTAGGTACACATACATCGCATAAGGCGCAATAAGTGGAGTCTTTCGTTTACCGGCTAATTCTATATAAAAAAAGAAAGATATTTTATTTTAGTCGGAGAGTGGAGCAAGAGGAGCTTTTAGACTTTACCTAGAGAGACGCCAGTTTTGAAATCTCGCACAAAATAAAACTTTTTCAGCTGATGTTTTATGTGAAGGTAAAGGGTACTGAAAATTTAGCTCACCGAATCCCGATTAGGGACTAGAACGGGCCACTAGCAGTAGTGGCACATAGTACATCGTGCAAAAGGTAACACCTGGTTTAATTTCCCCTGGCGGTAGACTTGTGTGATCTTCTTTTGTAAATCGTTTAGATCAACTAAAGAAAATTTACAATCTCTACTGACTATATAAAATAATATTTTTGTGGTTAGTGCTTTAAATAAATTAAAGAACTTATTTCATGTTCCCGAATTCCATAAAAAAATCCTAACATCTGTTTACACATTTCACTTCCCTATCAACATCAACAGTATAAGAACTGTATGTAAATGTAAATTACGTGCAAAGGTCGTGTATGTCGCAAGCGGGATGGCGGGATGGCGGGATGGCGGGATGGTGGCTCGTCGGCAAACACCACCAATTAACGTAGCTTTCAAAGCTACTCGTACATGCTCAAAGTGGTGATGCCACGCCGGCCGCTTTCAACTTCACCGGCATAGGGTTACCATTATAAAAACAAAATTAGACGCTACGCCAAAAATTCCGGACATTACATTCCTGTTACCTCTTGCAGCGATAACTAATGCCGGTGGAGCTTTTTATTTCAATGAAAGAAACATACGGGCCAATTTACATAAGAAGATTTTCTTGCCTTGCTCTGATCGTGTCGAGATAATAGTTTATGCTCGGGTATGTTGACACAACGGACTTACGTATTTCGCACCGCTCTGCGGCGAAAACACCATAGAATAACTTATACATAGTGGAAAACCCGTAGAACGCGCCCGGGGTACTAAAAAATAGTATGTAGCAATCGTTCAAAATACTTATATTTATACATATTAACTACATATTATTATCCTACAAAAAATAACTAATTATAAGTAGGGAAATTTATCACGGCAATAGATTCCAACACAATGATTTTTATTTAATTTATTGGTCCGTTTGTTGGTTTGCCTGTTTGTGTGTGCGTTTGTTTTCGCTGTTTTTAGATGCATTGGATGTCACAGATTAATCTCGGGGTCACATGTAAAGTTTCTTTTAAATTTCAGTGCACACATTTTATCTTACAAAATACTAATTTAAACAGCTTGTATAATGGTTCATATTTTCAAAACACAGTGTCTGAGGAAATGTGAAATGATGGTGACCCTTCATAAACGTTCTTGATGCTTTTATTTTAGCATACTTAGATCTAATATCCAACTTGGCGTTTGTGTGTACACGCGCATGCGTCGCGTCGCCCCAGCTATTTGTCGGCTCAATTGTTATTCTTTCGCTCATTTTCATACATAACTCTGCATAGATGGCATTCGTGAGTTACTTCGTCATGCCAACTTGCATGTGACGTAAAAGATAAAAACAGCTGAAAAATTGCAGAAAGGTCTTGCGATTTGCTGGAATTCCCTTAATAAATTAATGTTTTTTGCACTGCGCCTCATAACAACATCACAATTTTATGTAGACAGTTGTATTTAAATATGTTATGTACTTAGTCGTATTTTGTCTGCAATGTGCAATATTATTCGTGGATTCGTATTACCGTATACGCAGCAGAAGATTAAAACATTCTTATATCATTGATGATGCGTTTGATGTTACCTACCAGTGTTGATAAATCATAGGCGGCGTATTGGGGCGGCTTAGAAAACTGACCTCAATTCTATTCCGGCATACAACAGTATCGTAAGAGGCGACAGAAGCAGGCCGTGCTTCGTGGTAAGATTTCACATAAGTCACATTATATATTTCTCTTTCAAGTGGTGGGTTCGTGTCTCCTCTGACAATAAGAGGCCATAGACAACCACGCTAGTCAAGTGCAGACTTCACACTTGAGAGAATATTAAAAAGAGAATTTTTAGGTTTCCTCACGATGTTTTCCTATTGTAGTTAAATTTATATTTTTGGTAAATTATATTGATAAAAAATAAATTTTATTTGGTCTATGACGTATGTATGTCGCAACATTTAATGATATTGCAATTAGTCATCAATTATACTATTGGGTAATAAAGTTTTACGATTCTATCGTAGATGAAATTTTACAATTAATGTGATATGGATTTTTGAAAAATATTGCATGTGTAGTTTATTTTATTTGTTTGTTTGTTAAGAATGTAGAGATAAGCCTTAAGAAATAGCAGCGACCAGTGAAATCAGATACTGAGCTCTGACAATACAAGATCTACATCTCTCTGATCTGTTATTATCCTTTTCAGAGTTCCTTATAAATTATAAATAATTTAACCCTTGTAGGATTATTTTATAATTTGCGTGTGTACTGTTACAATTTATTTTGAAACCTAACAATAACTGACTTTCAATCATTATTAAGCAATCATAGATTACATACCGGTACGTTATTTATAAATGATGGTGTATTTTTATTACTTGTAAACCACAGAATTTAACATAAAATAATCCTAAAAGATGTTTAATAATAATACTAGACTAAAATAAATAAAAATTACAAAAATCAATAAACGACAAGTGGCTCGATCTCAGCATCCAGAAGTAGGTAGGTAATGTCTTATTATATTTAAAGAAAATTTTCCAAAATTTTCCTTAGCCGTGCGCCGCCGCCACGCCATTACGAACTCTATAATAGAGTTATTTTAATACGAGAAGCATACAAGAATATTTACCACAGATATTTACAGTGCAGAACTGTCCCGCACGAATCGGATTCGTACTTG
Source organism: Thymelicus sylvestris (assembly GCA_911387775.1). Taxonomy (NCBI): domain Eukaryota; kingdom Metazoa; phylum Arthropoda; class Insecta; order Lepidoptera; family Hesperiidae; genus Thymelicus; species Thymelicus sylvestris. Next base: position 6,541,902 of record OU426886.1, read on the forward strand.
ACCTGTTTTTACACGCAGCTATAGCTAGCTTGTTCCGATGTCAGGTATAGATTGCTTCCTCGCGAATCAAAACAAAACAAAACGGTATGTATATTCCTGAAGCCCGATAGTAGTGTTTTCGTTCCACTATTTTTAAATAAGACCTACAATCTTGTATTTATTACATTCCAAACAAATACCTCACGCTCCTCGTGTCACTGGACGTCTTTGTTTTTTATAAATATATTCAGGTGCGTTAAATAATTAAGATCGCAACATACACGGTCGCGGCGCAAGGACCATTTATTTATATTATGAACGACGGATGAAATTATATGCATTGAGATTTATAGGAAAATATTGTTATGCACTCATCTGATTACTTATTTTTGCTTACTAGGTTTTGGGTTCATCCCATTAATGACCCACTACTGAGCACGGGTGTCTCCTCTTGAGGAGGTCTAGAGCATACTCCCAACACGCTGCTCCAGTGCGAATTTGTGGGGGGATTAGTGGCCAACAAAAATGTCAGAAATTTTCATTTTGAAATCAATCAATCATTTTGAAAAAGTATTATATAACTCCCTATACTCGTTCTTAGAATCACATAACATATTATGCAAAGAACAGTATGGTTTTAGGAAAAATAAATCAATAAATCTGGCTATTTACAATTTTCTTTCAAAAGTATTAGCAAATATGGATCGAAGATCACCAGTGGTAGCTTTATTTATGGACATATCAAAGGCTTTTGACCATGTTAATCATGAAACTCTACTACAAAAACTCTTCGGATATGGAATTAGAGGAAAATCGCATGACTTAATAAAATCATACTTATCAGGCAGAATACAAACAACACAAATCACTAGGGTGTGCTATACGACAAAAACGGAAAAAAGCTACGATTCCAGCAGTAGAAATGTAAGACAAGGAGTTCCTCAAGGAAGTGTTCTGGGGCCTCTTTTGTTTTTACTGTACATTAATGATCTACCTAACGCAATAAACAACGATATGACATTATTTGCTGACGATAGCACCATTTTGTTTACGCAGGAAAATAATCTTGACATTGAAAGTTTAATTAATAGCTCATTGACATCTTTAATGACATGGTTCAATAGTAATAATTTAACAGTTAATTTTAATAAAACCAAATTAATGAATTTTAAACAAAGACGTATAAGAGACAACAATTTGACTATTAATTACTTAGGCTCACCTATTACTGAAACTGATAGTATTAAGTTTTTAGGATTAAAATTAGACAAACAAATGAACTGGAAAGAACATATTGATGATGTATGTAAAAAATTAAGTAAGTTTACATTTGCACTACGTAATCTACGCAAAATTGTTCGCATTCAGGCTGTTTTGACGGCTTACCATGCATATGTAGGTGCAACTCTCAGATATGGCATAATATTCTGGGGAAATTCTCCCAATAAAGATAAAGCATTTTTAGCCCAGAAAAAGTGTGTAAGAGCAATATATGGTCTTAAAAAAACAGAGTCATGTAAACCTTTTTTTGTGAAGTCTAAATTATTAACACTACCAAGCATTTATATTTTAGAATGTGCAATCTTTGTGAAATTGAATTTTCATATGTTTGAATTTCTAACACGAGAGCGCCATAAGGACAAACTGTGTACAATACCATGCAAGACTGCTTTGTACAAACGTAGCGTTTTTTGCATGGCTCCTTTAATTTATAATAAATTACCACAAAATATACGGTGTGTTTCTGGATATGAAGTTTTTAAAAATAAGCTAAAAGAATTCTTGTTAACTAAGAGCTACTATTCAATCAATGAATTTTTAAATGAAAATAACTTACAATCTCAGTAGCTACATAATTATATTGTTAATTGACTGTGACATTAATTAATTAATACGTGTTAATACCGAGTTTTTTATAGTTCGTTGGGATTGTTATGAATTGGAATTTTATTTGTTTTGACTGTTATTAATTTTAATTTATTTGACATTTGATATTGTATACCTATCACAGGTAGGACATAGCGATCTCCATTGTATCTCACTATCAACTATATCATTGTACCTATGATCCACAATAAATTATCTTTGACTTTGACTTTTACTTTCAAGCCACCCGAAGGCTTCCGACATGGCTTAACGACTGTTATATTAGGATAACAACTAGGACCGAAGGCTTTACGTGCCCTCCGAAGCACAAAAACTTTTTTGCCACTAGCGGTCACCCATTTAACTACCGATCGCGTTCGCTGTTGCTTAACATTGTCGATCACTTAGGATCGACACAAGCCGCCGGGCTATGAGCGCTTAGTTTTACTTAGAGCCTCTACACACGGCGTATTTTTATGGAGGAAACGCCTCGTCCGCCTCGTCATTTGCAGCGCGGAAAACGCGCAGATTCCGCAATTCCGCATGTCTTCGTCGGATGCGCTTCAAAAACGCGCCGTGTGCAAAGACAAGAGTCTTTTGTCAATTGTGACTAAGAAGTCACAATTGCCTGCAAATTATTTTGCGTGAATCTCACATAAGATGAGCCTTGAAGCAATGACGTACAATCAAATGAAAATACTGTTATTGTTAATACTTGGGGCTTAGAATTTATGTCATCACAATAGGTGATTTTTTAAAATATTGCACACAAATTTGCACCATAAACATGATGAACTGGCAAGAAACTCCTGAGAATATCTTCTGCTCAGTTATAGAGATCGCTTAGTATAAACTATTAATAATACTTATAATCTTAGGTATATCTAAAACGTATGTCTTTAACGCCAGAAATTAATGAACGATCTAATCCAAAATCGATTGAAGATTGAAAATTTAATCTAAGTATGGCAATAAGCGTATTTCTCGCTAAACCCATTAATTTCTAGCTTAAAATAAAGTCACAAAGGTTCCATCCAAACATCTATCATCATTTAAAATTTCAAAAATTCCCAGAACTGTGGACTACTGTTTCCATTTTTTAGGGTTCCGTAGCCAAATGGCAAAAAACGGAACCCTTATAGATTCGTCATGTCTGTCTGTCTGTCTGTCTGTCCGTCCGTCCGTATGTCACAGCCACTTTTTTGTTATCCTAAATGTAACGGAATCACACACACAACTACTTATATACTCTACTTATACGTAAATACATAATTAAACAAATCATATTTTCATAAAGCATGTAAAATTAAAATTCAACTTGTTAAATGTAAATATTTATGATGGTTTAATCTTTCTCCCCAACATAATTTATTTCTGAAATTGATTTCCGTTATCAATTATTATCATTTCTAATTCAGCGTGAAAGATTCACACTGTCCAAAGCTCACTGTTTTTTACACGGTTAATGAGAGTTAAGAGAGCTAGTCTCTGCGTTTATAATTATTAGCCTTCCTTTTCATTTAAATAACGTGAAGTTATTAATACGTAATTAGAATTTTAAACGAATTTAGGAAGATAACAGCCATTTCAAGGAACAAAACGAGCATAACTTTTCTCGTCCGAGTTTTTTATGTTGTAAGCATAAATTAGGGTGCGCGCAATAATTGCTGACGGGCCCTCCATGATTCCCATTGGGAGATATAATAAAGGAACACCCTTGAAGCGTGCCGTACCGCGTCGTGATCCGAGAAAAAACTACGACAACCCTTTGGACAAGCGAAGAATTCGCGTCGACCGCAACAAGAACAAATTGAGCGCGAACGCAAACTATTGTGCGGTACGATTTGCTGAGATAACTCCCGTGTCGAGGAGCGCGGGCGCCGTGCGTCCGTGTGCCCGCGCCGGACGTCCGCGGCCGGCGCGCGCCATCCGCGGCCCGCTGAACCCGCGAGATCCGTTGAAACCATTGCCGGCAACGTTCGGTGCTGCCATCGAACTCTTCGCTGTAAAAGAGCGATGTACGCAAGGGTACAGGCGTCACCCGTAGACGCGGTCGAACCGATACTTCAGTGGTGGTGAGCGAGGGACGCGTCTCCGTTATAAGGGGGGGTCCCGGGCAGCGCGCGCTCAGTGTGCCCGAGTGTCCCGTGTTGCGTAAGCGCAATCCTGCGAGTGTACGTCCCACGTCTCGGCCGATCCCGCACGCACTATCACAACATGCAGCTCGTCGTCGCCACCTGTTTCTTGCTGTTCGCAGCCACCCTTGGGCCCGTCGCAGGTATGTTCATCTTATGTAATAATCAGTTCAAGATCACAGATTCTTATGAAATCGATGATTACGTTAGTATTGGGTAACAGTCTTTTTATTATTGAAATATTTTTGTTATACAATATTGCTTTTGTTCTGATATATATACCTAATAGTATACCTAAGTACTTAAAAAATATCATTAGAAGGAACAAAGGTATTTTTATCATTTAATTATTTTATAATCTAGAAAACCAAAAATATATTATAACAGCATAACTACTCTAATACGAGATTATAAAATGTCATAACATTTTATATTATAAAGGACGTCGCAATTTCATATCACATGGAAAATAACGACAATGTCATGCCATAAACTACAATTTTGGTGGTTTTACCCGGTCCTATTCGCGCGAACATCACAACAACGTAGCCCCAATTGGCCGCACCGGCATGCTTTAATCTAATAATTTATGGTCGCTCCATTAAATCTGGATTACATCTACGAGTACCTACACTACAGTATCACCACATTTAATACAATAACTAACTGTAACTACAATGAATTTCACAGATGCAATAGAACATCCAAGTAGTTTGCAAAATATTAATAGTTGTTTATCAAAATTAAGAAACTTAAAGCCTTCCCTGATGTGAACTCTTTAAATGAATCATACACTCTTAAGGTAGAAGTGCCAAGAGTAAGACTAGGTATACCTTTATTTGTATTTTCACGAGTTCAATCTTTACAGGATTTCTAGTCTTGAGGTTCCAGCTATACTGCTGATAAGCTGTAATTATCACCAGATGCATTTTTTCTTTCTACCAGGGCCATCAAAATTATATTTCTGAAAAATTTTAATGAGGTGGATCGCTTTTTAAAAGATCAGTCATCCAATCGTCTGAATTCAAATTCTTCAGAACTTACATGAGCCCAGATTTAAAATGGTCAAAAACTCAAAGATGAAACTGAATCCTTTGATAATCGCCTTTTTGTTTCCGCTTCAAAAAGTGTTGTCCACTCAATTCAGCGATCTACGTATCGTGAATCGTACAAAGGAAAAATCTATAAAAGATAGTGGAAGGTATAAGCAATTGAAAATACGTTTTGGTTCACGCTGTCCGTTATCCTTACCATGCATTTATCATTCTCATTTTATCTTTCTATATTTCTTGTATGCACACAAGATACGAAACAATATTATCGACATTGTCAGCATCATTTCGCTTCTGCAACTGATGACAATCTGATATTGTTTTTGTGGAAAACACAAAATAACAATTTATATGAATGTATTAAATTTTAAATTTAATTTGGAGTACCAAATGGTAATAGATGTTCTTGGATTGGATTTAATCAAACGTGATAAATGTGGAAATTCTAATGAAGTAATAAAGTAGATAATTATAACTATAGGAGGTTTGCTATTGTAGCTAGTGGCATAGGAAAATGATGGTTTATAAATACACTACATTGGTAGATAAAGCAAAGGGCGTGTTTATGAAAACATACTCCTTTAAACATACATCTGACGTGAATATTATTATACAATCACCTTGGTTTGTGTTAAGATGTAATATTATATGAAAATTATTATTATTGATAGTGAGAGGCTATTGGTTGACCGGTAATTTCGGTTTATAAAATGTATGGAATTCATTTCAACCTGATTATCCTAAATTCCTTTACGGATGACAGAAATAATTTCGTTAAATTATAAATATGAAATATATAAAACCACTGAATATTTTGGGGTTACCGTTAATTGCTTCGGTAAGTCGGAATCATAACAATTTGAATATAAATTGTACCAAACTCATTAAGAGTCAACATGACTTAAATTGACCGCATTCCCAAATTACGCAATTGCTAAAAGCCTATCTATCCTGGGCTTAAAATAACACCAACGACAATAAACACAATGATAAAACAACCGACGATCATTAAAAAAATAGCATGAATCGAATCCCGTGTCAAAAGCGTAATGTACGTACTCATAGCGCTATTGATTTCATCGGAATGCGATAAAAATTGTTGTGACGTGTAGCGCCTAACGCGTTAATAGTTTAAGGTTGTTGTGACCTAAGGGTCCTCGACCTTCATTGTTCAGCCTCTATTACAGTGCAATGACTGCTGTGCCGACAACTTACATTATTTTTAATTACGCCACCCGAGCGATGGAATATTCTATTTCCGGAAGATTAAGTTTAGTGCAAGCGCAACTCGAGTGTTGTAAACTCGTTATATTGTGCTGTAAGCTTATAAATTTATGATTTAATTTTCTTTTGATTTGTTCTGTAGACAAACACGTATTATATTTACGTAAACTACTAAACACATAGCTTTAGAAATTTCGAATAATATTTCATGACCTACTTCATAAAGGTGCCTCTATCTTATGATAGGCACTTGGGAAGATAATTGTATTGTTACTATAACCGTTTCAGAAAGATGGTTTTAAAGGCGCAATAAATTCCCGAGCTCAATTATAAGCATAATTTTATTATGTGCCTAGGTGTATGCACCTGTTGCTTAGCTAAATATCACAGTTGTTGCTATTTTTATTTCCATGGTATTTTTGACCAGTCCATTCATATTTAATTTTGCATTATTTACTTTTCGCCTGATTAAACCGAAAAGGCGAGGATTACTTGAAGCTACCAAATATTACTAATTTAGTTTAGTATTCATTATTTTCGGTAGCACTGACATAAACAGTGAATTACATAAAACACTTACCTTCACTCATGTAGATATCACAAGAGTTTCTAGTAAACGCAGTGTGGTGAAAATATACGATGGTGGTGTAAAAGTAATTTAAAAACCAACGGATATTAATTAGCCTGTAATGACTATTCGTACAGTGCGATAGGAAACTTGTATCTAAGCTCCATACAAAACATGATAAAAGTCACACCCCTCTATTGACTCAAGTGCACTTGCGGCGAAGGAATGTGAGGTTGTAAGTGCAGAACAATAATATTATGGCTGTACTTCAAGCACTAGGTCGATGCCTACATGAGCTTATGGTGTGAGTTTTAGGTTCTTCACACCTCATGAAACAATATAATCTTTATAGGATATGGATATGCCTGCTAATTTATGTGTCTGTCTATAAACGACTTCTTGCAGTTTTACGACATAAAAGTTGAATTCGTTTGTCTTTTGTACGTGTACAATGTGTTTTCCCAGTATTCGGGCTTGCTAATCACTGTTCTAACGTATATTTTCTGGGTAACATTTTTGGAAACAGATTAAGAAAGTAAATCAAAATAAACCCTTCAAATAGATCAGATCATGTGACAAATGAAATAACAAGATTAAAGAGATGAAGATAGACGTGTTATTTTCACAAAAATATCCCAAAAAAAAATTTTTTACCTATTTATCTCCGATATCTAAGACAATAACATGAAGGACTAAAGGACCCATAATTTACTCAAAAATCTGAAAGAAAATAATTTTGGTGATACCTATAGGTACGACTATTACGGAAACTAAAATAGTAGCAGCACATCGTCCTGGAGATAAGTAGCCACTGCAACCCACGGACCTTTGCAATCCATTTAAAACAGAATCACAGAGACTTATAAATGCCCATGGGGTCGACTATTAAAAGTACTTGAATAGAAAACACATACAATGCGACAGCTTAGTCCAGCCTCTCAGATTGTTCGGTAGACGGCGCTTGGAAAAGTAAATTCAATTTATTCCAATAAATAAGTTTAGTTTAGACAAGTATTTAATATTGATAAATTATTCGCTATGTGATAAAATAAATGTTGAACACATTTTATTTATGTCATTTGAACTGTTTTAAGTTATTGAAATTTGAAGATTGCTTTAGTTTTAGCATAAACTATTTCAAGATTGATTAGTATTACAATTAACATTATTTACTTTTGTTTCTTTCTCAAAATCAATTTCAAACCAAATATTTGGTTTTAGCCAGCAACTTTGCGAAGCAATCCTAGCATTATTGCTATCAATTAATTAAATAAAATTATAATTCCGTTAATTTTTTCCAACGGTATAGAGCGGTAACTGCACACACAATTATCGTGGTAACACGCCGTACACTTTTGATGAGATTCTGTTTAAGAGCTCGAAATATTTCCTTTCTAATCTACCGGGATGTAGGAAAAAAGCCAACAGTACATTAATCAGGAGCTGTCTTCAGATATTAGGTAAGCAGTTCCAACTGTTTCCCTCGATAATGTTTGAAGCAGTAGTTTTGGACTCTTTTATTGGGAAGATCTGTAATAGAGAACAAACATGTACTTATTGTTAGAAACGCTTTAGTGGAAACGTTGCTTTTAATAGCATAGACGCTTATGGAATCCATGTTTCTTAATCAATATAAGTTGCCGATGCCAGTTTAACGCTATCAATATTTTGATTGACATGACATTTTAAAAATAGCGCGCAACTACATATACGAAAAATTATTATAGTTATGAAGAAATGATTCACATTGAAAACCTTAAAGCTTAGGTACCGCATTTTTTTAAGTTACAAACATCCATTAACGTTAGATATGCTTTGATTTCGATTGCTTTGATTCGGCTGCAACAAAAAAATCTCAATTTATAAATCAACTCGTCTTCCCGTCTCTATTTATGATTTGACACCGTAAATGCATAGATAATGACGGTCGGTGTTCGTCTCGGCCAAATTGTCAAAAGTCAATGACACCAGGGTCGTGAGCGACTTTATTGGTGTGCAACGAATCACTACGATGACCAGAGCAGATCCGCGAGATCCAAACGAGTCACAGCAATCAACATAGCCGGGAGCGATTCCGCTAATGAGCCGTATCCGCGATTATCGGACAGGTTATCGACTGCTCCGTAAAAACCGTGGAACGGAAGTGACTTCAGAAAAAAAATAGCGAGGGGTGAGGAGGGAGCGACAGGTGCGGGGTTCAACGGCCGTCGGCAAGTCGCCGCGGAAGGACTGGCCTGCGGCTTCCATGGAATAACTTTATCGCTTATCTATACAGCATTGATTAGTCCAAGCACGGCTACAGACACACCATAATTTATGACGTAAACATAAAAAAAGAAGTTTTTGCTCTCGCGTGCATGATTTTTTTAATTACGCCGACGTAATCTATAAGTCGCTCTTTTATCACTATTTTTTAAACGTTAAACCAAAATTATTAAAGAATTTAAAAAGATTATTGATACATTGGAATTTCTATTTCACGAGCAAGATATATTGAGCACTAACAAATAAATAAAAATATACTTAGTCGTTAAAAGCAAAAATATAATAAGATAATATACATAAATTTTAATAAATCCTTAAACAGCGTGATTTCAGCCCATACCGAAATATTAAAGTTGGTTTAATGTTCGGGTCGGTCGACGCCGAAAGGATCTAAGTTTTATTTATTGTTTGGTACTTCTGATTTTAAATCCTTTTTTGTCGTAAGTAATCTATGGCAATCGGAAGACCTTTGGAATACATTTATTTGTATTAATAGTAATGGTAGGTATTCATTTCAAATATGAATCAAAGTGTTCATTAAACCAAAATGGATATTTATGTGGACCTTTGATTTTTTTTTTACACTGGGAAAGCTCCTAGAATAAGTTGTCTCTACTGGAGTCAATCCATTTGTTTGGCTAAAATATATGTAGATACATTTTGTCTAATTCTGTAATAAGCGAAACTTCTAAAGACACTGGTCCTCAGCAGCTCTTGTTTTCTCAGAACTCTGTTTTAGGTTCGGCCAGGATTTAGGGCCATTTCCTACTCCATTAAAGATTACAAACCTAATTAAGTACTTTTATAAATATAAATAAGTACTTTTATAAATAAAATCACACAAAAGTTTGAAAAAAAAGGTTCAATAGAAGATAAGGACGAGGCATTTCGATGATGAATCTCGTAAAAGACTTGTGTACAATTCTGGTTTCCCTTTCTTAGCCACTCAAACGTCCGTCAATGCAGATTTGCCAGTTTTTCCTGGGATGCCAAACAACATGCGAGGCAACTTTCCGCTACGTTGTTCCTTTTGTAAACATTGAGCATTAAGCATGGAGCCAAGTTAGACTTACAACCGGGGTAACAAAACGTGAATAAATCATACGATTTATGTTCGTATTTAAATGTAATGCGACCTTCGGAGCCACAGGAATCTAACTATAAATTTAACAGGATTATTAGCACTCGCGAACGTTTGTTTGGCTCGTTGGGGAGATCGGGCCGTATCGGGTTTGATTACTAAAAATAGTCCGGCTGGTGCATTCCTCGGCGGGATGAGTGGGGTGCGCGAGGCGGCAGGAGCGGGTTGCAAGCGGCAAGGTGAGGCGTGCCGTCCTTCCCTCGTCTCCTCGCTTCGTTCTTTCGCCATTATCTCGATCCCTTTTTTGCGTTTCGATCGTTATCCGACCGCGAACAATTCGATCGGTGTTCCCACGGACGGCGGCAATCAACAAGTTTCGATAGAACTTCGAATTACGCGTTTTTACGCTACACCGAATTGGAATAATTGGATCATAATTTGTTGCTTCTTTTGATCATCGATTATTATGCTCGAATTACTTGAATTTGCCGGATGTTTCAGTCTGGTCACGTAAGTTTGCCTACGTATTACGATTACGACGTACGTTCGGTGAAGTGAGATAGCCTGGGAAGTTCTATTTTTTTCCGTATTTTTTGCGATAGCTGTACTTAATCTATGTTGTAATATCTGGTTACAGAACCTCTAAATGTTTAATAAATAATTGGATTACACGGCACCAAACAGAAAACATTATTATAAAGTCAGGGAAGATACAATTTGGTTACAGCATTACCCAATTAAATCGATTAGGGCATGTTATATAGATCGCGGAATGTAGTGTGACCATGAAATCGTGGACACCTTGTCCTTGTGGCTCGTTGCAGGAGTTAACGTAATGTTCATACGCGGGCGAGGGCGGTCGCCGCGACCGATACCAGTGCGCGCGACTGGTTTGCATTATGTAACGCGTCTAGGGTTGCCAATAGAAACGTAAGAAACGAAGATATTTTTTAATTTTCTTTATTTTGATTAATAAAATTAATTGCACCGAATCCAAAGCATTAGGTAGGTTCTTCATACAACAGTGAATTTCTAATATTAAAGTGAAATGGCGTGCTAATTTAAATTACTGAGTTATTTTTAACACCTATTTGCCGGGAGCTTTTGTTTTTTATTAATAGTTTGGACATTATTGGTTGGAAACTCAGGACAAACCAGACGAATCCTGATCATTTGTCAACCCTAAATGCGCCGCCACAAATCGGCGCTGCGCTGGCGCAGGCGCGACATACAGCCTCCACGCCGCGGCCGCGGCCGCGCCGGCGCCAACATGCGAGTACTGCCACTCACACAACTATAACAAGGAATACTAGTTATAGGGATATTTGTTTGCAATTAACATACGCGGGAATTCTAACCTATCTTCGGAATATTTAACCGGCCATTGACGTTCCGTTTACCTGAACTCAATATCAGGACAGATAGATGTAGTGTCTGGTTACTTAGTTGAAAGTCGTAATCTGATCCTTTATCAGATTTTTAACTAGCAACCGTGGATTTTTCGGGAATGTCGTAAAAGCGGACCACCCTATAAGGATTAGGTTGTCGTTGGCTATTTTATCCAAACATTTGTTTTTTACGTACGTTATTTAAGTAGATACCCAACATAGTTTAGTGGATGTCTTAATATCGGGTACTTACCTATTCTACAGCTGTTAAAAATACCCCAATGCGTTCATTTGCTAAGCTTCAGATTTTACTTTGAGTGTGATGTAATTTTGGTTATTACACAAAAGGATAAAATGGGATTTTCAAAATGACGAACGTTTAACTAAAACAAATAATTTGAATGGAACAATACTTAAATAAGATTCCAAACGACAATATATAGTATATGAAGTGTTGTGACAAGGAATGTGTAGCAGGGACTGACTGTGTGTGAAGGGCTACTTGTACGAGTATATCTGAACATCTAATCAATACTAAATTTAGAAGTGGACGAAATTGACCTACTGAATATATGCTACTGACCGGTAAAAATTCCATTTACGCCACCATTATTTCCGCCTTTTGTAAACCTTACTTTAAGATTTATAAGTAGCCTAGCGGGATACACGTATACTGGAAGTGCTATGATCAGCATTGTAAGGAGTGGATGGCCTGGCTGAAGCTAGTCGAGGCGAGAGGATCCCGCGACTAGAAATACTATTTATAGAGCCAATGTGATGTCGCCGACCGGTTAAGCAATGTGCACACTGCACCCTGCGCCGCAAGCCCACCATCCACTTAATGTCTTATTTTAAACCTGGCTCATAACCCGTACGGAACGAATCACTTAAGCGTTAGTAATTTTTAATTACGAATCCTCAAGCCGCATTCCATTTCAGTTATCATATAATTATTCACTTGTTTGATCAACCTAACTTTAATTATAATATCGTCTATTCATAGAAAAGGGTCGCTGATGAATATTTAAAGGTAGGTACTGCTATTATTAGTGAGATGATGGTAAAATCGTAATTATTTATGTATGTGCTACAGTGAATGCAATTACTCGTTGAGGTGTTACAACTTCCACTTTTATGGCCTTGTATGGAACGTACGCGTTGGGGTTAATAATTGCAAAACATTTGATCAATTACGTTTAAACAGCAAGAAGTTAGTCTCGTTAACTCGTTTTTCATACGTAATTACTACGGGGTTACAGCATTAATTTGTAATTATAATCCTGTAGAGTAGACGGATTCTTTTACTTGTGATTCTTTTATAATTAGTTACCGTAACTCAAACAAATTGTTTGGAAAATTGTCTTGTTTTTTATTATGGTTACAAATTATAAACAATATATCGTAATATGGCCGTGCTGTTTCATCGATATCTGCAAATGTTATATAACATAAGCCACTTTATGCCCTGTCTTACTTTTCTTTATATATAAGAGAGTTGAAAAAATTACATGTCTTCACATTTATCCGACAAAATATAGCAACAATTTAATTGTATGTTAAATCAGTCAATTTATCAGTTTCCGTTTGCGTCACAAAACGACAAATCGGATGTCAATTATTCAGAATACATGCGAGCGTACGCTACAAGAAATTCAGATGCGGCCCGGTCTATGATAGCGTCTCGATCGTCGTATTCGATCCTCAGGCCTCATTAGTATTCGTTTACTAAACGTCCCGTGCCGGAATCTCGTCGCTGCGTAATAATAAATAAACCCAACTTCCTTCCATTCACTCTTGGATAACATGAATTTTGAGACAGGATTTACGGCGTCCTCTAGCCGCGGTTTGTTCGAAGAGGTATTCTTTATGCTAAATTTATTGCAATCTAGATACTCGTTTCTTTGTCTGGTTTACTAGATACCAATTGCTTGGTCGGTGACGCGTCTCCTAGTATTACTGATGTCCGACAAACTTGTGAACTTGTAAACCGTTTAGTAGATTGCTGAACGTAAGTAAGTCTAACAATAGATATTAATGTTTACCCTCTAGGTACAGGTCGTTTACCTATATGTACGCCGTCGACCAAAAATAAAGACCGATTCAACTGAACTAAAAGTAATTGTGGACTATTGTTAGGTCAGAAGCAGTTAGTTCAATAAGTACTTATTAAATATTTCATGAGGTTATGTTTAATTCAAGGTAGTTTCTTTGCTTTGCTTTGCATTTGAAATCGTAATATTTAATATGAGTGACACCGCTGCGATGCGTCATTTCGCAAGTGTCAGGCAAGCCGTTAGCGTCCGGCACGGTGGATGAACGGCCGGATATCCGCCACTCGGCCGTCGCGGGTCTGCAGTCAAACTGCACTTTGACCCGGGTAATCCAAACGGAACCTTGAGAACTTACGGGAAAAGTAAGGAAGTTTTTTATCACTAACGGTCATAGAGAAGTCATCTCATTAATTTATTTTTCATGCTTTCTTGAGGTAAGATTTTCAAATTAGTCGACACATCAGGACACAAATAAAATTTACAAATTTAGTAATAAATGGCTTTAAGAATGCATATTTTTGTAGAGTAAGACTTACTCATTCATAATAATATTGCGTTGACCAAGTTTTCACATACATCATACTGAAAATAGTATCGGACTTTAATATGGAGTAGATGATGGATGAGAGAATAGGTAAGAGAGAATAGGTAAGAGAGAGAGGTAGAGGCAGAAAGTACGATTTTCTTGTTTTTATGTATGGAAAACGTATGAAGGATGTCAAATAGGGTACGCAGGGTACGCTTAACGCTATCGTGTCGCCTCGTCTCGCCCGAGTGTCGTACGACTCGTACGTGGCCCGAGCGTAGCGCATCAGTATGCGGGGCGCGTGCGAGTCGTGACCCCCCTCCTGCCCTCACTGCCTTCAACAAAACTGCCTTCCCGCTAACATACCGTCACCTACACCAACACACGACAATATCACTCCCACAGTCCCGCATTGTAAAACTGTCTGTATAAAGATATTTGAAAAATACTACAAGGACGTAAAAGTTCCTTTAAAATGTTTTTGAGAATTTTTGTCTGTGCGTTTGTGCCCGCTAATCTCATAGACAACTAATTTTAATGCGGTTTGGCCAAGAAACTTGGAAGACTGTCAAAAAGGATGTTAAGATATGTAAAGAAAAAAAAAGACCGTAAGTTTGATATCGACTATATTGCTGCAGTACCTATTGAGTACCTACTGCAAACTTGTGGAAGTATTTATAAAACGCAATGATAGCAAAATAAATAAACAACACTTTTTTCCTTGGAGACCCCGCACGGTTACATTGCATCGTATGGTCACATAGTAAACTGTCAATCCCTCGTGTCCAGTGACTATCAAGTGTTTTTCTGCGCAACCAATGCCTCAGTACATCGGCACAACATTGTTTCAGAAATAAAAACGCTCACATGACTTTTTTCTTTGGCCGCTCGTTTCTACTTTCTAAAAGTTGTTAACGATCGTCTCCTCAAAGGATATATTGCTACTCGTTTTGTGTTATTGCATCGAAATGCACTACCTTAACTGTGGAAGGAACTGGTAGACATTTATTGGATAGTTGTTGGAGATCGATGGCATACCGAGATGCGCACACACTGACAACTGAAGCATGTCGATCACTGAGCTCTTTTGTCATTGTTAGCTATTGCAGAGAATGGACAATTTATTAAAAAAAATACATAAGTTACATAATTTTAATTAGTAACTCAGTTTTTAAGTTACGCAGGTAACTTAGAAGCTCGTATGAAGAGTGTGGTAAATTAGGTGAAATAGAAAGGCTTTCTTTATGTAAAATTTTGGTAAAAAAATATATTCATTATGGACTTTATTTTTTATAGATTTAAATTATTCTTTATATTGGTTTTCTTTATTGTATTTTGTATTCATTGGAAAATCCAAAAGTGGTTTGATTAATATGTTTGATATTATAGTTCAAATTATACATAATTATTGATCATACTAGCTGTTGCCCGCAGCTTCGCATACGGAAATTATGTTTTACCTTATTTGTACCTCTTGCAGAAGGAAATTTCAAAAACGGTGAATTTACATTGAAGTACTTATATTTAATAATTTATATACTGAAACCCACGATAAAATCACAAAGGATTCCTCCAGGAGCGGGTTTTGAAAAATAAGCAATATTCACATTAATTTGTATTTTTTTCTTTTTTTTTTGCAAAATTTTGGAAAACTGAAAAATACATGTTCCATAAATTTAAGCAAGGAACATTTGATGCAAATTTGAAGCAAATCGGTTGATGTTTTAAAAATATTCCATACAAAATTTCATCCCGTTTCCCGGGGAAACCTTTTAATTTTCCGGGATAAAAAGTATCCTAAAATATGACCCGGAGTATTAGTAACAACTTTACCAATTTTCATCGAAATCCGTTCAAGGGTTTTCATGTGATGCCCGGACAGACAAACAGACAAACAGACAGACAGACAGACAATAATTCTAAAAAAAATATTTTTGTGCTCTAACACGTTACTGAAGTGCCCCCTAATCCAAATTTTTAAAAAATATTCAATGAACAGTAAATTTGCCCTTTGAGTTTTATTATAGTATAGATTAAGGTTAATGTCCATTTTACAAACGTGTTACGTTAAAGTTAACGTTGGAGTTTTATTATGAATTTAAAGAACTTCTAGCGTAATATGAGCAGATATATTACAACTAGCTGATAAAACTGACTACCTAAATCTGAGTAGGTACACAGAATAGAGTAAAACAACAATGTCAAACATCTATGTCATGATGTTTCATGTCCACCCTCTAAGTATCTTAGCTTCTATTCAAATTGGCTGACTGCGCAGTACCCAGCAGAATGAATGAGCTAACGTCCTAAGTGCACATCATATCCTATCTGCAATAGATACGGATAAGAGGCAACATCGTCTGCATATTGGTTTTTGATGCAAAAACGTCGAGCAGGGTTCGCGACAGTCAGCATTGAGAAGTTATAAAACGTGAAAGCGAAGTGGTCGAGTAATGCGCGTCATTGTTTATGCATGAGTATGCATTATGCATGAGTTCTGCTCGCACAGAACTCCTCTAATAGCTCGTGAAGCCCAGTAGTTTAACTTGGCAAGAGAAGCGACTTGCCATCCCAGTTGTCAAAAGCTAGCTCAGAAGTTCGTATTCATTGCTTTCAAGCTTTATTCATAATCGTGGCTAAGTTACAAATCAAAGGAAGTAAGTTTTATTTTTAACTTGGCAGAAGCAAGATGGTAGATTGTCAGCGAAGTTATAAAAATCGTCCTGGCGTTTTTTGTTTATTTTAAAAATTTACGTGACCCTCCTATACCTAGCCTGGCTATAAATACTGTGACAAATACTGGACAATTTTTTTTTGAATTAATATATCTGTAAATTAGTTAAATCAGAACAAAAGTAGTTAAACATTAATTAATTGAAATGTGTGCTGGGACACATAGAAGAAGTGAAACTTCAACGGACAAAGAGAAAAACGAATGGCAACGGACAAGTGGAAAAACGAATCGCAACAAAATTTTTACTTGAATTTTTATGGGCAGATTGTTAATGTACCTATTTGTCAAATTTGAAAACCTGCCTGTAGGGGTCCAAGGTTTTCATTTAACATTCACTTGATGGTAATTTTCGCTTATCCTGAATTACCTTTTTAAAATCTGCATTAAACAGACAAGTTTTTAAAATACCGGGGCATAATTGCCCAGTACATTTTTTTTCAACCACCTTGCATCAAAGTTGCGTCGAAGAAAATCAAAAACAAAAATATGCAAAGTAGAAGCTATTTTCTCAGTGTTCCCTAATAATTTCAATAACGCTACTGCTGATAATTATAAAGCAACTATCTGAGAGGTCTAAGAAAAAAAAATATCAAAATATCTGCTCATTTGTGGACTCAACAGGAAAAAGTAGGGTAAAGGAGCCGAATTTTCTAAATTTTATAAAATGGTCAATATCTCGAAAACGGTGACACTTTTACCCCTTCGGAGCATAATGTACAAAACGCAAAATGAACACAAGTCGCAAAATGTACAATTCGCAAAATGTACAAAACGCAAAATGTACAAAACGCTAAATGTACACAACTCGCAAAATGTACAAATCGCAAAATGTACAACAAGGACTAAGGCCTCTTTCACGGCGACACGGAACTTAAGTTTTTGAAGGGCTTTTCTTTTTGATGTTACCAAATGTAAAATTCGAACGTTTATTGCCCGTGGTCCGATTGCCGAGTTCTACTGGTCGACCCATGGGCAATTTTTTTTTGCCTGTGTTTCTATCAATCGGACCATCGTTATTTATAAAAATATGAAATTGTATTGGTACTAGGGCTTGAATATCGGAATCTCGGAATCTCGAAATATCGGAATCTCGGACCGTGAAACCCGTTATTACAATTCCGATACTGAGTGATTCGATATCGTAATATCGGAATCAGTAATTTTTTTATTTTAATTTAAACAAAATGATTTTAATGCGTGCCACAAGGTATATTGGCCAATAGGTCATAAAATTGAGCAAGTAAGTATAAATATTTTAGCTGTGTAGGGAGGTAGAGTTAAAATCTTTAACCGTATTCCTGTTGTGAGTCTGCTCAGCCTACTGCACGAATAATGCGATACGGAAAAAATCTATTCCAAACATAATTTATCTCCTTAATCTCGGTATACCTAAGCCAATAATTTCATCACCTTCTGCAGATCATCTGTACGAATCTCTAGTTGCTGAGAATTTGCATCTAACTGTCAATTGCCATTCACCGCAGATCTTATTGACCATTGTATATCGGAGGTTCACATCTACAACAAAGGTTTTTAAAACCTTACGATGTCTAGACGTGAACAAAGCTAGTGGACCAGATGGTATTCCAGCTCTCTCCAGTTATCTACTGTTTTGCCACGCTTGGTTCGTCTCTCAATTAAGACGAGCATAGTGCCTCAGGCGTCGAAGCTTGCCAACGTGCAGTCCGTGCCCAAGAATGGCAATCGAGCTGACCCTGCTAATTAATGGCCAATTTCAATTACTAACATACTCAGGAAGATTATTATTGAACATGCGCCTCGTTGTATACCTAGAACACAATTATCTCCTTAGTGACCCTAGCGCTATAGCCTAACGCATACCTCTCTACCGCATTCTAGCGTAGCTCACCCACTCGTATCTGGGGCGAGGACCTTAAGAATAATGTAGAGGTTGCCTTTATC
Organism: Thymelicus sylvestris; assembly: GCA_911387775.1. Classification (NCBI taxonomy): domain Eukaryota; kingdom Metazoa; phylum Arthropoda; class Insecta; order Lepidoptera; family Hesperiidae; genus Thymelicus; species Thymelicus sylvestris. The sequence continues at coordinate 6,560,694 of OU426886.1, forward strand.
CCTTGACATCTCGAAGGCCTTCGATACGGTTTAGCATGTTAGCCTATTGATCATGCTTCCTGCGTATGTCCTATTCCCTGGCCTGATCAGCTGGGTTAAAGACTTTCTGAGTGAACGTTCATTTAGAGTCGTTATCAAAGATTATTATTCGTCCCAAGCAACCTTACATCACATATTACAAACAATTCTGGACTTTCTCAGAGATCTTTTATCTCCAGAACTCTATTCCTGCTGCATATCAACGATCTGGTCGAGCGATACCTGGCAAGCTTCCGACCAGTGACGACCATAATACAGTCTGAAGAGAGGCCCGGGTTGAAAGAGTGAATCACTGCCTGAAGTCACCGAATAGGGTGACGCCAACCTTGTGAAATTAAACGCCACAAAAACAGAAGCATTTATTTTGGCCCTACTTTTCAGAATGTATCCTTGAAATACTCCCACCGCAAGAAATTGAGATATCCTTGAACCTTAAATTTGAGCGGTTTATTGAATCCAAAGTTAACAGCAACTGCCAGGAAACTAGGCGTCCTAGCAAATGTGTTGCGATATTTCAAGTCACATCAGCTTTTATCCTTGTACAAAGCTAGCTTCTGCCGTACAGCTGTCACATTTGGTGCCGCTGAATTTCATCTATCAGTAAAAACTATTTTGCGATTCAAAAATCCTAAAAAAATTAAGGTAGTGAATTTTTAACGCGAAAACAAAACCGAATTGAATAGATTTAGGTGATATTTGCAACGAACGGGAATAAAACAGTATTAAAGACGGTATTATTTCATTATCCTATTGATTAAAAACCTTTTTGCTATCCAAGACTTCCTACTTTACAATATCAAATTAAATTTAAATTATTAAAAAAAAATTGTATAATTCCGATATTGATATCGGAATTCCGATATTAGCATCAAATATCGAAAATCAATATCGATATTGAAAACCTTCCGATATTACAAGCCCTAATTGGTACTAGACCGGATTGGTACTGCAAGAGTAGTACCAAGACAAATATTTTTACCCATGATACTATTAAGTGCCCTACCTCACCGGGGCGCCATGGCGACGGGAGGGGGAGGGGGAGGGGAGGTGTTTGAGGGTAGGGGCAGGGGGAGAGAGAGTAGGAGGGAGAGGGAATTTAATGATGCCAAAGAAGTACAACTTCTCATGCGCGTACACGTTTATGTTTTATTTTACTTGTGGAGTTTAAGACTTTTTTTTCATGCATCATTTCCCTCCGGCATACAATGTCCTCATCCTATAACTGCATTTTTATGCAGATAAAGCTGTAGCGACTTGATAGTTATTTTTATTTTAGTTAAGTAGGTATATACTCGTATTTAATGATATTTCGATTAACCAATATAGAACCAACTTTGTTGTAAGTAAAATGTGTACCTACGAGGGAAAATATTTTGTGGAATAAATAAGAATTATTTTATCCCTAGTTTGTATTTCAATATAAAAAAAACAGATCAATATTTTGTGTCATTTATGTGATCGATGTGAACGTGGGCTTTCTTGCACATTTTGCGATTTGTACATTTTGCGAGTTGTGTACATTTTGCGTTTTGTACATTTTGCGTTTTGTACATTTTGCGAATTGTACATTTTGCGACTTGTGTTCATTTTGCGTTTTGTACATTATGCTCCGAAGGGACTTTTACAAAGGTAATTTTTTGACATATGATAGGTCCTTCAAGCTATCTAACACCTTCGGTTGATCCGCTACTTACGGGACACCCTTTATATTAAGATTAAACAAGGCTGTAACCACAAACATGTATACCCAGAGTAGACACGGCAAGTTCATACAATTCACGTGTAACAATTAGGATTTGAAATCCTAATGAGGCGCCGTGTCATTTAGTCGGACTTTCATTGCTATTGGTAACAGATGTCAACTGAAATAACGAAAATGCCTGATTTTAATGTTATAAACTGTAGAAAATCTACAAATATCGTTAGGAAAGATAAAGAAAACATTTTCTTTCATCGCTAAGTAATTTCGTTATGAAATTGTGTTCCTATCTATTTAAAATAAATTAATGTAATGTTTATTGAGGTTTTACCACGTTTTACAATGACGAGTACTTACTGAGTATATGTACTACATACTACACAATACATTGCTCATTTTGGTTTAAAAATTTGAGGGCTTCTTTGTTGGAACACGCAATGAAAATACAACAATCGTTACTATCAATCGTTGCTAAGTAACGCTTTACTTCGTGGTACTGTCAATATTGTCGTTTTTCGGTCAAATATAGTATATAGTGTTTTTCATTTACCCTGTCTTTTCTCGATTCTAATCGATTTTGAGAATCGTCGAATAAATAAATATTCTCATACATATATATTTTGTAACACAAATTTTATTCCAAAGGTAACTAACTGTATTTTTTTATAGTTTCATCATGTCTGTTCGCCCGTACGTCCGTCCATTCGCAACTTAGTGCTGAGAACCTAAGAGCTAGAAAGGTGTAATTTAGCATGGATATATAAATTTATTAAAACTACAAAGTCGTAGAATAAAATATTAAAAATATTTATTTACCACAGTTCAAGTGGGGATGGATTTATTTCTCGCCTACTCAATACAGATAGTGTAAGGTATCGTTGCAAAGATATTAAAAAAAATATTATGGGTTTGGTTTAAAGAACATTATTGTCATAATAATACAACAATTTCACTAATAGGTGAAATAATTTCATTTTCACTAATAAGTCTAATAAGAAAAACGAGCTAAAATTATAAAATGCAAATTTTCTAAAAAAAACTAAAAACAGTGATAATTTTGGTTCGAGTCAAGTTTCCGTCTCCCTTGCCAGCTAAAACGGTGGAGTTCGTCCTGTGAAAAAATTCACAATAATAGGTTATACAGTGAATTTTCAAGGAAAACTATCACGATTACGAAAGATTTGCAGGTTAACGAGTAATAATCGATCAACTTACAAGTATGGAACCCTACATTGCGCATGGCCTTACAAGCTCTTGACCAGTTGTTTTTCATCAATCGAAAGAATTTTTGAAATCGGTCGAGTAGTTTCTCATTTTATCCATTACAAAAAAAAAAACAATAAATCGAAACTTTCCTCTTTGTAAAATTATAAAATAAAACTGGATCATAAAATTATTCAACATTCCTGTTACTTTCTAAATCAATGGTGGTACATTTTTGTTAGTTTGATTATTAAATTACAAAGGTTTCGATTTCAATAAATAAATGATTATATTTTGTTTTAATTCTCTTTTATTTATTTTGCGTAAAATTTTGAAGTAAGGAATATAAATGTTGATCTGTTTATTTATATTTTTGAAACGTGTTTACAATTTTAATAACAATTTAATAAATTTTATAAATAATCAAGTTAAATCAAACTGGGTGAGTTTATGATATATGTTTAATAACAAAATATTAACAATGCAAAATTATTTATTTGGTTTTATTCAGCACTATAACCTATAGGTACGTACAATAACAACCAACCAGACTGATTATAATCGGTTATCGATATCGAGAATCGGTAAGAAATCGGTTTCGTATCGGTATTGCTAGGATGAGGTATATCAATCACTAAAATATTCTTGTGACATAACATTGTGTCAAAAAAATTGACACGCTTGGTTTTCATACAATTCGAGGTACATGCCTCATCTACTCTAGGTATACATGTCTGTGGCTGTAACAGTACTTATGGCAAGATTATGTATATTATTGTTATAACCGAATATTATTGTTGTAATTTATAGAAACATTACGCCTTACAGTATCAGGCGTTATTTTGCGGAAATCCATTGTTATTAAGTTAAAGTAGACGATCTGTACCAACAGTGTGAACTACAGACAAGAAAGTTGTTCTCAACATCGCACGCAATCGATGTATCGTATCCGATGTAATCGATGACACTGATCAACTTTTGGCATCGTAACCTGTTCAGCCGATTGAGATTTTTCACTGAGTGACAGTACATTTATACATAATGTGTACACTGTACAGTTGTCGGGATCAAAATCCCCATCAATCCTCTGAATTATTGGCTATACCACTCGGTAGAATGCAAATCTGACGCTGCGCTGTTAATTTTCCGCGTCTTTCAACATTTGTCCGACACCGCACAGGATGCACTTAATTGCGTTTTATTAATCGTCTTACGGATAGTTATTAATCAAACTCAGCGGGATCACACGCGCTACATAAGTAGTCGATGCACGTCACAATGCATCCAGAATCGATTCAACTTCAACCTTAACTCTATTCGAATAAGACCTAAGACCATCGCGTCGGGACAAGGTGGAATGAATCAAACGTTTGAAGACAGGCGGAAGATTATCTTTCATAAACTGACGTCCTTATTAATTCAGTAAGTGTTCCTGAATATTTCTGACGAAAGCGTGTTCTTTCGATCATTTATTGATTTATGTTTATTATTTTATTTAAGTCTCTTATTACTTCCAACTTCTTTAAATTGACTAAATTGGTAAAGAGACCTCCAAGATTTTATTACTAATACTTAGATAAATAATTTTGCAATCATCGTGCAGTCTGTGGGCGACCAACAACAAAATGTGACGCTGATTATTCTGATACGAGAATTGATTTAAAAAGCAAAACTAGAGATCCTCACTATTGTGCCGTAGCTCGAGCTATCAGCTTAAAATGCCTCAGTTGGGTTTACGTTCGTATGTATTGCTGTCACAGCCTGTCTGGTCTTTTATTCATTTGTAGGCGGATAGGTTTTCGTTTTGTAGTGGTGTCTGTGGAAGGCGCGGAGTCGGTCGGCGAGTTCGAGCGCTCCGTTCATGTTTCTTAAAACGAATGACAATGCACTTTCAACGGTGTAATGACCGAAGATCGCTGCCCGCACTCGCTCTGCACCTTCATATCTACATCAGATATAATAACAATTCATTTTACAAATCCTGTGCCCTATCAGCTAGTCTATTAGTTACCCACTCACGACATTGTTGTAAATCATGTAATACATTGTAACGGTATCATTATTAATGTACCTACTAGCTGGCTAGTAGACGTTGTTCCGTGATATATTTCAACTTGAATAATTTTGAATCATAACTATAGGCCATCATCTTGACATAATATATGTACCTATAGTACACATTTAGACAGTAAATTATAACAATCCGACAGTGATTGTTAATACTAGTATTACTCCGTCTGCAATACTGATCGCGCATTGCTCAAACTAAAAAATATTGTTTTTCTTTTCAGTTATTTTCTATTAAAACCTATTATTTAGGTAGGTTTATATTGAAAAATAAGGCTTTAGCTCTAGGAAACTTAAAACGCACTACAACAAAATGATGATTACTTGAAATTATGTTGTTGTTTGAAGCCTGGATAATTTTCAATACATTAACCAATTATGGCGTATTGAAGGTAGTGGTAAACCGCAACAGTAGCCGAGCATTGTATTTAATTAGGCACGTAGGAAAGAATGGGAGGTTGACCGCAAAATATAATGCGATCAATTTTTTATACGCAAATGCTAAAAAAGTTTCAACAGATGTGCTTCAGAAGGTAAGTACTGTGATTTTAAACAATCCATTCGCATTATGCAAACAGCATGCATCATTATGATAATAGGACCGATGATCGTTATAGTGACGATGTATGTTTTTAATATTCCCATAACGGTAAGAACTCCACAATAATGTGGTCTGCACCAAGAAGTTCCTATCCAACTCACACGCACATAAACAAAACGCGGTCGTTTATTTAAAAATTAAATTTAACTCAGCTTATATTCGTTAAAGGAAGATTGATGATGGCATCTCTAAAATCTACGAGGTCTTTCCGTGGCATAAACGTGAGTTGCCGGCTTTTAAAGCGGAGGAGTGGTGTTTGTCCATCAAATCAGCCCACATTGGCCGTGTTGAATGAAAGAATGGGACATCTCTCGGGGTCAATTTCATTTTTGTGAGCACTATTCATTGAGCTCGTCCCTCCCACTTCGCATCATTAGAATGAATACACATCATAAACGAAGGATACATTTAGATGACGGCGGAGAAGCTCAACAGAGATGATTTTGTTGAAATGTCTTCTTTCGATGATAATGATCATTTTGATCAATAAATCTATATTGGAAGATGTGTTTTAAGTAACATTATTCCGTTAATCGAAAAACTTAACAAACTAATAACACCCAAGGTTTTTCAAGAACTACCTATTTTTCTTTTCATAGTTACAGAAAAGCTTATTCGATTTGGTTAAACATATATCAAACTCTTGGATATCAATTGTCTTTACGTAATGTCCAGTTCGTAATATCCTTTCACCATAAAGCCTTTATCTTTATCCATTTTTTTATTAGAAAACACAAAAGTAGCTTTTAATAGCTATCGGTAGATAAAATCTGTCAAACAATAAAATGCACCCACTACACCTTAACTTCTAAGCCCTATTAGATAGACCAACTTCCCATAAGACTATTAATAATCAGTTTTCTAAACATACCATTAAAATATATCTTCCTCACGATTTAAAACCATATTTGAAATAATCTTCTCCATTTTATTTATTTATTGTTTCAGCTCAAAGGATAACCACGATTCAATTGGATGGAGTGCAATACTTCATATCAAGAATGAACCCGTACAGTCCGGAGCTCAACTATTTCCTAGCATATCAATACTGCAGGTAAGTCCATTTTCCAACGTCAATAATTGAATAAATCAATTTGAGCTCGGTAGTGAGATATTATCTCATATAATCCGTTCACAAATCTTAGAGACTAAATTGACGTTTCAAGGGTGACCAGTTTCGGGTGCAAATTAAATAGTGATGACCATAAACCGAAAAGTAAATCGGAAAATTTTTCACAGCCTTTATGGAAGGTCGACTATTTGTGTAATTATTGAAGAGTCCCTAAAACTAGTATAAAAACAAGCTTAAGCAACCATTATCATTCATATGTCCATAATATATTTGCCCTTACTTACTAAATTTAAAAGTTATTGTGCTTACAAAAACGAGTATTTGGTTATGGTTACATTCGGTATACAGCTAATTTTATACTATTTAGCTGAATTCTAAATATCTAGGTAGATATGAGTGTCGCTACTAATATGTCACTCTTCTTACGACATAGTTTACGATTCAAAAAACCGGAAAAGTAGATCGCACAAATTTAGCTGGTATCATTATTTCAAACTTTGACATTTGGGGTTGTCATTTTAGTCTCTAAGATTTGTGAACAAGGTATAGTTTACCTGAAGGTCGTATCATAATTCTCACGACGTGAATTTCTCTGAGGTAATAGTTATATCGTGACTCGTAATGCTTATCCGTCTTATCTGGACCCTTGTACCTGAGGTCCTGCCATAAGTGCGCGCAGTCGGGTGTTAACAAGCGTGCTCAGGCTCGGGACTGAACCAGGAAGTGTAGGGACATTTGCATTACCGTTAGCGGCTCTGGGATCATTCGAGAACAATATCGGCAGCTCGGTGGGCTTCCGCGAGACGGTTCTGACATTCAACACAATACACAGGATCTGTTGTTTCATTGTGCTACGCTGGCCACTGCGCTCCCACGAATCTATTATCCACTTTTGAACCCCGGTCATAAAGGCCTAATTACAAAATTACATGCTCACTTGGGAAATTTCCTTTTCCGTCCTATGATAAAATTTCAATAAGACGTTCACGGTGAAACCCTGAAGATGACTAACGATAGACGTATATGGAAGTCCATGGCATTCAGGCATCTTCGACTTTAACGCTATCACGTTCAATTGCTCAAAAAGGTCAGTCGCCTTACCGTCGGTCACGATGTCCTTCTACATTCGCCGTCACGACCTACATATCTAGAGTTCATTGTTAACGATGCGGAAAGCAACGGTCCTCGAAACACTTGAGTTTTTATGGAGTAAATTGCGGTGTCACCTATAACGATAGTGCGTGTGGATTTCTTCTGACTACGTAATCGATTAAGGTCGCACGACGTCAGGTATCATCAATAAATCGACGCAAAAAACGGGAAGAATTCGTCATTCGATATGACAAGCGCATCGAGCCGGAGATCAACAACATCTGCGCGTGACGAAGTGTCGTACGGCGTCGGCGTACTATCGCGATCGGCCCAACCGTGGAAAATGCGAATTGTTCGTCGTTCGTCGCTCTGCCACGATTACTTTTCGTCGCAATCATAAAAAATAACGGTGCTTACATGACTGTCATTTGCCACATCGTCCCCCACTTCCGGAGTCACGTTTTATCAGTGATAGTGGAAAAGTTAGCAATGCTGTAAAACTGTGGAATTACATTCACTGTTGAATTAAACGTAAGAAAGTTCTAAGAAATTGTCTAGTTCAAAGATCTTGAGATCGGCTTTTGATAATTAGGAATGATTATTCAATCCCAAGATGCAATCTCCCTTCCATAATTAAAGTTAATAGCAAGAATTTATGAGACAGTCTAACTTGGACCTTTGGAGAAACAAGGTAAAATTTTGTCACTGTCTGTTTAACATCCAAACGCGCCAGATTTCGTCTTTTGCCTTTTGGGCTTCACAAAGACAATGTTTCCTACGAAATCTCTAGCAGTAGCAACTAATCTGTTTCGGCATATCAACTTTTTCAAAATGTTCAGTGTTCGTGATCAGCAGTGACCGCTGAATAAAATAATAATTTAAATACTTATGGATCTATTTTTATACGGGATCTGTCATACCCTGAATGTTGATGAAGACCCGAGCAAAAAATGGTAAACCGTTACAGTGCTACAAATACGTAGATATGTCAATGTGAACTGCAATTACTTCGCAGTCTACTAAAGGATTCAAGTCGAGTGCATTTTATGACATTTTAATTCGGGACAAGGAGAAAATACGTGTCTCGCATGAACACTTTGAAATTCGTGTACCTACGACTGTTCGATTTTTGCAGTACGATAAGAACATTTTCTGGGTAGCTTATTAATTAGTAATACTTTTTTGTAGTGCGTCGAAGTTATTAATGACTGTCTGGAACCTTATTTTATCATTAAGTTTTGGCTATCATCAGGCTGGTTTTTTAGAGTAGATATACGATTGCATAAATTCAATTAACATGGTAGAATTAATTTGGGTGGAAGAATCGTTGAAATCAATTAAATGTCTTGTAAGGTGATTTCAAAAGGCTACGAAACGGCACTACGGGACTTGATGGGTTCAATAAATTCTTAAAGTTTATTCTTGAACTTGTAGGTGCTAGGAATGTTGAACCGTCAGTACAAGGCCACACCGTGTCTTTAACGGATAAATTGCATCTCGACAAACAGGATCCGCCATGTCTATGTAGTCTGTGCGGAGTTGTAGAGTGCGATTACCCGAGGTGGTATTTAGCTAAATCGTGTATTTATGGCCTCGGTGAAGCGGGCTACAATCTTAGCGCGATATCAGTTAGATACCCACTGTGTCGTTTACTTTGCTCGATCGAACGATATTATTGCACTTAATATAATTCAGTAAAATATGCGCTTGTAAACTTCGCTATTTATCGAACTGCAAACCTACCACTTTAGATATATTAAAGAACTACGCATTCGACATTTATGGCACAGTGTACACTATATTTATGTTAAGCGATGATACACGGTGAACAAATAGATCTATTTTGTTTTCAGGTCTCTCGGATTACAGCTTGCGTCATTTGAAACTAAGGAAAAGGCAGATTCAATAACGACATATCTCACAAATGCCGGTAAGCTTCATTTACTTATTACTTTTTTATTTCAGTTGTTATCTTTTTTTATTCACTTTTAACATTATTTAAAATGAATCATGCAGGGTCTCTCGAGGGTCGTCGCCTTGGACATTGAGCCTTTCATAATAAAATTGAATAACATTTGAAACAAAAGCCAATCAATTGGTAGAGACATATTTTTTTCCTTTTTTTCTATGGGTGCATACCTTCAGACTTCAGACGCACATCATCCGCAAAGACTGACTTTCAATATGAAAACCTTTCTATAACTAATATTATAGTCTACAAACATGTGTACCATCTACGTAATTAGCGTAATAATAAACATAATTGGAAATAACCATAAACTCTTTAAACAGGTTACAATAAATACGACTTCTGGACATCGGGCAACAACCTGGGCACGGACATGTACCTGTGGATGAGCACGGGCCTGCCATTCAACGCCACTTTCAACTACATGCGGCGTGTCAGCATGGACGCGCCCAGCCAGCACGCCGACGACAGCATGGACCCCCTGGACGTGCCGCAAGGCAGCACCGCACCGCAACGCACCGCCAGGCATGGGTACGTACTTTTATTATTTCACTCTTATTCGGATCATAGAATTCCAAAGTGATCCTAATGGATCCAGATGAGCAATAGCCAATACCTTATATCACTCTGGTTTTGTATGCAGATAAAATATTAAATTAATTAGGTGTGCAGATAATACTGAACATAGCATGTGATCTACGAAACAAAAAAGTTTAAGAATCTGTTTTAGTACATCGTAGAGAAATCAACTGGTCTTTAACTCGTACGCAAGTTTTCTGTACAATCTTGCTAGTTTACTTACAATTAGTATATGTAGTTAGTTCAATGACGCTTATGTGCTTGCTCCTACCAAGATTGTGATAGATTAGTTTCTAATAAGTCTATTAACCCTTGAAGTCTCGCACTAGGCCTTAGGTTCATTTCTGCACCATTCTAAGTAATGTCATTGTTAGAAATATATTAATAGTTGTATTAGTGAAAAAGAATACCGTGAGGAAACTTTTATACCTCAGTATTTCGTAATGTTTTTTAATTTGAAAAGTTTAATTTGAAAAGTTCCCACTTAAAGCGTGAAATGCTTGAATTTATGATAATTAAAACCAAATTTTGAAGGTTTTATAGTTAAAAGGTTTTAAGGTTTTAAAGTTTATAATGTTAAAGTTCATTTCTGAACAAATAGACCCCTGTCAATCAGTGCATAACGCCGCCAAAAAAAGAATACAAACACGTAAAAACGTGAGTTAGTACAGCATTTCCGCTTTCTTGTATCAAAATTATGCAAATCCGATTTTTGCCGGCTATATTATTTCCGCAGTGCATTATGTAACCCCATTCAGGATAAATTTATGTTTACCTACTTTTATTACATCAGCTATAATGTAAGTTTAAAGTACATCATATCGTTATGACTGGGACAATAATGTCATTACCACATAAACATGAGCTGTATTTTTAACGAGCAAAAATATACCAAAATTTTGTAACAAAATTTATAGTTATGTATTCGGCATGAGTCTGATAATATTATGAGAACATAGGAATAAAGCAAAGCAAAAGCAAAGCAACAACCCATAATTGTCCCACTGCTGGGCTCGGGGTCTCCTCTCACAATGTGAGGGGTACAGGCCATAGTCTACCACGCTGGCCAAATGCGGATTGGTAGACTACACACACCTTTGAGAACTTTATGGAGAACTCTCTGGTGTGCAGGTTTCCTCACGATGTTTTCCTTCACCGAAGCAAGTGATAATTAACTTCTAATACGCACATAATATTTGAAAATCAGAGGTGCGTGCCAGGATTTGAACTTGGGCCCCTCTGTTCGAGAGACCAACGTTCTAACCGCTAGGCTATCACTGCTTGCGCATAGGAATAAGCCTCATCTAATTCAAATACATGTTTTGCATAAAAAATAGTCTGTTTTCCAGAACCGAGCACGTGATGACCAACGGCTGCGTGGTGCTCAAGGCGCCAACCTTCCACTGGGAGCCGCAGCACTGCGGGGAGATCAAGGACTTCATCTGCGAGCAGACCCGCTGCTACTACTACAACTACGGCTCAATCCCCGTCTCCTCGGCGCAGGGGTAATGCCAGGTGAGATGCCAGCCGTCTCCGGAGGCCCGCTCCCCGACAAGCCGCGCGCTCTCTTAAAAACCCTTATATAAATCTTGCACAGCTTCAAATCGAGCACCTCTCACTATGTCTCCAGGACGACATAACCATCACGATCAGTGTTTAGTATAGAATAGTGTGTAGTAGTTTGGATTGCTAACATACGTATAATAGGGTAATAAGCGCGCGGGCCCGTGGGATTAGGCTTCTGCGCCAACCCAACCACCAAACAAGAGCCCTACACCCAGCAGAATTTGGCTTTCTATTTCAATTATTGCCATTAGTTTTCCTATTATGGCGTCAAGTCAGATATTTCAAAATTACACAAAATCATTTGGTGGGTGGGTGAAGGGGGCTTTGCTTGGTATCTCTTCAATAGAATTTAATAATTTATTGAGAAACTTGCAACTTGGATGTACCGTGGTGCATCCTCGCAATGCAAGTTGCAAGTGGCTCCCTAACATGAGGGTCGGTGTTTGGTCTGTCCTGTAGGAAGCCGCTATCGCTGACGACCACGACGACGGCGCACCCGCTCACCTCGTCGTCGCCGCCGCCACCGCGCTCCGAGCACCTTCCGACCCACTTCACCTTAAACGACCTCATCGGCAAGCTGCGCCCCTCGTCTCTCGACGGCCTCCAGTCCCCGCATCTCAAGACCGGCACCCTCCTCAAGTCTCCTCCGCAAATCGACTCTCACTACTCGCGAGCGGCTGACGCGCACTCCAAGGACCACGAGCAGGAGCAGAAGGAGGAGCCGACGCAGGGGCCCTACGATGACGAGGAGGGCATGGTCGGGGACGACCCCGCCTCGTACCTGAGCCACGCGGCCCCCGACGCCCCCATCGCCCCCGCCGACGACGTTCCGTCCACCGTCGAGCCGGACGCCACCGAGCACTCCGTCCACGCCAGCGGCATGCTGGCACCCCCCGCCTACTAGCCTCCGACTCGGCGGTCACGCATTAGGTTAAACTGTTCGTGACTACGTATTTTTAATACCAAAAGTATTATTCGATAATTTTAGGCGTTTTGTATGCGAAGCGCTTTTTTGTGCTTGCTTATAGGGTTTTCGCCCCCGTCGACTTTTTCTACTAGTGAGAGGTTTGTGTGTAATTATTATGTATTATGTAATTTAGACCACGTCTGTGGTGGGAATGTAAGGTTATAATGGGGCAATAATTTGTAACTATGAAGGTGCTGGCGACTCGCGCCCCGCGACTTGCCTCCGTCTTCACCAACGGTTGACATCACAACGAATATTCACGAATCGTAGGTACCTAACTTCGCTGAGATAATTTAAGTAGACGCGTCAGATCTCCGGTATTCCATTTAAACCGTTTAATATATAATAGTATTTAATTTAAGAAAATTATTTGGATTTTGTCTGGACATATCATTTGAAATAATGTTTTAAGGTAGTGTTTATAATGTGACGTACCTAGTTAAGTATTGTAAGTTGAAACTCAAGAATTTAAAGAATAGTGATGTAGCGAAGTTAATAAAATGTAAAACATAATTAATACTGATGTTTTATTTCTCTAAGCGCACTATATGAAGTATGTTTAAATTGTATACCTACTTACCTACACCACACCAAAAGTGTGTCGTAGAGGAAGCCACACAATCAGTTCAAGAATAACAATTTTATTTGAATAACCTAGCAATAAATAAGTAGATATACCTACCTACTAACTGAATCATAATTGATAGAAAGTCAGAGCACGAATAATAAATCCTGGCCCTAAGGCATGGAGTATTCTCTCTATCTTCCATGCACTAAGGGACAAGACAACCACTCAATAAAATCCTTACTGCAGCACTGCAGTGCTCTACAAGTACAAATACTCACCAGCCATTGATGACCCCCTCGACATTGAGCATAGGCACGATCTTGAACACGTACTTGGAGCGCAGCGCGGCCGCGGCCGCCGACCCGCCCACCAGGCACGCCAGGGTGCCGTCCATCACCCATGACGCGTTGCTCTCGCCGGGGTGCACGCGCGCCGTCAGGAACACTATCTCGCGGTCCTGGTGTGTACGTGGAGAATACGATTTGCTACAGTCGGCAAAAGAGGTATGTAGGGCATGATAAAAAAACGATGCATAATCATACCTTACGTGTATACAGATAGCATTTAACATTGATAAAAAATATTTTACAAATGTTTTTATATCACGCCCTACCTAACTCTTTTACTTGATTTGTTAAGAAGTATATAAAAATAATTATGTAAAAAAACTGGCAACTGTGCGGGTTTACTCGGGCCTGGGGCATATTTAATTACCAAGGACAAGAATAGGAGAAAAGTTAACTTATTGAATGGCTTTCGGGCATAGCTTATAACTGTTTACTTGGATACCCTCTCAAAATGAGGTATTACCACAGAAGAAATAATAGTACTTATAATGTATTACAAAGAACTCTCAGGTACCTACTTAATATGTATACCTAATCATAAATACTTTCCGATTCCGATATTTTATTCACTGAAGCAAGAGATAATTTTTAATACGTATAGGTAATAAATAATAATAATAATAATTATGGATATCTTACAAAAATAAACAAAAATTTTAGAGAAATATTGTTAGCAGCCAGCCAGGAAGGTATAGTATAATAGAATTCTGTCACAATGCATGAGCTTCATCTGTATTATACGTACTAAGACCACAGCATCCTACAATAGTACCTGCCTACCTCCAACTTCAGCGACCGTTGTCCAGCTTTAGGCACTAAGGTCTAAGAGTAGGAAGGATTGGATATTTAAAACCAATATAAAATACAAGTAACTACCTAAGTCCTAAGTTCCAGCGTTAGCTGGAACTTCTGTAGTGACATAAAATATGGTGATCGTAAAAACTGCAATATTGAACCTTATTATTGTGTAGTACCTTCTTCTTTGGAACTCAACAAACAGATTTTCAATAGCTTTAGGTATAACCTAATCCGCAACGTCGTCTCTTGAGGGAATAATTCAGTAAAAACTATTTTTTCCTTAGATATTTATCATTAGTGTACAGTTGAACTAGACCTAATTTGCGCCATTTTTCTGAATCTAGCGGGTATCCGCTAACTTCTTTCCGTCTTTCGGCTTCGGGGCATATGACGCACCCATATCAAGGTATGATCACCAATCGTCATTTAAATAGCTCCTTAACAAAATTAGAAATTCAAATATTGTGACAAGAAATACAAACCGCAATAGGATTAGAAGGCGTGTCCTCAGCTGACACAGTGAGCAGAGGAACTTCGTTGGTGTTGAGCGAGTAGCAGAGCGGCTCGGCGCGAATGTATGCCCCCGCGGGCATCTGAGCACTCCACTTCCATATGCGACTCTAACAAAAAATATACCGTTTTAACAGCCATCGACATGACCATGACTGATGTACTGTTACATTGCCTTCTTCAGAGATCCTGATTAATACTCCAGTCACAGCGCATTAGTGCAGTTCTTTGCTTTTGTATCTTAATTAGGTGGATGGAACCTGTACGAGTCAGGATGATTGACGTTGATTATATTATTAAGCTAAATTAATAAATCCGCTGACACCTCAATTGAAAATAAAGTTAAAACTTAAAATGAAAGTTTTATGTCATTTTAATGCTCGCCTATTCGGATATTGTCGTTTTAGCGTACATCAAAATTGTGTCACCATAGAATTTTGAGTCCATATTCCACGACCACGACCACGCAGTAATTCTTAGATAGTAATAATTCATAATTCATTTATTCATCAAAAATATGTTTATGTACATGGTGTTGGTTTACATGTGTACATTGTGTTGTGTACAATGCTTAGATAGGCTTACAATAACTTAGTTTATTCATTTATTTCGTTTCAATAAGTTGCTTGTAAGCTAAGAATAATTATAATATTCATATTTCTACACTTACCATCATCATAGAATACGTAAAAGGATAGTGGTAAGCGAGATAGCACACGTCGTTGGTGTGAGGGAACTCAATGTTGAAGGTGACGGTCAAATAGCACTTGTTGTGGCTCTTCTGGTTCGCGTAGTGGTAGCTGTTGCGATAATAGCAGATATCGGTACCTGCCCTAACCCAACCTGATGGAAATAGATTATTAAGATTTCACAGCATAATTTAATAGATATCTTTGATTGGAAAAAGTAACAGCGAGTAAGATAACAGTCGTTAAGCCATGTTGGAGGCCCTCTGGCGGCATGAAAACTTCCGACACGACGCCAATAACCCCTAGACTAATTCGCACTGGAGCAGCGTGGTGAAGTACGTTCTAGGCCTCCTCAAGAGGAGAGACCCGTGCTCAGTAGTAGGTCATTAATGGGTTGAAGCCAAGCCAACTGCGAGTATAGATGGCGAGGTTGCTAATGAGAAAACTTTTGTTACACACATTTCAGTGAGGGTAATTCCTCTTCGCCTTCTACGATACGTCTGTGATACCTTCGGTATTATTGATTTCTATGGACGTGGAGTCACTATTTACCAGCAGGAAGCTTGTCCACTCGTTGGTCAGTCATTTGTAAAAAACGGTAAAATCTTGTACTTAATATATCTTTAAAAGCCTCAGAACTCAATTTTCCGTTGGCCACTAATCCTACGTTAAGTCCATAATGGAAGATGTACAATTCTTCAAAAGAGTTATTACCAAATAATACAATTTTTAGGTGCAACAATTCAATTACCTGGTCTTCCTAAAACTGCTTCCTTCACAGAATATAATACTGGTTTCATGCCAAAATTAAACTGACTATCAGACTTTTCACAATTAACAATATTGAAGACATATGGACGGCCTTGTTGCATGTAACGGACTTCAAAGTAGAACCATTGGTGCCGTTTGGAAGAGTTCACGTCTGGCATCAATATCAGTTCATATTCTCTTGGACCTACCTACAAATAAAAATTAAACAACTGATATTTCAGGATCTATAAGAAGCTTACTATTTACACTAGTCCCTAGATGTACCTGTATAGCTTTTCTAAGATTTCCGGATTCGAACCTCGATTCGAAGCCCAATTTTGTTGAAAAAGTATTTAGTTTTGTTATTTCTTGTTCATCTGTATTGCCAAGAAATAAGTTGTCGAAACTGAAATCAGAATCAATATTGATTTACGGACAGAGTAGAAGCTAACAAACGCAAAGATAAGCAAGCGTACCTTTTTTGTGAAGTAACGTCAGAATTCGGCCCGGAACTACATAAAGCATCTAAATCATATACAACTTCATTCATGTAAGCTTCAGGATTTATAGCTCTATCCACGCACGATAAAAGTTTCGTTCTACAAGAACATAAATTATTTTATGAAATATTATTATATTTTGAGCTATTTACGATCAAAGGATGTAATTAATGTTCTTCAAGAAATAAGGAGGTAATTTGCATGTCAAAGTTTAATTTATTTATGGTTCCTGTTTGTTCCCACCATAAGTGTATTTTATTTAATATTAGAATTTATATTCCTGTTCTAACATACCTGCAAGCAGTACGATCCATTTTGTTCAGTGGTTCTGGTAGATTGTGACTTTGACCACCCGTCATGTCTGGGTAGGCAACTTTTATAAAAGGTATAATACTTTTTACCCTCGATGCTATTGTACAATATACGGTCTCAAAGGCACTATATCTTGAAATATCTTTATGTAGTTTGAGCGATGAACATGACGTCGTTGCTGTAATATGCGAAAAATTGTTTTAAATTTGTAGGAAATTTGTAGGAAGAACAACTTAAGAATCAAAAACTGTATCTACTCACATAAACTCTCATGAATTCTATGATATCCCAGTCCAAGAGCTGGAGAATGTGAGGGTCCCATAACATTTTCATAGTCTAAATTATTCAATGCAGTCGTTAGTGACAAACTTAACGAAGATGTATTTTTATTATTAGAGCCTTGGGATGCGTAAAACTCTTCGAATATAGACCCTTTAGAATTAGAGCGACTTTTGACGAGTCTTACTTGCTTATTATATGATCCGAATTCTTTGAAGTAAATAAAATATCTGAAAGAAATACACATGTTATACATATAGATTAACTATCAATGTGCAATAATGTGCAATATATTTGTGGTTTGTTTTACTTTTTTAAGTCTTCTATATCTCTCTCGTTAGGATTAATCCAAAGCGCATTTTGTAAGCTCTCCCCACTCTTTGTATGTCTTTTTTCTGATTCATCAGTAATTTCTGTCTTTCCTTCATTGTCTTCAAAGTCAATGTCTATATCTTCATCTATACCTTCATTATCTGAATCAGGACCGTCATCCTCGAGATCCGAATTGGCCGTTTTCGAATCAGAGTTTGCTGCATCATCTTCATCCTCGTGGCAAGGCCAAGATGTATTTGTGCCTGAAATTCATGATTTATTTTATTAATCCATCATATTATTTGATATAGTTTTAGGTCTCCTCTGCTCTGTATTAGTTAAATACAATCAATAACTACCTACTTATACATAGTGTTTAAATAAATTTCGAGTAAAGAGAGGTTTGAAATCAAAATTCTTTGTTGATGTAAAAAATATGTCGTTGATGAGGTCTAAGAATTTGGCAACGGGATTTCTAGCGCTAAATCCTGAGTTTCCGAAGTTCAACGTGACAAGTGGGACTCAGCCAGTTGTCCAGTCCTCGACGGGACTAGTGGGATAGACGTTTTTTATATGGTAATACCTACTATATTTTATTGATATTTTTTTAATAAACATACGTCAATAGCTTATTTTAAAATTTCTATAACAAATAATGCTTTGCTTTCCGTCTGATTGCAAGCTCTTGTAACAAAAACTTTACCTTTTAATATAGGATTGAGATTGAACGACGCGGGACTCGCCAGCGGAACCGGCAGAGCTTGGTGCTTGAGACACAGTGTGATGACAGAACAAACTCGCGCCAGCAGACCATCAAACTCAGGCTCGTCTGGACATTGTGCGCAAAACCGATGAAGCGTTTGTACATGTTTCTTTGTACATAGAGCTCGGCGGCCGGCCTCTGGAAATCGATATTTTTAATTAATATTTAAGTTTGTCGTTTTTCTTGTATACCTTACATTAGGTACGTTTCTTTACTGGTTAAACATTGCCTTCTTCATTAATGTATATAAAAATATTCCTTACGTAATAATGTTAATTTATTATTTTTATTATTCTACACTCATCATTACCATATAATAATGTTCATCATTATAAACAATATAAGTTCGGATTTCTTCTCGGAAGGCATTAGATTAAGGACTTATATCAATTTGACAAAGTAGGTTCGTAGCTTTCAGAGACATTAACAAACTTTAAAGATAACTTGTTGTGGTAACGTGAAACATTACGGAGAAGTTGATGTTATCCTCCATTATGTAATAAATGTGCTACTGACAATCGTATCTTTAATGCACAGGATTTCCAACATGCGTGCAGAATTCATTCCCATACATTGTAAGACATTTAGTATTACAACATATTAAAATAACAGTGTGTTATGTGATGAATAGTTCCATATATTTAAAAGATTGAAACAAGAAAGAGAACAAGATGATATTCTTATTTAAGAAATTCAATAATATGAAATAGAATAATACATTCAGTGATAAACATACGTACTTATGTTGCAGAGATGTTGTAGAGTTTGCAGTATATGTGCGCATATCTTGAGTCTCATGCGGCCCTCGTAGCGGTCCCAGCGATCGAAAACCCTTAGGAGCACGCTACTCAGCCCTGTCTTCACGATCTGCATGCAGCATACCTCTGTATGAGTTACGTTCGTGTGACTCAATTGGTACATGAGTGAGACATTTGTCATGCAACATTCAAAACAATTGACAGCATAAGAGCTATTTGGTGCGTTGCTCATTTGGACAGACATTTATGGATATAACTTTTATTCGTTTTCAGCGTGTATAAATTGGTTGTGATGAAAGCCAGATTTCCAATATTTATGTGAGGTAGCGTTGAATTTTTTAGAAGATTTTCAAACTTTAGATATTTGGTTAACGTTTTATTTTACGTCAACAAAATGGCTTTCGAAAAAGTGTCGAATGTGCCAAGCCAAATATGTGAGAGGCACCCCTTATAAAACTTTCAACAATGAAACAAGACAGAAAACTTTACCCAAATTAGGAAATAACTATTTAAAAAAATACTGCTGTGAATTACTGAGGCTATGAAATTAAACGTTCAAATGCAACGCTAACTCCCCTAACAGATTATAACTGTGCTAAATTATTAGCAACAAATTAATCACAGTTGATGAGATGAGATACATAGATTAATGTGACAGGGTAATATGTTACGATGCGCACTTAACTATTTTTGCTGAAGTAATCGATAGCATCAAGACACAGGCGAAGTCTGGCGGTGGGGATGAAGCCCAGGCTCACCAACACACGCTCATACGTGGCTATAACGCCGTCTCGGATTAGAATTGACGTTGTTACAGCTGCAATAAACATTTTTATTATGGCCTGCGCAGACGAGGAAATATTGTCGTCAGGGGATTAATTTCCCCGCCTGTATTTATATGCGGAAAGACTTTATAGTCCTTCTAACACAGATCAGGGGGTCAATGCATGCAGTGTGCGAACATTTTCAATCTTGTCCGCTAGTGTCTTCGCGGACAGCGGGGTATAGTATAAATACGCGGTTCTTTCAGTCCCTCGAGGACGTTAGTTGATACAGTTATAAGCGTATGACAAGAACAAAAGTTCTTCGAGATTTGTCCCTCGTCTGCGCCGGCCATTACTATGATCTATTAATAAAGCTCCGGGTTACTTGGTTATTTGTGCATTTTACAAATGTCAATAACGATTGCAAATAATAAATTATACGTACCGTTCTTGGCCAGTTGTTTCATTATAACGAGTAACGGAAAAATTAATTTGTTGTCTGTGAAGTGGCCTTTTAAAATTAGATGTGTTGTCCTTACGCAGCCCAACATCCGTACTTTCAATGCAAATTTTGGATCTGGAATTTGGAATTAAAAAATAGTATATTTCATTACGAGTGCGGAAAGCCTGTCATTGCAAAGAGTTCCGACAAATCTACCCGAGCCGAGGCGCAGCCGAAGGTGAGGGTTGACAGTCGGAACAAGTTGCAGTGACGGTTCCGCACGTGTACTGAACAACTATTTTTAATACAGTTGCGAAAAAATGAAGCAGTTTAACAACTAAACTCACAAAGAAAATTTTTGGAAAACGGCGCCAACCGAAAGAATAAAAGCAGAGATTTTTTGTTTTCTTCACCCATTCTGGGTAGGCAAAGGAAACTATGCCCATACAGCCAAGTCTTCAGTAGATTTTTTTATTGATATGAAATGAAAATGAAATTTAATGAGATGAAATGAAATGAAACCTAACCTAACTCATTGAATCAAATCATTAAATCTGATATTGAAACAAATCAGTAGCTGCTTTTTAGAAATATTTGCATGAATCATAAAAACTCTTATGATTTTTTTTTGTAAAAACTTAGTGGTTGGTTTTTTCTTTTTAATAGACAATATTTTGACAGTTTGAAAGAGAACGCACGAGTGCGGAAAAGGTAAAGAAAAAGCACGAGTATGTAATAGCCCACATCCCGAACGCTATACGTCCCTGCAATACGCCACTTTTTGGGCAACTGTATTAAAATATATTTTCAGTCTTGTGCCCACAAAATAGGGTGGTAAATTTACTATACAGATTTTTAGAGTGTCATTTAATTTTAGAAGAAAGACAATTCATAACTTGATATCACAATACATAAAGCATTAATGTAACATACAAACCGTAGCACTAAACACATGTAAGTAATTTGGTTTTCAGCTTAACTAAAAGTTAGTTATGTATAATAGAAAGGCATATTTAAACAAACGCAGCAAAGTGCTGCACTAGCACTTATTAACACTAGATTGGATCATAGTTAGAAGTCTACCATGTATTGCAGGCTTTGATAACGTCCTAGCATAACGTTGCTATTACATTATACGTTAACTGTAACAAACTTTACATTACCATAAAGGTTACCTTTGGGCGCAAGAGCAGCGAGGATCCAGACTAGATCTTGCAGCATCAGCTCTGTGCCAACGTTGCCATCCCGCTTGCTGTGCGTCGAGACCAGGGTCCGCAACATGACTTGCGTACCGTTGATCGATATAAAGTGTTGCGCACATTGTTGCCTCGCCACGTTATTTGCTGAAATTGATAGGAAAAATTGTACCTAGCTTTAAAAACAAAAAAAATATGAGTGCGAGAGTGAAAAGCCTTTTAAGAAGTTAATTTATGTTAATCATAGCTAACGAACATCTTAATCTCAATGATAATGTCTGTAATAATAAGTGTAATAATATTCATTGCGTTCTTAATTCGAGCAAAGTTTTTAATAGTCTGTAAGTTTGAAGCCTCAAACTTTAAATATTACATTAAATAAACACATTACACAAATGTTAAGGTTGCACATAATTCAGCGTGTGAAAATTATTAAATTTAAAATAAGAACTACTCATTAGATAAAATAATGTTATCATATAAAAATCTTTGAATTTTTCACATGTAAGGCAGGGCACTTCGGTACTTCTCAGGTTCGATTCCTGGTCAAAGCATTCATGTTAAAAAATAAATTACATAATCATTTATTTTTATTAAGATGTTGGTTAAATCCGTTTTGACTATGGAACCCTAAAAACGTGGGACGTACGTCAACGGTATGATGTATCGTGATTGCATAATGTTAAAGAGCTTATTGAAGCCTAAATATTTTCAGCGTTGTGGGGGCGTTGATAATGAGATTGACATTGGAGTTTGGAGCTGTTACACAGTGTAAGATCTTAAAGTTGTCCATCACGAGAAAGCTAATAATAAATGAAACGTGGTCATATTTGTATATGTATTTTGATTGATTTAGGCCTTCTGTCCAAGTAGAGCCACGTCATACGCATACTATCGTCAGTAATATTATCCCTTGAATAGGAATGAATAAATAAATGAATAACGCTTCACACTCATAGCCCCACACTAGGATTCCTTGTGCCGTGGGTGCCATGGACAAAATACAGAGACAAGAACACTCATACCCAGACCAAGAACAGAAATTCAAACTCATCATTCAAATTTCCGCCTCGCTGGGAATCGAACCCAAGACCCTTGGTGCGGCGATCCAGCATGGTAATGATCGCGCCACACAGGTCGTAAGAAAATAATCAAATAAGAAAGAAAACATGAGTGTGCCATTCCACACTAAACTTGTCCAGCGTGCTAGACTATAGGATTAATTATTTCTCTTGTGGTAATATCAGACGCCAATTGAGTTTTGGAGGCATTATCTATTTATGTAATTCTGATATTACCAATATTAGGTACAACATGTTTTCCAAAGTATGGTGAATTATGGCAGCACTAATTCCATACAGGCACCTAGATATATAACCTTGCTGTATGTTGCGTAAACATCAACAAAAGCGATGTTACTATATATGTAACAATATTAAGTGCTACATTGTATGGTGTTTGAATAGGTAATTTAATTTATTAATTAACCTAGATCTATATGGGAAAACTATTATGAAAGTTTATTTTATTAATTGCACGCAATTTAGTGACCTGGATTATGATTATGTTCTAAACATATTATTATATAAAAAGCTAAAAGGGCGTCCACACATTGGGGTGGACGAGAAAAAATCATCCCAACTTTAGGTGTAGCGGAGATACCTTCAGCTATACTGCCAATGGAAGGACGGACGGACGGACGGACTTGACTTAATTATAAGACTGAAGTTGTGTATCAAGTAGCTAAATGTCAGAAAGATTGCATCGTAAATGCCAATAGGCGAGACAAACATAAAATGTAGAGCGTATGATTGAACTATATTTTATTTATCAAGTACCTTATATTAAGACGACCGATTGAGTGCGGAATATTTTTAGCTTTAGCGTCAGTTTTTTTATTTGAGCGCCAGTAGTGGAGAAGTCACATATGTAATAAACGTTCCTTATAGGCCAGCAACAAGTCGGTTATGACTTAGATGGTGGACAGCAGTGACAACCTTGATGACCCTGTAGCCTCGTTGGTAGCGACCCTGACTGCGAAGCGAGGGGACCTGGGTTCAATATTTATGTGACAGATAAATATTTGTACTCGGGCCATGGGTGTTATTGTGATGTGTTATATATGTCGTACGACCCGCGACACAGGTAAAAACTTACTGTGGGGATATGAGTGTGTAGCGTTTAAAAAAAAATACCATCAGGCGACTCGTCTCGTTTGTCAGCTATTTACATTACAAAAGAAGAATCTCTATGTTATACCCAGCGAAGCGAGCAGTTTACAGTTAGTGAGAAACAAAACAGATTTAAACAGCGTGCCTTATTGTGCTAACAGCATTAATGTGAATATTTTATTAAAAAAAACTGTATGCATAGTGCAACGTTTTGGTTGCAACGTATTAGATAAGCTGTACCTAAGTAGTAATTAGTAGTACCATGTAAGTAAGCGCCACACTCTAACATACCCTTCTTTAACTGTGGCGCTTTATTTTCTTTCCCTGTCTTTTTATTCTCTTTCTTCTTTATTCCTGGTGCCTCGACGGGAACTACTCAAGATTTTTTCAAATGTAAGAAAGTAATGAGTAATTTGTTTTTGAACGATTGATTTATTATTAGTATTATGAAAGAAAAAAAAACTTACCGGAACTTTTTTTTCCTTTTCCTTGCTTTAAACATAATGTTTCTCTCAGTATTGCCGTTATGTAGGTAGAAGTAGCTGTATCTCTTGAGCTCTGTAAATAATATAATGAAAATCATAATACAATGTCCTTGTCTTGTGTGTTGTCCATGGCACCCACGACACAGGGAATCCTAGTGTGGGGCTATGTGTGTGAAGCGTTATATATTATTTATTGAAGTGAAAACTTCTTTAGTACGGGGATGACTTGAAATTTTAGGAAACGAAACTGTCCGGTGGAGACTAGAGATGAGTGGAGACTAGAGATGAGTGGAGACTAGAGATGAGTGGAGACTAGAGATGAGTGGAGACTAGAGATGAGTGGAGACTAGAGATGAGTGGAGACTAGAGATGAGTGGAGACTAGAGATGAGTGGAGACTAGAGATGAGTGGAGACTAGAGATGAGTGGAGACTAGAAATGAGTGAATTGACTAGTTGAGTTGAGTTGAGTTGAGTTGATTTTACATTCGTCTCATTATCTTGAAAACAACATTTTTGAAGGTTTCACTTGTAACACGTGTGAATTGCACACATTTTAATTTTATTTATTAATTTGGAGTTATAATTTTCTTCAGGCTTAAGCTTTAACGTTTATATAATAAATATTATATAGTAAAAATTGACTTTCCAAAAAAAGGGAAAAAGACGTTTTGAAAAAAAGAAAATTTTTGGTTGCTTTCTTAACTATCTTAACTTTCTTAACCAAGCTTACCTCCAACATAGAAAGTAGCATCTGTGTGGCACCTGACTGCTTGCTCCATAATTTTTCCAAAGTACTTTGACGTACATGTTTATCTGGAAACAAAAAAGTTTTAAATATTAAAGGACCGTTGGCATTAAATTTTAAATTACAGATAAAACAAAATATCTTCACTCACACTGAATCTTTAGTTTTATATAATAATCGTAATACGATTACGATGATATTATCTGTAGATAAGATCTTGAATATAACAAATAAATCTCAATACATATATATGAGCATAATGTCAAGAGTACAGATTACAGACATATTAATGTGTTTGTTATTTAAAAAACAATTCCTTGCGTGCGTGAAAACAGGACGGCCTCGTGCGTACCGCGTACGGCGCGGGCCCGGCGTACGGCGTGTTTTGGCGAGATGACTAGCGACAGTAACGCTCGCCTTCCGTAAGGCGTGCTACACACATGTTCACATCACTCACTCAGCAATTTTTGTCAAATAACATTGCCGAATCGAAGCACTTACTACATAATTATTCGATTTAAAACGATCGGCAAAGCCACCCACCACTCGATTGGCATATTACATACGGCTCGGCATATTTCGGCATATGTTCGTGTTGAAGTATAGGTTTGACTTTAGTTGAATGGCTTTTTGTTGAACGTATACGACATAACACATATTCGATTACGTCTCCCAGTTTCGAACATGTCTGTAGCACGCCTAAGATGCATTGTTACAGACAACTAGAGTGGACCTTCGAAGGCCGGCCAGTAATCTTTTCCACTCACGACTGTCTAAATTATTGCCCATTGCTGACGAATAAATAACGACATTCTTGTTTAACTGACAAAAAATAAATCGACTGGCTACTTAGCAATTACAATTACGGTCTTGCTGCTTCAATGCGGAATCTGCTTCAGAAGTTTCCATTTTGTTTTTCATTTTTGCTCTCATTACTACATACATTAATAGTGGTTTTCTAGGACCTCTTAAAAATTCTCTTTTGATTGGTAACTACGTTACAGCAAGACTCTCGCCTAGATAATGAAAAGTATGCAGTTATGCACAGCCGTAGCCAATTGTTTCACCGATGTCGCATGCCTGAACCATCGCGGGAGCACTAGTTAAATATTTGGCAACGTTTCGCTCTTCCTATTTCCTGTACAATAATTGTCCCCTTATATAGTATGCATTCAGAATATTTGGATTCGGAGTATTTGATTGACAAATAACACGTGTAAAATGGAATGTCATCAATTACATGTCTATAATCTATTATTAAGGTTGTTTGAAGTTTACCAATACTTAGTAATAATGAGATATTGAAACTTTGCCATTGGCTCTGAAGTACCGTAACGTGTAACGTTTTATTTTGTTTACACTGTTTTCAAACCTCGCTATTAATCTTGCACGACAAATGGTCATTAACAACGTTGGCAGCGACATAGTATTTTAATGCGTGCGATCACAAAATAATCCGGTAACCTCTTAACAGATACACTGTTTAATTTGGATATTGTAGTACCTAAATTAACTAATTAAACAGCTATTACGTCTGACCGACAAGCTTATTTAAGACAATATCTTGACCAATGACCTCTTTTCATAGTTAAAAAATAAACATTGAGGGCTATAAGCGGATCCTTTTATTCTTCCAAAACAAGAACTAGCCATTAATATATTCGTAGGTACAATCTCATAATGGGTTGTATTATTTTTGTCGCAGGATTCCTAAATAGTTAAAAAAGTTTTATAGCCTACCAGTTTACAAGGAATTAAAACTTTTTGTACATTCTCGATGAAATTGATAGTAGTTGTAACGTTGTAATTTTTATTATTTTATTTATTAGCACGTTACATAGTAATGTATGAAGTTACTAAAGTATGTAAATGTCATCTCAAAAAACACAGCCTTTTTTAACTGGGATAATAACATAATAACGACTTTTATAGCCTGAAGTCATAATATCGAAGTGAATACCAGAACTAATTACCCCATTAAACCAATATGGTGCGTTGCAAATACAAGTTTAAAAATACTGTTTTTTAGGGTTTCGAAAAAACGAAAAACGGAACCCTTATAGGATCACTCGTGTGTCTGTCCACCTTTTACAGCCAATTTACTCCGAAACTACTGGACCAAATGAGTTGAAATTTGGCAGTTATGTGCTCTTTTGTGACCCAAAGACGAAGGAATAAAAAAACAACAGAATTTTGAAAAATAAAAATAAACGAATCCTAAATAAAAAAATACTGTTTTGCAAACTGTATCGTGTGGCATGTCAAATGAAAAATGAACAGGTACACCATGATCTGTAAATAAGCAGAGCGCTAGTCCTTAATAAAATCTGGCCTTGCAGGAACCGTAAAGGCCTTGGTCAGCATACCCAAACTAAAACATGACCATAATAAACCCGATAACACGGCGGACAACAGATCAAAGTGTACAGTGCCACTAGTGCCAGTGACGACAATGACAGCGTGTCTCCGGCCCACGTTGGCCACCAGCCAGCGAGCCACGCGCGATCTGTGACGTTACGATGATTGCCGGATACCCTTCCTGGGGAATCGATACAAATATTCGTCAGTTATAGTAATATTAATTGAATAGGTCGACCCAACACTGCCTTTAAAGTATTTTTGATGCTATGATGGCACAAGCGCACGGAAGTGTGGTTTATGAGGTTGGATAGAATGGTCCCTACTTAGGTATTTAGTAAATATACCGATGGTTAAGAATTAATTATGTCTATCTCAATAAAGTGAACTTTACTGAAGATGAAAAAAAAATACTGTTTAATGTAACTAAAAAATAATCTCTTTTTTAAATATTATAAACTTTGTCAGTAACTTACATAAAATTTTGCCTATAGTAGCGCGTATCGATGGAAATATAATTTGGTTATTAGAAAAAACTCATTGTGACTTGTTTCTAACAACCTAGGAATTTTAAACGAACAATCCTAATGAAATATGCACTAATAAGAAAGTTATTTCAATTTCTATCATGATATTAATAGTAAGTGACAGAACGGTATGCATAACATAAGTCTATAATAGTATAGAAATAATTGGAAATGTAAACGAAGCGCTGCTGTTATGTATGAGGCATCCCTGAAACACATTTAGTAAATGTTACGTCCATAGCAACTGCTTAAAGATTAGCATCACTCGTTCCAGTTTACTCCGTTCTAATATAATGACTGCTCTGTATTACCAAATGTCTCCAATTTTTATCATACCTAGTAATAATAATATTTTAAAAATAATATCTATCGTTATAATAAAGTGGGCAAATAATAATGTGGGAAACAAGTTTATTAATTGATCCATTTTAAGGTGAACATACGACATGACACATATAAATGGTTAGTGGTTGTCGTCGCCTATGGATAAAGGCGACTCTTGGCATCACAAGATTGCAGGCCAAGAAGAAAACGAGAACCGCATCATATCTGCCTTTCCGACTCTGTAACCGAAACACGTTAAAACTATTTCACGGTTGATTTTAAACAATAGGGTGGTACTCTAACATTCATACCTCATCGAAAACAGAAATTCATATTAAATTACACCGGAATAAGTGACGTGCTTGAGTTAGCAGCCAAATGACTTGTCGTGTTCCAGCTGGGGCCTGGGAGCTAGTTCTTTTTTTCTCTTTCTTCTTTGGTGGCCTCTTACTATCAGGTGGATCGTGATCTAGTTGTCGGTTGGTAAAAAAAAGTGAATTTCTAATAAACTAAATCGACTGAGGCCAGGATAAAAATCATCATAAGCGAATCATCATTTGCCTGTGCCGTCCGAGATGACGTTCGAGAGTTGATGATCTACGTAAGCTGTAAATCATGCTAGCTAGACGAATAGATGCCACCGCTGTCATGATTGCCGGCCGGTGCCAAAACTGATATCATACGTATAAATACGCCCTTGTTTCCAGTTGTCCGTCATATTGAGCCTATATTACTATTATATTCTCTACTATAATATCCCCCGTACTTCCTTGCAGCAACTCTTTTTAGTCTATAGTCTTCCTCACGAATGTGTAAATATACAAAAACATTTTTTTAATCCGACTTCCAGTGATTGGCGCGTTTAAAGAAAAAAAAAACCAAACAATTATTTTTTCACCTTTATCTATATGAATAAATTATTCTTATTTGATTTGATTTATTAACTAACATTGTATCATTATGTACTGAATTACCCATTTTCTTCTACTAAGAAAAAATATGTTTTTTTTATGTATATTATGAAGGTTTAATTATTGTGTGTAATGGGGTAGAGCAGACATTTTTACGCTGTTTAATCAAATTGAGAAATATATCGAACATTAGCGGCAATTTGGCGATTTTTTCTGTTGGGCAAAAAACTTTATCAAAGGATATCAAATGCTGGTAGCTGATGTTTGACTTCATTCTCAACTAAACTGAGATTTTAGCTTAGACTGTGAACTTTAACAGAGCCTTGTAGAGATGCCTTGAACACGCGCACGCCCACGTTATAATCCGGCGGAGACACGTGTATTTTAGGATGTTTTTAAAATATCGATGCGCAGCATTTCCTTACAACCGAATAATTAAAATATAATGAAATACATAAACGGACTTTGCATTCCTACTGATATTGTAAATGTGAAAATTTTACATGTCTACGAAATCACGCAAACACGACCTAATCTCGGGAAATGGATGTAACGGGGTTTGTTAAGCGATTTAAGGATTTGTCTCCTCATCACTTATAATAACCGTTACAGTTTAATTTTTCTCTGGACTGAATTCTGAAGTTCACGCTAACGAAGTCAATAACTATACTATGAAAAACCAACAACGATGTGCGATTAAGAAGGTATCGGGTATTTCTAACAACAAAGTCGTGAGTGGCGTCTCAGGCCAGTTTATAAAGCGTGCCGGATACTACTACGAGGCTTGCACGTCGTCAATGTCAAGGCGAGATTTGTGCCACAAACGCAAATAGATTGAACGCATTAATCGCCATGGGCTATAAATAACTGTGTTGTAGTATGATTTATAGCCGGCGATAGGCAGTGCACTTCGTAGTCTTCATATTGTTGTATTATCGGTATTAAATTGACATTGACAGGATTAAAATTACTTGGCAACACTTTTTCGCAGAAAATTTTCTATAGTTACCTCATGGCGTAATCAGGTACTATTACTGAATGGTTAGACTTCAAGTAGGTACTACTTTTTACTTTTAGGGTGTAAGGGCTCCGTCTTGCTCTTGCCTCTACCTGCTGTACAATGTTCAGTTTATTCTATTGGAGTTCGTTGGACTGTGTTGCTGTGTGCCACTTAGTTTAATTTTAATCAAACAAACAATTTATCTAATACCTTTAAACGAGCAATTCTTATCTTAATATGTATAAATTACGTGTCACGTTGATTGTCCGCGATGGACTCCTAAACTACTTATCCGATTTTAATTGCACACCATGTGCAGTTTGATCCAACTTGAATGATAGGATAGCTTACAATCTCCCTTAAGGCATAGGGAAGGTTTTAATAAAAAAACTTTTGACAGAACGAAGTCTGTCCGGGCAGCTAGTATTAATATATAATCCAAGTCTCGGAAACGGCTCCAACGATTTTCATAAAATTTTGTGTGCAGGAAGTTTCGAGAGCGCTAAATCGATCTAGCTAGGATTCATTTTTAGAAAATGTCGTTTTATCCGTGTTTTTAGGTAATGAAAAACTGCAACATTAGACTTTTCCTGACATCTATTGGCGAGTAGCAACACTAAAGCTACTTCAGCAGATAACGTTGTTATAAGTAACACTAAGCCAATGATTTCCAAAAAACACGATTTACAAAAAAAAAATCCGCCCAACAACTCCCTCTTCTTCTTCACCCTCTCCCTCGACTGACAGTTATAAAAAAGTTATTAAGTTATTTTGCTAAGGTTACATTAGAAAAGTTGATATGGTCGTTAAGTTTTCTGAAATTTTCTAATTTCCCGCACAGTTTTCTTATTTTTTTCTTTAATAAGAACCTTCTTCTAAAAAAGAATTAACGAAAGCCGTTCTCGAGTTTTGAGCTTTACAACACATTTGGCGATTCATTTTGATTTAAATACATAGATTAACACAACATTAAAAGTTTTATTGCGGTAGTTTGATATGATTTCATGAAGTTAATTTCAAGTTTCTTACATCTAACAACTGCAAAATAGGTGCCATCAATGCGGTTTATCGCGTGTCTGGCAGCTGTAAAACGAGATTTGGTGTAGCGGGTGGCGCCGAAGACACCGCAAGTTTCATATAATGCCGTTTTAGTTGCTAACCGGTGAGAGTCTAGTGGTTTGAATTTTGTTACCTGATTGGGGATCTAGATGAAATTTCAATGGAATACTGACAAGAGTTGTTTCAGCTGGTAAATGTGGTTGACGACCCGTGTGCCGCATTGGTTACCATGCCGGATCGCCGCACCAAGCATGGGTCCTGGGTTCGATCCCAGCGGGGCGGATATTTGAATGATGAGTTTGAATTTCTGTTCTCGGTCTGGGTGTGAATGTCCTTGTCTAGTGTGTTGTCCATGGGACCCACGACACAGGGAATCCTAGTGTGGGGCTGTGGGTGTGAAGCGTTATTATTATTATTATGTGACTTCTTCCACAATATAAAAGGAGATCCAGGTCAAAGGTTAATGCTTCTAGGCTGTGCATTGTCTGTCAGTCAGCGTTGCGTGTACTGGTACTCGTTTATACGAGTAGTTTCTCCAAATTTTCATTGACCTGCAAGGACAGCAGTAAGGGCAGTGGTTAAGTTGTAATGTAAAATTATTTTCTTCTATAGGTACCTAAATATCCAAAATCGTCACGTAGAAATATCATTGGGAGCGTTTTAAAATGATAGAGTCGCGTATCAACCGTGCAACTGCTGCAGATATATCGATTTCTTATTCATAAAATGTGTGACGTAAATGCAATTTCCTATTCTATTTTTAGACAGAACGATCAAAAGTAAACGAATTATTTTCTTCTACAGGTACCTAAATATCCAAAAACATCACGTACAAGTATCATTGCGAGCGTTAATAAAAGATTGAGTCGCGTATCAACCGTGAAACTGCTGCAGAAATATCGATTTATTATTCATAAAATGTGTGACGTAAATGCAATTTCCTATTCTATTTTCAGACGGAACGGTCAAAAGTAAACGAATTGTTCTATTACTTATATCTTTACGAGTATATTATATCGTATTTTATATCTTTACTTATTTCTAAATATTTTAGACGATATTTTGTATTTGAGTAGTAGATTATTTTTTTAACCCCCTACAAAAAAAGAGGGTTATTATAACTTTGACGTGTCTGTGTATCTGTCTATGGCATCGTAGCTCCTAAACGAATGAGCCAATTTTGATCTAGTTTTTTGTTTGAAAGGTGACTTAATCGAGAGTGTTCTTACCTATGTTTAGTAGGTATACCTAAATACAACTGTCGGGGGTTTTATAAATTTTAATTTAAGATTATTTCAGGAGCCAATGTAAATACTGAAGTCCTGTGACTATTTTCATCATAATATTATTTTGATGAAGCTGTTGCGAATAGAAAGAACAATTTTTTTATACAATCACGCACGCACTCAAAGTTGCAGTCGCTTATGCAATTTTCTCGTCACTGTATCTGATAAAGATTTAATTACTTTGCCATTTTACATGTTATCGTTTCGATAGGCAATCACACGTTAATACCTAGACCCGTGCTTGAACACGGAGGTTAGTGTAGCTTTTATTTTGATATTCTAGAAATGACTCACCACCGAAATATCGCGTGTTTGGCCATAGGGCATCCAGTTCACTGCAGCTGGCCGGTACCTCTGCGGTTGATGCGCCGCCCACTCAAATACTCTGCATTTTATTCGCATTTAGCAAAGTGGAAATTTCTATAAAAAACCGGCCAAGTGCGTGTCAGGCCACGCGCAAAGGGTTCCGTAGTTCATCGACTATTACTCATTAAGTACTTAAGCTACCCTAGCCGTAATGGTTTTACTTTTAAATTAAAGTAATGATTAAGCTGGATGTAAAGGACACCTCGGAAAATATTCTGTCCTCATTAGCATTTGAACAAATCTGGTTTAAATTTATCTAATACGTAATCGGCCTGGTCGTAGTTTATCAGTAGTGTAGTTTATTGGATTTATATCGCGTGTTTATAAGCAATTTAACTATTATTTAGTTGAACTGGGGTTGTTCAACGCCAGGACGCTTAAAATTATGTCTATCGGAAACATGTTCCACTTTCAATTTAATTGGTTCTATTGGTACCAGGCCGCGGGCTTGGGGTGGCACCCTTGGTGTCTTTTTAATGATTAAGTGTATTCATTGGAATCGATAATATTTCACGCTAATGTTCTTATCAGTACTGTTTAGGGCATCATTTAAAGTCTTTAGTTAAAATATGATCGTGTAAAGATTGTTGCCTTAGTTATCGTTTTCCTTATAATTGAACCGTGACAAGTTTTCAGTTGTTTAGGTCGCAGTGTTAGTGAGCCCAATGCAGTGGGTTTCCCGGGTTTCCGCTGACTTCTTTCAAATAGGTGTTACGGAAGTCCATGGATTAACATATTAATGACCAATTACAGGGCATTGGTCGTTTTCCTGAGGAGGCCTAGAGCATACTCGTATTCCACGATGCTGCTCTAGTGCGGGAGATGATAGAGGCCAACATAAGAGTTGGATGCATCCTATGAGTGCTTCAATCGCAATATGTCTTAAAACTAAAAATTCAATTGCAATCAAATTGCCAACTTTAATTGCAACATTTTTCAATGTGAAATACAAAGTTGCTACGAGTATATACGAGAACGTCTAGAACCGTACGACTGATAAGATAAATATAAAAAAGTATATAGGTAGATTAGAGAGATTCGATGTTACATTAAAATATTTTTAATAAGGTGAATTATGCAAGTTTATTGTACTCCTTGGCAGTTGGCAGTAAGGCTATACAATAGCTTGCCTTTATGTGGAATAGTTTAGATTCAGATTTAGTAGTTATACTTAATTCATCTCGGCTATATAGACTTAAATCACCTGGTGCATAGGTGAATAAAGTACATACACTAAAAGTAGACTTAAAATACCTGGGTGAATTAACTCAGGTGAATAAAGTCGACGGCACCTACAGTTTCATCACGGAATTATTAGGTTTATTGGTGATTCATCCCCAAGATAATTGTATTATTAAGCTCGTATGAGTCACGTCTTTTTGCATCATCTATTATACCATTTTTAGAATCTTTAATTCGACCTTGCCACTGGACCACTTCATTGTTGTCGATTACTGATGAAATATTGTTCGATTCGTTACGATTAGCTGACAAGCTACCGTCTTGACCTTGCCCAATTTTCGTAATGTTTATGGCACTGATAGTTTTGGTAACTGGATTTTATGTACCGCAAGGTTGCGTGTTGTCTTCAATATTGTTTGCATTAATTCTTTCACCTCTAGCATTATTTCCTGAGATACTTAGTTCAGTCGCCGTTTTGACATTGACACTGATCTTGTTTGGCTCATCTTATAGTGGATCATAGTTAAAGGGTTATAATATTGGTTCTGTTTATCAACTAAACTTATGGATCATTAAACATTCTGTCTTCAAACAATAGCACTTTTCCACACTATTAGTGTTCCACATTATTAGTGTCTATTAGTTCGGTGAATTCCATTTAATAATTATTTTAATTCTACATTTATTTATATCTGCAATCTTATGTAAAATCAAGAAAGAATTTTATAAAAGTAACCGATTCAATCAGGAAAAGGAAAGATCTCAATTTCAGTAAAGGTAGGTAATCAATAAAGTAAGTAACGTAAACAAGAAAGAAGTACTAATAACAAATGTGAAAATGTTAATTTATGCAAACGACAGTGAAGCTGTTGTTAATTGAAATAAAAAATCTATCAAAAAATCCCTTAACTACACCAGTTTAGGAAATCACGCAACCACGCAAATTTGAGCGTCCATAAAACATTTTCTATGCTCATAAAGACATTAGGTTGGTCTGAAAAAACTTGCTAAGAGTGTTCTTCGACCCATTGAAAGCCATAACTTTCCTGAGTCACGCACCGATTCCACCCAAATAGAGCGATTAACTTCGCCATGTTTTGGCAAAAATCTTGTCTCTTTAGCTTAAATACTCTCATGTTATTTGCGTTATTGCCATGTTTATTGAGCTTACAGATTGTTTTCAGGATCTAATTATAATTTTGTTTATGTATTGCTTGACGTCAAAGATTTTTATGGACTTATGCTGTAAATTTAAGCAGTTATAATATGCTTATTTACATAATCGTATTAGTCAAATTCTCTTTTTGTATACAGCACGTTTCATTTTAAATGCGTTTCTTCTTTTCCCATTACTACAATTACACACTAGACAGTTAGGAGTATGTTATATAAATTTTTTTCACGTAGAAAAATTAAATGTTTGCCCGTAATACTGTTTAAATTATTTTTTTTGTAAGGGTCATTACAATGCATATTATAAGAAGTAGGTACTAATATTATAAATTAGTTTTTTATTTAATCTTTTATGGAAGAACGACTTAATGTATTTGGATGAAATTTGGGATCCATGACTTTAATTTAATAAAATAAAATATGCTAGTTCTACAAAATACACACTAATTTTGTATGTTGTGATTTATTTGAATATTCCCGTGTTGCATTACGGGAAATAAAAATACTCGTAGTATTAGTCTGCGGTGACAATTAAACAGCTCCATTAGCAAAGCTTATTGTACACGTTTTGTAGTGAAAGGAACCATCAAACTGGATGTCGGGCGTCGTGCCAAAATGAAGTAAATACGTATACAGACCCTCGCCTCGCATCGGTCAGAAACGTATTATGGAACGTTGCCGCCAGTGATACGTATTTATAAAGTTTACGTTGTTGCTGGGTTGATGTCCTGATCCTTAGAATTATTGAATATCGCAGCACTACTATTACTTCTACTTACGTACTTCTCACTATGAGTTCACACAGACATAAGGGACATGAGACACACACCGTCTTGACAAAAAATAACCAACTTCAAAATTAGGGATAACTCAAAAACTATTCGTCAGATCTCGCTCAAATTTATATGGGACCACATGACAAGCACCAGGTTTCGATAAAAAAAAGAATCATCAAAATCCTCCTCCTACCTCCTGCTTTTTGAAGTCGGTTAAAATAGAGTAAGTTGGTGCAAACTGAAATAGTCACTTTTGATCATACAGATATTGATCTTCAAAAAAATTGAGAATTGTAACTGATAGACCTTCGAATTAAATGGCAGCTTGACATCAGTGATCGTTATCGTATGATGACAAAATCATATTTTTCTCAGATGCTTTAGTAAGACGGTAAAGGATTTTGAGTGGCGAGTTTATGTACATAGTTATACCTGTACATAATTATACACGTGTATGTGTCTTACGTTACATTATTTTTAACCGACTTCAAAAAAGGAGGAGGTATTCAATTCAACTGAATTTTTTTTACGTTTGTTACCACAGAACTTTCGACTGGGTAAATCGATTTTGATGATTCTCTTTTTTATTCGAAAGCTGGTGCCTGTCATGTGGTCACACTTAAATTTGAGTGAGATCTGACGAGTAGTTTTTGAGTTATCCCTAATTTTGGAGTCGTTATTTTTTGTCAAGAATTATTATTCGTTGCGTGTCATAATTATGTCCCTTATGTCTGTGTGAATTCATAGTGAGAAGTACCTACTTTAAAAAGATAAATCACAAATTGCGTGTTGGACGACAGGATATTAAGCGGTTCGACCATTATTTTTCTAAATGGCCATGAAATCAATATCTTCTTCTGATCAGTAATATCTAATTCAGCGGGCTAGAAGAAAGCGGAGAATCCGTTTATAACTTTGTTTACTATTGTTTAAAACACGTTTAAAAATATTTTAGGATCAATTTTATTCTAGGAGGAAGGTGATACAGAACAGGTCCCAGAAAACTTCAACGGTCTTCCCCTACCACAATGCCTGCACAGAAACAATCCTCCTCTGGCTCAATATCCTGGTTCGTTATACAGTAAGGAGCTACCTACTGTTTTAGAGAAAACTGCTTATTTTCTTAAAATAGCTATAAATTAACAAACATAATATAAATTTGATGAATGGGAGCAACTGTGTTGTTCAAAATGATTGCTGATTTCATGTTTATTAAGACATTAATAACTTTTCATTTTCAGGAAACTCGGCGTCAATCCAAGAGGTGTCATAAAATTGTTTAAAAGATGATATTTCATTTCAATTCATCAAAACACTTTGTCGGTATTATAATTAGCCAGTGAAGGAAAGAAGTGGAGAAAATTATGTTAAAATACAGTATTAATATGGCAGCTAAGTGCGTTTCGGGCCACGCTCAATACGAGAATAAAATGGAGCCCTGCAATTGGACAATTATGGGATGTGATGATGATGAATTGTATTCTATTAAGACATAAACTATATGAATAATTAACGTTATTTTTAATCTTCCGAAAATTAATATAAAATTTTGTTTTTTTATATCTTCAAAACTAAAATTAAGTTACTTATTCGTACGCATTATGTTCTTAATATAATAGTTACGTGATATCAACATAATAGTGCAGAGAAACGATCGATTAGAGGACGATATACAAACAGGAAAATGAGGTCATTGGAACGAATATAAAACGGCTAAATCTGGAGGATATTACGAAGTTGAATTCTCTTAACCGATATTCTATTAATATAATGGACGATGTTGTTATACATCTTATAAGCTAATATATAAATAAGCTAATGTGGTGTGTGAAGTGCTTAAGCTTGGCACTTTATCCTCATATGTTTTTCAGTAATAGCGTTGCTTCATAATCGCTTGCCTCCCGCTATCTCGCTATCCCGCTATCTCGGCGTGTCAACATATGCAGTCGCATAAAAAGAACTGCGTATAAAAATAAAATAATGTACTTACCATGCGAGGTGATACGAGAGTTGATGCGGGCGGTGATGGCTCTGGCCACCTCCGCGGAGTCAGGCGCGCGCTGCTGGTACAGGCGGAGGCGCTCGAACAGGCATTCGGACGCCGCGTCGTCCGCCATACGATACGCTGCAAACATACCCCGAATTAGGTAATCCGTTCTTATGCTTGTTAATGACACTGGTATTTTACATCCCGTATCCTCGGAGACATAGGTACCTCTGCTGGAGTAACTTTCTTCCCATTTGTAAGAGATCTGAGTGCCTCCAGCCACTCCAATATAGGCTTTTTATGCAAATAGCCGGCAAACGAGCTGACGATCCACCTGATGATAAGTGGCTATGGTCGCCCATGGAGATCAGCGATATCAAAGGCATCACTAATGCGTTGCCGGCTAAGAAAGAGAGAAGAAAAAAAAAACAAAGAATAGGTCAAATATTTGTGAAAGGGTCTTTAGTGGAAATAAATGGTGGTAAAACACATTGGTGTCCCCACGATTCCACAGGTTTCTTCAAGAGCCCACCACTAAATCGGTCGTCAACGCGTTGGTGACGCCTTTGTATGTACACGGACGGCCGTGATCATATACCATCAGGTGACTCATTTGCAGATTTGCCTGGTCAGGGCATAAAAAAGATAGAGACTGCACTTTAGGCCGAGTATGTTTTAGAGTTGACTAGAGTTAGGATGCTTCGTCAGAATCGCAAAAAATAGCGAAAGTTTACCCGTAACCTTCTCTCGTAGTGATGAAACGGGACATCTGTTGTTATAGATGAGTCTATTTTATTAATAGTGGCCATGATAATAACGCATTAAAAGATATTCAGGATCTCAATTACATTATTTCATGAAAATTCTCGTGCCGTTCTGCCGTATTCTAGTTTGATAAATAAAATTGGGCGCGGTAATTAAACCTACATATCCGGAAGGGAGATCAGCTTTCAAATATTTAATCCCATGTAATATTTCATAGCTCCATGTACCTTGTTTCCCATTTGTAAGTGCTCTCATATCTTGGCATACATTAATGAATTGACCATGACAAAATTATACAGGGTTTCTAATTGGCAATTACAATGCAATTAGATTTCAACATTATTAAAATTTAAGGACGACTGTTTTAAATTTAAAGTACCTATTCAATCTCAAATGTGATGAATGACGAAGACATGAATTTACATCTACATCCATAGATTTTGTCATTGTTAGTTTAGTTTTTTCTAACTTCTCTTTGTTTTTACATGGTCAAATTCAGTATTTTAATGCTTCCGTATTATTTTAGTTATATTAATTCGATATAACATTGAAAATAGTATCTTAAATTTAATAAACTTCAACTTTAGTTTTCAAGACGAATCGTCTCTACATTATTTCTATTACCTTCGGAAAAGTCATTAGAAAAGTTGTGTGATTGCTAATTGTTCATGACATAACACTGAAACTATTTTTCAAACCAAGTTAATGTATTTTAATTTACGAATCTGTTAATATGTGAGAAATTCACACGTCTTCGTTAAGAATGTAAAACTGAGAAAAGTAGTCGAACTGAAGCCAACTGAACAGCTGAGCTTTGAAAAGGCGACGATAGAGACACTCAAACAATTAGATCGTTATTAAAAATAGCAAAATGATTGAATTTTTCGCAGTTTCTAAACGTTCATTTTAGAACTTGTTTAAACTGTGTGGTTTGATGTTACGTAAATAAAAGACATGTCCGATATGAGAATGACTTATGCAAGCTGTCGGGGCTAATCCGTTTATTATATTAAGTCAAACGTAAACAATGTTACATTTAAAGTATGAATTAGTATATGAGTGTGGGTCAAACAAAACGTGTACGATGCGTGTAGACTGAATGGTCGATGTCTATGGTCTATGCTAAATATATTCATAAACGTGGAACGTACGTGCGTTAGTGGGTAGCGAAGTGTCGTCCCTTCCGCTGTTATTGAATGTGACCGTCTGATTGTAAATACAAATGAATACTGGATGTAAATAAACAGTGTGTGTTGTTGGCGGGAGTTCAGCGCCCCGCGACGGCCGGCGGCTGACTGGCCGCCCAGCTCCCGCTGAAGGGGCGACAGGGGCGAACGGGGCGCAGCGGCGCGGGGCGGGACCGACGCCAAATTATCAATTCTCCCGCGTAAACTATTCACCAACTAGGGTGGTATGATTGCGATACGTAAGCGTATTAACTGTGATTAAACTTTAGAAGTTCTTTTAAACTGAAAAACTGACTGATTTTTAATTTTCCACTTTCCCTTTCTTTTTTAATATTACGTTACTAAAAATTACTATTTTTGATAGCACGCCTTGAAAAATGGTAATGTGTCTTATCTTAATATATATAAATTACGTGTCACGTTGTTTGTCCGCGATGGACTCCTAAACTACTTAACCGATTTTAATCTTTGCACACCGTGAGCAGTTTGATCCAACTTGAAAGAAAGGATAGCTTACATCTCAAAATAAAAATAAAAACTTTTGACAGAACGAAGTCTGTCCGGGTATAGCTAGTTTGTATATAAAAAATATTATTGCATGTGATGATAAATAATTGATAACTGAGCCCCGTATAAAATACACATAGTATAAAATACATCCACGTATAAAATACGTAGATACATCAGTAACGTTTCCATGCAAATTCAACAAGTTTGTTATAGAGTGCATCCATGAACGGAAACTTCATGCAACTTGTTAGTGGATAAGAGGTTGGTCAAAACGCGTTAATGATGTAGTTAAATAGTCGATTGATAGGTACATACTTTACAGTGCCCTTTAGTGCGAAATCAATAAAATGCTACGAGTTGTATGCTTTTCAGTCGGCGGTTAAGTTTACATAGAAAAGGCTTTTAGGTAACATTAACCGACGTATATACAGACATACTAGCTGGCCTAGCAGTATATCTGCATTTTTAAATATGTTACAAAAGATCTGTTAATATTAGCTTATTTTTGTTATATTTGATTAGAATATCGTGTTTTCTAGTAACTGCATCTTAATAATGTAATGATACTATGACTGTAAATATACTTTCGGCTGTAAAACTCAATACAAAGAGTCTAAAATTATACTGACTATAAATCAGCAGTTTGAACGTATAGATAAGAACATGTTTCTTTGATAATTAAATGTGTAGAACTACTTCACGATGCCGTACATCTTCAGAGACGCGTGGGCGATGTTATTAAATTATAACATGAAATCGTAAATTATTTCGTGGTTTTATT
This sequence comes from Thymelicus sylvestris, assembly GCA_911387775.1. Classification (NCBI taxonomy): domain Eukaryota; kingdom Metazoa; phylum Arthropoda; class Insecta; order Lepidoptera; family Hesperiidae; genus Thymelicus; species Thymelicus sylvestris. The sequence goes on from OU426886.1 coordinate 6,602,130, forward strand.
TCCTTTAGTTCTGTTTCAATTACACTTGTTTACGTGTTTATTCTAAAGATAAGCTTAACTGAAACGATATGTAAATTTTTCCGTTTGTTTATGCTTGTATTAATAACAATAAAATTATCCATAACTTTTCCATTGCTTGGTTCGGGATATCTCTCATAATGTGATGGGTTGTGGGTTGCAGGCCGTCATCTTACAAAGTGTGGATCGGTAGACTCTACATACCTTTGAGTATATTAACTACGAGTAACCGCCCTCGCTTTGCTTAGGTTTTCTTATTTTTTTACACCTTGGGCTACAGTATTGGAGTTTTATTAAGGATCCCATTTTTTTTGAAAATATAATATAGCCTATGCCACCCGGGGATAGTGTAGCTTCCCGACACTGAAAGAATTTTTCCAATTGGAAATACTGATAGTTTCGGAGCCTATTCAATGTAAACAAACAATTAAATCTTTCCTCTTTATAATCTTAATATATATAAATTACGTGCCACGTTGTTTGTCCGCGATGGACTCCTAAACTACTGAACCGATTTTAATCAAATTTGCACACCGTGTGCAGTTTGATCCAACTTGAAAGATAGGATAGCTTACATCCCAAAATAAAATAAAAAAATTTTGACAGAACAAAGTCTGTCCGGGCAGCTAGTATAATTATAAATTACGTGTCACGTTGTTTGTCCGCGATGGACTCCTAAACTACTTAACCGATTTTAATCAAATTTGCACACCGCGTGCAGTTTGATCCAACTTGAAAGACAGGATAGCTTACATCTCAAAAAAAAAACTTTTGACAGAACGAAGTCTGTCCGGGCAGCTAGTGTTAGTATAGATATCTATATTCTGTTTTTAGACGAGTTTTATTTGATAAACAGTCTTGGCACTACTTATTACTTTAAAAAACTAGTTTTAGAAATTAGTTTTAGCATGAAATGATAATTCTTAAATTCTTTTAATTTTATGCCTGTTTTTTTCTTCCGTTCCGTTCTTCTTCAGGTACGTACACCTAAATAATGCGATATCAAAGAAGGTACTTACGCTTTTTCTTGGGTTTTTTGATTTGGTTGGTTTGTGTTTGGGCTGCTGTGTCTATCGGTGCAATCAAAGCCTGAAATAGAATTACTGCTTAGTCATAAGATTGTGGTTTAACAAGCTTCTTCTTTAGCTTAAGGTTATTTAGTTTTTTAATAAATGAAAAATATCCAAGAAATATGTTGTACATTTACATACATTAATTTGCATGTGGTACAGAAGGCATAAAATCCATTAAATATAATAAGCTCAGTTTGAACCTAAAACCTTTTAATATTGAAAAATAAAGAGTAACAGGTTGCCAGTTTTTTGAACTACCTTTTACCTCTTTGTTACAGATTCAGGAATTAGAGAGAGATAAAGAATAAACCGCAACAACCCGAGATTATAGATTATACCATTCATAACTACAGAAGACTTATTGTTCGTATGTACATCAGATATTTCCAAATATGGCTGGCTTAACTGGTAAATTATCTTGAATTGGCAATAAATATTGCTTATATTAATGTAGTTATTATAATATGATATAGATACGCTGTTTATTGTTTGTACACAACGGAACAAAGAAATAAATTAACAAGAAGTATAAAATAACAGGCAACCCTTCCCAGGAATACAAACATCAATGTGATACATTATATAGTACATACAACCTACCGAAAGGTAGAAATACTTCAGTCAACAAACATAGTAAAAGAGGTGATATTAAACACTTTTAGGGAGTCCTAAATAAAGACAAAAATACATATAATTTAGCGCATAAAGCGATCATACATTGTATAAATCCTGAGTCACGAAATAAATAACATTCTGAGATTTAAAAGGAAATTTATTGAAAATTTATATTTACACTTTTCAAAAGTCAAACTATACCATCGTTTCAGTATAATACTAACGTTAGTGATCCGGGAAGAAGCGGCAAGTAGGTTGTGTAGTTTACCCTAGAGTTTTCACTTCTAAAATATCGAGGAGTGTGAAATAGAAAATAAATAAATGTAAGTAAGCTTACCGGACATGTCTGGTTCATCACAAACTGATTAATCTGTAAGGTAGTTTATTCTTTAATTGTGTATTATACATTTGGTATTCAATTAAATAGGAATTTATTAAATTTAATATATTGTCTATCCCGTATAATCTGCGAGCAAAATGACATAACAAAACTGACAATTTTAACAAATAATTTTTATTTTAAATTGGTTTAGAGCCAGTTGTACATAGAATAGGTAATGGCTGTGAGGTTTTCATCAATTATTTATCATCTTCCAAACATGTTATTGTATGTCTTCTGAGGTTTTGCTAACTCATATCGTATCATATTTTTTATAATGTAACTGAAGAGCTAATAATAAGTTATTAATTAATATGTAACAAAAACAGAGGAATTTTTCACCAGACATGGAAATACCTAAATACCTTTAGATTTTATTTTTAATTAGGTTTTTATTGTATTTATTAAAGTAAGGCTTACTCTAAGCTTGTAGATACTTATATTGTATTCACACGAGTATGTCTGTATTTTGATAGTAAATCATATATCAGTGAAATATTATTAATTAAAAATCCAAAATTTACGAGGCTGTACGTCTTTTATTTAACGTTATAAATATCGACGCCCCCGGAGAACAAAGTAGTAATAGAGAAAAGTAAATTTTACAGGAGAAGCAAGAAAACGAGTTTTGTTTTATCCTAGGTAGAATAATTATTGGATATCTTTGAATTATACATCAAAACGTGTGTTATTTTTTCCGGAAATACATTGTATAAAAAAAAACAAAATGATATATATCTTTTTAATTATCACCAAAAAACGAGAATACTATTATTATAATATGGAAATGTGTAGGAAGTAAGTTTACATAACAATTTTATTCCCGTAAAACTCTATCATGCTCTCGACAGTTTTCATCACTTACGATACACTTTTATTGTACTTTTATGAATTAATTGTAAATGTATTAAACTATTGCAATTTTTTTCCGGTCAAAGTTTTGCGGTTAAAGTGTGTTACCGAAACTTGTTACACCGGAATAGAATGGTATAAACTTCTTACTGATCTAAAGAGACTAATAGTTGTTCAGTGACTACGATTTTATTATGGGCTATAATTTGTACATGACTTCCGAAGAATAAAAATAAAAGTGGCTCTAATTTTATGAAATTCAAAGATAAAAATCTAAATAATATTTAGCAGGTGTATATTGACTCGTAGATGCCAAAAATGAGAAAACATTAAAACAGTGGTAACCGTCGATTACGACTTTATTCCTCGGGGGCGTCGATATGACAAAATGTGTACATTTAACCATTTAACATTACTTTTGTTTTTTTATTGTTGTTCGCATATAATAGCAGACTAGTTCACGCCAAAATGTCATCGAACGAGATTCAGTAGCAAATGTCAGGCGATTGGTATCAATCTAGATCAAGAGCAACCCCTCAGGCTCATTGTAATAATCGTCCGAGGATTTATATAGTTCATCACACGTATACTTGTAGCAAAAACCACTTTCAATCAATACCAAAACGTTCAATTAAAACTTTTGTAAAAACTTGTAACCTTTTGATATAATTATTTTCGTTTCTTATTTTGTAAACTTTACGTAGTAAATTCTATTATTTTGAAACAGATTTCTTTAAAACAAGTATACGAGTACATTTGAATAACATAACATAGCCTGTTGCTTTGTACTATTTTTCTTAGTTTAATGTCTTTATGTGTTTTTTATGGTATACAAACAATAAAGAGTTTATCTATCTAACCTTAAGTACAACAAAATTGTCACCCCTGATCAATAAATATACCTAAACAGTAAAATAGAACTATGATAAGTTTCATACCACTACTTATTATAAGTACTATTATTTCTACTGTGTTACTACGTAAAAACTGCGCTGTGAAAAGCGCATTCATTGTTATTTATTTTGATATGGCATCTTTTAACATCTTGTTTATTTTTTACTGTGTCCTCTAACTAAAAGGCAACTATTTGAATTTAGTGTGGATGAACTGCAATAGGTAAAGAGTAGATTGATACGTCGTTCATAAAAATCGGCAACTAATAATTCGTTGATCATCAAAGTGCAACAGGAGTCGAGGAGGAAGAGGATGTCTAAGATTCAGGATAGTCTTTACGCCAAATAAATACAAGTTAGGAATGACCACAAGTATTCATGTGGTTCATATTTTATTTATTTACAAGATGGACACCTCAGTTATGACGAAATAGGCTCATGCATTGTTCTCGTAATGATCTATTGGCGCGTGCTTATTGTAAAGAGCGGTCAAGTCTGACTTGAACTTTGTTGGTTAATGTTCCATACATAATTAACTTAGTGCTTAGCCCAGATTGGGGTGGCCTATGCTAGGCAATGAACCCAATGCCATACCAGCAGATCAGGGTTCTATCGTAAAAGGTGGCAAAAGCGATTTTGCGCAGAAATTTGTTGTGAAACATTGTTGCGCAGAAGGATTATAATTATCAAATATTGTTACTTAGTTATTTCTATTATTACATTCTATTATAATTTTTCCGCGAAGCCTTCTAGTCTGGCTAGCAACCACTATACGTTTAGAAGTGAATGATACAAGGTTTTGTTTATTCAGTACGGAACCATAAAAAATGTTTCATTCATCGAGTTCTTTACTCACCAAGGAATGTTGTATGTAAATATCATAATCGTTATAAGTATTATCTTCGATCATTTCTACTAGTCTGATCGTACACAGTGTTTGCATAGATTCTCGTTTTCATAAAAATACAATATAATGCGTTTTTTAGCTTTGTTGTCATTGGCTATAGTGTATTGCAAGTTTACAAATTCCTTAACTATTCCAGGCATTACAAAGGTAAGTAGGTACTTTGTAGTTCTACCATAATTATAAATCACGATAACGTAACATGTTGAATAATTTTCAAGTTCAAGTGGAAAATTATCAAAGAAAAATAAAAAATCATTCATGCGTGAGTGGCGTAGCTCGTAGTGTTGAAATGGCAAAGTGTGGTTGAAAAATTCTTTGGAGTCTCAAATCAAATCAAATTTTTTCATCGTCAAATAACCATAGTATTTTTTATGCTGATTAATCGAATATTGATTTTTATTTGATAGGATTTTCATGAAGAAAACTCCACGTACAGGATAAATAATGAAAAAACGTCTTTACTGGAAATAGAGGAAAATGGACGCAATAATACAGAAACGAGCGCTAACAAAGCTCGATTTAAAAGACAGCAAAGCAGTGGCGCTGGTAAACTCCTCTGATATTTTTATTATAAACTGAAAGCCCTGGTCTGATTTACTTCAGATTCAGATGCCTTTCAAGTGTTACTGACCTTTTCCATCAGGTGTCGTCTGTCGTTCGTCGGCTATCACAAAAACAAATGGTGCTTAGTGTGGATTGTTGCTTTTATTACCTACCTAGTCACCAGGCCAAAAAGTCGGATGTCCTTATTCAAGTAACGTCGACTGCGTATTGGGAGATTTCATTGCGGTCAAGGTTAAATCGTTGTCTCGTGTAATATAGGTTACAGGACTTACAGTGCGTAAACTGCAGTAAAAAGGTGTAGAACAGCTTTTTATAACTCAAAAAATCCACGATAATTTCATTAATGTAAACACTGTTGCTTCTGTGACGCATATACTTTGTTGTAATAAATGAACAATTGAATCGTGATTAAATCAAAATATCATTAAATAAAACCAAGTAAATCTAGGTTTAGATAAGTTCTTGAAATAAATTGTGAGGTATTTCAAAACGAAAGTATGTCACCGACCAAGACGTCTTGATATTTAGATAGCTGCTTCGATACCTGCTTGTATTGGTGTACTGAATGTCGATTAAAATATATAATATGACTCGAATAAAATATGCTCTTGGAAGTTGCCCAATTTTATCTTCGGATAATTGTGAATATTCCTGTTATACTCGTAGTAACAAAAGTTTCTTTATTTAAAACTAGCTATTACCCGCGGCTTCGCCCCCGTGTTCAAAGGGAAGTAACAATGAGTTGTTTAATATGCATGACTCATTCCTAGATATAATAACATAATAATAATAATAATTCATAAATAAGTACCGCGGTACCGCGTTAAAAAGTAGCCTACGTTACTCTCCAGCCTCCTACCTATCCCCACACAAAAAATCATACCATAACATCGCTTCGTTACGACGTGAAACACGGACAAACAAACAAACACACTTTCGCATTTATAATATTAGTAAGTATAGTAAGTATAAGTATAGTAAGTATGGATATTGTCTTGACCCTTAATTCTTGGTTCTGGTTAAATTGTCCCGTTATCTTAATACCATAAAATACTTTAGGGAAGTAAAAGTTACTGCTTGCCTGTAAAATAGTATGTTTAATTGAGTTTATACTATACGAGTAACCGCCCTCGCTTTGCTTCGGGTTTCTTATTTTTTTACACCTTGGGTTACATTATTGGAGTTTTAGTAAGGATCCCTAATTTTTTAAAATACAATATAGCCTATGTTCACCGGGGATAGTGTAGCTTTCTAACAATGAAAGAATTTTTCAAATCGGTTCAGTAGTTACGGAGCCTATTCAATGCAAACAAAAAATCAAATCTTTCCTCTTTATATAGTATTAGTATTAGTATTAGTATTAGTATTAGTATTAGTATTAGTATTAGTATAGATTAGTAATGGAACAAATAGAGAGTTTGTAACTGTAAAAACATAATTCTACAGTAATATTTAATTAGGTATTAATTTTTTGTAGGAAATGCAATATTTGCAGCTTTAATGCAGCTAACGAAATAACCTTTCTAATGTTCATTCACATGTTTCTTGCAGGTAAATTCACAGAAGCCGCACAGGTTCCTCAACTGAAACTTCTCCGTTTGTTTCTGACGATGTTTAAGAACTTGTGGGCGTCCTCGCACACAGGCGGCTCCCATCTCTTCCACCCTTATGTACCCAAACCGATCGTCCAGCTGTTCAAACAGAGAATTGTGAACTTCTTCTTCCCTGATATTGGAGAAGAAGCCTTGAAGAAAGATTAACACATAAATGTACTGGTGTACCTACTGTAAAAAATCTTGCAATGCAACTACTTGTAGCTGTTGTATGAAATCGAGCTTATTGTAAAATAAAACGAAATTCAAGAACATCATCATCTGTAATATACGTGAAAAGAAGTTTCTATAAAGGCTCCAACTGAATTTCAGGGGCAAATTAACGACAGCAACTGGATTATTGATAGATACATATCGATACATATATAGATATATATATAGATACATATAGTGCCATAATTATAGTGTAAAAGGGAAAACGTCTCAAATTGTGGTCAAATTCTTCAGAATCAATATGACATTAAAAGTTATGAAAAATAAACAGTTTCAAAATATTGGTATAAAAATAATTAGTCAAGATGAAATATACTTATTTAAAAAATTGTTTTTATGTTCCAATCCTGGTCGAATTATACATCTCTGCTTTCCTCAAAGTTCTCTCTCTGCTCTTGATATAGTTAGTCCACTGAACAACGAACTAGGCTTTGGCGCCCTACAGTTGGATGTCGCTGAACTCTGTACCGTGCCGTATCTAGTGTAGGTAGTCTCGAGGTTAAATTACCCTTCTGCTTGAATCAGTCGTGTTAATTTTGTATTTCGGTTGTAGTTGTAAAGAGCCAGTCTGCATGTTTGTCAGTTATTGACATCCTGTTAAATGAATGTTTAGCTGGCTATTAAAAAGATATTAGTGAAGTATATCTACAGCTTCATTCCATCGGCTTCATCACGTTAACGGCCTACTACTGAGCACGGGTCTCTTCTCTTGAGGAGGCCTATAGTATACTCCAGTACGACGCTGCTGTAGTGTAGATTAATCCAAGTATCGGAAGTTTTCATACCATCCGAACACATCCGAATAACAGGGACCGACGGTTCTACATGCCCTCGGAAGTGCGGAAATGCTTAAGAAATTTTTGCCACTAGCGGTCACCCAATGGACTACCAACCGCGCCCGCTGATGCTTAAACCCCTTATCACATAGAATCAACACAAGCCGGCGGGCTATGAGCGCTCCCATCAATCTTTGTTCCATTAGCTTGCGACTATTTAAAAGAAGTTGTGAGCATCTTTTGCGCGGGTTTTGTGGACAAATTAGTAGTCAACCCGTGTAACTTTTACGTACTTGAAAACTCTCCGGCAGGTTTGTTTTCGCGATGCACATAATCCGACGTCCAAACTGCTAGATAATATCACTTCTTAGGCACACAAACCACAAATTAAAGAATTACCTATATTATCTATTTTATTATTATTCCACAGTTAGTATTCCACAGTAAGTTACCTAGCAACTGACAAAAATCGCAAGAGATCATGGATCTAGTAGATGCTAGTGCCACATTTTTTACATCTTGATATTATAAATCTTGATGATACCATCTTATATGTCACCCTTAACTGTGCATGCTCATTAGTTCAGATTATTTGATACGCAATGGCGTTCTAGATAAAAGATATATTGAATTAAGTTCATTGTTTGATCTTAATGCTCGTAAGGCTAACTGAACCATATGTGATGCAAGATCGTCACTACATTGAATACAAATTCGACGGCACATCCAGTTCCTTTCTTTCTTCGGCTGTGGGCGGGGACCTGGTATATAAAAGACGTCAAAGAATTAAAGTTCGTATTACAGTGATATTGTCGTAGTGCGAGATGAAGGTACGAAATAAATAGGATGTTTGGAAGTTGCAAAATTTTATATCTGCTTATTACTTACTACTTCCCGGTGATTAATTTTATGCGTATGGAGACAAGTGTTTTTAATTTAAACACCATTAAGTGTTTCTTCGCAGTGCTTAAGTGTTAAGTGTTTAACAATACGAGTATCAGCATTAAATGGCATGCATAAAGAAATATATTACTCAAAATGGATTTGGTGACCTTAAATTTTTAAATAGGCTTGTATGCATTTTTAAGGACGTGAACATTTTTTGTGTATCAGTGAATTAAAATACAGAGTGTAAATAAAATAATTTAGACTTTACGTATTATGTAAAATTTCTCGTTTAGAAAATATTCCATTGCTTTGGTGTTTTTCAGTTGCGTGAAGATTCTTCGAATAGTATGATTTAGTGTGATTAATAATGTAGTGTGATAAAATTAATTTACATATTCCAATATTTCTGGTACTAAAATTAGATTTAGCCCAGTGATTAAAATTATACTGTATATTTTCATAATTCCATGTACGACTCTACATTAAAACCAAATCTTGATTTTCATAAAATATACATATGTATGTACATAATTATGTATGTGTTTCTATGTGGGATTGTAGAAACAAAACGGGATGACCGATTTTGATGATTCTTACGTCAATCGATTCGTATTAACCTTGCGAGAGTCAATAAGGACATGACAATAATTAAAATTGACCACATGGACGACCAGACGCCATACTGTCTAAATTAAAAAAAAAATCAACAAACAAGACAAAAATTATGTTTATGTTCATTTCATCATTTTTCATTTTAAGTATTAGTTTAGAATGTTGTTAAAAATAATAATGAACAACTACACCATAGAAGGATTAACAGTCCGGTAGCGATACTTATGCTTAATAGTTTTATTTTATAGGCAGAAATAATTTTATCCATGGATTTAAAAATAGGCACAAGCGTCTATAACTAAATTAAAATTACCCATTAAATATTTATGCGTATTTTATGTATAAATAAATAATGTAAATAAGTATGTTGTTCTTGTTAGGAAAACAGTAAAAAAGAAGGCTCACTGCTAAGCAAGTTATTGTATCATTTTGACTCTAGTTCTGCCGATTATGTTCGTGAGTTCGAGAGTGATAGGGTTATACTTAACATGAGATAGAGAAATGCAGAGAAACAATGGCAGATCTAATATTTTTTTATGGAAATAGCAGGTAAACGAGCTGACGATCCACCTGATGGTAAGTGGCTATCGTCGCTCATGGACATTGTTGCCGGCCAAGAAAGAGAGAAGAAAAAGAAAGAAAGAACTGGCTCTCAAGCCCCCAGCCGGAACACGACTAGTCGTTTGGCGGCTGACTCATGCTCAAGGGTGGTAGCTATCCAGATGAACCCCATGGAGAAATAATAATAGTAATAATGGTATTAATTAACAATTAAAATTGACCCTACCACCAGGGAATATTCTGAAAGTATTATTGATGTTCCAGGTTCTCTTACTAATATCGGTGTGCGGGCTGGTGCATGCAGTGAGCGGCGGCTCGGTGGCCTGGCCGGGAGCCGTGCCAGTGGCCTTCAGCGCCTATAGCTCAGCAGTGCTGCCCCCACAGACTAGGAGCATCGCCTACTCCTCATCTCAGTATATTAATGCGGTAACTTAAACCTTTATGTATATAAAATCTTTACCATAAGTAACTTTAGTTTCTCTTACCATAGCAGAGCATATCTCACGGCTGTAGGAAGTATAGATCTCAAGCAGTGAAAACACATAATATAAACTTAGAATATTGTAGTATTAAAAATGATATTGTATGTATAAAAAGGGGAGTAGCAAAACTTCATAGTGAAACTCGTTCATACGAGAAATAATAAGATACGATTATAGTTCGTATCACCTACAAGTAGATGAGATAAGAAGTGAATCCTTTATAATTATTTGTTACAGCTACCATCTGCTCCGACCTTTGGATACCAACCGCAGTTCACTTATCAGCTGCCGCAAAGTAATGCGTTTCCCTCATTAGGATACCAACCAATATCTCCCTATTTTCCACAATCTGCATTCATATACCCTCAGATACCACAAATAGGGGCACCTATCGCGCCCGCCATTCCCACCACTCCAGCATTCCCAGCGATTCCAGCTATTCCTGCAATACCTGCCTCTCCGGCATTACCAACTATCCCAGTTCCTCAGCAGCCAGGTGAAATTCCATCAAGCCAACCTACCCAACAGCCGGCGGGAGATGAAGATTCAACAGTTATAGAATCAGCAGATGTATCCCAACAACAACAACAAGATAACCAACAGCAACCCTCACCTGATTACTCATCTCAATCAGACGGTTCCTCTCAATCTTCTCAATCTGAAGCTTCGCAACCCCAGTTCCCATCTCAAGCTAATTTTCCACCTCAACAACAATTCCCCTTCCAATCAGGTTTCCCAGCTCAATACCAGCCTTTCTTTCCACCACAGCAACCTTCGTTAGGCACTCAGGAATCTGAGAACATGCCTCCGCAGAGCGAACAACCTGCATTTCCGCAATTCCCTCAGCTGCCCCAATTTCCTCAGCTACCTCAGTTGCCTCAGTTCCCGCCATTCCCCAACAATCCCCTGTTTCCTCAACCAACTACTCCCCCGCCTTCATCACCACCTACGGACGGCGACAGCAAAGGAAATGACGCGGACTCAATAGCCGTAGATTCTGCATAGACTGACAAAGTTATTATTACGAAAACTGCCATAAAATAGCTCAAATTATCGTTCTTTTATTATAAGTTTACTTTCAGAAATTTTATTCGGAATAATAATAAAAAAAATTAAGGATTACGATGATACGAGTGTATAGTAATTAATAATCTTGTAAACAAACTTTTCTCATGTTATTGTATAATTATTTTTATCATCGAAGTATGATAATTAAAGATATATTATGAAACACCTATTTGTGTACTTTATTCCCTATTTTCCCGTGATAAAACTAATATTACACATATATTTTTTTACCTATGAATGTTTTACATCCTAAAAATACAGTTGAAAATAATAAAAATTGGTTAGTTAAAGAAAAAACACTGTAAATTAAAATATAATATTTTATTACTTTATCAATACTTAGCATTTTAACTTTTTTGCAAACACAACTAAAAATACATTGTGAATGTATAACTTGATTATAATAATCATTACTCATAAATATCATTGACTCGATTGGACATGTACAAAATTTACAAGAACACTGATAATTAAGGGTAAAATTTATCACCAGAATCCAGGCTTTCGTTCAGCTATCCAGTTCACAAAGTCCCTTTCAGTAGTATTTTTACCATTGATGCCAAGCCAGAAGTAGAAAGTGTATGGGAACCACAGCGTGGTGAAGGTGATGGTGATGTTGTAGCCGCCGACACCGTCAATCTTTGGTCTACTGAGGCGGTTTGGCAGCCGCAAGCGTACACAGGTGATGGTACACTCGATGCCGGCTGATATCTAGCACACGGACATAGTAAACGTTAACTAAAACTTTTGTAAGAGTGAATAGGCTTTTACTAACAATAAGTTAATGTGCTCAACACCTTGGAACACATCTCCACTTACCATCAGGTGGGATTGTAGTCAAGCATTAAATTATTTGTGTAAAAAAAATACGGAAAGTGTATATTTTTAGTATTCATTTTAAAAAGAGGTGGAAAATTTATATGATTAAAAAACACCGTGCGGGGCTTTGTAGGGACAATGCCTACTGATGGTAACTAGTCTGACGGTACTACCGTAGCAGGCAAGGTTATTTTTTGTCACTGATAAGAATTTAAAAGTTTTTATATAATGGTAAATAATGGTATAATGGTAATGGTGTAAAATTAGTATAATACTAAGTTGTTAAAGAGAGAGTTCTATACCTTTATAATTATATTCAACTTTGCGGGAGGATCAGCGTTCACCTCAAATTTTTCAGAGTAGAAAAACTTAGTGGTACGCTGCTGTTTCTTTATGCTTTTAAAGCAGTAATTCCCCGTCACGAAAGTTCGCGCTCGCCAGCTAGATTGTTGCTTCTTCCTCGCACGCAGAAACCCAGTGTGGATTCCCATACCTGCAAATATTTATTTCATTCAATCCGTATGAGTTACTCGACATTCGAATTCAATAGAATTTACGCCTTACGTTTACCAACAGCAACTGTATTGAAGATAATTGTTATTGTTTTTTATCAGATGAATATTTCTTTTTGGCAGACATTTATTATTTTAAGGTTAATTTATGTTCATACATGGGTCCGAAAAAAAATCGCAATGCGTAGTAGTTCTAATTATACAATCATACAATAATAACTATTATACGTACGTATATTATATATAGTACTTAAATACTTACTGGAACCTCCTTCAACCATCATAAATTTCTCTGGATAGGGGCGAGGCATCACATGAGCTGTGATCACATTGATTATCCAGCTAACGTAAGGGAATACATCTATGTAGAGTGGAGGTTCTGTGTTGAGTCTCTTCCTCATGGCTCGCCGGGAGCAGGGGGCGCCACCAGCAGCAATACCGATCAGCTCGAAGGATCCTTCAGGAGTTTGACTGACTATAGGAGCTCCAGGACGTACCCCGCAGCCTGAACTGCACAGCACGTGTGTTACGCCTTCACTGCCCAGTCTCTGGTGGAAAACTATATGGATGAATCATACTGCAAACGATTTTTCTAATATTAATTACCACGACCGACGACCGACACCGGCGACCCTGTAGACTAGTTGGTAGCGACACTGCCTGCGAAGCGAGAGTCCCGGGTTCGATTCCCGGCTTGGGCAGAAATTTATGTGACAGATAAATATTTGTACTCGGGTCATGGGTGTTATTGTGATGTGATATATTGATAGGTTGAATCCAGCTGACAAAGGAGTAGACACAACGCCCGGATATCACCTATGCGTTGTAAAATAAAAAAGGTGATAGTATCCAGCTGGACACGCTATATTCTACGAAGCGACGCAAGTGCAGTTCACTGGTCCAGTCCTTTAAAAATATTTCTTCATTACTGGCTACTGGCTAAATAAACAAAATGTAAGTAATTTACCGAGATTTCAATCTGCACTCACTACCTAAGCCATTGATAATGTCAGATGATAAGTACGAATAGATGTCTTGAACAAAGGGGCTTGTTTCTTTTTAAGGGAATAAGTACTCTTTGTTATTGTTAATCGTAGTCATTATTTAATTCCTTTCCTAAGGATGTGTCTGCTACTTAATTTAGATTAGTTAGTATGTACATTTTATTGTTATTATAAAATTCAATTAGTATAAAATTCAAAGTTCAAAATAGTTGCTAGAAAAACTAACAATGAAATGTATAAAAATATTGTGTTTAGTTAGATTTGGTATCTATATTTACAATAAATAAATAAATAAATTATTTTAATTAATGATTATAACGCATACCGTTTTCATGCGATGTCTGCGGCAGTCCTTGTGCGTGTACATTTTTAACGTCTTCTTTCCCATACGTTCAGAGTCGAAGTCTCGTGGTACAGCTAATGAAAGATACATTTGAACATCTTATTAATTCGAAAACGAAATACAATCTTGCCACCTTTTGATTTTTATCGGATACGATACGCAGTGGCGCATAAAGTGACTTTTGGTACGATACTGGTATCGTGTAATAAAATCGATACCTTTGAAATTTTGCGTATCCTTATTAAAGTGACGTTGGATTGTTCATACGAACAAACTATGTTTCTGGTATTCGAGATATGCGGTAAGCATTCGAGATTAGTTTCAGTGTGTGCTTGTGGCGTATACGATCCTACCTCCTCCTATATTGGGACAGTCGCCTAGCCAGCGCAATCTATACAATAATATACGTGAAAAATATGGAATCGAATAGTCTCCGTGTGAACCTAGTTGGATAAACGATTAAATAAATAAATAATGCCTAGCCTAAATCATGTATGCAATACTCACAACTTATATAATCGACCATAAACACGTACATATTCCTTCGTTTCTTCTTTCGTTCTATTACTGTAGGGAGGCAAATCGGTATCATGTATTCTGAAATTGAAAATAAGAACATATTTTAAAACGCTCAAATTTTAAAACGCTCGAATTGAGCATTGAAAAATTTACAAAGCTTCAAGCCATTCCATTCTAAATAATCTCAACATGTTAACCTTTTCATTTCGACCATGCCAATTAAACATTTAAAAAAATATATTTTTATTAAACTACTAGCAGCCCGGACAGACTTCGTTCTGTCAAAAGTTTTTTTTTATTTGTTGGCAAGTTGGATCAAACTGCACATGGTGTGCAAAGATTAAAATCGGTTAAGTAGTTTAGGAGTCCATCGCGGACAAACAACGTGAAACGTAATTTATATCTATATATTAAGATTGTACATACCTGATTTAACAGGGCGTAGTAGTTTTATTAATGCCAAGCTATTGCCTACTCCAAACCTAAAATTAAAAACACGGATCGTCATCGGAAAAGTTTAGTTTTTGTATTATTTATACTAGCTAATATATATATGTCGGTGAGGCCACGAATCTCCAGTGAAGGTCCAGGGACGGACCTCTTTATTCTACAACGCCTGTCCGATGCAGAGGTTGGCATATAAGAAACGACATGTCATATTTAGAGGAAGGAATTGTCAATAAGATAGAACGGATGATCACGTAGTGTTGAAGTACTGGGAAGTATTGATGTGAACGTTAGGAGAACTAGAAATATAATATCATGGAGCAAAGTAAAAGGAATATTATTGAATAACCAACACCGTAGAATAACCCTTTCTGCGTCATCAGAAGTGTTGGAAGAACTGAGACGCCCAAAACATCGGAAAGGTCGGAAAATAAATGAGGAATGACACTAGTTCGGATGACATTTGAAGAAAATCTTGCAATGAGAAATGAAACAATCCAAAACGCAATAAAATGAGAATCGTCGAAGTTTATAATATAATCGGTGTGGATAATGCGAAATGTGGTGATGTGAGAGTTCAAACATACGAAGCCATCTAATATGTAGACCTTTCGGAGTACGATGTGCTGAAACGCGAATGTCGATTTTTATTAATATGAGGTGACGACTAAAATTTCTTCGAGGAACATGTTGATGGAAATGGACGTAACTACGGATTGCAGATAAGTAGCCCTAGTCTAGCATCAAATGTGATACCTGATATCATACGAGTGAAATAATTAACCTTACTTATTTTTCAGTTGCGGAAAATCGATGACACATGGAATAATGATCTGCCACGCCAGCCACGAGAAACCAAGAGACCCAGGAGCTGTCTGCTGCGTGAGCGGTGCTAGATTAGGTGATGGCAGAATGAGTGTCGTCACAACCGTCTTCACGCATAGTTTGATCATACAGGTGATTTTGTGAAGTTTTCTATGATTATGGGGCTGATAAGCGTGTAGATAATGTTGTTGCTGGTATTGGATTTAAACGAATCATTCTTAAAATTATTTCCATGATTTGCCTGACATTCGTATTTAAAGAACGAAATTACGTTGTCTTTAAATGAGGGTTTTTCAGTCAATGACAGTAACATTCTTTTATTTTTCTAAATTTAATAAATGGTTGAAAGTTATGAAACCTAATTTGATCACTTCTTAGTGATCAGCTTACTCTTGTAAGCTGTTGCAATTGTTGACAGTTCGAAGTTTTTGCTATCGGGTTCCTTATGATGCGAGTTCGTTATGGTGAATAGCGACTTCTTGTCAGTAGACTCGTTAGACTTGTGTAAGTCAGATGTAAGTCACGTAGAGAAACTATGGTCGGTCTGATGGTATAGTAAAAGAAGGATTGCATGATGATATCAATTTAATGAGTTTCGCAACAATGGCTATTGTAAAAAAAAAGAGTAAAAAAAGAGGAGTGAAAAAAAAGAGATGTGAAAAAAAAGATGTGAAAAAAGAGGGAAAAAAAGAGAGAAAAAAGAGTTTAAAAAGAGATAAGTGAAAATGAAAGGTAAAAAAAAGAGTACCTAGTAACAATATGAAATTGTAAAAAAAATGGAGTAAAAAAAGAGTTGTGATAAAAAAGGTTGTAAAAAAAGGTGTCAAAAAAAAGAGAATAAAAAGAGGAAAAGAAATGTGAATGAGTCCGGGCCAGCATAGAACTGAAGGGACGTTGTACCTGGAGAGTCTTAGAGAGACTGGACCAGGTGTCTGCAGGGTATAATCCGGACCAGACGACAATAACATAATTGCGACGTTCCGTAGAGTCTTATGAACCAGATTGGTAACCAAATGGCCAAACCATAGTTATCTCCACTATATTTTAAGTGTCCACATTTAAAATATCAGACTTAATGAGCGAATTATTCTTGACTGTAAATTAATAATGATGTGATGAATGACGAAAATAAAATGAATGTGAATCAGGTTAATGTAGTCAGAATAGCCGAGCAAAATACTGTTGAGACTGTTTTTACAGGATTCTGATTATCCACACGAGGTCGTGTGGGTCGTCAGCGATGGCCGTGTGCGTAATACGAAAACAACGAGTTGTGGAGCCAGGAGTTAGAATGGAGACCACGAACACCACCAACACCACCAACACCAACTGGGCGACTGGTAATGCTGGATGAGATAATAAGCGGAGGACCATGTGGCATGCCTTGTGGAGCAGTAGATAGAAGAAGCATGATGATGATGTACCAAGATAAATTAAAGCGCGCACGAGGACGAGCGCACGTCAGGATAGCCGTGTCGGTGAGGCCACGAATCTCCAGTGAAGGTCCAGGGACGGACCTCTTTATTCTACAACGCCTGTCCGATGCAGAGGTTGGCATATAAGAAACGACATGTCATATTTAGAGGAAGGAATTGTCAATAAGATAGAACGGATGATCACGTAGTGTTGAAGTACTGGGAAGTATTGATGTGAACGTTAGGAGAACTAGAAATATAATATCATGGAGCAAAGTAAAAGGAATATTATTGAATAACCAACACCGTAGAATACCCCTTCTCCCATATATATATATATGTAAGCTATGCTCATTGCCTTATCTGATCTATGGTTTATTGTCTATCGCGTATGTATTCAAATTGAGAATTGTCATGTCATTTAATAAGAAATGAAGATTTTCCTATGTGGAAGTAAATAATACTAAATATTTAATTATCATCAAGATATCTCGAAATAAGGACTTTAAATGTTGTTTTTCTTATTCACAGGTATTGTTTGTTTATTTAATTGTCCTTAAAATGTATTTATTATAAAACTTATTATGAAAATAATGTAATTAAAACTTCTTATTCACAGAACAACACCATTTGGGTTTTTATTTCATATAATAACATATTATAAAACAACATTTTTAAACGGTTCTTACCAACGATGGAAAAGTTGAAATTTGAATTTGTGGTGAAACCAATTGACGACCCAAAAACCAACATCATGTGTATAACTTCAATTACGGATATGAGTCATCATACCTTTTTGATTCCGGAACAACTACAACCGGTAAAGCTACATGAGACAGTAATTAAATCTCAAGTTTTTCAAAAAGTTAGAGCAACATTACAGCGAAGACATGATAAAAGACAGGTTTGGATCTCGGTGACACCAGAAATAAATAATGAATATATTGATGAAGATGGAAACATGCAGTTCAAAGGATATTTGTTAGAAGAGAAAATAACTCCTGTAGTACAGCAACAGTCGTCTGTGACAGGAATTTCAGAAGAAAGTTTAACAAGAATCCTAGAGAATTTTGCTGAAATGAAGAAGGATACATCAAACACCTGTAATATCCGAAATTTATCAGAAAAAATTGTTTTAGAAAAAATTAATACAAAAACCTCAAACGTATCCCAATGGATGGCTATTTTTGAATCGGAATGTATTCGCATTGGTATCAAAGAAGATTCAAAGAAAATTGAGACACTTAGATTATTTCTGGAAGGTACATGCCTTGACTGGTACAGTTCTATGTTAATAAAATATACAATTGACTCAGAATGGTCAATATGGAATGAAAATTTTTGTGAAACATATGCGGACAGAGGATGGTCACCGGTCAGGTATGCTTTTCTGTTTAAATATAGACAGGGATTGTTATTGGATTATGCAATAAAAAAAGAAAAACTTTTATTAGAGGTAAACAAATTTATGGATAAAATCACCCTAATCGATCTTATTGCGACGGGGCTTCCTAATTTTATAGTCGATAGAATTGACAGAAATAATTTAAAAGATACTAAAGATTTATTTAATAACATCAGAGGATTGGAGCATTTAGTTAATAAGAAAACTCCAGAAAAAAAGATAGTTTTTGAAAATAAAATTGGAAAAGACGGAAGAGACAGACCATGCAAAATTTGCGAAAAAGAAAACAAAGGAAATAGATATCATCCTGAATCATTGTGTTGGTTCAGAAACAAAAATAATAGTGATAAACAAATAAGAGAGCAGATAAGAACTGTTAATAACTCTGAAATAGAAACGGAATTAAATGAGTTAAATCCAAAAAACTAATAATTCCGCCATTGATCAAAGTTAAACTACTATTAAATGATAGCTTAGAAATAACAGGAATTTATGATTCAGGATCAAATGTATCCCTCATAAATTCCAAATTGTTATCCTTGAGAAACAAGATAAATAACAGTTGCGAAAGCAATGCAGGTTTAAAAACGATTAATGGCGTGAAAAACACTAAAGGAATAGTAACATTGAAGATAAAGATTTTTGATATTGAAGAGAACATGAATATTTTTGTGATTGATGAAGAGAACTTTGATTACGACTTCTTGATTGGACTAGATTGCATAGAAAAATTTCATCTAATCCAAAACGATAAATTACAAATTATTCAAAACTGTGGAAATACGAAAGTAGAAAATAATTATAATAAAACTATAGAAGATTTAGAAAATATTAAAAATAATTACGAGATAAATTTCAATGAACATATTGAAGAGGCAAACTTTATCATTTCAGTCAATCATTTAGATGCACAAAAACAGTCGAAAATAGAAGAATTAATATGCAAATACAAATCAATTTTTGCAAAAGACAAGTTTGACATAGGCACTGTAAAAGGCTATGAAGCACATATATATTTAATTATTGATAAATATTGTTATAAAAGACCATATAGGTGCACTATAGAAGACAAAAAAGAAATTGAAAAACAAATATCGAAATTATTGGAAGAAAAGTTAATTGAAGAGTCTTACAGTCCTTTTGCTGCACCGGTAACATTAGCTTATAAAAAAGAAGAAGGAAGAAAATCAAGACTGTGTATAGATTTTCGCGATTTAAATAAAATTGTGGTTCCTCAGGCACAGCCCTTCCCACTTATAGAAGACTTAATGGTAAAAACCACAAATTGTAAGTTCTTCTCAACATTAGACATAAATTCAGCATTTTGGGCAATTCCTATGAAAATTGAAGACAGAGAAAAAACAGCATTTGTCACTCAAGAAGGACATTTTCAATGGACTTGTTTACCGTTTGGCTTAAAAACCTCACCAGCAATATTTCAAAGAGTATTAAGTAGTATTATAAGGAAACATAAATTGTCAGAATTTACTGTTAATTACATTGATGATATTTTGATATTTTCTGAAACCTTTGAGGATCACATTAAACATTTGTCATTGTTGTTAGAAGCAATATCGAAAGAAGGTTTCAGACTAAAATTCTCAAAATGTAACTTTGCACAAGATTCAGTAAAATATTTAGGCCATATTATCAGAAATAATACAATTACTCCAATCAAAGATAACTTAATTGCTATAAAGGATTTTCCTGTTCCAAGAACACAGAAAAACGTTAGACAGTTTCTAGGTAAAATAATTTTTTATGGAAAATATGTGCCAAACTTGCCAATCATATTAGATCCATTACATAATTTGTTGAGGAAAGGACAAGAATTTATTTGGTCAGAAAAATGCCAGGAGGCATTTGATAAAATAAAAAAACTACTTTGTTTAAAACCCATCTTAGCTATCTTTAATCCAAATCTACCAATATATATTTACACAGATGCCAGTATACAAGGTATAGGTGCTGTCTTGAAACAACCACAGCACAATGGAGAAGTAAAACCCTGCGCATACTTTTCGAAGAAATTGAATGATTCCCAGAAAAAGAAAAAAGCTATATATCTAGAGTGCTTAGCAATAAAAGAAGCTGTAAAATTTTGGCAATACTGGCTATTAGGAAAAAGATTTACAGTTTATACTGATCATAAGCCTCTAGAAAAATTAAATATTAAAGCCAGACCCGATGAAGAATTAGGAGACCTGACTTATTACTTATCACAGTTTAATTTCGAAGTAATATACTCTCCAGGAAAATATAATTTAGAAGCGGACAGTTTAAGCAGAAATCCAGTACTAGAATCATGTGAAAATCAAGATGAAAATTTGAGAATTGTAAATTTAATTAATATTGAAGATATTCAAAATGATCAAAAAAGAAATGAGGATATAAAATATAATAAAAATAGCCTAAAATTTGAAAATAAAGTATATTATAAAAAGGCTGGGAAAAATTATAAGATAATTTTAACTGAAGAATTCAGTAAAGAAATTATAGAGAGGATACATTATGAATACTGTCACTTAGGAATAAAACAAATGAGAAGTAAGATTGTACCATTCTTTGCAGCGAAAAATTTAACAACTAATATAAAAAAGACTTGTGATAGCTGTGGAATCTGTATAAAGAACAAATCAAGAGGAAAATATAATTTTGGATTAATGTCGCACTTAGGTCCCGCTACATACCCATTTGAGATAGTATCTATAGATACCATTGGAGGATTCGGTGGCAAACGTTCTACAAAAACGTATCTGCACCTTTTAGTAGATCACTTTTCA
Source organism: Thymelicus sylvestris (assembly GCA_911387775.1). Taxonomy (NCBI): domain Eukaryota; kingdom Metazoa; phylum Arthropoda; class Insecta; order Lepidoptera; family Hesperiidae; genus Thymelicus; species Thymelicus sylvestris. Next base: position 6,623,716 of record OU426886.1, read on the forward strand.
AGATATGCTTACACTTTGACTTCAAAATCACAAAATTCAAGTGATTTTATAAAACTAATTAGAAAAGTATCAGATGATAACAAAATAGGCTTGATTTTGTCTGACCAATATCCGGGTATAAATTCAAAGGATTTTAAAAACTTTTTATGTAAGGAAAACATACCCATAATATTCACTGCAGTTAATGCTCCATTTTCAAATGGTTTAAATGAAAGGTTGAATCAAACACTTGTTAATAAAATAAGATGTAAGATAAACGAAAGAAAAAATAAAGTAGCGTGGACCACTATTGCTCATGAATGTACTAGAATGTATAATGAAACGGAGCATACTATAACAGGATTTTCTCCAAAATATCTATTAGAAGGTAAAAATGTTGATATTCTACCAAAAGAATTAAAACAAGAAAGAACACATAATGATTTATTAAAAGATAGAAGAATTGCCGTGGAAAATACAATAAAATCGCACAATTATAATAAACAACAGTTTGACAAGAACAGAAGAGATTGCGAAATAAAAGTTGGAGATTTAGTTTATGTTGAAAATGGGAACAGGTTAAACAGGAAAAAATTGGATGAATTAAAAATTGGCCCGTACGTGGTTCTCGAAAAAATGTCCAATTCAATCTACAGAATAAACACAGGACATAAGAAATGCGAATCAAATCTTTTCCATGTAACGAAATTGGTCCCGGTACTGAAGGAATAATTCGGGAATCAAAGGTCTACCTAGGGGGGGAGATGTAAGCTATGCTCATTGCCTTATCTGATCTATGGTTTATTGTCTATCGCGTATGTATTCAAATTGAGAATTGTCATGTCATTTAATAAGAAATGAAGATTTTCCTATGTGGAAGTAAATAATACTAAATATTTAATTATCATCAAGATATCTCGAAATAAGGACTTTAAATGTTGTTTTTCTTATTCACAGGTATTGTTTGTTTATTTAATTGTCCTTAAAATGTATTTATTATAAAACTTATTATGATAATAATGTAATTAAAACTTCTTATTCACAGAACAACACCATTTGGGTTTTTATTTCATATAATAACATATTATATATATAGTCCTCCTCATCGATTTCGATGACGGCGACCCTAACCGATTCGAGTGCGATCAAAGGGAAGTAACAATGAATTGTTTAACATGCATTACACATTTCTGGTGCAAGAATAAATGATTAACAGTTCCACAATTTAAAAGATACTAAGAGGTTCCTCCAACTGTAAAACCTATGACCCTCTTCAACTTCCCAACTATAAATATAAAAATATTTAAATATGCATCACAAAAGGAAAATTTGGCTTAGACTCAGGGATGATAATTATGGTCATCATATCTCAGAATTTATCCTGAGTTTTCAGGATTTTTAGGCTTTTGTCAGGATTGCGGTTGAATTTTTGGAATCACGGGACTTTTTAATAGGTAAAGCTATAAGTAGCTTTAAAAGCCGATAGACCCAATGGCTGTCTGTTCGAAAAAAGGGTTGCTTCACTACTTTGAGGAAGATTCTCATAAAAGTTATAGAGTTACAATAATTGTACATTACCTCGAATACTCAGGATGTGGAGTGATGTCGATGTACGGTATCTCGATGTAGGCGCGAGGACAGGCCACTCCCATCTTAGTCTGGGCCCGCGTGAGACCGCAGTCTTCTTCATCCCGCTCATAGTCGCCAAATACAATGTGCCCACTGAAATAACCATTTAAACTTTACCATTAAAGAAATGTCTGATGTAGGTAACAAAGAAATAGTCATCTAAAACGGACCAATAAAATTATCGCTGAACTTATATCTTAAAAAATTGCATGTGTGCATTACATTTGAACATTTCCATCCATTCCTCGTGGATTCCACTATCAGAACTGAATTTTGATAAACAAGTAATAAATCTGGAAGTACAATAGTCTTTCAAATAAATAAAGAATTTACCAACTCGGTTGATAAATGCAAGGAAAGTTTCCGAAATGGAGCAACAACGGGTTACAAGAATAATAAATATTAATTATAATTACAGTTTGTAATTCTTGGGAAGCCGCAGCAAGTCGGTAGCTGTCCCAGCAGCAAACTGCTTGTGGATGAGCACCACTCGAGGCGCCTTGCTGTGATGAGGCAGCCCTGTTGTTACTGGAAGTCATTAATATTAATTGTACCTATCTTTCGTCTGGATCTATTTCAGATGCCACCGGCGTGGTTCTTATGAATTATAATTTCGTTTTATCAGGTAGAAAGTTGGTAGAAGTCAATAATTTAGAATCCCATACATACCAATACGCTCGAGCACAGGCGCAGAGTTTCCAGCCTCTCGGTTATAGACATAATACTACTAGACTAGACAAGCGGGCCTTCTTTGCGTCACGCTATTAGAAAGAGAAAGAGATCAAGGAGACTCGCGTAACTCGTAAGTAAGACAAGAATAGGTTTACCTCCTGCCTTTCTTCGCAGCGTGACGGTTTCACTTACATATGCTCAGATACCTTGCCTAGTCTAGTAGTATTATGTCTATGCTCTCGGTATTCTATAGTGGCACACGGGTCATCAAATAGATAACTACTTTATTGCATGGTATAGGTAAAAATGATTCATGAAGCACATGAAAAAATCTAAAGCGCGCCTGATGAAAACGAATAACAAATGTTTTATTTTAAAACAACGGCTGTATAGGTCGATTAGCATAACCTGGCACGTACAATACAAAGATAAAATGCGCTTGTGTGCTGTCTTAAATAAAAATTTCCAGTGACGTCATTCAGTAGAAAGTGCAAAGACATCACAAAAATCCAACATTTGTCTTCCTTGCAAATGGACAAGCTTATGATAGTCTATGTATTAGGGTGTTACCAGACCAATCGATCGATCGTCGATCGACGGCATCGATCGATGGTGGAATCGATTAGTCAACGTCGATCGATAGTTTCTACCAGACCAATCGATCGATAGTCGATCGACGGCATCGATCGATTGTAGAATGGATTAGTCGACGTCGATCGATAGATGCTAACAGACCAATCGATCGACGGCATCGATCGATGGTAGAATGGATATAGCCGGAGTCAAACGATTAACGTCGACCGACGGTCGATCGACTGATTAGTCGAACGGTATCGGTCGATCAATTAAAGCTACCAGACCTATCGATCAACGTCGACCGATGGAATCGATCGATTGGTTAGTCGAACGGTATGCGTCGATCAATTAAAGCTACCAGACCAGTCGATCAACTTCGATCGACGTTAATCGATGCCGTCGATCGACGATCGATCGATTGGTCTGGTAACACCCTTACGCTCCAACTCAGAGTCACTAACGGTTACTTTAAACGCTCCTTATTAAATAATCAATAGGAATTCTGTACTAAGGAGCGATTAAGTAAACATTGATGACTCTGAGTTGAGGCGTTAGACTCTAAGAACTACTGAACCATCTGTCTAACTCGTTTCCCACAGAGCTAGAATTTTTTTAATGATGTTTTATTAACAGTCAATTAAAAAAAAACTTTTGTGTTATGTAATCTAGTTGAAACCTGAGGTTGAAACTATCATAACGTTGTTGTGTCACGGGTGCAAAATTTCGAAACGATTAAGTAGAAGTTGAAAAAGCTTTCGCAATATTGTATTTTGAAACCCACATAAATAATAATGTACCTACGGGATCAAGCTAAATAAAAATAGGTATGCTTTCATGTACCGTGTAGTTCCGTAATCAAATCAACTAACATTATAATTGCATTCTCATTTAATTTAGGTATTTATACCAGCTCTATTAAACACCAGATCATTTTCGGCAATTTTTTTTTCAAATCTAGCTCGTAATAATAATATAATAAATTTACTATATACATAAAACTAAAGTAAATAATAATTTTACTATATACATAAAACTGAATAAAATTATAAAAAAAGTTAAAAAATGTAAGTACCAACCAATGATATTGTATGTAAAGGTACCAACCATGTAAGTATTGCGCAAAGCCGAGCCAAGTAAATGTATGTTCTTTCAGTACTCCGTCTGGAGGCCTCAGGCTGAAGTCATCATGGCATGTAGAAAAATCTCGAATCTCGCACTCAGATAGCATAAATGTCACTGTGAAGCAAAATATTCCACATAATTAGAAACTTTAGAAAGCTATTATGCAGCAAAAATTTTTTTTGTAAATTGTTTCTTTTTCTCGAGGAATATCTAAATATTTACTATTAAATTATTATTATTATTTTATTAGTAATAATATAATCATTTTATTCGGCACCGTAGGAACTTCATTAATATTAAAAAAAATATATATTTAAATATTATTTAAGATTTGTAAATTTTGTTAATGTCATGGTTAAACTTAATTATACTACATAATAAATGAGTAATTCTTACGTATAAAGCCGATTACGATTTGTGACACATCCATGTCGTGTTGCAGAATGCTGGATATGAAAGATTTTTCATCACGATATTTGCAAATAAACATTGAAAAATGCAAACAAACTGATGAATCGTATTGGGTTGAACACGAAATAAACAAGTCTGAAGCCACTAAAAAATAAACAAGCTTTCTTTCTTTATGGATTTGAATACTTGACGACACTGTAGCTGAGATGAGAGTTAACTTGCCAGCCGACGTTAGGACGCTAGGGCTCCTGAATTCGATTCCCAACTGGGGCAGACATTCATTTAGACATATTCTCATTTTTATGCTACTTGCATAAAAATTTTTACCGACTTCAAAAAAGAAAGAGGTTCAGTTGTATTTTTTTATATTCGTTACCTCAGAAATTCGTCGTGTGTGAACCGATTTTGCAATTTTTTTAAAATTTCTTTTTTATTATTTATTTCAAGAAATAATTATAATTTGAAAGGTAAATAAATGTACTGTCACGTAATACCTAAGTGTGCAATAAAATATCTTTGTAGCAGGTGATGTATTAGATACAATGTTGTTTTTAATTTCCAACATATTAGATTTTGCTTAATGATTCCAATAAATAGAATTCTCGATAGGTCGAGATGGCATTTGGGATTTTAAGTACTATTATGACTGTCTTATGTATATAACGTGAAGTGGGGAGGAGAGTACCGTAGTGTTTAAGTACTCTGAGCGTCTCACACCCACGCAGAATGATTGCTCACGATTCGATACTTAGATTAGCTTAGCTACGCATGCGTAGCAGCGTCACAGTAAAGGGTTACATAGCTCACAATACAGGGTGATTTTTTCAAGTAGGCGTGGATGGCCAAACCCGATACTACGAGGAATAGAAAACTACTCAAAGAAGTCTTGGGGCCGATTTGATGAAAATTAAAGCTGCATCATTAAATTTTTGAAAAATCAATATTCTTAACCAGGACTTTAATGCCTAAAAAATAAGCTAATAAGGATCGTATTCTGGGAAGTAATAAGAAGCGGAAATCTGAAAGAAAAAGCACATTTTTAACAAAATACATTTTTATTTTTTCCATGTTTTCTTACTGCTAAAACTTAACTGATTAATTGTTCAAAATGATGGCCATTATTTTTAATGGGTCAATTTCAACAAACACGAATTTTGCCTAATTACAGTGGCGAATTTAAATTTGCTGTTTCTGATAAATTTTTTTGGCTTATATAATAGGTAAATATTAGTACTACTTAATCATATACTAGAGATCGAAAAAAAAATATTAGTTCATGAGATATTTCCATTTGAAATTATCAAATGCCACCGAAATTATTAAAGGACCATCGGAATTAAAATCTGAGCCACGGAAATTGATTAAATTTAAACCTGCTGTTTCTAATACATTTTATTTGGCATAAATAATATGTAAATAGTAAAAATAATTAGTCACATAGTAGAGATCGAAAAAAATTTTATTAGTTCCGGAGATATTTTCAAATTACATTATCAAATGCCACCAAAATTAGGACCACTGGAATTAGAATCTAATCCACCGAAATTGATTATGCCAATGAGGAATAATAAAGGCAAGATCATCTAATACTTTAAAGATACATTTTGAAGAGTAGGAGTCTAGATGAACGGACTCTTTTTAGCGGTGATTAGACACGCTTGTGTTTCTGTGGCCTATTAGACTATTGCCGATAGCTTCAAAAACGGTAAAAAGTGAAAAAAAAATAGTAGGATGAAACCCATTGCAAAAAGAAGAGGATATAACAAAAATTAAAGGAAAAATTATTTACGGGCGATCTAAGGTCGGGAGGGGGATGGGGGGTTTAAGGGTAAAAAACGGTTTATCTCGATTTCCAGCAAAACTACAAGTCCTATGGAAAAAAGTAAAATGGAAAAGTTGTAGGTAATAAAAAGATCTACAACTTTTGTATTTACATTTTTTTACATAACCTCAAAATTTATGTGAAAAATTCAAATAACCAAGTTTTTGGTTTTTTATTTTTATCTTTTACAAAAACAAAATTTTTTCGTTATATGTCCTTAACATACTGTAATTTTTTTGATTTAAAATATTTCTTTTTTCACCTTATTTTGACTTAATATCGAAAAAGCAACCTAATTTTCAATCGAAAATTCTCACGTCAAAATATCTATTTTGTAAAAAAATCGGTGAGATTTTTGTTCGTTGGAATCTTTACTTTCTAATGGTATATAAAAAAAGCTATAAACTACTAACTACTACTACTACTACTACTACTACTACTAACTACTAACTATAAATTACTATGGTAAGTGTTCTCCGAAAATGCAATGAAACGACAACTATTTTCGCATGTTTTTTGCAATCTTTATGTTTTTGTAATTGTTTTGTCTAACAAAGTAACATGAAATCTTACGTTTTTCGATTAATTAAAGTGTAAATTTTAATAAATAGCTCAACATTGTACACAATGAATGACAAAAAAAAATTAAATCTCGAATCCGAAAATTTTTTGCGAAAATAGTTTTCGTTTCATTTTCACCAAATTTCGTGAAAAATTTTTTTTTTTAAAGATATTAAACCAAAAACTTGGTTATTTGAATTTTTCACATAAATTTTGAGTTTATGTAAAAAAGTGTAATTAAAAAAGTTGTAGATCTTTTTATTACTTACAACATTGCTATTTAACTTTTTTCTACAGGACTTGTAATTTTGCCGGAAATTGAGATAAACTATTTTTTACCCATAAACCCCCCCCCCCCCCCCCCTCCCCCACTTCCCGAGCTCAGATCGCCCGTAAATTATTTTTCCTTTTTTTTTCGTTATATTCTCTTCCTTTTGCAATGGGTTTCATCCTACGACTATTTGTTTCGTTTCAAAAATTATCGGCACTGGTCTATACACGTCCCTATGCGCTTTGATTTGCCACCGGAGCCACCGAGATTAGGCCACCGGACTTAGAATTAGAGTCAAAACTTGAATTTTAAAGAACACCGTTATTCTCAGGTTAACTTTTATTTCACAATTATGGCTGAAAACCTTTAATGGAAGCCTCCTTAAAATTTCTTGATAATCTGCTTTGTAGTTTTACTAATATACATGACATCGGAATTGGATGATTTTGTATTCCTGCGCCACCGCAGTGAGTACTTACGTGTTTGGCAGGAAAATTACGCAGCCAGTCGGTCATCCTAATACGCAGTTTGCAAGAGCACAACTGAACGGTGCGGGGAGAGCCAGTAAGGTGTCTTCCAAATCGTGTCGTAACAAGATATGAAGTGTACAAAATGTGCCACCGGTATTGTTTTTTTTTGTAGGACATTTTTAAAAGATGTTTTAAGAGCTGTTGCACTATCTTACATTACTCCGTAAATATATATTAGTTGTGTTATATAATGTATTTCTAAAAAACATTCCTTTTTAATAAAATTTATTTACCAAAAAAAATTAAATTTATAAAATATGTAAATAAATGGAGGTCGGACAGTACACCGGAATTAGATTTCAGGTCTTAGATATTTTTTTTTTAAGAATCTATGTATTAAATACATCTGAATACTTTGCTATCATGTAGATCACTATTTAAACTACCTATATAAAATTATGCATAATTGTAGTTTACCTCCACACATTAATTTTCAACCTCGCCGTCTCAAAAATGCACTTGGGAAATTCACCCTAATACACATCTGGATTAACGAGTGTTCTGCAATCAGCAGATTCCGTTCAAAATATTTTCCAAAGATGAAGTCATCAATTGCATTATACTTTATCATGTATGTCATTACTTCCCAGAATTCGATCCTTAGCGACATTAACGAATGCTCAGTATCGAATGGCGTAATAAATAACACAGGTTGTAGTTTTGTTTTCAACATCAATTCAATTCCTAGTTTGAGAGCCAGTTCCTTCTTTGCCTTTGGTGTTGCTGATGTCCATGGGTGACGTTCGCCAGCTATTTTCCATAAAAAAATAGCTAGTAATATAGATATTCCACTTGAAAAACTCACCCTAAATATTGATACGCGCAAAATCAGGCGTTAGGCATGAATTTATGGCATTATGAGATATTTATGGATTTTACTCTCAATTGTAGGGAATTGGGAGAATTTTGAAAAACTTATTCCAATGTGCGTGCATTTTTAAAATGGAGTAAAAACATTTTTCTTCATGTATTAATACAAAGATTTATCTTTATTGTAGTCAATTTTCAACACTGTTTTATTTCAAAACTATCTTAATCACAATCATCGGAAGCTGGATAAAAAAAAAAAACTTAAATATATAAAAGGTTTATTTTTACAACATTTTTACAACATAGGAGCTTGATAAAATTCGAAGGCAAAGCTTACAGGCATACCGAGTTTTTGATATAGATAGAATTCATGAATGGCGAAGCGTTCGACAGTTCTTAACTGTAAAAGTAAGACAGTGCCTTGGCAATAGTACAGGGGCAGCCGGCTTTTGTAGAACAGGAACTTGCGATTCACGTAGGCTTTCATCACAACACATTGGAAAGCGAATCTTCGTGTATGCTTATGCTCCAGCAACTGTGAAATTTTTTGTAAAATGCAGCAAAATAACATTCATGAAGATTATAGCGCTTAATGGTTTAATCTATACTAAGAAGTGACTTTTTTATGCTTTGTTTAAAAACGCTGATCTGTAGAAATGCTAGTCAGATTTGAATTATAATTTTTGTAAATAATCTAAACTTTACAAAAAAAATGACCAAACATAATATATCAGGAGACACAATAGTGTCTTTGCACAAGTACACTGCACACACACACACCCCTACACTCTCAACATTATTTCTTTTTATGGAAATAGCTGACGACCGAGCTTATGATCCATCCATAGATTGGGGGTAATCTATGGATCCATTTTACGGTAAGTGGCTATCGTCGCTCATGGACATCAGCGTCTAAAAAGAAATAAATAAATATTTTTTGAGCAAGAGATAAATAGAAATAAGAGATAAGAATAAGAGATAGAGAGGTATTAATGTCCTATTATGGAACGCTAAACATATTATTATATCAAAATCGCTATAATGTACATCTTTGATATTTGAGATGTTTTCCGTTGATCTCTCATGGATCCCATCATCAGAATTAATAAGAAAAATAATTATCCAAATTTGATTATAAATGCCAGAGTTCTGAATATTATAATAAAAATTCTCGAATTGAGAACCTCCTCCTTTTTGAAGGTTGACTGAAAATATCCAAATGTATCCAAGTATATCTAACTCTGGCAAGGTGCCTAAACTAATTCGATGTGCGTAAGTGTATACCCATATGAATAAAAATTTTGATTTTACTAAATCGAGAGAGCCTTGCGGTAGGCGGTAGCAGTTATTCTCATCCATGCGGTTGAAACCCTTTGTTAATATTAGCTAAAATCATAAAGTAAAGACGAAAGGAACTTACTTACCAACCCAATATATTTTGTCAATAAAAAAAGAAAACATACATATAGGTAAGTAGCTTGTTGATCCGACAACTTGTCAAGAGTCATATTGACAGTTTTCCGTAGGAACTGACTTGAAATCACATCAGGTCTGCACCATCCAAATTTGTAAGAAAAACTTAAAACATCTGCAACAATTTGTAAATTATCATATTTGGATATGTACCTATGTGACATTTTGTTTATATTTTATTGAAGAAGCCTTTTGATATTCTCGTCGCTTACCTACCTCATAAATGGTTATTATTTAACACACAGTTAGTTCATTTAAGTATTATTAGATTAAATGGGGAGCTCAGGAAGTGATGTACCTACCTACCTACTTATTTAAGTTAGTAACTTTCTTCCTTTTTCTTTCTTTCTTGGCCGGCAACGCATCAGTGATGCCTTTGGTGTTGCTGATGTCCATGGGTGACAATAGCCACTTATCATCAGGTGGATCGTCACTCGTCAGCTCGTTTGCCCGTTCATTCCCACTAGTTCTACTGCTTAGTTCTATCGTAGAACTAGGCCGGCTATTTCCATTAAAAAAAAACTAACAAAAAACACTAACTACAAACACTAGTTAATAACAAAAACAGGATTGAATTGTTTTAGCTGAAATTTTCGAGCAACTCACTTCTAGGTAGATCTACGTCCCTCTCTTTCATCGTCTTGTTACCCTCCACCCACGCCGGTGGGGATCGTAAAGCATACATCGCTTGGTTGGCTGGAACTGCTTTCCAGCAGAGTCCCACATAAATATAATTAAACATTTGACCTACAACCAAGGCACATATATTTTGGCTGTCAAAGGTATAAGTGTAAATAATGTAATACTTACCTATACATATATTATAAGTATACTATATAACAATAAATATAAGTATAAATTATTCAGTATTTCAGTGAAAAGAACAAGAGAGCAAGAGAGCTACATATTGCAAATATATTCTTCTCTGTCAAATAACAGCAATTATTCGGTATATAGACTACTGGCCCATGCCCAAAAATCATGGGTCATTCATATGAACCACCAGGTGACGTATATAGGACGATATAAGAGCATAAAATAATAAGATTCAGCACTATGCCGTCACTTGTAAGCTGTCCAACTGAGTGCTGGTGAGAATTCAAAAGTGCAAGTAGGGTGAGTACATTTTGGTCATATATTTTTGTACGGCATTTTTACCATCGATAGGGCCATGAAAAATAATAAGAAAGCGCGCAGTGCCGTACAAAAAGGGTTTCTGTTGCAGAGTAGGAAATCTGTTTCGGTTGCAATTTTCCTACTCTGCAACCGAAATATTAGTCAGCAATTATGGTTTTAACGTATTGTTCATGCGTCGGTGATGATGATGTTTTTGGGCGTCGATGACCACTTTCTTACCATCAGGTGGTTGGTCTGCATGTCGGCTAGTTTCATAAAAATATCAAACAACGAAATAAACTATCGAATAATACTGTAATACAGAAAAAATACTGAGTTAATATGCAAAGATCTTAAAATTAAAGCAAATGTTATAAAATGAAGAAATAATAAGAAATTTGGATATGTAAATATTTATTGGTACATAAATTTATACATATTTATTTCGTAATTAGCAGCATCAACTTAGTAGTCTAATTAGTAGTAAAAAGTAGTATCTACTTAGTACATATTTGAAGTTACGTATACAGACGTATTTTATGATCATTATTTGTAGCTACAGGTCTCCATTTATTTATATTTGTGAAGTTAAAAAATATTCACACGACTTCTTTAGGTACCTAAATAACTAGAGCTAGGTACTTATTCGTTAAATTATGTTTACATTCAAGGTGAAGTGCAGATACAGTGAATTGAACAGAGAGTAAAGAACAAGATTCTGTAATAAACAAACGGTTTCTTATTGCAGAACAAGATTTAATTGTTTTAGATCATTAAGATAAAATGATGATATTCTATACGGTCTATTTAGTTCGCGTAAATGATTGAAATAAAGTTAAACTTGAAATAAAAAACAACTTATCGTATCGTTATCGTAATAATGCTATAAAAGAAACACTTACCAGTTAAAAGAACAAATATAATACATTCAATGTGATTCATCGCTTTGAAAACTAATTTAAAACTTCTCTAGTCTTTTTTCACTTCAGTTTTTGGGATAGCGAGTTAATGTGCGCACAATAGAATTTTGTTACTCAAGATATTTCTGCATTGATATGTGATTACATTCTTTGATATGTGTTAACAATCAATCCATTGTTCACAAACAAGACACACCATTACGAATACAACCGGAAAGTGATTTATTTACCAACAATCAAATAGGAAATTCTTGAGTCAAATGATACCGCTGTCGAATTGGAAAAGACTTAAAAAATGTTTTTTAAGTCTTTTTGTCGGCAACACTGTACAACGCAAATGATGTATAAACCATCATACATTGTGCTCATATATTGCAAAGGATATTAATAATAATTATATAAATAAATTTAATACAAACATCATTTAGCACAATTTTATAATCTATCTATCTATTTTAACCGCTACTTATACTCGAAATACTTTCTCGTGTCAGCCGAGGGCGATATTGAGATTTCATTAATGTTACCCACAAGCTCCTTGTATTGGGATCACATAATATGAAATATACAAATAAGACAAAACCTTGTAAGGACGATGTCAAACAAAAGAGATACGACCAAATTAATTGGTTCGAAAAAGAAAAAAATCCAAATATCCAGGTAAGACCAAGCAAAAAGAACAAAAATATAGATAATCTCAGTTGAGACTTCATAAGATTTAAATCAGTGCTTCTACATTTTCCATCTGGCCCTTTAATTATCGACCATAAAACTAAAATAAACAGTACAATATTAATTAAAAGTATTAAACATACTGGTACCACTACACTAAGAATTAAAAAAATACCTTTTGGGTAGCAAATGGCACATTTATGACAATTTGAAGCATCAGGAATATAACTTTCTCTAGAAATATGCAAAAGCACAAGAACAGGAATAATTGGAACGCCCCATCCTATAATCGTTAATCTTAACATAAATCTAGATGGTCGTTGAACTCCTAAAACTCTAACGTATCTTATAAATTGTAATACAGCAGTTATTAACATCCACATAAAACTTGCTAGAATAGAATAATGCAAGAGTGCTCCTAGAATTATGCATGTAGCTTTCATATGATCATATATAGCATACAACCCATCTTTTTCACCAAATATTGTATTATCTAAATTAAATAATACCATAAATATTAACGGCAACGCAATGGATACTGAAAAATGTAGTAGTACCTTGGTGCCAGCCTTTTTTCTCCACATCTGAAATACGCACGCTGTTATCCAAATCCAAGCAATACCAAACAATGAGAGGAAACTACCTACTAAGGTTATGATATTTAAAGCTTTAGTATGATTTTCATTGATGTGCTTACCGTTTCTATGATTACGAATATGCAGTAAATGACTAAAGTGCGTCAAGTGATAGCATTTGCAAATTGTAATTTTATTGACAGTTTTATCTAAAAAACAACCACGTGGACTCCAAGACCCAAGAATATTTTCTCTTTTATGTGCTTTAAAATCCCAGTAACCACAAAAACTTTTTGAATTCGATTGATGCAAGTTTCTAAATATCAGTGGAAAAAAATTATTGAAATTTAAGGTAAAGCCTGGAATAGATATACCTATTAAGCGGCTATTAACTTTGTGCTTATTTTTAAGTTCTTGAAAAATAGCATCATTGTTGAAAACAGTGATAACAATATTAATATTTTCGTTATCTAAAGTCTCATTGTCCGTATTGTCAGTTACCTTTCTAAGAGAATTCAGTACATTGTCTGGCAGCCAGGCTGCTACTTCCAAATTTTTTATTGACATTACTTCGTCTAATGTACTATTTCTGTATAAATCCAGTATCGTCATTTCTGTGAAATTGTTTGTTGTTTTGTTATTAATAATAGCAATACCGCTGACGTTATCTTGTTTAGGGTATGAAATTTGTATGACACATTGAGGTTGAATTGCTATTTTTTTACAATCTTTTTGTAAGCTACGATTATTATCAGGCATATTTTTATATGACAACATTTCTATAATTTCATTGATGGAGTCCAATATTACATTAGTAGAGTTTAGGGTTTGAGCTAGTTTTAAGTATCTACTATTCAGTGATAATAATCTGTCCATGACCCAAGCCATATTATAAATATTACTTAAATTCACTGTAGTATGGTTATTATGAGAAATTGATAAAACACGTTTCAGCGACATTGATAAATAATAAATGTCTGCTGGAATGATTATGTCAACATCACTTAAAATTGAACCTAGTTCAACTGTTAAAAATCTGGATGCATTGTCTTCTGATACTTGGCCTGTAACAAAATTATAAAGAAATGTTGTTGTGTTTGAAGCTACATAATTTTTGTCACAACTTCCTTCAACTTCGCCCCAAATACTGCCAAGAAGATATGATCCTAAACACAATCGTTTTACTGGTAAGCCATTTGCTCGTAAACAGAATTGTACAGGAGCTGCAATGTGTCCTATTGAAGTCATTTCCCAGTCAAGAATTACTAAATCATCAACAGATGTTATTGGTAAACAAACTAATGCACTGGATATATTAACGAAGGTATAATTATATTTGATCAAATCTTCTTTGGCAATTGCTTTTAAATTTTCGTATTTATTTTCTATGTTGCGGCTATCATTTTCATATTTATCAAATATATCAACATGCAAATGCAATAGAACCAATAAATTATCCACAGAATACTCATGCATATCCATGATCAAAGCTTTTTTAGCACTAAAAATTGAAGTTATATTTCTACATAGATCGTCCATCATAAAGTCTAAATTATCAATATCATTGTTCGAGACAAAAATCTTTATAAAAAGAGAAAATACGTGATTATTGTTACCTTGAGGATTTACAATTAGTTTTTCGGTACTAATCAAAGAAAAATTTTTAGTATGTCCCTCACACCAATACTGTGCTGTTGAATCAGTAATTAGATTCATTACAAATACCTTGTTATTGATGTCTTCCAAATCACTTTCTACAGATTTCTTGTCATTATACGGGACCTCATTCACATCAATAACGCTGTTAAATCCTTTTGCATTCGAAAAACACTGTATGCCTCTATCGTTATTATTATATTTCCAAAGACCAGATGGAGAATATATTGTTAAGTATATTAAATGATCTTCGGTGTTGTATTCAAATACAAATTCGGTGTTTCCATACTCCATTGTAGTTATACATGCCATACAAGGTAGTCTTGTTAATGTACTTGAATTAAATAAACGTAACTTACCAACATTGTTTATGGTCACCTCTGAACAAGCATATTCGGAATGCTGAAAATAATTTTCAACACTTACATTTTTATGAAATTCATGTGATTCATAAGTTATATTTCTTGTACGAGTAAACCAACACCATTCATTGTCCGGCAACTTATTTAACTCTGCTATTTTCCTAAAAATGAATCTACTTAAATCATTGTTGTTTTTTCCACCCATGGGAAACGAACATTTCTGCAAAATGAAATCATCAAATGTTAACGGTGTTTCAGATTGTTCAATACCATAGCAAAGTCCATCATCAGGCATGAATCGGACTGCGTGATAATTTTTAGGGCAGCTTGCGGGAAAATGCATTTTATTTAAATAAAAACATAAACTAGGGTACTGTTTGGAGCAAGTCTCAGTTACAATAAGTTTTTTATCAATATCCAGTAATAAACAATTTTTCAAAAGAGAGGTTTGTACGCCGATGCTGTTATTTGCTTTTACTTGCATTCCCCATATCGGACCGAGAATGTACCAGCGTACCGGATTAAACGTTTTCGCACGCCGAGCCGGCAACCAAAAGAATCTAGAGATATTTTTAGCTCTTAAGGAATGTAATAAGGAAAATAAATCTTCTTCGCTGAGGTCTGTAATCACACATGCTCCACTACTTTTAAAACAGGGCCCATTCCATGGTGATGTAGGACCTATTTGATAGCAGTATTTATCATTGTTTTCCGATATTCTTTCAAAACTTGGCGGGCATGCTCGTAGATTATAATTTTTAACTACTTGCAAGCATGGTTTCAGTTCTGGCAGCGGTGGTATCCAATGTGTATTTTCGCAGTTTCTTGTAATTAGGTTGTCATTGTTGTAGCAGAGTGGATCTGATGTAACATTATTGGCGGGAGAACTTTGAGGCCATGTAACACTGATGCCCTTTTCTGCTACTTCTTCATTACATATCTGAAAGATATATGAATTAAAAAATTATGCGTTAGCATGCTATTTTGTATCTGAGGTTAAGGGGCATACATTGTTTGAGGTTGCATATTTGACGGCTTTATTAGCATAACATATAAACAGAAAAAAAAGTTAAAGTACACATATTATTATAGTGGACTTCTCGTTTGGGTTCCAAAGAAAAATCGGAACCCATATAGTTTCGTCATGTCCGTTCGTCCGCCCGTCCGAATGAAATGAACCTAAAGCTCGGTTTCCACCGCGAGCGGAACGGACCCATTAAGGACTCAGTCTAACTCGCAAGAGTAAACTGCATACTTGTATTCCCACCAACAAATAGTCGGGCGGAAAGGACTGAGCGAGCAGAAAGAGTTGAAAGGAACTCGCTCAGTTCTAGGGAGCGGAGCGGAGTAATTACGGAGTCCGTTCAACTCGCAGTGACAAATTACATAGAATCGTAAAATAAAATTTTGAGAAACATTTTTTTCAGAGTACCTCCCCATATGTAACGTGAGGATGAATTTTTTATTCATCGCGTACCCTATAGTGTGGGGTATCCTTGAAAAGGTCTTCCAAAAATATTATGGGTCTTCTAAGATTTGCAATTAGGTGTCTGTTTGCGAAATAAGTGCTAATTTTGGTTAGAGTCAAGTCAACTGTCTCCCCTCTGCCGGTTAAACGGTTGGAGTGGGACAAGTGAAAAAAATTCCAAAAATATAATGAATTTACAAGAAAAACTATCACGGCTATAAGCACGGCATAAGTAGTTAATGATAAACTTACTACTTCGGAACCCTGCATTGCGTGGCCTGACACACTTACCCGTTTTTTTTTTATTTACTTACTGGCGGCGAGTCAGTTTAAATAAATATAATAATTAAATAAAATTTAAATTTATCATATTATTATGTTATCAGTAAATAAATGAAAATGATGGATAAAATAATAATAATAATAATATTTTATAACTAAAAAACTTACTTCATACTTACAAGTAAAACAGATGTTACTGAAATAGAAAAAGAATTACCTGTGCTTCAATGATTGCCACATCTAAAATGAAAAGGAGTAACATTGAAGTTAGCATGCTGTCCATTTATTGCTTATTTTCTTTACTGTGAATAGGGATAGTTTATTCCGATTTGTACGTCATTTCAAAACACAGTGAAGTTACTATGGCTGCGATTACTAGAACTTTACTGTGATTTATCTTTATGCGTATTTTTCCTAGTTGCTCCCGTAAATAAATACAGTATGTTCCGAAATATGAATGATTTATTTTTCATCAAATGAATATGCTTTTTAAAAATAAAGAACTTTTCTTGTAGGCAAAGTTATTTTATTCTATACCTAGGTGTTTTCTAAAATTTACATATTATTTTGTCCACACACCATATCCAGTTTTTAAGGTTTTCATTCGTTGGCATTGTCATCCATGATTGAAATATTATATTATTTACATTCGGTTAACACTGTAGATTCATATATTTTGTTATTAAAATAGTTTATAAGCAAATATGATGTTTAGTCAGACGAAAACAAACAGTGTTAATATATATTATAAGACAAGAATAACACGTTTCTTACATCAGTCAAACTACAACACAGTGAATTATAGTGCTTAAAATGAATTTTTCCTTAATTTTTCTATTAGGGGTTTTGTTTCAATTGAGTAATTATTTTAAGTTATTTATGAAATAATAAAAAAAATGTATTTTTCATAGTTATACTAACGTATAAAACCTGTGTGTGTTTTAGTGGGATTTTGTTCGTGTTGGCAATATTTTACATCGTTGACCGATTTAACATTAACGGATTCTCAAAAAGAGCCAAGTAAGTAAATATGATTAAATATTAGTAAATTATTTCAAATAAATCCTTAAGTTAACCCTGCGTTATACCTAACTTAGGGTGGATTCGACCAAACTTAAATTTATACTCGAGTAACTATACTAGAAATAATCTATTCCATGATTTTAATCTCGAGTAAATCCGTAGCCGTTTTTCCACGTACTCGATAGTATACTTGCGTTAGGAATAATAATACGCGAATAGCAGAGTGAATGGTGAACGAAATTAAAACCCGGCAAATAAATTTTGTCCTACAACGGGATAGTGTAAGAGCATACATCATGTCAACTCGATTTTGCCGTATTATAGTGTGAAAAAGTAGCTGTCATGTAAGCTAGCTAGCTGTCAAACGTTTTATTTATTGTTTGTTTGAGGGAATTGTCAAGTTTTCTCGTGTGGTGACAGAAATCAGATGATTGGACTGACTGACGCCATTACATTATTCTAGGAATAGCTCCGTTATTCCGTGCGAAGCGGCGGTATAGAAACAATTCCCGAATATGCCCACTATAAGCCGGGTTTCCACCGCGAAAGGGTAATGAGCGGAAAATGGTTAGGCGGGACGGACTCCTTTTAAATGAAATAGGTTTACATTTCCACCAACAAAGAGATTTGTTTGTTGATTTCCACTGCAAAAGGAAAATGAGAGAGAGGAATCAGCGGAGCGAGCTGAACGGAAAATGAGAAATGGAAAATGAACAATCAGTTTACACAGAGAGCGAGTTCAGTTGGAGTTTTGAAGTTTTGAGTTTTTTTTTCTGCCACAACCACAACAATGCGTGGCGTGACTCGGCGCTGGCGGCGGCTGTGGCGGGGAAAGGAGCGCGTGTGATGGAAACAGCAAGCGAGTCCGTTTCAAACTAGTCGGCGAGACCTTGCCACAGCGGACTCGTTTCAATCACTTTTTACTCGTTCGATCCGCCCCGCTCAGCACTTTCTGTGTGGAAACGCTACTATGTAATTTGTCACTGCGAGTTGAACGGACTCCGTAATTACTCCGCTCTGCTCCCTAGAACTGAGCGAGTTCCTTTCAACTCTTTCTGCTCGCTCAGTCCTTTCCGCCCGACTATTTGTTGGTGGGAATACAAGTATGCAGTTTACTCTTGCGAGTTAGACCGAGTCCTTAATGGGTCCGTTCCGCTCGCGGTGGAAACCGAGCTTTAGAATTGTAGATGGTAAAACGTAAAATTGATTTACTCTCGAATAACTGATGATTTATTCTAAGATTAAGATTTACTCTTGTTTGGTCGAATCCACCCTTAGTAACTTAAGCCACACTTACCTTAATAAAATACAACAATTGAGATACTATGTTTATAGCACATATGCATAGCGAGTACAGATTTGGCGACTGCAAACGGAAAGATAAAACTTTAGTTGCGCAGGTTCATAAGGATCACATAGAAGTTCTTGGAAAAATTATTATAAGAGTGAGTATACATTTAGTAGTTGAATTACGTCATTCCTTCTCAACTTCAAATAATCAAAAGTTAGCATAGTTTTAGTTGGATAAAAATACTAAATTAAATAATGAAATGTTGTCCATAGCGATAATTTAAGGGATTAAATATACCTAATTTTACTGACAAAATACTCATATAATGAGATTTAGCCCAAGTATGAGAATTTCAAGAAAAAAGTTCATATATTTTAATCTACTGGCTCCAGGACGGCAAAATTTTGTGATTCTTATGCAAAATGAATTTTTGTATCTGGTCTTCATTTGATTTATAAAATATGAAACATCCTGTATATACAATCGATGTAGAAAACTTTCATAGCGTGATTCAGGTCGGGTTATGCCCGTCACCTTGAAATGTCAGCACACTGCAAATGCCTAGTATTATGTATGTATTTATGTATATGAATAACATTGGTATTTATTTATCACTTTCACATTTGTTTTTTCAGGGCTGGTTGGATATTCCAAGAATTCCAACTTGTATCGTTCTGAGAGCCACATCGTACGAAGAGGACTTGTTTCGCAGTACTGCGTTTAAATTCCAAATGTGCGTGCCTCGTATTACCTATTGCCATTCACAGAGACGATACAAATATTATTATTATGAGTGGTACATCCCTACTGATATGATTGGTGGAATGAATTGGGACATTTACTTTTATGGACCTACTAATTTAGTATGGCAATAAAGGAAATTTTAACTTAAACCATGCTGAATGTACATTTTGTTTGCTGTTGCCTGAAATAACTCTGTTCTCTTTTGTTGTTAAGGAGTTCATTAATTTTTATATAGCTAGCCGATAAACGAGGTGATGATCCACCTGGTGGTAAGGGGCCACAGTCGGCCAGGACATCAGCAACACCAAATGCACCACCGATGCGTGGCTGACCAAGATAAGAGAGAGAAAGAGAAATGACTGGCTCTCAAGTCTGCAACTGAACACGATGAGTCGTTTGGCAGTTAACTCAAGCAGCAGGGTGGTAGTTAGCCAGGCGGACATCACAGAAAATAATACCAGTTTGTTAATAGTAAATCCATGAGCTGGCCATACACGATCAAGTTTAGTTGTCATGTTTGCAGCGGATTTGATGCGGCATCCAGTAAACTAGACGGTGTATGGCTATTTGTGTATAGAATTGGAAGAATCATCATGCAAACTGAATGCCGTATCAAGTGCGCTGCAAACTTGACAAGTATACTTGAACGTGTATGGCCAGCTTAAAGCTCGGTTTCCACCGCGAGCGGAACGGACCCATTAAGGACTCTGTCTAACTCGCAAGAGTAAACTGCATACTTGTATTCCCACCAACAAATAGTCGGGCGGAAAGGACTGAGCGAGCAGAAAGAGTTGAAAGGAACTCGCTCAGTTCTAGGGAGCGGAGCGGAGTAATTACGGAGTCCGTTCAACTCGCAGAGACAAATTACATAGTAGCGTTTCCACACAGAAAGTGCTGAGCGGGGCGGATCGAACGAGTAAAAAGTGATTGAAACGAGTCCGCTGTGGCAAGGTCTCGCCGACTAGTTTGAAACGGACTCGCTCGCTGTTTCCATCACCCGCATTGTTGTGGTTGTGGCAGAAAAAAAAAAGTGTAATATTCACACGTGTTAGAAGTGAAACCTTCAAAAATTTTGATTTTCAAGATAATGAGACGAATGTAAAATTTCGGGAAGATGATAATTGTAGGTTTTACTACTCCACTCCACTCCACTCCACTCAACTCAACTCAAGTCAGTCTCCACTCATTTCTAGTCTCCACTGTCACTCCCGTACTAAAGAAGTTTTCACTTCAAAAAAACCCAAAACTTCAAAACTCCAACTGAACTCGCTCTCTGTGTAAACTGATTGTTCATTTTCCATTTCTCATTTTCCGTTCAGCTCGCTCCGCTGATTCCTCTCTCTCATTTTCCTTTTGCAGTGGAAATCAACAGACAAATCTCTTTGTTGGTGGAAATGTAAACCTATTTCATTTAAAAGGAGTCCGTCCCGCCTAACCATTTCCCGCTCATTACCCTTTCGTGGTGGAAACCCGGCTTTAGATATGTGAAACCTTGCCAACAAGCGTGGCGGCTTCTGTCACCTATGTTATGTGATTCATCTATACTATAATAAAACTCAAAGGGCAAATTTACTGTACATTGAATATTTTTTAAAAATTTTGATTAGGGGGCACTTCAATAACGTGTTAGAGCACAAACATTTTTTTTTTAGAATTATTGTCTGTCTGTCTGTCTGTTTGTCTGTCCGGGCATCACATGAAAACCCTTGAACGGATTTCGATGAAAATTGGTAGAGTTTTTACTAGTACTCCGGGTCATATTTTAGGATACTTTTTATCCCGAAAAGTTGAAAGGTTTCCCTGGGAAATGGGATGAAAGTTTGTATGGAATATTTATAAAACATTAACCGATTTGCTTCAAATTTGCCACAAATGTTCCTTGCTTAAATTGATGGAACATATATTTTCCAGTTTTTAAAAATTTTGCAAAAAAAAAAGAAAAAAAATACAAATTAATGTGAATATTGCTTATTTTTTAATACCCGCTTTTGGAGGAATCCTTTGTGATTTTATCGTGGCTTTCAGTAGGTATATAAATTACTAAATATAAGTAGTTCAATATAAATTCACCGTTTTTTAAATTTCCTTCTGCAAGAGGTACAAATAAGGTAAAACATAGTTTCCGTATGCGAAGCTGCGGGCAACAGCTAGTCTCCTATTAAACCTTTGGCCATCGCTGCTACTGATGCAAAGTTAGTGCATTTGCTCGGGTTTTCTTTCAAGAACGTGTCTGAGTACTAGCGGTAAGATTGCCTGTTGTGTATTTTCTGTATTGTATTGTATATTTGGCTAATAAACGGAAATTAGAATCATCCTTTACCTAGACCGTGACAAGTTTAATCAGCATTTTATCGTATATGTCATCATCCCACATACTAAAACACTTTCGATATGATATCGCTAAATCCATATTCATTGTTTCTATCCATCCAAATATGAAGTACATGTATAGGTACATTGAAAAAGCCCAGCAGCTTATCTTTTTCACAACAACGTATAGATCACTGCTTTCAACTAAGTCAACATTACTTATGCTAGTAGCCTGTTAGTATAATAGCCAGTTACTTTCTATTTTTTTCATATACCTACTTACGGCAATACTTACGGCAAAAGCCGACAAAAACACGTGCCAACTGATGGTATGTTACCACTTGTCACCGTTGTTCCTGTATACCATGACAGAGACATGAAAACAGGTGCCGATCAAGAAATTCGTGGAGAATTTACTTTATGACTGACTCTGGCATCGAGTAATGATAAATAGTGGAAGGCAGGGTACGCACAAGGGTTCAATAGTTCAGAAAGATGCAAAACATAATATTTTTTGAGGTCGTTGCTGACAAATATACAGCTCTGTTATTTGTTTACAAGCAAATCATCGTGTAGTCATCCGAAAACAAACAGTTATAAAAGAAAAATTATAAACATGTTTCTTACTAAAACTTGGTGTAAAGTAGGTATGTATGTATGGGTATAACTACTTGGTTGTTTCTAACAACAGTCAATTTAATTTAATCAGGTTGTTATTGTAATCGGGAAGTTTTAAAATGCATGTTTATTTTAATTTTTTATTGGGAGTTTTGTTTAATTTAAGTAATTATTTTAATATTTTTAACGAATAATTAAAATAAATATTTGGCATAGTTGGTAACAAAAAAAAGGCATGTGAATTGTTTTTTAATTTGAATTATGCGTGTTTTAGTGGGATTTTGTTCTTGTTGGCAATATTTTACATCGTTAACCAACTTAACATTAACGGATTCAGCAAGAGAACAAAGTAAGTTAATACAAAATACTTTTTAGTAACTTACATATTTCAAACAAAAATCATAAGTTAATCCAATTATAGCTGACGGCTTTGGCTTGGCGGCTTTGACTACTTAATTATTTGACTACTATTTTTTTTAAATAAAATATACCCTTTAAACGAGCAAACCTATCGTCGCCCCTTCGTAAAGTAGAGCAACACCTAGGCGCAGTGTTACCAGATTAAAATTATACACTACCGTGTTGACAGGTTAGAAATACCGTGTATCAGATCCAAATTACCATGTATAGATTTAAAAAATACCATGTAAATTACCGTGCAAAATAAAGAGAAAATGCTATGATTTTTCGATATTTTTTATTTAAAATTCAATCAGTCAATCAAAAGTCATTTTCTCCCCCCCCAGCGTCATCTCAAAATTCCCCTCTTTCCCCATAAGACTATGTCTAAGCAGTAATTTATTTAAGTAATTATATGTAAAAAGAAGCTCACCAGGAAAAATTGAATTAATTCATCAATTCAATCAATGATCTTCTAAATACATTACAAAAAAAATCCCCCTAGAAAATTCCTCTAAAAAAAGGTAACTCTTGAAACATGCGTCAAAAAATTGTACCTCTAGTGAGCCCCTAAAAATACACATCTTCATCTAACTTACCCCCAAATTTAGGTGGAAAACCCACAAGCTGGATTTTCGTTTCGTTTTACGTATCTTTTTTTAATAAAATTAATCCTTCTGAATAATTATTTATATAATATTGACTGTCAAGGTAATTCATAATTAAAAATACCGTAGAAAAGTACACGGTAGTGAAACATTACCGTAGACCGTGTTTTAGCCAAAAATACCGTGCATCTACGGTAATTACCGTGTACCTGGTAACACTGCCTAGGCGTAACCAATGCGGTGCCGACCATGAAAGAAAATAAGGAATTGCCTCTCAAGCTCCCAGCCGGACATGACGAGTCGTTTTGGGGCTAACTCAAGCAAGACGATTATAGCTAGCCAGGCTGGCTTCATGGAAAGGTAATAATAGCAAAAATAAATAAATGATATGGATATCTAAAAATAATATAATCCTCACGTAGGACCCTGGTCCCTGCCAACAAGCCAGCCGGCCTCTCTCTGTTAAACCACATTTGTAACCCATATAATATAATATTGAGATACTATGTTTTATAGGACATATGCATAGTGAGTACATATTTGGCGACTGCAAACGCAAAGATAAAACTTTAGTTGCGCAGGATCATAAGGATCACACAGAAGTTCGAGGAAAAATTATCATAAGGGTGAGTATATAAAAGGTTGCTGCAAGTATTGCATATCCATGAGATCGAATTACGCCGCCACATGTATCTACAAATATTGAATATTACGCTAACAGTTATAAT
Organism: Thymelicus sylvestris; assembly: GCA_911387775.1. NCBI lineage: Eukaryota > Metazoa > Arthropoda > Insecta > Lepidoptera > Hesperiidae > Thymelicus > Thymelicus sylvestris. Next base: position 6,648,344 of record OU426886.1, read on the forward strand.
TTTATTATCTTAAAGTTAGTTAAAAATATATTATAGATGCTCAGATCTGGGACTTTAAGTAGCAAACTTAGATACCACATTTCTGAAAAAAAACATGATATATTTAAATTATATATTAGTCGTTCGTATTTAGTCGTCAATTAAACGAATACAGGATGCTTTGCTATGTGTAATCGTTTATGTATGTTGTATGTAAATAATTTATGTATGTATAACTTATTTTTTTTCAGGGTTGGTTGGATGTGCCAAGGATTCCAACTTGCATTATTCTTAGAGGCACATCGTACGAAGAGGATTTTTTGCGCACTACTCCCTTTAAATTTCAAATGTGTGTACCCCGTGTTACCTACTGCGTAATGAAGGCACGATTCAAATATTACTACTATGAGTGGTATATTCCTAATGATATGTTTGGTGATATGATTTGGGATATTTACTTTTATATAACCTACTAATTAAATGAAATTCTTTTAAACGTTTTTTTAAAACACGCTGAATGTACATTTTTTTGGCCGTTGTCGGAAAGAAATCTTTATTCGTTTACGTCATTCACTCTGTTTGCAACATGAATAAAATTGCTCCTGGTCCAGCTGCTTCGTTCTACTCACGTAAAACATATATTTATGTGTCAATTTATATATCAGAAGCCAACAAAACACGTGCCTGATGGTATGTGGTCACCGTTGTTCCTGTACACCATGGCAGAGGCATGAATAGTGTCAATATAGAGGCTTTTCAGGAACCGACTGGGAAATGCATGGAGACTACAATCAAGTGATGATAATTTATAGATACAGGGATACAATATTGGTATTGCTTTTTCTATAGTTCACAAATATTTAATTTTCGTGTTGCCATGTGAGTATAATAATTATACGATACACTTAGTTATTATCAAATACAAAATTCCAACTACAAGCAAGGAAGAAATAATAGTACTTATAATCTACAAGTAAAGTTACAAAATAAGTTACTGTTGTTGTTTTGTTGTTATCAAGTTACTGTTTTCTTTAGAAATAGTGTTCTAGCTCTAGTAGTAAATATATGAATTCATTATAAAATACCTAATATAAATATTTAAATAAATTGACCAGAAAAAATACACGGATAAAGTAATAAAAATATTTTTAATTACTTGAACACAATTCTCGATTGTAAATTTATTCACAACACTTTTGTCTAAACTTTAATCTAAAAATGTCTAAGTATTGAATTCTATAGTATTTATTTACAGTTGCTTTCACTAACTTTGCTAATCAGTTTTATTTGGAACAAAATTGATAGATGATTGCAATATGTAAGCTTTTCTCATAAGATAGAAAATACTAAATATTTACTAGTCTTATCATTTGCGAATTAAACACTTCAAAAAACTCAATTTGTATTGGTTCATCCAATGTGTGTACAGTAAAATAACACAAGCGCACACGCACTTTATACAGTACTAGCGCTCTTCAGTAAGGCAGACGAATCTTTATAATATTAAATTCAATGTGGCAAAATTAACCGGGTTTTTTAAAGAAAATATTTTTTTTACACAAATCCTAATATACTATAAAATAAATATGTAGTACCTATGTACTAAACTAACAATGGTTCATTACAATACAATCACTTTGTTTGTTATAATCTTTTTTCAATTTGTTTGTTTGACGGTTTTAATTTTGTTAAAAATAAATCATAAAAAAAACTAATACATCTCAAAGAACACACAAAACTTTGCTTACTTCCACATGATTCAATCTAGGTACACTAGCTGGTAATAGTTTTACTTAAATAAATACCGTCTAATGTTGTCATTTAAAAAAAACTTAATTTTAAACTTTTTCTTTGCCTTATGTGAGTATCATAAGCTGCTACATAAAATTAAATATTTAATTTGTTAAGGCGATGGTCACTGTCGTTTAATCTATTCGGATGCGTCTGATTTAAGTCCTCCCGAAGGCAGTGGAGGGGGAGGAACGTTAGGTATAGCAGGGTCCTTCGAGGAATAGTTTAGAACATTCAAATCACTAGGTTCCGAAGGTGGACTTTGGGACTGCTGCTGATTAGATGGCACAGGGGAAGGCGTGGAGCTTTCAGGCTTGCTCACGAGAACAGGGGCACTGTGTGCTAGAACACTGGGGAAAGGGCGATAGAAAGGCAAACTTGAATAAGGATTAAAAGCAAATGGATCGTAAGGATCGTAGAACCGTAATCCTGGATACGCATAGGGAAATGATCCAAAGTGCGTAAAATCATAGGTGGGTCCAAGGCGGCCAATAGGCACTACTTGAGGTGGTAATCCAAATTCATTTAGCGGTATTGGTGATTCTGTTTTAGGAGGCTCAGGAGGCGCAGAGGTAGGGTTTGCTTTTTCAGAATTTGGCTGCGGCGTAGCTTCTTCAGCGGGTTGCGGAGCTTCTGTTGAGGATTCGCCTTCTTTAGAGGGTTCTGATGAAGGCGACTGTGGCGCTGGCGTTGAAACTGGATTTGGGCTCTTTGGTAGTAACCCCGTCACGGGAAGGATGCTCTGAAAATTTTAAGTTTAATTCTTATTTAACACATTTTCTTTATACCTATTTAATTCGTCTATGTAAGTTTAAAGCTAGTAAATTTTTTAAGTTGTTTCATCGAGTAGTAACAAACTCGAATCGGACAAAATAGGCACTTAAGGAAGGTTTAATACCTATGTCAAAATTTATTTACAATTACATAATTTTAAACTTAGCTCGAAGGCTAACAGCATACGTAAAATATAGATTCGAGTGAGATCACTGATAGATTACTTCGTAAGTACCCGGAAAACGCGCACTCATAACGTAGAGCCAAGCGCTCAAATTGGCCCTCGGGCCAATGCGATTCAGAAGATATTTAATAAATGGGACAATGCCTATGCTAAACACACGAAGATTCTAGGAGTTTTAAAAGATGCTGGTACTTTTTGATTGTACAAAAAAATTGTGTGAAACCATTGAGTAACTTACATTGCCGACAGGGTAGTCACCGTAGTAAACCGTGTGGAAGGGAAACGGGAATGTATTGTGTAGAACGGGCTGGTACACCGGGTACGCTTTGCTTGGCTCAAGGTTTTGGTTAGAGGTGATCAGCGCATTGTACACTTTCGGTATTCTTCCCGGCGCTGGGTCAGCTAGCCCTGCAGCCAGTAGGATGGCGAGGCACTGGAATTGTAAAAAGTGAGCGATTAAATCTTTTACCTATTTTAAATTATTTTATTCCTTTAGCATTGTCGTTCACTGGGCTTTTGGGCCCAGATAAACACTGCTGGCACTCTTACGCTTAACGTGCTAGCTTTCTCCTTCTTGAATCAAGCGTGGAATGTGTTTTTGTATTAATAGCCGAGAAACAAACCTACACACAACTAAGATCAATTAACCTGGAATTTTTGCGCGATATCTAGTACCTATTGATAGTAGTGGTATGTTATTATAATAGTATGTAATTTCCTCGGATCTCAACGCAAACCAGTTTTATGAATGATATTATTAGACTGCAATTAGGAATAACCTTCAACACCAGTAGTATTTACACTGGATCACAAAGCCAAAGCAAACAATGCCGGGATTAGAGTTAGTAATCCATACATTTAGTGAAATAAAGTATTTACCATCAAAAGTATCAAATACACTTCCCTTTAAATACAATAAAACGTAAAATATATGAAAGGAAACATTAGTTAAATGAATCCAGAAAAAATGCTGAATAATTAGGCAATATGCAGAAATTTATTCATCATTAAAATGCGATTATAATCTTCTGTGTTAAGATTCAGTGATAAATGTTCAGTTTAACTTCAATAACTCGCGGGTCATTGCCAAGTAGTGTTGCGAAACTTGTCTTACATAACACAGTTCATAGGATTAGTATTTTAATCTTCTGAGTATTAGACACACACACACACACACACACACACACACACACAGATTAAAGAACTAAATACAATCAACCAAGGCGTCTATCAAGGTAAAGTCTGTGGCTTGAAGGCGTACCCTAATCTCCAAAAGCATTTGGGAATTAAATATCATTTAATAATTACCCTACGTTTCATTTGGAATGACAATCAAACAAATTGATTACTGCATGATTTTATACATTAGAATAGCCGTATGTGTTATACGAGTATTGGTTATAATAAAGTCTGGGCCCCTAGCTGTTGGTACCTAAGCTCGGTAAAAACTAGTAAGCTGGGTTAGCTGGCAGTAACGCTTTTGCCGAACAGATAAGACAAGAAGAAAGAGGCTCCATCCCTCGTCATCGATAGTTGAATAAGTGACCGCTAGTGGCAAAAATTTCTTGTGTGTTTCCGTGTTCGGAAGGCACGTAAAGCCGTCGGTCCTGGTTGGTATCGTAAGATAACAGTAGTTACCAATGTCGAAGCCCTTAGAGAACGAGTAGCTTAAATTTTTCAGGATAATACTCGTATAAATAAAGATCTTGGCTATGTCGGTATGTTTTTATTTTTTTCTTAATTTGTGTTTTATTTGGTTTGCTCGACGTCTAAAAACGATCATTTTTATCGGTTTAATTAATTTATTAATTTATTAAAAAAAACAAACATACCGAGATGGCAGTCGTAGTGATGTATTGTTTTCCAAAAAATATTTGCTTTAATGTTAATATCCATATAATATTATTTGTCTAAGCTTCTATGTAAAGAAGGTTGTTTTATGTATTTAGGTGCGTAATTGTTAATGGTGCTTAAATACCCATTGAACTGGATGTTGTTCTCATGCGCATGCGCCGATTGCGAAACTGAGTAGGTATATAGACAGAGCTAGGTCACAGCACTTACAGGCCACAGCTGTACGACGGAACAATCTTGTGATAATATTATTCCACGAACGTTTTTACGCTATGTAAGTAGTTCTGTACTTCTCTCAATAAGTTTTAAGGTATTATTAAACTGAACAAATCAAAATCGTTATGTAATGTCTATTTGATTTTATAGATTTTATTTATGGGGAAGGGGGACAACAGATTTAGAAAATTTAGTGCAACAGATTTTTGTGCCATGCAGCGTTAAGTCTATTGAGTTTGGGGACTACTATGGGGTATAGTGTGGGGTATCGTTTAAAAGGTCTTCAAAAATATTACGGGTCTGCTAAGACCATTTTTCGATTCAGGGGGCTATTTGCCAAATATTCGGCTTTAAAGTGCTCTAATTAAGAGTCAAATGTCTTCCCTTGCCAACTTCATGATAGGTTTCGGACACATCAAAACTTTCAGTACTTACTTTTCATGGGTAGGTATATGATAAAAAAAGGAAAACTATCACGGCTAGGGTAGCTTAAGTTAATCCACGGAACTCTACATTGCGCGTGGCCTGACACACACTTGGCCAGTTGTATTTATGACTTGACTTCTTTTGCATCCAAAAAAAATACAATAAAAAAATATAAGAGAACAACAAGACATTATCACTAATTGAATTTTCTTAATTATTAATATTCACGTTACGAAATACTTAATACTTTAAAATAATTATTTTGAAAACTTACGAAAGAACTCAACGGTAATTGCTTTACCGAACCATCCATAAAGTTATTCCGAAATTAAAAAATGTTCTAATCATACCTACCTAACCTAATGTAATATCATATTAATGACCTAATATTATTATAATTTCTTAAATACTGATAATTACTTTGCTAGTGTATTTTCGCATGATTATTTTAATATTATACTTAATTTTAATCATCTAAGTTTACCTATTCATTAGGCATAGGCAATATGGCAAATGTAGGCTACAATACGGCCGATTTCCAAAGCGAATTGACTCCACAACATATGAGAAACGGGAAGTTCTTTAGCATACAAAAATGCTTACAATTAGGTACGTACTAAAACGTTTTAACACTCGCAATTAATACAAAATTAATTAGATCCTGCAATAACACGCGGTAGTTTCTCATTATGCAAATGATATTGCTCAATGAAAGAAATATTAAAAGAATCCTTGCGTTTATACGAGTTGAGTACACACACTAATACAATAAGTAGTAGAGTATTGTAGTGTGATGTGTGTGTAGTTTTAAGTTATTAGTGTGTCTGTCCAAGGCTGATTGATTTCCGGTCTTCTGTATTAAGCGATCAGCAAAAATTATTGAGTGCCGTTAGAAAAGAAGTGATACTGCAATTAAAGTAGGTGCAGTATCCTCATGTAGTTCATTGGATGTATCATAATTATGATTTGAAAAGAATGACTCAAGGAATTCGCCGTAGTACAACATTTGACTGCAGCCGGTGCTAACCATTAATCCGAGCTACATAGTTAGTAAGGTAGAGTAGTTAGTAAAGGAGGCCAAAGAGATCAAATTATCTATCTTAAATTAAAATATAAAAAACCCCCGACTGTTTTATTAACACTAAACCTAGGTAAGAACCAGTAAGAGTAAGAACACTTGATTATGTCACCTTTTATCTATTAACTAGCTGTGTCCGGCGGTTTCACTCGCGTTTATTTGTGGAAAAAACTAACTACTAAAATGTATGATGTTATATAGCCTTCCTGGGTAAATGGACTATCCAACACAAAAAAAAAATCCAATTCGAACCAGTAGTTCCTGAGATTAGCGCGTTCAACCAAACAAACAAACTCTTCAGCTTTATAATATTAGTATAGATTACTCTATTTTTATGTTAATTGGGATAATTTATTTTGGAAGAGCCCGATTCATTAGACGTAAGATCGACATTTCTCTACTACATAACATTATTGATATTGTGTAACATAAATTATTACAATACATATTGATTTTCCGGAACAAAATAACATGTTAAGTAATACATAATTATGAGGAATAGTAAATTTCTATAAAAATAACCGAAAAAATAATGATCGCCCGTGGACATTAGTGATACCAGAGGATCTGAGACCAGAGGTATAATCGAAGCGTTGCCGGACAAAAAAGAAGCACCCGCATTATTTTTGACAGTTCGAAAAAAAAATAGAATAAAAATAAAAATCACTATTAAAAAATAATCTCCAGTCCGGTATAATTTTTCCACGATTTCCTTTAGTCAAGTACTGATTTTTATGTAAAAAAATAAAATTAATACGAACTATTGTTGTAAATCGGTGATGATTCACATTGTATGTTCTCTATAGACTTCAAAATGGCTGCATCAATTTTTATTAAATTTTTAGGCAATTTTCAGATTATCACAGCGGGTGATTTTGTGAAGTTTGATCTGATGATTTTGCGATCGGTTAAACATTTTTTTGTTTCATTATTACTGCACGTGCCAAGTGGTCGCTACTATAATAGTTAATAGATGTTATGGTTAGTACCAGACAAGTTTCATCTAGTTAATTCTCAGTCAAGCAATTAGGTATAAATATGTATGCATTTGCTTCGGTATAGCATATGCATGCAACGTAGGAAAGACAAACTGCATATTTTCCTTCGCACAAAAGGACTTTGATGCATAAATAAATCAAGTAGTTTTATGTACAGTGTATTTACTTAATGATACTTGGTTATCATACTTTTATAGTAGGTAGATTCGCAGCAAATTATAAAAGATATATCGTATATAAGCTTTTACCAATATCCAACTGGGAGCCCTAATGCTTAAGTCCATAAATTAACCATCTTACTACCACATTAATTAACATTATCAAATGTATCTGTCCGTACAACAAAGTCAACAAATCGATAAACTGCAAAACATACAGAATTACAGACACATGCAAAGTTCAAGGAAAGGTCCGTCGCGTGAAATTTAAAAGCGTTATAGGTCTAGAGCTGTAACAAGTTGTATCGTGACCGGTGTCCGGCTGCGATACGGAACACTCGGCAATGTCGGCTGGTGTCAAGTAGCTTGGTCACTTGGCCGTTTGGCCACTTGGCCACGCGCCACGCCTTCTCAAGGTCCAAGAAATGGAACGCAAAAAGTAGCGGCCAGTAAGGCCGAATTAGCTGACATTCAACTGCGGAACAAAGCCTGTTAGCTGTTAGTTGTTTCTATTATCATTGTTGTTAATAATACTTATTTTTATTTTAACGATACTTCTTAGAAACAGATAGTTGGCTGAAATAAAATAATTGCCAATTTCTTATTTTGTTTTTATTATCACACACAAAACGCTCATAGTCCAGCAGCGGCTTGTCACGATCCTAAGTGGCGGTCAGTAGTTGCATGGGTTGCCGTTAGCGAATATATTTTGTTGAGTGCTTCCGTGCTTCAGATAGCACAAAATGTCTTAGGCCCTGGTTGTTATCGTAAGGTAACTGTCGTTTAGCCATGTGGGAGGCGCTCGGGCGGCATGAAAACTTCCGACACTTGGATTATTTTACCTAACCTAACTTAACCCTAACTCCCCAATCCACGCTGGAGCAGCGTGGATCATTAGTCTCTAGGCATCTTCAAGATAAAAGACCTGTGTTCTGTAGTGCCGTTACCGTTTAAAAGCAAACACACAGACTCTCCCAGAGGTAGAGTCGAGTTTTTATGGGTTGCAAAAGTGAACAATATTCTTATAGGTAAGTATCATTCTAGATTTGAATTTAGGATGTTTCGTTTGTGTGTCAAGTTACAACATCGAATCTAAACGAGAGAAATGATACAAGGTAGGTACGAGTTATAGCTACAACGTTGATAGTGCAGTCGCAGCATAACTCATTTTTTCACCATTTAATTACGTATTGTCATTTTGCGCACTGTCTTAGATCTTAGTTTGATCTTAGTGTTTCTATACCAAGTTATAGATAAACGGCTAGATGTTTTCCTACTCACAGTTACATAGAGCATTCATTACTACTATATTTTTTAGGAAACTCATGTTTAAGCAGTCTTTTCTTAAAAATAACCATAAGAATGAATTTCACACGAGTTTTTAGCTCCATGTCGGAAACAATTTCCGTCATAGAAACTGAATTATAAATTTTTACACGTCTGATCCATGAATGAGGAGCCACCCACTTGTGTAACGTTCAGATTAGCCTTCTTTCCTTTCTGTTTAACATTATTTTCCGTAATAAACTATCAGTCTTATATTTATACGTATGTACTTAAAACAATAGGTAGGCCCATAATATTTTTTTAAAGTTGCCCTTTTTCATTTCGTTAAAGAGAGTGAGTCTCTCTCTAGGCACCGAGGTTGGTAAACGAGATCAGACAAAGAATATCAGTTGACAAGTCGAGGCGCCATAAAATTATTCACTACTTACAAAAACAGCAAACGTAGTAAAGAAAGCTTGTCACAGTACAAAGATCAGAATTCAAAAAAATAAATGTCGCAACATTTGCACAGAGGGTCGTGCATCATTGTGCATTCTCTGTGCAGCACGGAGGTCAGTGACCCGCTTCGGCGACCTGCATCTAAAAGGCTGATGAAGTTAAGCTATGCATTCTCTCTATCAGGCCTAGGATGATTAGGTATATTGCGGGTCTATTGTATACCTAATAGGTAACTATTAACAGGGCAGTCAGTACCTAGAAGAGCAAATAGATTCAAGCAAAACGATGAATTTTTTATTATTTTTAGTAGATAAACAAACTTTTAACCCCCATTTTGGGATATGAATTTTCAAAAATTCTTTTTAATCTTGGGGGAGCTCGAAGCATGATATCTAGGTACTTTGTACAAAATTTCTTTATTTTTTTAAAGGTCCTTCCTTATGTTAATAAATAATAGTATAATCTGGGTCTACTGGTTTAGGTTATGCGTTTGTCTCATATCTGACAGCCAGTTAGTATTTTATTAAGAGCTTAAATGGAATAAATAATGATTATATAAAATTAAATATTCAGGTCAGTATACTTAGCACGAAACTTTTTCACTGCGAAGGATGTCCGGAAATAACAGAAAATTCCTTTATAATGTCTATAATATTAGAAAAGTCTAAACAGTTCCAAATTTTAATAGGGAAAACCTGATGACATTAAAAAAACAAAATGAATATCTACCCCAGCTGGGAATCGAATCCGAGACCACGGGGCCGTCACTACCAAGTAGGGTACAGGGTCGTAAAAACTTTGTCGGGCCGAGGACTGTGTAAAATTACCCATGTAGTAAATAAATACTATGGCTTATTCATTATTGCAATGATGTTAGTTTTTAACTGTAATTATTTTGTAGCAAAGTTATAAAACCATTAGCTAACTACTATTTAAACACAGCTGCGAACTAAATCTCAAGTTATAAAATAAAGGTCATATTAATTTTGTTGTATAAATGTGCAGATTTTAGTACGTTTAAGTGTGTCTCGCTTGCCACGTGTTTACAGACAGAGACCAATATTTTTACTTGTATTATGGGGTGCATTATGAAGAACACAACTTTTTCAACTTTTCAAACCACTTATCTCAGAAATGACGATTGTTACAACTAAAAGCGATTTTTTATAGATAATTGCGCAACTTTTGTCTACCAATTTTATGATAAAACTTACCGTTTGGCTGAAAAATGCTGAAATTTGCAGACGTGGGATCAATGGGCATTTTCCACATTTCATTATAACGGTGTTCCCAACATTTATACCAACTTTCAGTTTCATGCGACTTAATTTAAGCTCTAATGTCTATTTTTACTGGACTATAAACAACAGCAATGAGGAAAACAAAAGTAAATCAAAGATAATAAACGAAAAATTACAGTAAATAAGTTAGTCAGTAGTTATCAAAAACCTGGAGGGGAACGTCACTGAAACTGAAACATGTAAGAAACATTTCGAAGTTGATCCTGGCCAGAAATATTAATAACCAATACATATATGTTATATGTTCAATACATGTCATAATGTCCGTGATGAAACCAATCCACTCTAGAGCAGTGGAGTATGCTCTGGGTTTTCTCAAGAGGAGAGACGTGCCCAGTAATGGACCGTCGATGAGTTGAAGGTGATATCGGATTTAAATAGAGTGAAGAAGAGAACAGGGGAAACTATCTTACGACACGACACGACAAATTACTTTCGATCCAAGGATTGAAAAAGATCCTTTTACAACTATACAAATAATAAAACTTTTAAAGTGGCTTCGGATCTACAGCCCTATGTAATCCGACGGATACAAGTGTACCAGGAGCACAAAGACCGACCTCATAGTACGGTCTATTAAGCCTTAACAATACCTTAAAATGTCAAATCGCCAATTTAGGCTTTGTCACTGTCGACATTACTGATGATCGACGACCGGTAATGGCCGATGATAAATATTTGACAACATGAGTGAGTGGGTCTATATAAGGGATTCCAAATGGTTACAAAAGTTTGATGACTTCATGGGAATATTACGTAGCAGACATGCCACATCATAGGATATCTCACTTTGAAATTTTATTTTTACTCAGGTACAAGGCAGGTATAAGATTTAAATGTCATCTTAATATTAAGTTATTTTTAGACGCTTTTGTTGCAATAAAATACTAAATTATTACTTATTTTTTCAACGGTATTAAAGTGACATCTGTGATTTGAAGGTTGTTCCACCTAGCTTTTGTTCTTGTGATATAGGATTAGCAATGAGTAATAATAATAATGCAATAAATTGTAAGTTTTAAATAAAGGTCAAGTTAACATAAATCGAAATATTATCAAGATAAGCTATAGCGTCAATAGTGACCGCGAAAGTAAACTGTAAAATATAGCGCAGTAACTTAGTGAAAGCCTCTCCTACTCTGAACTTGAAAAACCCACACTTGACTTGACTCACATCAATTACACATGGAAAAACCGAAAAATTTGGATGGAGGTGAAAAATTTGTGAGTTTACAAAGAAAGTAGACCAAAAATCAAACAATTCTGCGATAAAATGTGGCTGGTCGAGAATTGAATCCAGGGCCCAGTAGAATTTCAGGATCGTTTAAACGACTTTATTGATGAGTAGTAAAAGACAGTTCACCGGAAATGATAGGTACTAATTCCATGTTAATTTTCTTCTTACTCATCAGATATCAAGCATATTTTCGGTTTATATGTATGAAACTCATTATTATTATTTCTCGTGTGGGTAATATGCCACAAAAATAAGATGGAATATTCGTATTACGTTTCTCGACGTAAAAAAAAATTACAAACTAAATATCATAAGATTTCCAAATAATTAACATCGCATGATCATAGTGTTACCTCTGCAGCTTACGCACATTGCTGCATCTTGCACCCATACGATACATTCTGGATTTTATACCACTCTACATGTCTCTCTACCATTTTCATCTAAAATCTCAGGTACTTTATGATACTGTTAGATAAGTGAACATTAAAATTATTAGCTTATAAGTTATGTTAAATTGCGCTTTATATAAGTAACAAAGCTAAATTTATAATCTGGAATGACTAATAATAATTTTGGCGCGGAAACAGTTGTGATACTATTGTTACGAAATACGTACCAAATATTTATGTAGGTAGGTAGCGTAATTTAAGATATTATGACAATGAATAAACTTAGTAACAAATCAGTTCAAGTGATGCACCTATTTCATTTGGTCCTTAGTAAGAACATCTAGTCAGTGCAGGAAAACTGCACTTCACGAACAACAACAGGAACAATTATTACAATAGGAGAACTTGACAAGAAACATTCTTCTTACAATAAACAGTATCAACAATATATGTAAGAATAACTCAATGCCTAAGTGAGTAAAAAGTAAGTATAAAAGGGCATGAAGGTATCTAATCGTGACATAAACGAATGTAATCATAACAAAGAGGTTGTATAATAGATAAAGAGAACGAACGAAAGAACGAACAGTTTTTATCAAAAAAACTATCGTTTGTGATTTAAATTAAAGTCATTAGTTTTAATCATGATACAAAAATTATACATGTAGGAAGGTATATAATAACTATTATGATATAATATTTTATTTGTTTATTAAGTGAGAAACTTCATAAACAAGTTCAAAGGTGTATTTTCGTTGCGCTAACACGTGGAGAAGCATCAACCACCTTGATAAATTATTCCGTGATATTACAAATCGGACGTTAGGCAATAGTATGTTAAGTTGTAGTAAAGTTTGGAACTCACAGTATTGCGGAGGAGTGTCGTAGCCATGCTGCGCGCGCGTCGGCGAGTGGCTGAGTGGCGGCAGCGCCCGCGCACCTCGCTCAGCACCAACGAACTAACCTTAGCTGGAAACGATTGCTTTCAGAATATTTTTCCTTGTGTTCCTAGAAGCAGCGTCATATCCCTTTCGTTGTGTAGGCCTTGTTAACCGCCCACGCGTTTTTAATTGGCGATATTTTTATGCTGTTTACATAGTTAGTGCGGGTACATGACGTATGCCAGTATGCTTGATTTGTGTTGGCTGCTAAATGATAAAATTTACTATGTATGTAGGTATGCCTATAAGTATTCGTAGTGGATTGATTTTTCCTTTTAATTTGAATCGTTTTTAAATAGAATGCTTTTAAAAGTATTCTTTTAATATTAACTGTTTTTATAGTTTTATTACTTTGCTTTTGTTAAAAAGAAAGTTGATATTTTTGTTTGAAACATAGGTCAATAATGATAATTATGATTTCAATGAATAAAGTCTGATTTTGCATGTATTCAATGTTTTATACAAAATTTACTTATTCAAAAGCGGGGTACTCCACACCCCACGCGACTACTTACGTAAGTTTTTAGGCGCGCTTAATAAAGGGTTAAGTAAGTTGCTCTGTGTGACCATGTTTTTGTTAATAGTGAACAAAAAGCGTTACAGTGTCATTAATATCCGTTGTTAATATCGTAGAGTAGCGAATAAAAATAGTTAGAGATTAACATGAAACATGAATGAGAGATAAACATCCGGTAGAAAGTCACATTAAAAACGTGAGTTATCTGTTCACCTGACCTACGTTCAAACTATACATAAATAAAATAAACTTTTCATAGTGAGTGTAAACTGTAAAGTTTATGAGAAAAGTGGATGTCTGACTTCGAGAGTATTTAATACGCATAATGTCCCATAACCATGACATTGTTCTCATTGTGTACCTTAGTGTTGTGCTTCCAGCAACTTTATCTCCGTAAGCGTCCTTGCGGGCGAATGCAGCGGCCGGCGTGCTTTGTCCCACTTCACTGATAAGCTCCTAGATACAATTATCCCCATTTCGGCAGGTGCAACCCACATACGAACTCAAAAGTTCAAAACTAACATTGAATATGTGACTTGAACGTGTTATAATTATCTTGATTTGAGAATGTTTAAATGCTTATATTATTTTATTAAATCCCGTCTCCCATTTTTATGGTTCCGTAGTCAAAACCGCCCGTACGCAAATTAATTTTTTTTCACGTGCAATCCCATATATTGGGTAAGCCTTTGATCCTTTTAAAAATATTTGGGCTTTGCTGCGACCATTATCAGCAATATGTCTGACAAGACATTTTCGTTGGAATAAGGCGAAGGAAGGGACCCCTGCCAGCGCCCAGCTAAATGGTTGGTGTTGTACATGTGAAAAAAATTCACGGTATTCTAATTGACATAGCACCTACGGCATGGTGAATTCAAAAGCAAACTATCACGGCCGGGTAGGGTAAACAAGTTTACGAGTAATAATATAATCGATCAACTTGCGATACGGAACCCTACAATGCACGTAGCCTGGCACGCTGACCGGTTTCTATAATTCACAAAATAAGAAAAACAGTACAGTACAGTACTTTTTGTAACCAATTATATACGTGTACATGAACAATTAAATAAAATAAATAAATAAAATACAGTATTATTAAATTGTTTGTGTAGGGCATTTTAACAATTTTGATATTTTTTCCTCATGTTAATTTCTAGAAAATAGAATGTGACACACGTGTACCTACGCAATCTAAAATAAAGGTTTTTCTTCGGACACACACCTGTAATCTATGAGTCGCAAAGTAGGTATAAAGGCCCTCGCCGACAACGACTTTTTGTAGCGATGCAGTAGCGATGCTGTCGCGCGTCCGCATCGATACAGTGGCGAAGCGGTCGCCAGCTGTGTGCCCTCGCCCACGGGCTCAGATTCAGTCGCGATACAAACGCGATACAATCGCGCTTCTGTCGCGATTCAGTAACGGCACCATGGTAACTGCGATCGCTACAGTTGCAAGATACCGATGTCGTCCGACACGGTCGCGCGTTGCATCGATACAGTCGCGATATTGTAGCGCGTTAGTAGCGCGTTGGCATCGCTTCTGTAGCGCGTTGCAAATGCGACTAACAAGCGTTAGTAGCGATGCTGTTGCGCGTTCATGAAACGCGCGACAGCATCGCTACAAAAGGTCGTCGTCGGCGAGGGCCCTAAGTTATTCATCCTTGACCTAAATGTTACGTACCAATATTCAACAGAATACCCTTTAATAGGTAAGTATATTATAATTACCTGTGCTGGTTTAACAAAAAACAGTAATCTTGTATGTCTTTTAAATGACACTATTAAGAATCACGACAAAAAATTATCCGATCTAAATGTTCCTGCTCGCATGACACGTACCTACTTAGTTACTTTTGAAATGACACACACCCATTAAAAGACATTAACGAGGCAGGTAAAAGTGCAGTTGGTAACCTACCGAGGTCAAAAAAGTAAACAATTATAATTTTATTATTAATGAGAGTGACCCTGCTGAGGGGTCCCGGGTGCGTATTTCCTTTTACGTGTTCAATACGAGGCAGTACTACATAGAAACTACGGAATGGGATAGTCATGTGATTCATGTTACAGATAAAATAAGAATTAATAAATATGATGAATTAATGAAATAATGAAGTGAAATAGTGAAAAACTACTTTTTATTAGCTAACGATGGTAAAATGGATGGTTGCATAAAAATATATTTTATAATTTTAGGTTGAAAGGCTTCTCTGCACGATATGATGCGATGCATATTAATAAACAAAGAACAAAGCAATACACGTCTTGCAGTCGCGCAATAAACTCTGTTTCGATCGCAGTATCGAAAAGCCAGTAGTATTAGTAGTGATACTATTTTTATCATGACACTGCTATAACACTTTACAAAAAGTAAATTCATTTCTATCGTTAGGAGAGATATCCTGAAATTTTTTTTCAAGATTTTATTTACCACTTTTTATTCTGCATGGATTTTCATTCGGTTTTAAGGGTACCGTATTCAAAATGGAACCCTTAGTTTTATCATATCCATCCATCCTACATTTATCATGACCAACAAAGTGGTGGAATAAAATCATAAAACATTTTTACGCGGAAAATAGCGTTGATTTTTCTTCCCGTCTGAGTAGCTACACCTATCTAATAATCTATCAACTTTGCACTTTTTTCTACAAACTGCCAGTTTTTAGTAAATTGCTTAACGGCCGGTCTCAATAATGTACTAACAGATGGAAGGCTGTGAAAAGGGCTACCATTAGTATGTTATCTGTCATATTTGTCAATTTTTGCCTCTGAAAAATTGACAAATATGACAGATGACAGCCCTATCCACAGTCTTCCATCTGTTAGTACATTATTGAGACCGGCCGTATTAAGTGCTTTTTGCGGAATTTTGCCAAACTACGATTACTTACACAAAATTGTATCAGCGCCATCTCTTCCAATGAATCTAAACTTAATGAATTGAGGAGAAGCGTGTCACGTGTGTGATCTAGACCGAAAAGTTACAATTTCATACTCCGTGCTGTTTTTATTGTACCTGTGCTATGGATAGATGGCGCTATTTAACGCGAAAAGTGAAGTTTTTATTGTATGATGGTATCACCAAAATTATTAATTGAGAGATCACATCTTCATTTTTGATTAATTTTTGATCGAGCTCAAAACCTCCGCTGATAGTTGTGTAACTTGCTGAACAACGCTCGTTGCAATTGTGCTAGGTTTGTTCTGTCGCTGGGATCTATCATTCATCATCTGTTACTCCTTCTCTACTCATTCGTAGTTGCGGGGTTCTTTACCGATTTGGATAGCTATTATCGTCCTTCTAGAATTAACCGCAAGATGTTTTTACGTGGCCTGAGTGTCATATATAGCCACTGATAAATTCCTTTCATTTCATGTTTCCAGATTGGTTTCATCACAGGGTTTCATATTTTCTGATAATGGAATCCGTGAAGAATTGAATTGAATAAATATGGCGATTGGTATATATACCTACCTATGTTTCGAAGACGGTTTCTTAGAAGTCGGTTATTTAAGTTATTTTATTGGAAAAAAGTTGATTTTCATCTTATTTTTCACATGAAATATAACTAATTCGCAATGTGAACGGTAGTACAAGGAAGAGAATTAAGCAAATAAAAAACAGACGAATTAATTATGCAAACCAGTACGAAATATTAAAAAATACTAATAAATAACTACGAAAGCACTACCTACAAAATTTTTAACAGCTCTCCGCGTAGTTTTGTTCTCGACGTGTGTTCCAAACTTCCACTCATAATTTTCGCAACTAGCGTACCATGACACTGCGAAATATTTAATGGTAGAAAGAATGGTATTAAATTATGAAGCAAGTATTTCTAGACTCATCAATCATAAGATAGTCAGGAAAACTGGGTAAATAAAATTATATAAAAGAATCTACTTAATATCTCAAGGAAAATGAAAATGGTTAATAGGACCTCTTTCAGCATAAATACTTTATTGAATTGTGATAGCCTAGCGGTAGAACGTTGGTCTCCCGAACGAAGGGGCCCGAGTTCAAACCCTGGCACGCACCTCCAATTTTTCAAATATTATGTGCGTATTACAAGTTAATTATCACTTGCTTCGGTGAAGGAAAACATCGTGAGGAAACCTGCACACCGGAGAGTTCTCCATAAAAAAGTTCTCGAAGGTGCGTGAAGTCTACCAATCCGCACTTGGCCAGCGTGGTAGACTATGGCCTAATACCCCTCACATTGTGAGAGGAGACCCCGAGCCCAGCAGTGGGACAATTATGGGTTGTTGCTTTGCTTTTGCTTTACTTTATTGAAAGTAAGCAAAAGTATGGTTAAACAAAGCAAAGTTATGGGTTGGATTTGAAAGTCATTCTCCTATTAAGGATCATGAGTACGAACAGGGCACAGGTTAATTGTCTTAAATTAATAGGTAAGCACTTAATTCAAAAAATATGCCTTCGGTGATCCTTAATGATACTTAACATAGTGCCAATACTTTTCCTAGCTTTTATCCATAGTCAGTTCAGTAGCAAGTCGTTTTGTGATGATTAACACATGACTGCCCGTGCATTATGTATGTACCTACGTGTTATGAGTTTCCGAACTGGCTATTACGTTCGTTCATTATATTCATGGGTTATCATTATATTCGTGCAATATTAGGTAATACACTACTATTAGGTATGTCTTCTGTGGTAATACACAGACCGATGATAACTGAATAGTGAATTCTGGACTGGATAAATAAATCTAGAAACTTGATTTTCTACGGTATGAACACTGAATATTAAGTAAAATACTGAATATTATAAGACAATTTTTGCACTTGGATTATTTATTGTCACCCATGCCATGAAAAAAATATTGAACTTCACGTGATCCAAGTTACAATAAAAACTCATTAAAATACAAAGTAGCTAGGGTAAACCAGTCTACCGTCACAATGGACGTACAATTTCATGCATTAGGTATAGTATCATTATAGTAGGTTCTAATCGATTTATTTTTAATACCTACTTACTATTGATCTGTATCAGGCTACGTAGCTTTTCCAAATTACTTTAAATCATTCTAATTCCTACTAATAGGTACTAATACTAATATTATAAAGTTCTAACTTCCCAAATCAGAGTCACTAACGTTTACTTAATAAATCGCTCCTTAGTACAGATTTTGTACGGCGATTTCTTACTAAGGAGCGATTAAAGTAACCGTTAGTGACTCCAAGTTGGGGCGTTAATGCACTTTATACATATATCTCGCCTTAATTCTGTTTCTATGGTGTAAGGCTGTGTTCCCAGTAGGCAAACTTTTAGCGGCCGACTGAGTGAGCCGCAAATTTGTGGCGAACTGAAATTTGAGTTAGCTGCAAACTCAGATCAATTTGCGTGCGTCGCAAGCAAACTGATAAATGAGTTAGCCGCTTATTTAGGTCGACCGACTGAATTTTCACTTTACTATTGTTGTACGAAGAGAGTGGTTGTGTTGGTCACGATGAATATTTTTGAAGTAATTGGTATCTTAGAGGCGCTGAAAGAGGATAAAAACTGTCCAGCTGTCCGCATGAACAGTTTGCGGCAAACGGACTCACTACGCCCGGGCGCCCGGCGAACAACTATATCGCCGCTGCCGACTGGAACCGGGTTTGCTGTGAGTTAGCCTGACTACTGAGACAGTCGGCGCACGTAACGCTGCAAACTGCGTATAGTGAGCGCAAAACTAGCAAACTGTGGACACTTCATTTCAAATATATGGAAAGGCGTACTAAATCGATACGCCGCAAACTTAGTCGGCCGCTAACAGTTTGCCTACTGGGAACACAGCCTAAGTATCGTTCCCTTTATAATCCCAACAAACAAACACGGCTTAAATAGTTACAACTCATTATTCTGTGTCACGTTTTACTTTCTTATTCCAATTAAGTGTCAATCTTATATATCACACCATTTTTCAAAAGTCTGCGATGATCTTTACCGAATATTATTTTAAACACTGCTTTTTTTTCAAACATTTTTGACCATCAAAGACAACCATCCTTTTATTGGTTTATTTGAATGGTGTAGATAGTAAAGGTGTAAGTAGACTGAGTAAAAATTTTTTACATGTTTAAATATTTTACTTGACTTTTCCAACATGTTTGTTCGCGTAGATTTAGTACTGCCGCCTATTGTTAGATCTTCCATTGTACTCGTATGAGCCTATAAGTACGGTGAAGAGATTAGGTTGAAACTCCGGTACTTATATACCTTTTTTTTTGTAATACATGATAGTTGAAGTTAGGTCTTGAACAAAGTATAGTTATGTGTTTTTAGATGATGGAAAAATTGTTAATTGAATTTTCTATTATGGAAACAAAAAGGCTTAATTATTATTATTATTATAGTCAATAAAATTTATAGTTTTTTAAAATAGTGTTGGCTTACAGTGTGGTTATAAATGTATATTTGTATAATTATAAGAAGTATTTACAGATTATAGAGTTACAATTTAAATCTATTTTGAAACCTGCATGTACCTATAGCTATATACGACATGCGTAATACCTTTCGCCTTCCTTTGTGGGAGGAGGGTATCTTTAACAATTATTTAATTTTATTCTTGTAAATACTCAACAAACGAGCTTATGGTCTTGAAATCCCGTGGATATCAGTAAATTAATCACCGATGCGTTGCCGGCCACGATATGTTAGCGGGGCTCATATACAAGGGGCGTATTACAGCAGGCTCTCCGAAGCTGCAATCAAGATATGTAATAAAACTTTGAACCGTTAGAAAACAGATTCCCAAAGTGTTCTATACCGACCCCTTGGGGTCGAAATCGGTTTCCCAGGGGTCGACATAAAGAATTTTTTTGGGAAGAACCACTCAGTTTCACTGGTGTAATCTAACGTCTCCATTTTTACTAACCCTAAAATATCAGCTGTCAAACTGTTTTTTTCTTTTAATGGGCAACACAGCATGGAAATGTCAGCAAGTTCAATTGTTGCGTAATTTATTCAGTAGGTATGTACCTACTAGGTACTGACGTGTAGACAACTTGTACTTTGGAATTGTGAACGTCCTCGTTATCTGGGTGAATGGTCAATGGTTTGTTGTTTATCATGCGCTGATAGTTCGTAATCAAAAGTTCAAAAGACCTAAGGTTAATTTACAGCGATACTTATAACCTGATACTTTGATTTAGCATAGTTGTACAACGAATAAAAACAAAATGTATTTATTTTGTATTTTAATGAACTTGCTTCCGTTAGATATCAAGCAATTCCCTTACGGCACCAATGAACTCTACTTTGGAAAAAATATTACAGACGTATTTATAAAAAAGCGGCCAAGTGCGAGTCGGACTCGCCCATGAAGGGTTCCGTAGCAGCAAGTAACATAATATAAATCTTGAAGTTCGTTGTAACTTTGATCGAGGTAAATTGCGGTTCACGATTTATGACGTATTAAAAAAAACTACTTACTAGATCTCGTTCAAACCAATTTTCGTTGGAATTTTGCATGGTAATGTACATCATATATTTTTTTTAGTTTTATCATTCACTTATTTTAGAAGTTACGGGGGGGGGGGGGGGACACATTTTACCACTTTGGAAGTGTCTCTCGCGCAAACTATTCAGTTTAGAAAAAAATGATATTAGAAACCTCAATATCATTTTTGAAGACCTATTCATAAATACCCCACACGAATGGGTTTGATGAAAAAAATTTTTTTAGTTTCAGTTCTAAGTATGGGGAACCCCCAAAATTTATTGTTTTTTTTTCTATTTTTGTATGAAAATCTTAATGCGGTTCACAGAATACATCTACTTACCAAGTTTCAACAGTATAGTTCCTATAGTCTCGGAAAAAAGTGGCTGTGATATACGGACGGACAGACAGACAGACAGACAGACAGACAGACATGACGAATCTATAAGGGTTCCGTTTTTTGCCATTTGGCTACGGAACCCTAAAAATGTATCGCTTAACAAATTATGAGAACCATAAAACACAACATAATTTATACACACTTCAAATTCCCAAAAAGGCATTTATTCACAAAAATAATTATAATACAATATTTACAAGCTATACATTATCACTTTTGATCCACTTATAAAACTCCCCCAAACTACTACAACAAGATACATCCGAGCCATTGTGCATTGTTTCAAATGTACTCGAACGGTATATGGCAGAGTCTTCGTATGACTAAGAGAGGGAGTTGGGGCAGACATACCACGAAGAATATCGCAAAGGGGCTGAACAGGATACAAGTCCCCAGCCACGCGACGAGGAGCCACGTGGGGAGGAATGAGACTTGCTCCAACATGATCGTTTCAGCCACGCCTCGCCAATGTTCATATTAAACCACTATGTCTTAACATTACACTACTCGTGGCTCCGATCCTAACGAGCCGGCTCGATGCAGGTGCAGTTATGAACGCCATCTGGAAATAAATAGAAATAACGTTTAGTTTTTAAAAATAAGTTTGTTTATCAGGATTATTACATTTATTTATAAGAGACGAGCATGAAATTCCCTCTGTTTATGTGACGATTGATCACATACTCATTGGAATTATGAAAAATTAGGACAGTAAATTCAAATTTCATTTACATAGTCGATACTAAATTTTTATAAAATATATAATTTTTTAGATAGATTCTTCTAAACTTTTAAAGTGTAATGAATGAAAAATGAATAAACGTTATTATGTTTCTTTATAACGAACACAACGT
Organism: Thymelicus sylvestris; assembly: GCA_911387775.1. NCBI lineage: Eukaryota > Metazoa > Arthropoda > Insecta > Lepidoptera > Hesperiidae > Thymelicus > Thymelicus sylvestris. Next base: position 6,670,626 of record OU426886.1, read on the forward strand.
AGCAATTTTTTAAAATCCTTTTTTGTAAAAAAATACCGTTTTTCAACATTCATCTAAGCTGCCGCCATCAATCATAAACTAAGATGCGTCATTTAGTCTAAGACTTGTATTTGAAGGCTTTTTATTTTCCGCAACGTTTTAGAAGATAAGAAAAATAGTTTGGTTTCATTCATTTTGTTGCGAGCTCGGCCATGCTCGTCTCGGTCAACCACTTTTTAGATCACCGAGAGACTGACCTTTGGAGAAAAAGATAAACTATCTTTTCGTAATTAATCTATACACTACGTAACCTGCTATATAACTAGCATACTTATTACGAGTATTATACATAATAGAGATAATAGAATTAAGACGATGCTCATGGGATTAAACAGTTCTGTATATATATTTTCTGAAAATTCCTTTCTAGTAGTAAAATAATACTTGCAAATCCATAGATTGGTTCCTAACAGTAAGACAAACATACAAAGACTGTTTTATTTAAAATACTGTAGTGACCATTGGTCAATCCTTGATATAGCTAACCTAACAGCTTTGTATTTTGTTAATACGCCAGTGAAAACTGAGTTATGCTTATTTTAAGTAGACCAAAGAAATGTTGTTATATCGGGTGTCAATCGGATTAAGACCATACTTCCTTAAGCAAAAAAATATCCTTACAAGGATATCACTGAATTTCAACGGCATCAAATGATAATTATTTTACTTTGCTTTCCTTCACAATTTTATTTAGAACAAAAGCATGTTTGAAAAATGTGTAATATTCGTCTCAGACTGTTCTTAGTAGTATATAAGTACCTACTATTCTTTCTACTTTTTACTATTTCTTCTGATTATTTACCACCATAAAACCTATAGGTACATAAAATAGTACATATAGACCTGCTACGTCCGCATGAATATAATAATGAATTCCATGAGTTTTTAACCAACTTCAAAAAAAGGAGGAGGTTCTCAATTCGACTGTATTTTTTTTATGTTTGTTACCTCAGAACTTTTGACTGGGTGAACCGATTTTGATGATTCTTTTTTTTAATCGAAAGCTGGTGCCTGTCATGTGGTCCCATATAAATGTGAACGAGATCCGACAAGTAGTTTTTGAGTAACTTTGAAGTCGGTTATTTTTTATTAGTAAAATTTAGATTATAATAATTTTATTATGAATTTTCTTATGAGTTATGAAATTTTGACTATAATTTGTTAATTCTATTGATTATTATATTTGATTGTGCATGCTGTTTACAACTTTAATAGAGGTGACACAAGAGAATGTTTTTTTAATTATTTTTGATGTATATTGAGTGTGATAGTGTCCACTTTGTTGGTGTAACCTGATGAATAAATAAATAAAAAATAAATGAGCCTACAACAAAGCTCCCTCGTAGTCAATAAAGAGGCCAAAAACGCACTTCATTATGCGGTTGTAGTCATTGATGGAGAGATTAGTGGCAAACCCTAGTGTCGTTACACTCCTTAACGACCACGTAACAATAGCAACACCCTACGGTTTAATTACTTACAAACACAGAAGCGCTTAATAAATTGTAGCACTAGAAGTTATTCACCCATCAGCTGTCTTCAAAAATAATTTTATTAAAAATATAGTATAGACTAGACGAGGATACCCGGCGTGTTCCACTACGCTAAAAACTTTTCTGCTGAGAATGACAGATCAGTGTTTTTGTGTTGACGTTGATACGCCATCTTTACATATTATCTTCAAAATTGTTGTATGGAAAATGTGGAAAATCGACTTTATCAATGGATCGAATGTGTGAGTCTATAAAGGACATCCGTACAAACAAATATAGACAATAGGTCACATAGTTTTTCACTTAGGTCACTTAAAATATCAATAAAATATTGTTGATTTTTTGATTTGATTTAGTGTCAAAAGCTTATGGACTCTATGAGTAGGTACCTACCTACTGCTTTATTTAATTAAGTACCGTCGCGTAGGAAGTAGGTAGGTACTTCAAGTAATTTTATTCCCTAATTCTATTAATAATCAGTAAGTAAATTAACAATTAAGTAAATTATTAATATTAATTACTTTTGAATTGATTGTAAACGACGACGTTAGTTTTTTTTTTGGTGTTTAATTTGTATTGTCACTAAGTAGACAAAGGATGAATCATTTTCGACTATTAAACACACAGATTATACATTAAAAATCTGATATCATTTAACAATAAAATTAAATGTAGTGGTAATTAATTAAATAAATACCTTTTAAACATCGACTAATTAAATACGGATTCAATCCAGTAGCTGCCAGAAGGCAGATATTTTAAGGAGAGCAGGCATAAAATGTATTTAACAACTTTGCTTGCAGTGGTCTGACTTTCAGATTCTGAACAAAAAAGAAAAACTTTGTCACAAACCAAAAGCAGTGGGCAACATAAAAATAAATCTACATAGAAGTTCTACTAAAGTCTCCCGTAAGTAGGGGATTAACATAATGGTTGTAGTTTATTTTAATTGAAATGTAATTTTTAATACTTTTTACCGTAGTTCCCAACTAAAATTTTTTTTTTTATAAAAATGGCTCACATAGTAATGAGCTATTTTGCTGCAAATCAATTCTAATGAAAAGATGAACCATAAATCAGTGATGCCTTTGTTATTAACTGATATACCTACTATGTATTATCATGGTGACCTTTGTCTACAGTTGGTCTATAACTGTTTACATTTTACAATTACAAAAATGAAATAAGTCAATATTAGTAAGAATAATCATGTCATAGTTAGTAAATCATCATAATAATATAAATAAGTCAATAGTAGTAAAAATGAATCATGTGACAATAAAATAATTATTATTTCGTCAATGCTAGTAAAAAATTATCATTCAAAAATTTAAGTCAATTATTAATTAAATCAATCCATAATAATTATATTTTCAACCACTTTGTAGTTATTTTCAACCATATTCTAGTTGAATCAGTACCTACTATTATTTCTTCTGTGGTTGAATATAGAATTTTGGTGCTAATTACCACTCTTATCTATGTAAATATAGTATGTTTTCATTTTCAAGGATTGAACTACAGTTAAAACTGAGTTATAGAAGCGAAAGTCCTAAACATCGAGTCGGTGTCACGAAGTTCTCCGAGTGTCAATCACTGTCACCGCCATCGGTTCAAAGGCTTTGTAACTTTAATACAATAATTACTGTTCTCAAACGTAACAATTTGATTTTCCGTAATAAAGTCTTAAAAGAAAGTCAGGCTGCTATTTCCAAGCAGGAAATAACCGGCCGCCTCTATCAAAAATTATCTAAAAAAGGATTTTTTTATTTGAAAAGCCGACAAACAAGAAGGTACAGGATAAGTGGTAAGTAAGTTCATGGGTGCACTTCAATAACACCAAAGGTATTGAATATTCGTTTACTGAATCACCGCGACCGGTGCGTTGCTAGCTAGGAAAAACAGAGGACAAAGAAATAATTTTATAATTATCATTTTTTATTTGCTTTTTTATAATATTATGGTGCATAATCATAACCCCTCACGAATAACTCGTCACGAATACTCCTAGCGACTAAGATGTTGATATACGGAATGGAACCAGCAATTTTGCAATATTTATCTATGACCATGGACGTTTTTACGTAACCACTATACCCCAAGAACATCAAACATGGCCTTATGATAACCTTTAAATTTTAATTCAAGTTTAACCGAAACAATTTTAAATATTTTTAAGTATCCAATCATTATAATTCCGCATCAATGGAAGATCGAGTACCAACCAAAACTGTATTTGATGTTGACTAAAAATAAATAAGATTTTGGGGCCTTTGGTTTAGAGGACTGATTCTCTTCATAGGTGAAAATCGATTTTTAGTTAAGCATCACATATCTAGATTTTGATTACATACCTACCTACAAAGCTACAAACAATGAATGATGGTGTAATAGCGTAAAATAGTTGCAAAAATAATTGCTCACACTGAAACCACAAAACATTATGTGGTGAACCATGAAGAATATATCTCCTTGTTCTAGATAATTAAAACTGTTAACATTATTATCTCAATACTGATTTTGAAATTGTATTGTCATCTGTACAATGTAAACACAGTAGACAAATATCAAGACCGAATGAAATTTCCAGTTCCGCGAACTGTGAACAGTTTCTCTGTCATACATTAAAGTTCTGAAGCCAACTAAGTTACATTATTAATATTGTATTATTCCAAGAAACATATCTGGAATTCTTGAATTGCAATATTGTGTATTAGAAGCAATTATAAATAATAAGGCAGTATGAATGATTTAGCACTGTGAAACTATTTGAAATGTTAATTAAGTATAGTTTCTATCTTTATTGTAGTGGTTTAAATAATAATAATATATGAAATACTCCAATTCTAAATCTATACTAATATTAAAAAGATGAAGAGTTTGTTTGTTTGGTTGAACGCGCTAATCTCAGGAACTACTGGTTCGAATTGAAAAAATCTTTTTGTGTTTGATAGTCCATTTATCCAGGAAGGCTATATAACATCATATATTTTAATATTTAGTTTTTGCACAAATTAACGCGGACGAAACCGCGGGGCACAGCTAGTTCAATAATAAACAGTAAGCTAAAGATGTAAAAGTTATTGCCGCACTTGGTTTCAACCTTGATTGTATAGACTTCATTTAGGCAACGTAAAATATACTACCAAAGTATCATCACCTTATGTGTATAAATGCGTTATTTGTTAACATTTTGTGACCAAATATTTTACTCTATGTTGTTTATCACTGGAGTGGGTATTACTAATTAATTTTACCTTGACATAACAATTAACAAGATAGTCGGTATTATTAAACAAATCGTTTGTTTCAATGCTATCTATGTCTGTGGTTTCAATTTACCAACTATCGCTTAGAATCAAGTAAGCTTACTTTGTTTTGTTTAATAATTATGACTCTATTTTCTCTTTGTGTTTACATCTTTATATTTACAAATATAAAAATGTGAACTTACAAGTTTACATGTAAGAAAAAAGTATCTACGACTCGTATAACACGCTAACGTGGTTTTAGTAAAGCCACGTTAGTACCTATCACTACTGGTTTACTTAAACTGTTTAATCTGTAAACAAACCGCAAACACTCCACAATCCTTAGTTTACGCAGCACTAATGTTTCATTAAACATTGTTTTGAAATGAGTATCGTAAACAACATATCTAACCGAAGCATGCTCGTACGTATTCCTCTTATCCTGGGTCAGTTCAGCTTCAGCACGTGCTTCATCACAAATATCACTGTCACTTTCAACCAGGCACAACACGAGTACTGAAGTGGTCTAACTTTGAGCTGTCTTGCAAGCGGTACGGTGGCGCGCACGCAACCAAAGGTTTCAACAGAGCCGAGGGCCACCCAGTCTTACTTGGTCCTCTCGTTTCTACGTACAGCGGTTTCGCTTCGCACATGAAACAGCGCTTAGTCGATGCTCTCCGTCACTAGTGGTTGACCTTCTAGGACTACCATTATTGCTAATAAGCTCGGCTTTTGCAATCTGCGTTTTAAATTCATTCCTTGTACCTCTTTGGCATATAAAAATATTTACAAGGTAATGGGGTCTATAAGGATGATCCCTGTTATGTATAGAGTTGTGCGGTGGTGTCGCTAGGTGACGCCTCGCTTGATGATCGAATGAACTAGTCATTCGATCATCCATTCGATTATTGTATTAACCTAACTCGGTACAAGAGAGTCAGTCTATGTGGAGATCTCGGGGCTGACGGTTGTGTCTCTATAGTGTTGTGCGTACTTACAGTGAATATTATAATACTTATAATATTGATTTATTATAAATAATAATACGCGTGGTTCGTTGAACATAACATTGGCGACGAGTAAAAGCGCAGTAAGTAAAATATATTTGCTTAAATGGACAACATTACGAACCTCAAGTACCATGCTATAGATACTGGCCAGAAAAGGGGAAAAATAGACAAGTAGTAATACCCTAAAGATAAAATAGTAACGAAATCCATAACCCTTAATCGCATTTCTGAACAGGGATTGGGCCAAATTATTCAAGTATTATTATAAATACCATTTATATTACTATTTGAATAAAAACACTTAATTTCTATAACTTTACATCAGTAAATTAATAAATGACCCATACACGAAAATTTAAGTAAACAACGCTGGGCATTATTAAGTTGGAAATTATTTACCCTATGCAATAATGATTTATATCCATACCATAAAACATAATTGTGGATTATCGACATAAGATGTGTTGCTACTTGTCTAGTACCAAACGATATTACCCTTCATATAAATTGTATAACCTTAAATAAGGAATTACAATAAGCTGTTAACCAGATCTATGCACTACCATTGAACTAACACTGGAGTCTACGTTCAAATAAGTAGAATACATACTTAAGCGAGTAAAACACTCCAACGTAACAAACAAAATTTTGTTTGTTAACAATTTGTTTGCTAACAATTGTTAGTAAATCATGAGTACCTACCTACATAGGTGTAGTACATAAATAACTAACTACAACGTACCTACTTGCTATGAAATACTGTGATATTTTGTAGAAAACAAGTCAATAGTTTTAGTCCCACGATGTACTTAACATCGCAATCAAAACTACAAAACGAGTACCTACTTGCTATGAAATACTGTGATATTTTGTAGAAAACAAGTCAATAGTTTTAGTCCCACGATGTACTTAACATCGCAATCAAAACTACAAAACGAGTACCTACTTGCTATGAAATACTGTGATATTTTGTAGAAAACAAGTCAATAGTTTTAGTCCCACGATGTACTTAACATCGCAATCAAAACTACAAAAGTAAAAGTTTTACATATACAACAACAAGGTAAAACAATATACTTACACCAACATGAGTGCTACTGTTTATCGTAAAGCTGATACGTCGTAAAATTGATAGCATTGGAGACCTAGATACAAAATAATAAATTAATGTAATATGCTAGTAATATTGTAGCGTATAATAGTACACCTACCTATACCTATTACCAGCAAATAGGATTAAAATTATAATAGGAATGCCTGTGCAAAAGTGTAAATAAATAAAACGAATCCTTTATTTTGCACGCATACAATACAATAATAATAATTGTTACAAAGCACCGTAACCAGGTACCTATATTTTGATCATTAAATTGACAATTAAGTTATGATGACAAACGACTCATCACCCTTGTATGGGTTGTAAGTGCAAAATGTGTGTAGGAAAATATATAAAGTAACAATACTACATCATTATCAGTATACTACCTCAATACAAACCCCTCCCGCTCTTTGGGTTTATTTATTGTCTTGACTAAACTTGTACGTTATTACGTACAAGTTTAGTAAATAAATAAAAATAAATAAAAATAATAATATTAGCGTGTGAACGTGCGTGATTATGTGATCGCGCAGATACGGGCCACAAGCATGTAAGTACCTAGAATATTTTTATAAAAAATCTAAACTTCTACAGCGTTCATTATTACAATGTAATACTCCAACTTTTATCAGGTTCACAGCAAACAATTAAGGCTAAAAACATTGAAGTATTATTACTAGCGTATAGAACGAACCACCGCGAATACAATGTATGTTCCAATGAATTGACGCCGCGCGGCTTCAATGTCCAATGGATTCGTTCGATTTTGAAAGGAGAACAGGGGCTCAATTTTGAAAATAGAACCTCCCGGCGGGGACACACATTTTGTTTGAGATGTCTTCTCTATGTATACTTATACCTCAATGGCTAAAAAGTGTAAATTGTTGCAATTATTTACTGGTAATAAAACGATAATAAAATAATTATTACAAAAATAATACATTTTCTAATTATTGCTTCCCGAGTAATGCATACCAAAACAAATATAATTATTGCTTGGATGTAAGGTTCATGTTAAATGTTCATATTCAGATTAAATTTTTATTACGTCTGAAATACACTTTTATAAGAACAAAGATAATATTATTCATTGCACGTGTATAGAACGTACACAAAAATATTTTAAATAATGCCTACTAGATTTTGAACAGCAAAATATACCTGTATGCATTAGTCTAGGAAAACAAAGGAATATTAAGATAAAAAGTGAGTTATCCATATTATTTTGGTGTTATTTGCGTTACACTAGAATTATATTCACCCGAATAACATACTTGGTAATCAGTAATTGCAAATTATTATAATATACTTTTAATGTGTCATAAAGTAGGGCCTATTATAACAAATTATAGATAATAATAATATAATCTTGGAGACAAGAGGTCTATCCAAATCAGTACACTGTGCATCATAAAAATACCATAATATATTCTAATGGCTTTTACAAAATACAAATAATAATATACACGCCATTTAATTGTAATTGAGATAAACAAAATTATAGAGCACATCATTGTGCAAGAGTGCAACTTACAAGTTAATATATCACAATATTTCGTCTATATTGCCCTCGACCTATTTTACTCACTGAAAAAGGGAGGGTATGCATAAAATGCCCATCAGTGGAATCAAAGATAATTATCATTTGTTGTTATTCCACACCAAACCATGACTACGCTATTGTAAATATCCTTAAAATAGAAGTTATTCTCATAAACATTTAACTAAAGGAATAAGTGTTCTGGTGATGCACAGATACCTACTTCTGCTACAAAATGATATAATGTTTGAAGCCTGGCAAAATGCACGGCATAAAAGGTCAAGCACCAAGAAATTAACAAATTACATCATAAACATCACATGACATAATTATATATATACGTTATATAATGTACTACTTCGATTATTCGAAGACACGTATTTTCAAAGAGGAATATTCGAAGAAAGTACATATGTTATAATTTAACTCCGGTTGAAAACAAGTGCCCTAAACTTCATTAATGCCCAGTCACTGAACAACATCAGCAAGACATGTAGAAACACGCAATAATTCGAATAATTCGAACAAAGCGTCAATTCGCTTCCTAAAGATGCGATGTAATATGTTCCTGTTATAACTAGCAAGTATCTTAACTTTAATTAAGACTAAAAGTGTCGATTTGTTCGAAGCTATTTCACAATCATCTTCATGTTAAAACTGCTTGAAGATCTGTTGGTGGGAATTATTGGGAAAAAAAAATTAAATCCAAAATTCACACGAGTTAATTCACTTGACAGTTCAAGATCTATTTACTTTTAACATTAATCGACTTTCACTATAAAGAGTGTATTTAAAACTATATTTGCTAGTTTTAACAAAGTGACAAAAAATGTGCTGAAAGATAGTATCTGTTTCCTGTAACTACATGCAACTGGTGTGACAGTAACATCACAGGAAATAAATACATAGTTGGTTCCCACCTTATGGTAAAGGCCAATGGTGAAAAAGTGACATGAGGCTAAGAAATAAGGGACAATAAAAAGGAATTGACACTGAAGTGTTCAACAGTACCTGTGACCTATCATAAAAGAGATCTTTATAGGATCCCACTACTTTCGAAATCAATGTCAAACTAAACAGTGCCAAATTAATAGTGTAATGCTCACATCATTTGGAACAACATCATAATGAGACAAATTATATCGAATGAATAGTTTGGTTGACTTGTTTTTTAAAATAAAACAAAAATAAGGAAAATTATAACTTTATTGCACTCCAACATTACTCATAGCATAGGTACAAAATAACTAATGCTAAAACAGCATTTCGAAAATATTAAAATATGACAAAAGCTAACTGTTTAACAAAGTTTAAAGTAATAGTAATGTCTCTCTCCTGGTTATTGCACTGATATGACAACGTCAGTTGGTGCTGGTACTAACGAGATACTTTAACAAAACATTAAAATATCCCAGCGGACAGGATGACGGACGCTGAAGTGAATGAAGTGGCGTTGAATCTCACAAGGTAATCAAGTAAACAAGCAAAAAAAATTATAAGCAGAGTAATTAAGTTTGGTGAATTGATAATTTATATGGGTATTGGGATAAATATACCTTCAGCCATTTTGTGTGGACCAGTATGATAATGCTGGGTGGTCAACAGATTAATTTACTCAGCCATTCGAAACGAAAATGTCGACAAGGTACAATAATTAGCCGTTTATATTATGGGTAAAATTACCTTAGTTATTTATCAACATTATGATTTGAAATTCCACCATCTACGAAAACAGATTAACCGAACATCAAGGGGGATAGAGATCTAGACTGTGTTTTGATTTAAAAGCCCGTTTAATTTCCTGACCAATAACCGTTAAGTAAAATATAATAAATAACAGACTAGGTTAGCATCAGGATTCCACCAGGTTCACTCCAAAAGCAACTCGGTGTAATTACTGTACATTTCTGTACGCTATGAAAACATACCATGTTAATGGATCAAAATAAGAATAACAAAAAAAAAAAAAAAAAAATCTTATTAATTAGATAAATTTCAATAAAAAACTGTCAGTCTCCTGGCTGTTTGTCCTCCATTGTGCATCGTTTCCCGCTTAGCACCTGTGGATGTGGCGTCTCGATGATGGTACACATCCTTGGTAACAGCAGCAGTGACGATGTGTTTCCAGGTATGGACTTGTGACAATATGTGAAAACTTTACTATGGAACATCCTGTGGCAGACCTAACAGCATGTTTCCATCGAGCAGATGATCTTCCACTTTTCATCTACATGCCTTATATCACTAGACGTTCTAAACAGGCGATCTTACTTCGTAAACTAATATCTTTCTATGTTACAGATTTCGAGTAGTTTAAGAGTGTTTTCTACTCGTAATGTGAAAACATGTAGTTGACGATGATATTATTATCATTAGATGAGGTTAAAGAAACTTTATTCTCATTAAGAATTTTACAATTCACTTACATGAGAACTATGTACTTATTCTAAATTACAAATTTACTTACAGCAAAGCATTAATCCAAAGTTTCACATAATTATCACAACACTTGAATTTGATGTTATTTCTTTTTTTATAACAATATAGTCAAACCGAGAAATTCACGAACACTAAGTTACACAATTTTTAGAAACAATTTATACGATATTTAATGCGGGTACAAGAAGATAAGTTTGTCATACAGCCGGCGGTTGAGCGTGGAGCTGTGTATGGATCTAAGAAGACTAGATGTCTAGATGATGTGTAGATCACTGACACATATGTGCATTAGTCCCTGGTCAAAACCTTTTTACATAAAATATCCTTAAACAGTATCTATTAAGCTCTCAACCAAAGCGGCTGTTTATTGTTAACTTTTATTATTAACTTCTTACTACTACTAAAAAAAAAAGATGATTATATGATTGGGGAACACTGCATTCAGGTATTTGAAAGTATCTAATAAATGAAAATGAGTTTCAGGATTTCCAGCGGAGTAACATCAATATAAGGATTAATATAACTGGCACAAGACCCAGGAAGAATATTGTACATAATATTATAAGAACAAAAGCAACGGAATTTGGAACGTTGGAAAATAAATTATAAAGCTGTATACTGTTTAAATATGTCAAAATTAGTTCTACTATATGTTTGCTCAATTGTGCCAATAAATTAATAAATTAATTACATATAATTATAGTCACATGTATTATGAACAAAATAAATTAAAAAAAGGGAAGAGATGTTATGTATAGAGTTGTGCGGTGGTGTCGCTAGGTGACGCCTCGCTTGATGATCGAATGAACTAGTCATTCGATCATCCATTCGATTATTGTATTAACCTAACTCGGTACAAGAGAGTCAGTCTATGTGGAGATCTCGGGGCTGACGGTTGTGTCTCTATAGTGTTGTGCGTACTTACAGTGAATATTATAATACTTATAATATTGATTTATTATAAATAATAATACGCGTGGTTCGTTGAACATAACAATCCCTATATCATTACATGACTGTTGTCGTGTTACCGGAATATACTAACAGGTAAATATCTCGTTTATAATGATGTACGTTCTAAGTGATGTACGTACGAATATAAAAACAAGTTACGTTACTAGAGTACAGATCTTTGTTGTAGGGTTAGAGTAACAGAAATCAAATTTGATCTAGTAGCTGAACGTTACATAATTCGTGGCAACACTGTATTGCAATTCATTGGCGAAACATTACGGTGAAGTCATTTTTCGTCTTACAATGAGATTTTTTTGTATTTCAATAACCACGAAATTCTCATGTAATGTTTCAATTGCTTTCAGAATGACGCAGTTCGACGAATGCACGGTCTTCAGTAAATAGGTACATAAATATCTACTTACGAATTGTAAATGACATAAATAACAATGATAAGATTATCACACAATACTATTTGTAATCATTGTGACTAAGCGTTGACGTGCCAACTGTGTATACGACTCAATTATCTAGAATAATAATAAAAATGTTTCTTTTATCAAGAATCCACGTGTACAATACACACCTTCGGTCAATCTTTTAGCCTGTATGAAATTAATTTCTAAACGTAGACCATACAACAATTCCGATTAGAAATAATCCGCCTGAATCTATATTATCTATTTGCTCGGGTTATCAGCTGTCCAACCTTGTCGAATGATCGATTTGTCTGGTTTTGGAGGTGACGAATTTCGTCAATTCCCTTATTCATCAGTTTTTGGATTTTCCAACGATATGGGCCAATTGCCACTTAGCCAGCTGCCAATCATTCGGCTTACCTTACGAGATATAAGGGTCACCTTTGTTCGCCTTTCCACAGCGCACTAGGTGATTGAATTCAAGAAACCACAAAGAAACCAACGATAATTTACGTTTGTGATATGAATTTTATGATTAGCAACATAATTATATATGTACATAGATACTTATTGCTCAAAAATTTTAACTTCAATCTCTGGAAGATTTCGAATTAAAATATATTTTACGGGATTCCAGTAGTGTCCAAATTCTTCACGTGGCGTTTATAACTTTGTGGATGTGATTGGTCATGGTCATGATGATCAAATTTTGTGGGGCGATAGGTTCTCAGAACAGACAGAGGTAGGTACTAATTGTTTAATTAAAGTTAATTTGACGGTTGTTATAAAACTTGTAGATGTGTGTCAAGGGTACACAAATATGAAATCATACCGGTATGACCGGTCCAATGTCCACTACTGAATAGCTTGTGTAATGTGTATGTTGTTCAAGTTTAGAGGGAGTTGAATGGGGAGTTTCAGTTACACTCTGTGTAAAATCGTTAAATTTTGAAAAATGTTTAATAAAGCCTTCCAAACAGGCTTCAGAATTTACGTTTTGAATATCATACTTTTATGGCTGGCTTTAAATGCATAAGTAGATACAAAATCTTCTTTATTTTTGAGATTTTTATATCGTGAATTTACAGTTATATGTATAATTATTTTATATTCAATTGATAAACTGCGTCTTTCTAAGGAAAAACGTAAAGTCTGAAAGGTTGCATGAAAGTTGTTCCGAGTTTCTTACAAATGAGTTACCTACATTGAGATTTCGTAATAATTCGCAGCCTCGGGATGTGCGTCAGATCTCCTGATGGACTATTAAAACTTTATATTGACTAGGCCGAAGTCAATTTAACAATATAAAAGCAATAACACGAGCATCAACTTTAAAAATCAAATCTGTTTTGGGAACTTACATCATCCATAAATATTCCTCATTATTTTTGCTCTGCTGTCTCTGAAGCGTTTCAAACTGTGTACCTGAAACGGTCCAAACTAGTAAGTAGCTAGAAAAATTAAAAAAGTTAACATAATAATTTATAACAAAGACCGACAAAAATAAACAACATTTAAAAATTCAATTACTCTTTACTTTTTAACACAGTGGCCGACAAATGAATAGATATAGACCACCTAGGATGTAGAAGGTATTTAAAAATACAGTAGGGCCTCGATAATCCGAACAATCAAAATATTCACCCTGTTTGGATTGATTAGGCGTTCGGATTATAGTATGGATATATTTTAAAAGGTGTTTATTGAAATTAAGCAGCTTTTTATAATGAAAAGTGAATGAAAATTTTAATTATCAATTATCATTTACTATTACACTTCTTAAAAAAGTCTAGAATAGTACTTTGACGAGTGGTGTTTAATGACAATGCTTTAATGAAAATGCTTTATCCCTCAATTTACGTAATAACATTTTTTCTAAAATTGAAATATCTTCTTGGTCCGCCCATTCCAAACATTCATTTAATTCAGACACAACTCGAGCATGTGGAATCCTTGCAGTTGCTTCCGATTCCTCTAACACTTCTACGGTTTCGTCAGCAGTTTCATTTTGTATTTGTCATATTGTATTGGCATGCGCGAGCGGTAGGCTCGTTCGGATTATAGAGGCGTTCGGATTATGATGATGTAATATATTTATACTGTGATGATGGGTTCGGATTATCGAGGCCCTACTGTACCACCAATAATGATGACGCTAATGGTCGCCTATGACCACGCACAAAAAATCTTTTTTGATCAAAAGTTATGTTAATTAATCTTCATTCTTTGATTCGGCATAAAGAAACTTCAATATAATGAATTGTCAAGTTATCTAACGACTGTTGTTCAAATAATTTCCGGCGATATACAGATAACATAAGGTATAATATGTAAATATATTAAATAAAGAAAGATCTTTGATTTTCGTGGTTTTCTTTTTCATGTACGTTTCAGCCACACATAAAATGTATGTATTATGTAAACAAATTAATACGAACTTGACGGAAGGTTATCTCATATGTATGTCGTGCTCTATTTATTATCGATTTCGCCCAATTCCTGTTCTGATAGTTGTTAAATTATACTGATATTGATAAGAAAGATAGATGTTATGTTTTTAAATTGTTATAAAAACGACAGGAAACTCCTCTTATATGTGCTTATCCTTTCGTCTGTTGACGTCATAATTATGTAATATGATCACACAATATTATTATATGAAAACTACACTAATATTGCTATCTGGTTTGTTAACTTTTTTTGAAGATTTTAAGACTTTTTAAAAATAAGATATCTCAATCCTGCTATTTTTGTCACCAGCTTATCAGTGATATGTTCATAACTGTTTCAAATATAGGATGTTCATCATACTTAATGGAGATAAAACCTTTGTAATATTATTGTTATTGGAACGAAGTTCCTTATCGCGCGTTGCGAAAGGGGGCTAGGCGGAAAATTTGGTAACGACACTTTTTGGCCGTCGTAGTTTTTTTTTACATAGAAAGCAAGCCAGAGTACTAAGATAGCAAAAACATGCAAGCGAGTGTGCCAAAACAAATCTGGGGTATTAATACCTTAGATTTATTTTGGCACACTTGCTGCATGTTTTTGCTATCCTAGTACTGACTGCAAGGAACTTCGTTCCATTCGGGTGTCCCTTGACACCTCTCAAGTTTTTTTTCACTTTCAGATGAAAACACTGATTGTTTAAGTTAAACACAGTATAGGTTATCATGAATGAACACATTTATTGCGTTCACTAGATCTCCGCCATTTTCGATTCTTTTTTACAATGGCTGCCACCTGTTAGCCAGATCTATGTGGATCTATGCACGTTTGAAGCCTGAGAACAGCGCCCAGATGTGGAACAGCTATAGGTTATTGTATAAATGTTATTTAGGATTCTAATCTATCAAAATTAGTGAAAGGTCTTCCGAATAAGTATCTACTAAAAGGAGAGACAATAAATATAAATAAATATGAAAAGACTACTCTTTATGGACGTCATTAATTATTTTACTATAAGACGATTACTCACGATATTTATTTTTTATTCCGGTATTTCGACCCAGTTGCATGGATCGTGGTCACGGATGAACTGCGGTGGCGCGTAGAAACTTTTGTCTCGCCTGTCATCCTGTCAAACTTTTGTCTCGTCTGCCATCCTGTCAAAAGTTTTTACGTGCCACCACAGTTCATCCGTGACCACGATCCATGCAACTGGGTCGAAATATCGGAATACAAAATAAATATCGCGAGTAATCGTATTATAGTAAAATGTGTTCAGTCCACGATGAGTTAAGTTTAAAATCTTGTCATAAACTATGTTAATGAGTTTTTAGAATTATATAAGACTTAGTTACTGTTGCATAAATACTTCCTTAATATTTTTGCTAAAAATAAATGTAATTGCCAAAACATTATTTCTTTTAAAATTCGTGCGCTGATCTAAACTAAGCGCGAAATATTACCACGCATTAGTTATCGTATATACTCGTATATAATATTGTAGTTCGTTGTTTTATTACTGCCCGAAGGTTGACTGCCTTGACTGGCAGAGAATGCTTTTAGCATTAAGTCCGCCTTTGTTTCTATACTTTTGTATGGTACATAAAAAATTAATTAAACGAGACATTATTAGGTAGGTACTTAATTCAGTATTTTGTGTATAAATGTTCCAGATCATATCATTCGTTTGTTGTTTAACTGAAGATATCCTGAGAACAAGATCTATCCTCAATAATATCAGCTATATGCTAGTGCTTAGGTATGACGCAGAGTTTACGATTCAGTACTTCCTCAAAATTGAGGAAAATAGCCTGTAAATAGGAGGAATTTTTTAGAAGTATTTACATACATATCAAGTTATTTTCAATCAAAACAATCCATATCTTTTTAAGAAATCATTTTTTTAAAAGAAAGTTTTATTTCATTAGATGCATTAAAAAAGACGATTTTCTTACAACTTCTTCTATTATTAAAAAACATGTTATATAGGTATAAGAAACAACTAAGAATAATAATAATTATTATGACTATCTTAAGCATGCATAGGAGTGTAATACCGGTATAATAAACAAGTTGTACCGGTAGCATAGGGCAACTACAATCTCTTGCTATAAAAGGTTAAATGTTGTCTGTCTACCAGTAAAAACTAGTTTTTAATGTCACATTATGATTATCTAATATAGATGGCGCTGTTAACGAGATAATGGTATGGTAGGTAAGCGACGTTTAAGAAATACTTTATAAATTAATTTTCTTTAAATATTCATGCCAATTTGAAAATATGGGTTAAGAGTTATATTAAAATGTAAATAAAACATACCTGATTGATAGTTTTGAGAGCTATTCACGCTGCTCTCACTTTCGGTTCTGTTCCGAGTGTTAAATAGCAAATTCCACGGATTGAAGTTAGTATTATTCGACCGATTCTCATTTTTAGATGCACGTTTATTAGAGGTATCCATGGTTTTTAGCAGATAGTAATACAAAAATTATGAAAACGTTTTAAAAAGTAAATTCGATGGAAACGATTACACTCTCACGCACGCCGACTGATAATATAATAATATTATGGTATGACACTCCTAAGCTAAACAATCACGCACGCCCGCTGGAACGAGGCAGCTAGAGTTGTTTTGATACGAAAGCGCCCGATCGTACACGGAAACGCACGAAATTGTGTTTTACTATGAAACTTTGTCGAATACAAAGTCACCAACTCACCACGCTTCGCTACCGGCATCTGGTGGTGTCGGTAATATTGATGAGATATTGCTAAATATAGCGCACTCGAATGACGTTAAAGTAGTAACCGCATTCACATCATTCAGCTGTTTATACGAATCATTAATTTCTTGGTGTGTTGGTATAAATTTTACCTGTGCCAACCATACGTTGAAAGATTTAATATCTGATCTTATAATTCTTATTCATATAATGGATTTTATTTACTTTATAATATCATTGCATAAGATGGGTTGATACACATTTGTGTGGGTTAAACTGTCTATTCTGTTCAAAGCACTTGAGCTGAGTTTGTTTGTAAGCTGTAAATTAGTTCATTGGCTGTAAACACCAAAGATATAAACATTAACATAATAACTAAACTGGGGTCAGTGGCTAAAATGTAGCACAAAGTATATAATCAGTTAAAAGTAGTGATAAAAATTAAAAGGTGTCAATGTCACTTGGACAAACGTTTGAATTGCAAAGTTCAGATTTCTATTTATTTACTGAAGAAGATAAGTTTCTCCGTATTCAAAAATGAAAATTCCTTATGTAGTATCGCTAAACACCCGAGAAGCTTATGCTCTTTCAAATTTCATGAAAGCATCGGCCGGGGAAGCACCCCGCAAAATATTGGCCGAGGATTTTGAATGGGATGATAACCTGCCAACACCTGCACCCTTAACGTATTACGCGGCACTCGCTCTCTCTAGGGTTTTTCATAGAATAAACCCTCTTCGCAAGATTTTACAGAAAGATGTCGATATGCTAATGGATTTGTATCCTGCCGATATTCCGCTTAAGTACAGCGTTCGATTCATAAAGGTTCCCTTTAATATTAATAACATCGTAGATTTAACTTTTAAATTAATATGCGTTCCTCGGGAGCATGATACATTTTATGAATATGATTTTCAGGATGAACAATATTGGAAGAGATCTTTTGCTACAAAGTTTCCGTCGCGAAAGGAACTGGGTGTAACATTTTGGAAAGGGAAGTTTTTATCCGCATGTTTACAAGATTACCTTGAATACATTAAGCCTGATATTTTTATAGAAGAAGACGCAGTTGAACTAGCTTCTTTGGTACAAGATGATTTTTTAAATTAAAACTTTTGTATCCAAAAACATGAAGTTTGTAGTAATTATCTAATATGCTTTTTATTTTAGGTGAGTCCTTATATCTACGAGCTGAATCTAAATCAACTGCAAATAATACGACAGCCGACACCATCTGTTCCATCTGAAAATGCCGTAGAAGATACTTGCGAATACAGCGTACCGAAACTCTATGACCACATACCACTTGAACCAGTGTTAGCAAAGTTATATAATCTTGAAGAAATATCCTTGGTTTTCGGAGTCAATAATGTACAAGATGGTTACTTAACGAGATATTTTGAATTCTCAATAGGAGACTGTGAGTCCTTATGTAGAGGCTTGGAATACTTAAATCACTTGAGAGTATTTCGTATCAACCGTAGTAATTTGGACTGCTCGAAGGTAAAAATAATCCTACAAAACCTTGTCAAGAAGGAATGCATCGAAGAATTGGATTTTAATCATTGTAAAATTGGTGATTATGGCATGAAAGCCTTGGGAGGATTTATTTATTTGCACAAAAACGTTAAAAGGGTTAGAATTGCTAACAATAGGTTCAAGGAAGTTGGCGTACAAGGGATCGCTTACGCTTTACAAATGAATCCAGCTGCGCCTATTGAGCTGTTAGGTATGAGAATTATCGTTTTTTCTTTCGCTTGAAATTTTAATTTTATTTTTAATAATGTTTCTTTATTAGATTTTAGTCTAAATCCAATGTCTTTGGAATGTGCAACAACATTTGCTGCGGCATTTGTTCGATGCAAGGAAAAGCCTCAAACTTTGATAGTCAATTCTTGTGGGTTTTACGGGGCGTCTGCTGAAAAGGTAATCACCATAATCACTTGTATCAACAATAATATTTTAGTATAATAAAAATGGTAAAGCCAAATTATCTTATCATGTATTGTAATGACCGAGTATAAAGATTTATTACGCTGCGCCATTTGTTAGATATGTGCTGATTATTCCCATCGTAACCCAAATAATAATAGGTATATTTATCTACATGTCTCGATATATAATTGTTCAATACGTAAACATAAAGGGCTTGTTCTTCCCATATTCTAAATGTAGACAATTCATAATGTTCAAAATTTTTGTAGTTTTATAAACTGGAAAATAATTAATTAAAATGGTAATTAATGCAAAGCAAAAAACATAGTTTAGTTATATGTACATAACATAATATAACTTCTAGACTTGAGTTTTGTCTCTTATTCTCTTAAGCAGTAAAAATGTATTTAATGCTTTAAATAATTATTATTCCTGATTCAGTCAAATGGAAATTGCATATATTTGAATACTGCATATTATCATTATTATATCGAAGTTTCCAGATATGAAATTCGTTGAATTGCGCCCACCCGCGATATTTGGCTACGCGTGGCGAAATCTATATATTTATACTGATAACAATAAGGATATTACAATCATCGATTATTTTATGTACATTATTATCTGTATTACTGATAATAACAATTCTTGTTATTTGTACTCGTCATTATTGGGGATAAATGTTTATCACAATTTTTATTCTGGAAACTAATGTTCTGACTAACACCTTGATTATTATTATCAATAAAACAATATTTCAGTCAACTGGCTGTAGAATAACAATTACATTATTCCGTAATATTTAAGATGGCCGGCCTGCTAAGCCTGAATCGTGGGTTAACAAGATTGGATATGGCAGCCAATAATTTATCAGGAGACGCTGAAAAAACTCTCATAAGAGCACTTGAACAGAATAAAAAAGTTTTGAGAGTTGATTTGCGAAGGACCCGTAAGTATTAAGTGTTTTAATTCAAATAGCGGTCAAAAAAGAGAGGCACCGTATGGGTTTTTTTTGGAAATAGCCGACAAACGAGCTGACGATCTATCTGTTGGTAAGTGGCTATCAAGACATCACTAATTCGTTGCCGGCCAGGAAAGAGAGAAAAAAAGAAAGAACTGGCTCTCAAATCCCCCAGCTGGAACATGATAGGCAATTCGCTGGTAGCTATCCAGGCAGACTCCATGGAGAAATAATAATAGTAATAGTATACGTGGTAACCGTCACGCATGAACATTATAACAACAAAGGCCTCACTAATGGTTCACCGGCCGAAAACGAAGCGCAGAGACCCGCATTATTAGATAAAATTGTTGCATTTAGGTACATTTGAGGTTAAACTATTATCTGCTAGATAAAATTTACTCAGTTCAAGGACATAAATATTGACACTGTTTTTCTTTTATTAGCAAAATATATCTTAGCCGGTATAAACGAATAAGTTTACTTGTAGTATTGTACCTATTTGAAAACTTAAACGATTATCTACCGTCGATAGATAAAATAAGTGCCAAGTTCTACATTTTATTTCTACACGCAAGTAACTGAACAAATAAAACTCTTATTATTTAAATGTTTGCACATTTCCTCGAAAGATATTCTATTGCAGACATATCAGAAGAAACTCAAGCTAAAGTCGATGAGCTGCTCGAACGAAACAAGAATCTGATAGGAGTGGAAACGGAAGCGAGTGATGAGATCCCGCCGCTCTATCTCGGAGAACCGGAGTACCTGATATGGGAGTACAACCCCAACAACCCCGATTACATCCCCGGCAGATATCCTGTCAGGGTGCCTGAAGTTTAAAGTTAAAATACTATTAAGTACATAGTCAGGTTTACTTACATACCTACTTGTTTTGTCTATTATTATTCTTGTCCATCGATCGGCAATGTTTTCCAGTAAAAGTTATTTCAAAGAAATTGGGCAAAAGTAAATACACTTACAATCACAACATATTTTTATTTCCTCTCGTAAATTTTAATTATTATAAGATGGCAAAACGTGCCCTAGAAAAGTTGTTAATATTTGATCCGGTTCGGAACAGACACGATCTCTACAAGTTACTGAAGAGGCCATCTCAAGTAGCTTTTAAAGAGCACGCCGCCTGAATATATGACCTTGGAGATGACAAATGAGCCTAAAATGTTCCATCTAAGCCTTTATTTAATATTTTGGCTTATTTTTATGTTAAGATTGGCAAATAAGTTAACTTTATATAACTAGACACATTGGGTCAACTATAACAAAATGGAATTTCGATAGGATTTGAAACATATTTAATAATTTTTTAAAACACGTTGATGGTCTATAATACAAGGCATGTAACTAATTAAAAAAATATAAAAAGTTATAAATATTACAAAATATATGTATAAATATAAAATATTAATAGAAAATCAAATAACGCAAAAATCATAATTATTTCAGAAAAAAATATTATTAGACCTGTTATTACATTTACATGTAATTACATTTATATTTTATTGTTAGGTGGTAGTTTTGACATTGGAAGGTAAGGAAAATTATAATAAAGCTGGCAACCCTAGTTTTAACACTGCAACCGAAATATCAGACGATCTGTCATTAGGTGAGTAGGTATATTTTTGATTATTTTAGTACTCCTATCAATCAATATAATCCTAATTAATTTAATCATAACATAGTATACAGGTACAGGCATAGCAGTATTTTTTAAATATTGTTATCTATGATAAAGATAACCTTGACTGCTGATTACATAAAAATATAATCACTAATTTTACGCGACCCAAAATTGATATTGATAAATTCAAAATTTAAATGCGTGCTGCTTGTTTATCATCTATTCATGTACCTAGGTACTTCCTCTACTTAGTAGGTACGTAGTATATAATCATTCAATGATGAGTTAAAATAATTTAAAAATGTTTGTTTTTCAGATAAAAATAAAAAATATCTTGAAGCGCCTAATAAAAAACAATATTTATTCTGTCAAATACACTACAGTAGGAGCGTTAAGTTAAAAGGAAGCATTAGGAAAACCTGAAGTCAACGCGAAGCGAGGACGGGTTACGAGAAAAATATAGAGCAAATCTGTCAGTTAAAACAAATAACTTACTAACGGTCACATAAATATCTGCCCGACCCGGAATAGAACCCGGTAGGATCCCTCGCGGCTTCGCAGGCGTGGTCTCTACCAACTAGGCTGCAGGATCGTCAGAGCTCATTATGACAATTTGTTCCAAAAATCCCCACTTCCTCGCTGGTGGGAAACTTCAGTTTTTTTAATTCTCATCAGATAAATAATCACAGTGTAGAGGGAATTTAAAAAAGGCATTCCAATATTATGGGAAAAGTAGAACTTATTTACTGGAGCAAAATTACAATGTTTATCGTACATTACAAGGGTGTAACATTGTAACTAAACACTTGTTCGCCTCCGAATCACCTCCATGATTGCTTAACCCTCGTGCTATTTATCACGTTGCCACTTTATGCTGCGTTGACACACTCGGCGAAACAAAGCGAAAGTATCGTAACGCGAGCAGACAAACACTTCACGGCGCTACGGCTGTCATTCATCGAGGGAACGTGCACCGACAAAAGGCCGTCACTCAGTCAGTTCTATGTGTAGCAATGTCGATTTATTGTCAACTTCAGAAACGTTGAAACATGAGTAAATGAGTAAAATTTAGCTAAATGATACATGAGCCATGTGATGGCAAGTCGCAGGCAAGTTTTTGGCCGGCAACGCGTTGGTGACGCCCCCGGTGTTGCTAATGTCTATGGGCGGCGGTGATCACTTACCATCAGGTGACCCGTCTGCTCGTTTGCCTGCTAAAAGCATAAAAAAGTCGTATTCCAAACACCGACGCGATATCGACACGTGACGTCGTATCCTCTTTTTTTTTCGTTAAATGAAAACGTTTTTATGAAAACGAGAAATACTCGACTTCAGAAAATTGTGAAATTTTGAAATTGAAATATAAAATGTATCGTATCTATGGAAAAGAGTACTCGATGAGTTTGTGTAGTAATATTATTGCGTCCCAGCTTAGGTTTCTTCGCATGGAAAATTTTGATATTGTTCCAATATTGTAGACATTTTTGGGATTGAAAAATTTTCTGTTGAGGCAAACGAAGACCGGAGTCTTATTTCAATTCAAGTTATATTTCAGGTCTTACCCGCCGTTGTTTAAACAGTTTAATTTAAAAGGTTCTATACTTTTCGATGTTGAAGAGCTTTTTCTCATTAAAATTTACGGAAACAAAAAATACTTCGGGGACATTGTGAAGCCAGTTTATGCAAGAGTCGCGAGATACTTTTATGACAATAGCTGAACTTCTATCAGAGGCTATGAACACTGTAAGGTGAGGGGTCAATGCCACTAATGGGTTTCCAATTTGGAATTTGAAGTTTAGAATTTTATTTCTGGAATTCAGACACGACTTTGTAATAGTGGTTAATGAATCGGAAAATATTACCAACCTTACTAATATTAACATCGTAAGTTATTATCAGCCAATCAGTTACTTTTTTCTTTTCTTTTTGTTAAGTGGCTATCGTCGCCCATGGACATCAGCAACACCAAAAGCATCACTGATGCGTTGCGGGCAAGAAAGAGAGAAGAAAGACAAAAATATCAATGACATGGTACGGGTTGAGCTGTAGTCAAAAATAATAAAAAATGGCATGTGATTAGTGAGTGTTTCTTTCCCCGATATGCAGAAAAAGAACAGACGATAAACCAAACCTCCGAAACAATATTTCCAACATCAAAGTCTTGTCGCTTAAACGCCTGAATATTTGGGCACACATACGTATCCATAAACGGAATGAGTACAAATTACTGAGTAATTCCAGTTTTACGCACCAGATGTCATACGGAAGGAATGTTCAGCCAGGAACACAATATAAGCGCTTGCCGCAGTTTAGTTTATGAGAATATCTTTCTGTCTGAATAAGTATACCAAACTGTCTTGGATTCTTCTTGGCATATCGTTGCAGTGTTTTAGACTTCGTCAAGACAAGCTAGGCCTACAAGTCTGTAAATAGTTGCAGGAGTTAATTGTCGTCTAGATGACTGGGTAAAACGTTACAAAAATGTATCTACCCTTCCTAATGTAGCAGTATAGAGCCTAGTCTAGTTCTAAAAGGAAGGTTGTGCTCTCCTTTTAAGCTGTCCAAAAAAAGCCTTATCATCAACAAACCAACCAATAATATACCTGTTCAAGGTCAATAAAATATTTTATTCAATATCAAGGTTCAGTGCAACAATGACTTATAATATTAATAAATACAGTTCTGATGTCACATTAATTTAAAAAGCAATTAAATAATTTTAGAATGTGTCACTACGTAGTACGTTGCTACGAAGAATGTATCAGTTGCCACTGCGCTTCTTTACCTTTTCTACTCATAAGAACGAACGATTTTAAAGTTCAAGTGAGAATTACAATGTACAATAAAATAATAATCATTAGCAAATGTACCGATGAATTTAAAACTTAACAAATTCTGGCTTTCCTACATAAATATTCATTGGACTTCAAAAATAAATAAACTTTATTATTAATGCACAAATACTTTGTCTATTTTATTTTATAATGTTTTTCTAGAGCTACGGTTAAAATGCAGTCCTGCACGGATGCTCAAGTCATTATTCATGCCTGTCGATACAATCTTCTGCATATCAGCTTTCTGATTGAACAGCAACGTATTAGATTCAGGTCCACCATATACCGAGGTTCTAGTACTAAAATATACTTGCACATGAATAATAATAACTATAGTGTAAAAAAATAATACACTTTTTTCAGTGCTACCTATGTACGTTCAGGACACTTTTGACACTTATAGTAGGGTCGATTTGCAGCCGATACAAATGTAAAGAAACCATTAAAATCATTTTTTAGGGTTTTTCACCAACTGATATGAATTCTTACACCAAATGCGTTTTATTTAGACAAATTACAACTACAACTAAAACGAATTCTTCAAAAAAATGTACAAAATAGCTAACTGAGTTTATTTCCGATTCAATATTTCACGAGAAACCGTATCGTAATTTCATTTCACGTTGGTATATCATGAAATTGCAAAAGTTCACTCCTTGATCCTGAAACCTTACTCAAGAAATACCGTAGTACTTATCACACTTTTTTATGTAAATAGACGACTGATGTTAAAACGACAAGTCTTCTAACGACCTAATAATAATGTTAGTAACACTAAAGAAATATAAATAACTACATACGTTGTCGGCCAAGGAGAAAACAGGAGAGTTGTATAATTATCTCCTCTCTACCTAAATTATTCTAAAGTCATTATATAAAATATAACATTTAGGGGTAAAATACCTGCCATGAAACCAAAGTAGTTGAGTCATAGAGCGTGTATTACATAGGTGTAGGTCTAAAATAAAATGACGGAGCGCAAGTCATCTCCCTAATGGTCACACATGAAGCCAAACGCGAGGGTTATTGTTTAAGTTGAGTTATAAGGAGCACTCTATGGGGTTATAGCCGATAGAATAGATTGCGACCGCTAGAAGGTCCGTCGTATATTTTACCGGCGGCCTCGACAGGTGATATAACACTTTATAAGACAAGAGCACCTGGCAAGAAAAAAATTGCTAAACCTATTTTAATTAAGTTATGGAATAATACTTTCCTCTAATTTTTCAGTCGATATCGACGACAGGATTCTGCATTACGTGGAATTACTTACCAACAAAATAGCGTCGCCAACGTTGACTAGGGTCTAGGACGATGACGTCCAGAGTGAGAGATCTATGTTCATAGTACTGAAGTGCTCTTCCATATTAAATTTCAATTTAATCAACAAATAATCATCAGCACCATATCAATTATTCAATTTACTCTTGTATTAATAAAAAGAAGGATAACTTTATCACTGATACGTAATTTATTGTAGACTAAGAAAACTTTTTGGATTATAAGTATCATAAATCTGCTATTATTATTATTTGAATGATATTGCTGAGCTACTTGGTTTATTGAAGCAAATACAAAAGTGAAGCGGTATAGTACGTAGTACTTAGTTATTGAGAATTTATTTTAAGTTGATTACTACTAATATGATTAATAATTATGATTTTGTTATGGAAGCCTCGGTGGATTGATCAGTTTATCACTGCTAATACCAGCTGCATCAATTGTTCCCCGGATTATCTACAGTCGGCTTACATTTGAATTGGAGTCCAAACTATAGCATGGTTGATAATGGACATTATATTATGATATTTTAGTAGAAATTCATATTATCGACCTTTAGAAATTTATAAGTGTATTTTTTATTATATACTTCTATAGTTTTGGTAAATAGGCACTAGTTGATTAGTAATTATACTCCTAGTTAAGTTCCAAAGCTAGTTAATTGGTAATTCGTTAATTTTCAGAGTTCCATAGCAAAGCAAAAAAAATAATGAAGCTCGTATATTGAATTTCAGTCAGGCCGAAAACATCAGGAAGGTAAGACACCTCCCTGATGTTTAACTAACGCTTAAAATAGTTTATTACATTATGCTATTTTTTTAATAAATTAAAATGAAATGTGTAGGTATAAACATACCTACTTTCGACATTGAAGTGTGCACTGTAGCAAATATTGTAGAGATGAGTTTTCCTATATTAATTTGTACCACATTATTACCTACCGTAGACATCTTTTTATGCGGTGTAAGCAAAAAACAATGGTTTTGTATCGGCAGGCCTGAAATTATTTGCTGCATATTAACTATTTTTTTTGAATGTATGATTTCCATCCATCCTTAGGATCGAGTCAACCTCTTCTCAGATTATACCTTTCGGAGTTGTAATTGTCCAAAAACGTCGATGCCCATTTAATGTCAAGTAGCTCTATACCTCATGATCAAGTAGCTCATTTAGGCTAAACATATCGAATCCTGTTAATAAATTAATATTCATATTATAAATGTGATAATCTAAATTTTACTAACAAAAAATAACCGACTTCAAAGTCTCAAAAACTACTTGTCAAATCTCGTTCAAATTTATGTGGGACCACATGACAAGCACCTGCTTTCGATTAAAAAAAGAATCATCAAAATCGGTTCGCCCAGTCCAAAGTTCTGAGGTAACAAACATAAAAAAAATGCAGTCGAATTGAGAACCTCCTCCTTTTTTGAAGTCGGTTGAAAATTTGTGAAGATGTTTGGATGTTTGTTCCTCAATCACGCCACAACTACGTAACCGAATTGGCTGAAATTTAGAATGGAGATAGCCTTTACCCTGGACTATTACATAGGCTTTTTACCCCGGAAAAGTTCAGGGTACCCGCGGGATTCTTAAAAAACGATATCCATGCGCGCGATGCCACGGGCATCATCTAATATCTAATTAATTAAGAATTTCGTTTCGAAACCACTCTCCCGCTGAAGAAGCCGCGGACAAAAGCTAGTTTTGACATAAAAATGTAGTTCATAATATAATGTACTAGCTGACCCGGCGAACTTCGTATCGCCTAAGAATGTAACAAATCAGAGATCATTAAAATCGGTACAGCCGTTCTTAGCCGTTATAGTTTCCGTGTCCTCCCTCTCCCGCTCCCGCTCCCGCTGCCTCTCCCTCTCCCTCTCCCTCTCCCCCTCCCCCTCCCCTCCCCCTCCCCTCCCCTCCCCTCCCCTCTCCCTCCCCCTTCCCCATCCCCCTCCTCCTCCCCTCTCCCTACAACTCCCTCTCCACTCCCCTCCCCTCCCCTCACCTCTCCGTTACATAATCGGGATCCGCGGAACATGCGCGAGCTGTCCGGCCGCGGGGCCGGTGATGATTGTTGCTACTCGTACAATCACGTTGTCACGTAGTTCCTTTACTACGTAATATCTTCTGAATGGAATGTCCGATTTGAGTAATTCAAAAAGTTATCTATAGGTATTGAAACAGTTTTGAATATGAAATGATTTATTTGGATAAGGATTAATACGAAGGTATGGTTTTCATGATCTGATTTTGGTCATCTTTTTTATTAACTTTTAAGATGTAAAAAGTGGTTATAGTGACAAAACGACAATAGTTGGACATATACTATCGCGAGGTTTTTTGTAGATATTGATATGTTCTATAATATTGTAGAACATTTTTTTGTTCAATAGTTTCCGCAGCGTATGCGATGAAAGAAATTTTTAAGCAATTTTTTTCACACTTTGGTTCACGTTACTGATGTTTTAGCAAGGATCCCTAATTTTTTCTAGTAATAAATATAGCCTATGTTACTCATGAATGATGTAGCATTTTAATGGTGAAAGAATTTTGAAAATCGGTTCAGTAGTTTTTGAGTTTATTCGTTGCAAACATACAAAAATACAAAAATACAAAGCTTTCCTCTTTATAATATTAGTATAGATTTAGAACCACAAGTCGGAGTTTATTTTTTTTGGGAAGAAATTCGGATTTCCCTTAAATTTATGGTGATCCTTCTTGGATTAAAAAAAATAACTGGATTACACGTATAAAATAAAAGTTAAAATGAACCCTTTTCAATTAACTATAAGAACCTACAAAGTTCGCCTTCAGCAAGTCATGAATATGGAACAATCTTGTATCAAATTCAAGCGAACATTGGATCTCAGTTACGAGTATCTCTGAAGTAAAATAAAATTGCAACTAAGTAGGTAGTATGGTTTTATTAAATGCTTTATATACCGTTTGTAAACAAATTGTTGAATGCAGATATTTCAAAGATAGTACATGCGTTGTAAAAATTAATATATTTTACCAGTGCAAACCTGACCCAAATGTTTTACTTCACATTATTAAGATCCATGGAGATTATTGTCCGCGAATAAACTTAAAGATACAATACCGAAATATTTTACAATAGCACTTTTATATTATTTGACTGGGATAAGTCCCAGTAATTTTTCTGGGAAGTATTTGAATTGTGTTTTGTTCATACATCCATTATTAATTTGCTATTGATTAAATCCGATTATATCCGCTGCCTCCTCTGAATTACACGCGTATAGGAATGGTAGGCATATCACACATGGCTTAGTTTTAATCTACATAAGTCCAGTTGCCCTATTGTACAGTGGGGGAATATAGTGGTGTTGGACGAATGGTAATGTTAAAAAAGTATTTAGTAATGTTACAGTTCATCCTCTTTCTATCTTTTACATATACAAATATTTATTTACAACTAGCTGCCCGGACAGACTTCGTTCTGTCAAAAGTTTTTTATTTTGAGATATAAGCTATCCTATCTTTCAAGTTGGATCAAACTGCACATGGTGTGCAAATTTGATTAAAATCGGTTAAGTAGTTTAGGAGTCCATCGCGGACAAACAACGTGACACGTAATTTATATATATTAAGATTTGTCTTGGGTTGTTGGTGGTGAAGAGTTCCTAACTAGGCAGCTCATGTCGATCATAAGTGATCGGCCAAGTTAGGAAACAGCGGGATGGATGACCCCAACAACAACAACAACAACAACAATACTCTTTATTGTACACCAATATACAGTAATAACTTAAAGGTATAGCTAGAATGGTAGGTACAACAGGCGGCCTTATCGCTAAAGAAGCAATTTCTTCCAGGCAACCTTAGGGAAGAGGACAAATTAATATAGAGACAGTGTAGTGGTGTACGAGTGCTTATTGAAATAGTACAGATATAATACATAGTGTCATAAAAGTAGGAAACAGGCAATAAATATTATAGCAGGTGGTCTGCAATGTTATGACGAAAGAAAGTACGCTTTAATTAATCTTTTAAAAATATTTAGAGATTGAGCGCGGCGTATGGACAATGGCAATGAGTTCCAAAGCTGAACAGCCCTAGCTGAAAAAGATTTTGCAAAAAATGAAGAAGAACACTTAGGAAAACTTAAGGTAAGATTTGTAGAAGATCGAAGAAAACGATCATGAGCAAGATGTCGATATCGGAAAAGTGAGTTTAAGTAGTCAGGTGCTATAGGATTAAACAGCACGGAGTAAAGGGAAGCAAGAATGTGAGTATCCCGGCGAAGGCGGATTGGGAGCCACTTGAGTTTTGTGCGAAATTCGGAGACGTGGTCATATTTCCGAAGATTGAATATGAACCGGATGCAAAGATTTTGAAGCCTCTCAAGTTTATTTAGATGCTCCTCTGTTAAGTCCAGATAGCATATGTCAGCATAGTCAAGTATTGGGAATAAGAGAGAATGGACGAGCGCAATTTTTGTAGCTGTTGGGAGAAAATTACGGAGCCTACGAAGAGATCTAATAACTGAGAACATTTTCCTACTGACCTCATTTACTTGGGGACCCCACGACAAAGTCCGATCCATAATAATCCCTAAATTCTTGACCTTGTCACTGTAAGGAATAATAGTTGCGTTAAAGACAACAGGAGGCACTTGGTTCCAATCGATTTTACTAATCATCCATTGGCTGCCGATGACCCCGCTTGTATCAAACATTTCTTGAGTGCTTCCGTGCATCGGAGGGTACATAAAACCATCGCTTGCTATCATAACATAACATTCGATAAAGCATATTGGACCCATTCATGCGGAATGAAAATTTTCCGACACTGGGTTGGCCACTAACCTCTCCACCAATCCGCAGCGGGTAGTGTGGTGTATGCTCTAGGCTTCTTCAAGAGGAGAGATCGTTGCTCAGAAGTGGGCTGTTAATAAGTTGAAGCCAAGCCAAACCAAGATTGGAGGTGTTGTGGATTTTCTACTAGCCATATAAATTGCATATTTTAAATATTCCTCCTACCCTGTTTGTACTTTGAACAAAACGGTTCAATAATCTTAAATAGAGTTTGTAATACTTTAAATCTCGGCGAAGAAAAGCTACCTGGTTTTGAAGAACCTTGGTTCGTATACATAAATTCTAAATGCTGTGTGTATTCAACATTCTTTACGCTATGAAATTTTTATTTGAACTTCAAAACAGGGTTATTTATATGTTTTGACTCGTCTACAGTGAAGCCAAATAAAATCAAATTTTAGTATGTTACTTTAAGACTCAAATAAATTTACTTTAGTCGCCATTAGTAACGATCTGGTGCGCAAAACAAAAATCCTTTATCCACAGTTCGAACAAGGAAATAGCCTTTGTGAACAGGCAAAAGATTTCGACAGGAAACTAATAAAGAGCTCCACTTATTTCTTTTCGACCTCTTCGTAAACTGTAAAAATATATCCGTAATTTAACTATCCGGGGATTATGGAATATTGAAAACGGCTGTTAGTCAACGCTCGTTTATAAAATGAAACTTAGGTACGTCAAAAGGGAAGCGTCAGAACCAAAACATTGTTTCTTTATTATGTTTTAAATAAATCTCTTTAACAAAGGCACAGCCGACTTCAACGACCTTTAATTAAAGTGAAAAGCCATCGTTTATTACAAATTTCACTAATGCGACAGCTTTTGTTAAAAGTCGAAAAATTTTCATGAATTTTAATAAGGTAGAATTTATTTAATGTAATTTCTAGAAAAATATCCTAAGTATTTTTGTTGCTATGACATTTAATTAGGCTTGTAGCAATCCGTTGACTACGCAAACCCTTTATATCTCTTCAAGTCGGACAACTACCCATTAGTACAAATGGGCGCTAACTTGGGCACAATACTTGGGTCTCTATTTGACCCTAAATTTACAAACGTTTACGATTCCCACGAGAACAATGACTCCTGACAAATCTCTGGATTAGGGGACGAGTGTTTCTAAGAATAACTAATTCTGGCGAGTGTGCTCTTTACACTTTTATACGTACTTAAGAACTAGTGAGAGGTTTGTCCTTTATTTACTGTATTACACTCCTGTACTTTATTGGAGTAGTTTGATGATGTCACATAACTTTTTTATTATAATTTTAACTGCTATAAAATAATTCAAGTTTCAAAGAAAAGAGATGTCAAGCAAAACGAGCCACCGGATGACAAACCTCGTGGTCACCGCATGTAAGCACTATGACCAATCTTTTTTAAACGGACTTCAAAAAAAGTAGGTTCTCAATTCGACTGTATTTTTCTTTTTATGTGTGTTACCTCGTTACCTCATAACTTTTAACTGGGTGTACTGATTTTGATGATTCTTTTTATATCCGAAAGCTGGTGCTTGTCATGTAGTCCCATTTAAAATTAAATTTTTAAATTTTTGAGCGAGATCTGTCGAGTGGTTTATGAGTTAAGTATCTCTAATTTTGGAGTCGGTTATTTTTGGTCAAGAATGTATGACCATGGTAGACGAGATGGATGACTGAAGACTTTTGAAAAAACCTTAGTTGGAGGAAAAGTACCCTGAATATTGATGATGGCAAATTATACTGAAAGGAAACATTACTTTATGTATTATATTTTCAAAAATAAGTAAAACTGCATTCAAAGATTTTTGAAAAATCACCTACTACCTACTTCAGGCAGGAATCGAACCGGTGAAAATTGAAAAAAAGTCCTGTATTTCATGATGCCAATCGAAAGGTTTATTTAAAAGAACCAATTTTTTTAAAGCACATAGTTAAGCACAATTACTTAAATTAAAGGAATATCAAGATACTATTTTTATTGTAAGGTTCCTACCTACTTATTATCTAAAGTATTCTAAAGTAATAAAAAATTAGGCATTCGGCTACAGAACTCACTAATAAGCTTGCTTGTTAGAGAATAGTGAGGTTTAGGTATATTTCCATCCTCATTTCTATTTTTGGTTCATGCCAAAGATAATAAAAAAGAACGATGCCTTGACCACTCGATAGGTGTTTTGTTCTCGACGTTTCCCGCCGTGACTCGCTCTTAATTAATTAATTTCAGCTACCTACAGCCTTATTCTTTAGAGTGTGTGTGCATAGGTAGGTAATAGTATAAAATGTTGGATTTAGTAGATAAAGAGAATCTCCCGGCGCGACACATATTTTGTTCGCGATGTATTTTCTGGTACTTTTGTACATTAAACTTCAATGGTCTATACCGAAAAGGAGGATAATAAAGTCATCAATAAATGTGAAAGTTTGTAAGAATGGATGTATGGATATTTTTGACTCTTTCACGCAAAAGTTACGTAACGGATTTTCATGGAATTTAGCACACCGGTAGACTACGATCTGGAATAGCATATAGATAAACTATAAAGTACTTATTACCGCGGAAACCGCGGGAAAAGCCGTAAGCAGTTACATATGTTACACACATAACTTCCAAAATATGTTTATAACGTACAGTCGATACAGAAGCGGGTCATTAAATTAACATGGCTCACTAACTTGGTCCCGTACGACTAATCTTACTGCGATTGAAATACAACGTCATTCTCCGTTAATCTATACTTATATTATAAAGAGAGAATCACTCACAGAAAGTACTCATAAAAAGTTCTGAATAAAAGTCCGCGATAGTATATCACCTAAAACGTGACATAATTAAAATGCTACCTCATTAAATAGATTGTCACATGATAATTAAATACGGACCATGAGAAACAGCCTAATTTAAATTTATTGTTTTGATAGGACCAGAGTAGCCTAAAAGTGATTCCATGGTTCGCTATTGCTATATAAGCCACCCTATTAAAACACACAATTTTAACTATGTTAAATAAAAAATAGGCAGTTGTAAGGACTGCCGACCGCAGTGAAAACTCAAAACAATGGTAAACTGTGGTCTATTTTTATTTTTTAAATAAATTATAGTCTGAATTATTTAAATTTAATATTTGTGAATTTAAATAATGATTATCGGAAACAGAGAACAATGCACAGTATACACAAATATAAAATTATCAAGTAGTCAACATAACTTCACTTACTGCTATTACCGCATGTCGGTGACGCGAAGTTACAAGATTTTACCCACCCAAAGAGTCAAACACGCAAACATCTACACAGGCCGCTATACTGCGTGTCCCTAGTCTGCTGCAAGCAAGCGCAGTACTCACTCCCAGACCGAGAGCAGAAATTCAAACTCATTATTCACCGCCTCCTTTGGAACCGAACCCAGGACCCTTGGCGCGGCGATCTGGCATGGTAACCCAAGTGTCGGATGTTTTCATGCCGCCCAAAAGCCTTCGAAATGGCTTTACATGCTCTTCGAAGTACGGAAACGTCCAAGAATTTTTAGCAGCGGTCATATTAGCGGTCACCCAAAATTTTTAAAGATTATTGACATGATCTGATACACTCAGTAAAGATACTGTCCGTTTATCGTCTAGATAGCCAGAAACATAATATTGGATTTAATTGACACGTCACATGATATCGCCAATAGACATTTTTTGGATTAGTTTTTTGTCCATTTTAGTCTGTATTCTATCAAGTTTTTATTCGAAAAGATCCGAATATTATTTATGAGCACAAAAATAGACTGTAGTGGTCCTGACAGTCTGTTTTTTTTAGTCGGGATGTGAATATCAGCGGGATGTTTACGCTGCGCCGCCCACCACTACAATACATGCGGGCTGTTACACCTCTTTTGTGAATTTTAAATCTAAATGTCAATGGAAATGTAAGCGAAATAAAATGCACTCTTTATTACCTGTTGATGTAAAGTAGTAGAAAAAGACTGCATTTTACCGTCGAATAGCTTAATCTTAATATATATAAATTACGTGTCACGTTGTTTGTCCGCGATGGACTCCTAAACTACTGAACCGATTTTAATCAAATTTGCACACCATGTGCAGTTTGATCCAACTTGAAAGATAGGATAGCTTACTTCACAAAAAAAACTTTTGACAGAACGAAGTCTGTCCGGGCAGCTAGTAAGCTTATAAAAAAAATTCATATGCAAACTGATTGATAGGGTTACGTTGATTCATTTCAGAGCTCCTATAGCTCCCTTTTTGCCATAGAGCAATAGACTAATTTTGCTCCACCATCCAACCAACAGCATCAAAATGTAATATTTTCATCCATATTGTTAATAAGCTTAATCGAACATCGAAACTGGGCCAAAATTTAACTTCTAGTGTGTTTATCTTTCAAGAATTACACAGCGATACCGGGGACAGGGAAACCTAAATAAAACCTTTCAAAAATCAAACAGCGACACGGTTTTTATTATAACACGAGTACCTAACCGTCCTCGCTTTGCTTCAGATTTCTTACACCTTTTTTTACACCTTGAGTTACATTATATGAGTTTTACTAAGGATCCCTATTTTTTTGAAAATATAATATGTATGGCCTATGTTCACCGGATAGTGTAGCTTTCTAACAGTGAAAGAATTTTTCAAATCGGTTCAATAGTTTCGGAGCCTATTCAATGCAAACAAAAAATCAAATCTTTCCTCTTTATGTCTTAATATATATAAATTACGTGTCACGTTGTTTGTCCGCGATGGACTCCTAAACAACTTAACCAATTTTAATCAAATTTGCACACTGTGTGCAGATTGATCCAACTTGAAAGATAGGATAACTTACAATGTTCCTTAAGACACATTGAAGGTTTTAATAAAAAAAAAACTTTTGACAGAACGAAGTCTGTCCGAGCAGCTAGTATTAGTATAGATTATTTACAAGTCAAGCAATGACTTGCCAGCAGTTGTATTAGTTTCATGTTCCACATAGGGTACATGAACTCGCAGTTCTCAAAGTTTACTTATTACATAATTATATCGGCTACATTAGCTTGGTATACCTATTGGAGTGTAATTACTCTACCATGGGCGAAGCCACAGGCAAAAGCTAGTATATTATATAGCAACATATCTTGTGCTCTCAGTTTGTTGAAAAAAAAGACAAGTAGGAATAAGAGACCGGCAACGCATTGTTGACGCCCCTAGTGTTGCCTTAATGTTAATGTCTATGGGCGGCGGTGATCACTTACCATTAGGTGATTCGTGTGCTCGTTTGCCTGCTTAAGGTATAAAAATAACAGGTAATTGTTGAACTTTTGCAAATTCATTAATGGAAAATGTTACGATGATAAATGTTACGATGGTAAATAGGAACGCAATTTGTCTTCGTAAAATTTAAAAAATTAATCCACATTTTTATGTTAAGTGAATCAGGAGAGGGATCATGTCAGTCGATAAAAAAGGCGGTCCTTGCTTGGGAAGATAAATTTCAGTACATATTTATACATAGGTATTACCTACATAATAAAATGTTAAATTTAA
This sequence comes from Thymelicus sylvestris, assembly GCA_911387775.1. Classification (NCBI taxonomy): domain Eukaryota; kingdom Metazoa; phylum Arthropoda; class Insecta; order Lepidoptera; family Hesperiidae; genus Thymelicus; species Thymelicus sylvestris. The sequence continues at coordinate 6,707,048 of OU426886.1, forward strand.
ACGAGCGCTCGAGCGAACTCAGTACGCGGTATTATTTAGAGTGTAAGGAGTGATACACTACCTATTGTCCGAAGTATAAATTCAGAACCATTAAAAATTTAAGAGGTTGATAAAAACAACAATTACATTCATAACATTTATTTATCTTTACAATCATATCAATGACTGCTTATTACAATGAGTTCCCTGTTTACACATTTTCATAAATCTAGCTTGGCAACAAACTTGAGCACAATGGAAGTTAAACATCATAATTACACTAATGCAACTTGTTTATCTAATATTTATCTACTTTAATTATTGTTTTTGCCATTTTTTACAAACTTAATATTACTACAAAATAAGAAAGTCTTAGTAACCACATTTTGGCCAATGCGCTCCTCACATAATAACGAGACAAATAACAGACTACTTTCTTTGTTTTTCCTCTTAGGGCCAATTCACACCAAAATACGACGCAGTGCGCAGTAATTTTAAATAACAATCATTCAGACCTTTTGACTATTAAAAGGTAAAGATAAAGGAGAATGAAAAAGTTTCTCCAAACACATGAAGCTACGCCTGCTACGCTACGCTGCACGGCATCTTAAAGCAGCAGGCCTTTCCATAGTTGAATATCCACTAGACCAAATTGACATCTAAAGTGTCAAAGTTTTTCACGAAAATTAAATAGTATTGTGAAAAACTGATTCTGATGTGAATCATTGATACGATAAGATTTGAAACATGCATTTTATATGGACCAAGAATTCGCTGTTACTATTACTACGGCCAAAATAGTTCACAAAGTGACATTACTTATTTTCTGTCAAATCGGTCCGGGCGATTAGTGATTTGCGTATCGCGTAGCGTCTCGATGTGATTTGACCCTTCCAATAAAAGTTGCGCTCGATAGATGGTTACAATCAATGGTAACACGGAAGAGTGAATAAAATTATTGAACTCTTACATTGAAACAAAACTAATTGTTTCTACACTCACATGCATACAGCATTATTTTCTTTTCCAACCAATCCACCAAAACGACTGCTTTGTTTGATACACCTTCAAATGAATCTGTTCTCTAGCAATCTAGTTCATCTCATCTATCGATACGTCCAAACCTATGGTCCAAACTGATAGTCTTTTGACGAAAGATCGTTTGCCCGCATTGCCGGACTACTAAACGATATGTCATGAACATATGCAGTCAGTTGTCAAAACGACTATTGAAGTCCTGTTACAACTAGTACCATTATGTCTTCTGTGCTACTACGACAGATCCATTGGAATTAATTTGAATAATTCCGTTTATTTGTTCGGTCGAATTATAAAATTTGTTGCTGCAACTGCTAACGAATTTTATACTGTATTTTTTTACTTGTGAGAGAGTTAGTTGGTTCTAAGTCGATGTTAAATATCAAGTTGAGAATTAAATTACTACAAAATATGTCGTAATGATTGCTTTTTACTTAGGCAGACAATAATTTTGTCCACTGTTTGTGACAGTTTTGTCCAGATATTTCAGTCTTGCCATCTGGCAACCCTAGCAGTGAATGTTTTATTTACGACTGAATAAATCACTCCGTGATTCGCTGGCCATTAACACCCAGGTAAGTAACAAAGGCATGTTATTTATAATTTGCTTCACAATTAAAATTAGTACCTACTTACCTATCACATATAATAGTTATTTTATTTAATTACGCCTTTAAAGTACAATACTTAGTAGTTAACAATATTGTAACAAGTGATGAATTGACTGGAACAACCTGAATTTTATCCGACATTTTAGATTAAAACGTAATTGTATTGTAAACATTTCTTACGAGTCTAATGGAAGTATTTTATGAAAATGTAGTTGAAAGCGGTTTTATTCGTTTAGTTGAATTAGGAATAATAAAAAAAGGTCAAGACCAAGGTGGCTTGGGATGAGTACCTACCCTGCTCGTGGGAGTGGAGACAAAATTCATGAAGGAGTTAAGCTGTTTCCTTTTTTAATTACTTTAGCTCAGTAGTCAGGGACAACGAGTGATACTTAATATTGGGGCATTCTTTTTATGAATAAAAAGTAAGTGTAAAGAATTTCGCACTTTAAAATTATGTTTCACTTAGGTATGTCACATAACGCATAATTTTTGTCCAATTTTCAGCGTCTAATTACGATATACCTAGGTACTTCATTGTAGAGGGGATTAGTCAAGAATTAGTAGAGCGCGTCAGATTAATGTATGTTGGGTTTATTAGATGCTGCAAAGTGTGTATTTCAATTACCTTAATATTTAAGCGTGACGTTAGAGAGAAGAAGGATCCTGAATGTTGCAAAAGAAAAAACAGTTACTTATCTAAATATTCACGAGCGCCGTTATTTTTTTTTGATAAAAGCAATAATACAAAAATAATGTCGAATACCTGTTGATTTTCACATGCGATGTCAATTACGATTACCGGTCTATAAAACATATTTTTATATAGAAATACCCTTTTACTATAAGTATTAAAAAATAATAATTCATTATGAATATTAATTGCAGCTGCCTTACTTTAAATAATATTTTTTGCACATTTCCTTTTTAAATTCATAAACCTTAATTATTCAACTTACTCTTCGCATTCAACATAATATTTTTGTGGTGATGTATTGACCAAGTTTTTATTCATTTGTGTACAAAAGTTCTTTTCATATATTCCGCGACCGAGTACTGCAGGGAATCTCTATGAACATTCATGAATAGTGTAGTTGCATTGTATCACTATTTTATACTGTTAGTACACAATTATGCAGTAAATTCTCGTAACTCTCGAGAAAATGCAGAAGTTGAAAGCAAAAATACAAAAGTTTCCATTTGAATAAAAAAGGGAATGATCGAAATAATTTGGTAAAAATTATCAAATTATTTGTAATTTACATTGTTTTGCTTGTTAATTGAAACGCTTATTGCCCTTGCTTAATTTGTCCGTAAGTAAATGACTGAGGTTATGGAAAGTTACGGAACAGTTACCGACATTAAAAAAAAACTACACACGTAAGAAGTTATACTTCTTTGTCGTAACAGAACAAAAATAGCTAAAGATTTCATCCCGTATGCCACAACTCTTTGTTTGTAAAATGAATCAGTTATCAGCTAACTATCTCATGTCGCTTTTTGGTTGTCGGTGTGCGCGCGCATCGTAACATAAAAACTTGAGAGAAAATTTTTCTTTCATATTTTTTTCTAAACGCGCCAAAAGAAGTATCTATAACTTCAACAAATAAAAAAATTGGGTATTGGAAATTGGACAATGGATAAATATAATATAGCATAGGTTAACTTTGTTTTGAAAGTAATGAAGAAACTATTCTTTGGCACAAAATCAGACTTCATACAGGTACGTGGAACATCTAGATGGGAGGCTTCAGCGGAGTGTTGCCGACGTGAAGGTTGTTTAACTGCGGCAGCAGGATCGCGGCAGTAGCGATGGTGGTCATCAGCACAAACACCGCGAGCAGTGCGCGGTCAGCTACCACTGCCACCTGTGTCAGAGAAGGGCTGTTTATTTATTAAGTAACGGTAGATTGTACACAATACCATGTCTTGACAATTTGAGGTTATGATAGGAAAAGTAAGTTTGGGTTAGGTATCTCATTGTTTTCAAGATGGGCAATATGTTTTAAGTTAGGTGCCAAATAGTCACTTGTTTGTAATTTATTATTTTGTCTAAAATTGGGATGAACTTCCTTTTAGTCCATACCTACAACTTTTGTACGAAACATTTTTCTGTAAAATCAACACTTTGTCAAATAAACAAGAAAAAAAAACAAAACATGTTTTTAAGGTGATCTGCCTTGCCTATGATATTATATATGTAAGTAGCAAATAATGGTAGTTGTAAAGTCTTTGTGATTCAGTACTTAAATTATTAAAAAGTTGGTTGGTCCTCTAGTTCGAGTAACTCCTGAATAATTCAATGTTCAATATTACTCCACACGGAATCAGCTGGATTGCTTTCTCACAAGACTCCTCAATTTGTAATCACGATGACGTCTACCATCTATAATACTATCTACATTAGGTTCAGTTCACACGTGCGACAGTGGCACGACGAAATGTTGCACAACAAACTTTGCGGGTGCAGTAACAAAATTTTAATTCACACGAGCGAAATTTTTGCAGTCCAAATGTGCGACGCCGCAGCGATTACGCTATTTAAATACTGTTATATAGTTATTGTCGCTTCGTGCTTTTGAATATTACTCATGTACTTCGTGTTCGTGCTTTTGTGGTTGGGACTTGGGGGCGACGCAGCGACAAAATGTCGCAGCGAAACGTTGTCACACTATTTATACGTGTCTTTTGTCGTGTCGATATGCCCTCGCTGTCGCAGGTGTAAAGGGGCTTTCAGTTAGTCTTGTTGTTATTATAAGATTTTAATTGAAATCTAATACCTATGCCATTATAAAATATAAAGCGTGGCTTGACTAAACAATAACAATTTCAGCAATGAAACCTTCCATAATTAATGAACTTAAGACCATCTTATATATAAATCGATAAGATGGTAAATGATCTATGCTGGCCTTATGTACAGGCTGTAACATGGAGTGGATCAACGGCGTCCTAACGATTCTATAATTTCTTTCAGCCTTCTACATGCATTTTCATATGAGCCTGCTTGAGTTTCAAACGTAATTCGTTTCAAAGTAGCGTTATAAAATAAAATTCTTTTAAAATAGTTTTAGATTAAAAATCTACCTACAGGATTAAGATCTGGCCATGATTTCGGATACCAGGCTATATTATAGGCCCTCTACGACCAATCTGCGGTTTTTTCATTATTCTTCAAATTTTATTATGTATTTACGCGTGTCAATAACTATCTCAAGACATAATAAGTACCTACTTAGTATGAAAAAAAAAACAACTAGAAAGTTGATGCACTATTGCAAAATAAACAGTTAAATATTTGTTTTAAGAATTTTTCAAACTTTCGCCTAACAAGGGCCCAGGAACGTTGAAGTTTATGTGGACAAATCGGATTCGCTGTCGTCATCGATTTTAGAAGTTAGGTACTCGTAGCTAAAGCGCCGTAGTAGCTAATACAAACATTGTAATAGTAATTTTTCAAAATCCGACTCTTATAGAAATGATACGTTTACTAAATAAGTAATTGCACGAGTTACTTTACAAATGAACTGATCAGTATTCAATGTTGTATTCAGAATATCTATTATAGGCTAATTGAGCATATTATGAGAATGAATTTAAAGAAGAGCATTCGAATGATATCATTAAATACACCTGTATACTCATACTAAATATGTTAAAACGGAAATTCTCGCGAAGATGATACAGTATAATAAAAACATTATTCAATATGAACAATGAACATCTGTTCAACTTGCACCTGATTGATTTCTTCCTCCCACTCTCTTATTATATATTCAATATGATCCATTTAATTCAGATCATGGCGAAAAATCTAATACCAAAACGTCACTCTTCATCATTATTCTATTCATATCACCGAACAAAAGATGAAAAATTCAATGTTGTGAGGTGAAATTAATCTTACAAAAACAGCCGGTCTGCTCGTCGAATTTTTGAAGATAAAAGTAAATTAATATAAGGCGTTTTAAAACATAAAAGGTAATTTTTATGATTTTTTATACCGACGACAAAATGTAAACTGTAGATGCTATAAACATTTTTCATGGTATGAATAATAAGCACAATTGTTTTTAATCTATCTAATAAAATAGTATTTTTATATTTCTGGCATAAAGACTTAAATGCCATAGAAAGTTCTGTATCATATTTTCAAATATCTTAAAATTGAAACTGCTTTTGTTTTCCTTGTCTACCTATATTTTACCATTGCTCTCTTTATAGTGTCAGTGAGCCGGAAAGACTGGAAACGCATACGGAGCCTTTAGTGTCACCGATATCCATGGGCGTCGATGTCCACTTACTAACAGCCTGTTAGTAACAGGTGCCTCGTCTGCTTGTTTATCGGATATTAACAGAAAAAGAGGACGTTAAAGAACAAAGAATATTATGCTAAGTTTGCGCAATCGAGCTTGTTGGCGTTTTCCTCACGAAAGGTTTTAGTTGTTTATGTTAATAAACTGCATACATCTTCGCTTCCAAGATAACCGCACAGCACTTACAATGCAGAAATACATGTTTACCTCCTTCCACTAGCATAATGAAACCCTTTCGGATACAATGCAAAACACTGTTGAAACAGGAACAGGGGTCCTCATTCTAATCAATGATAGTGCGTGAAAAACATACACTTGTAAACCTTTCACTATTGGAGCAGACTTCATGTTTGTTACTCGCTGCCTAATGAATGGAAGTCCGCTTACATTTGTACGTTCTTCAAATAATACGTACGATTGTAGAGTAACTGAACTGTTTAAAAGCTAGTGTGTATTACACTCTATGTGTGAAATGACTGTATATTTTTTTCGCTTTTTTAATATTATGTGATAAAATCAGCAGCAGGTATTAAACCAAATAGTATCCCATTGTACACATTAAAAATGGTAGAACACATTTAACGTACATTTTACGATATTTATTAAAACAAAAAATAAAAAGAAACATATTTTGCCATCTACCATTAATAAAGTGTCCACCATTAAAATTTTCCATATCCATTGTACCTACCTACATATTTGATCCCTTCACAGTCTTAAAACCTACATCGAGTTTTTAAAGAGCGAAATTTATAGACGTGGACAATCTACTGTTCAACTGAGGGTAATGGAGAAAATGTGTCGCAGATCGCAGATGGCACACGACCTTTTTAAACAAAATGTATCTTTACGGCAGGGTTAGGGTTTTCACATTACATTAATTCGATGTCAACTCCACTCAGACTCAACTCATAGGAAAGCATTGAAGAAATCGTATTTATCTAATCAAGATGTATTTTTTCGGAGTTGGTAGTAGGCACACGATATGATAATTGCGCATGGTGCTACATTTCTATCAAGTAAATATTGAAAATTCAACTGTGATGCATTTGATATTAAAGCTCATATTTCAAAGCAAGCAGGGTCTAAGGAGTTTACTTCGAGTTCTTATAATGGCGAAGAGCCTTATGGTTTTTACTCACACTATATAGGTAGGTTAGCGTATTCAAGTTTGATTCAAGCTACTCGTTTGCACCGTTGCCTTTCTCGTGTCACACTTCTGCATAATAAATTGATATTTGCTCACAATAAGCATATCCTTACCGATGAGACGATGAATAATTTCTAGAAAAAAGATGACCTGTTTCTGATATAATGTTAAGCAAAGTGTGCTTTGTCTTTTGATCGGAACGTGACACGCTGTTTTTGTAGCTTACACTATACCTATAGTTTACATATTTTGACGGAACAGTAAACCAAAGAATTCTAAACATTTAATTGGAAAAATATTCCCTCAGTAAATTCAAGTGTTACTTTAGCTACTTACCTCTGACAGTGTAAGCCTTACTTTACCTAAGGCCGGTGTATTTAAAAATATGTCTGTATTAAAAATTAAAGTGTAAACTCTAGGAATGCTAAAAATACTAATCGCACTTAGAAATTTTCATATTGTTTATTTATTAATACTTGTTTACTGGAAATAAAACATTTTTCTATTTTCTAAAGAACTGGTTACCGCAGTACTTACTTATTTGATCAATAGATTTTTGTATTTTTGTGTCGATATTTTATTCTAATTACGTACTACATGGATCATGGTCACGGCCAGACTAAGCATGGGTATTAAAAACTAAATTGTCAATACCCGTTACATGACCTAAATTGTTGTGTCCGCGATGAAAAATTTGAAATGATTGCTTTGACGTTGTACATTCCGATCACGACATAAAAAAGATTAATAAACGATACGGTTTCAAGGCATATTATATACCTACCTGTTTCCACTCTAAGTTAACAGCAACATGATGTAGTACTTACGTAAAGTATCGCGCTGCTGCTTCGTGGATAGTGCAGCCTCAGCAATAGAAGCGCGGAGTCACCGGTGCGAAAGATAAATAAACAATACATTTCCAAATCATATTATGTTACCTGTTTCCACTCCAAGTTAGCGCGCTCAAGGCGCTCGTTAGCAGCAACACGCTGCTCGTGGCGCGCTGCTGCTTCGCGGATGGTGCAGCCGCAGCAGGAGCAGCGCGGACACACGGGCGCGCAGCAAGCGTCTGCCGGCACGCCCGCTCCCGAGCCCGGTGTGCTGCGACCTGCTAAAGTCATTTTAATCACTCACTAGCTAGAAGGGCTGACGAAAAGGAAGATGCAACACTGTTATAAGAGCATTTTCACACTTCAAGAAACACCATCCTCAAAAGGAAGGGATTATAAAAATCAGACCGTAAAGGTTGTGTTCGTTCAACACTGTGTGTAATACTAAACGTATAGCCTGAACGTTTAGACTCAAGACAACGTAGTCGTTTAACCTGAACAAAGGAGAACATAAAAGCTGGAAGAGAAGTTTAAAACATTGCAGAAACAGTAACCTACGTAAGTACATATTCCGGTGTTGTTTTGCTTCTTTCGTTAGTTTGTTAGCATGTAACATGTATGACTCAAATCTTACAAGCTGAATTAGAACTACTCCCTCTCATTAATAGAGTTGACACAAATTGATTAGGTTCCGATGGCAACGGTATTTGTTTATATGATAATGATGACCTGATACTACCCTCAGACTTCTCTCCAGTCTCCAAAAGAGCTAATTTGTAATTCCTAATTTGTACTAGCTCTTTGTTTAAAATCTTTTGACGGAATAAAAAAATCAAGTCTTAACAAATATCGAAGCTTGCTAAACATCCTTCATCATTCAACCTTCATTTGGGTTGAATGAATTTCCGTCATTATTCATGTTTTATATGAACAACGGCGGCTGGAAAGTTGAATAACTTTCTTGGGTTTGCCTGTTTTATCGTGCCAGTCATAATTAACTCGCTCCTTGCTACAGTCAAAATAATGGTTCTTTGCCCTTCAAAATTAATTAGTAGAAGTATCTTTATGTAAACAATCATGACGTGAAAAAGATTAATGTGCTGTATGCGTTGAGACTTAATTTTGGGAGGTATACTCGTATTGTCTCGTATAAACATTTAGAGTAAACACGCATGAAGTTGTTTTTCAATCTCCATACTGAGTCAAACTTTCAAAGGTTCAATTCACATCACAGCCTTTTTTTCGAGTGGGACATCTTCCAAGGATAGTTTAACCAAAAGGTTCCGGATTGTGTGGGATTTCTCCAAACTAAACTAACGGCAGCCATTCGGCGCATATTATATTACATAAATATGTATTGAGGTTTCGGGATCTAATGAGAACCGGTTCCCGACACCTGTCTTTATCATCCATCTGTGTGCTATCAACTATACATTATAGTTTATCACGAAGTTAATATGTTGGACTTACTGAGATGATTGTGGTTGTGCCGCGCGAACCTCGGCGAGGCGGGGGCAGCGGGCGCTCCGTCGCACCGCACATCGGCCTTCAGTCGCGACCCCGTGCGAGGGTTCACCTGCATGTTGCCGCTCACCGCCGCTACACCGCTGTCGCCCTGGTGAAATGGATATAATAATAACGCTACACACTGCATGGACAACACACAAAAGACAACAAAGAACACACGCAACCAGACCGAGAACAGAAATTTAAACTCATCATTCGAACTTCTGTCTCACTGGGAATCGAAAAAAGACCCTTTGAAGTGTATGGCGCTGGCGGTCCGGTAACCATTGCTCCACATTGGTCGTCATCGTATAGGAAGACAGGTATCTTATCGGAAGCTTTACATTCAGATGTAGCTTTACGTTTACAATCACATGATTCGAGCCACCTCCTTTTTGCGTTTGACGTAAACAACCTTTACTTCTTACTTATATGGGCAACTTTATCTAGTACCTACTGAAACTTAAATATTTAAATTTAGTATACTCTTAAAATAATAATATCTACCAGGAATGAAACGACATAAAAGTTTTCGTCATTTTATTTTTAAACTGAAATATTAAGGTAGTGCAATTACCTACTTGTAGATTTTTTTAATAAAATAGTTGATACAGACAAAAAAATACGAGTCCTTCATCAAAAATAATACCTAATGATACTTATAGGGATCCAAGGTCTTTCACACTACAAAAGAACCAACACAGAAAAAACCCAAATTTTCTCAACACAATTTTTGCTTTAACTCAACACCAAATTGCCAAGCAATGTGGGAACGACAGTAAAAGCGTTGCGATTGCCAAAATCTCACAGTAACATAAGTGGGAGTGTCCGTTTTGTGACAAGTGCAATATATTTACAGTATTTTCCTGCTACATCCGACTAGAATTACCATCATTTCTAACGCCAAAGCACTTAGGGTGGAATGCGCACTATCTTCAAATAATGGATATAAACGACATTATTATTATTATTATCATCATGTCAAGATTTTCTCCTCGTCTCAGCCATTTACCATAGTGTTTGTTTAGATAGATAATGATGAAAATATGAGAAATAATTAAGGTTTCTTGGATGTTTTACGAGTAATTATTATTTATTTATTATGAAATGTGTTGATGCTAACTTTCACCCCAACTCAGAGTCACTAACGGTTACTTTAATCGCTCCTTAGTAAAGAATCACCACATAAATTCTGCACTAAGGAGCGATTTAAGTAACCGTTAGTGACTCTGAGTTGGGGCGTTTGTCTCCGACTGGCGAGTGGCGACGCTAGTTGCACATTTTACAGTCAGCTATTGCGTCCTTATTCATATGACTCAATCTCTGTTTAAAACATTCATAGAGTTATTTGAAGCTGAATTACTATTAGATATGATAGAACAATTAAAAACTACTATCAAAAAGTCAATCCATTTTTAGTGAGACGTGGCTACAACGTTCTAACTAAATGGAAAGTTTTTTGCAGGTAGTTTTTATTGTATTTTGATTCTTGTTTAAAAGAAACTTAAGAAAGCGCTGTATTCAAAGGGCTTAATGATTAATTTTAGTTATTTTACCGATAAACCTAATTTGATAGAATTAACAAGACCTATCTTAACACGTTCACTGCGTCAACACTTTCAAAAAACTTTCAGCCTGTGCTATGGGGACCTCAAAAACCCCTTAACTAAACTTTCCTGTGGTGCGTTAGGGACCTCTTCAGCCCCCTAAAATGGCAGTTTTGAAAATAATTAATATCTTCGTCAAAACCAATGATATATTTATGAATTTTTTGTGGCTTAAACATAGGCTATGACTCTATCTTTTGGTAGGTTCGCACGCAGTTCTGACATTAGGGTAAATCGCTATTACAAAAAGAAAATTAGGGATCTGTTGTATCCCGTTCCGCAACAGATGATAGTTCAATATGTGTAGCTACTAGTGATGGGAATAAAATAAAATCCCAGTTGTCGATAGGTAAAAAAGTTTTATTACAAAAAATGGTTGTCTGTAAAGTCGGTTTACGGACGGTAGTTTAACGTGACAACGTCATGACAAAGTTCCGCTCCGCTCCGCCCCGCTCCGCTCCGCTCCACTCAACTACGACCGCCTATTGCATCGGCTACGATACGCCGATCGTCCGATCGCCCGTCACGTCAAAAAAATTGGTACATATGAATAATTTAATATTTAAAAAAGTGTTATAAAGAAAAGTTTGTGATGAAGGTTTTTGAAGTTATACTGCTTTAGGCGCGTTGTGAAATAAATGGAAAAAATAATGAGAGTGAAATTTTAAGATTTGTAACACGGACGGTGACACAAAAACGACGGTCACAAAAAACGTCACGTGCGTTTTTAAAAACGCTCGTTTTGAAAAATTATTATTATTATATTGTTTTTTTAATATTGTTAAAATATTATTTTTTAATATTGGTTTTTTTTATATTGGTTTTTTGATGCCATAGAAGTATAACTTCGCACGCGCGTACGTAAGTACACGTTTATGTTATTTTTTTCTTACCAGGATGATTAAACATCTCATAATCCGAATCACTATCACTGGCTACTGGCGGGATATTTGTATGTTTTGCAAAATTTTTATTTTAACATCGGATGTATACGTTCCTGTATAATCCGACATTGACTTATTTACATACTTCCCGCACTTTTTAGGGTTCCGTACGAAAAAACGAAAAACGGAACCCTTATATCACTCGTGCGTTTGGGCGACCGCCGTTCACAGCCAATTTACTCCGATAGAACTGGACCAAATGAGTTGAAATTTGGTACTCATGTACATTTTTGTGACCTAAAGACGAAGGTATAAAGTAAACAACTGAATTTTGAAAAAAAAATTAACAAATCTGTTTTGCGAACCGTATCGCGTTGTATGTCAAATAAAAGGGCTTGTTGTAATGATCTCATACATATTTTTTTATAGTTTTACAATGGATAGTTTTAAAGTTATTAAAGAAAGAACGAAAATTACTTAAATATTAAATATACTTATACGTATAATATATAATTAAAAATTACAGGAAAACCTATAAGAAGTCTTAAAAAATGACAAAAATTAATAAAACAGAAAAATAACGGTAAATACATAAAATCAACGTACGGAATTCTCTCCAAGCGAGTTTAACTCGCACTTGTCAAGTTTTTTCATTTTAAAATAACTCATTGTTCGTATTTACGAGCGTAATAATTTGATATCGAAGCGCGAACTTAACGATCGATACATGAACATCCCTAAAACAAAACTTGTGGTGCTCGTGCCTCCAACTCTCCCGTCCTTGCGGCTACGGGGCTCACGATTCACGGGTATCAAAGGAAACCCCCAACGCAAGGAGTGAATATATTTTCACTTCTGTGCGGTAGGGACCTCGTCGACCCCTAAAATATTTTATTACACCATTGATTCAAAATTTAAGCGGGAAGCAAATATGTATATTTGTCTTTATCATACACATAGAACTTTAGATGTTATAGCCTCCCGCACAGAGTGAAAGAACACGATTTTTGACGCCGCACAGTATGAAAGTTCTGCACGGGATCTCGTAGAGATCCCTAACGCACCGAACGTGTTAAAAAATGTTACAAATTCAACAAACTAAATTAAAAATTTTAAAATTACCTAGATATAATCAAGGTTTCAGTTGAATAAAGAAATTACTTGGCAACTCCAATACTTTTAAAACTCTGTAAACCAAACCAATCAATACTGAAAGTTTGCAGATTTTTCGTATCCCAAGTTTGCTAACAAATTTTCATATTTTACAATTTTATCTTTTGATACGTCTGACTGAGTATCGGTCTCATTAAATTGTCAGCCTTATTTTTTTGGATTACCACAACTTTTCTGCACGAATAAGAAGAAAGGTTAAGCTAAAAGAAGTTACGCAAAATATTTATTTCTCAATGTTTCATTGTAACTCATTATGTCCCACTGCTTTATTTGAGCTTCTTTTTACAATGAAAGGAACAAAGGCCATGGTCCACCACTATGGCCAAGTGCAGATACACATTGAAATCATTTTGTAGAACTCTCTTTGTACAGATTTCAATTATTTCCAAATTTAATGTCATTCGAAATGTACCTACAAACAGAAGAATCCGACCTTTTCTTGTTTAGAACGAAGGGAAAATTGAAAAAAGCGACTTGTCAAGTATAGACGGTTACAGGGTAAACACAAAATTGACGTCTTTCGTGAAGGGATGCAAAAAGGTGTTCCGTCAAAGGAACGCCCTTAACTCTACGTATAGCGAGTGTGGTTGACTAAATCTCCCGTTAGTCATTTTTGATTCGATTTATTCAACTTCTTTTAACACAAACGAGTGTATATTATAAAATATAGTAAAATAACTTGAAACAAAATATTATTAAAAAAAATGTTATATTAACATTATAAGAAACAATGCGTAGCCAGTATAGCCACCGACTATATAAAACTACTCCAAAAAATTATAATGGTACAGTGGATAAACAGTTATCTACAGCCTATATTAATAGATCTCTTACTTTAGTTAAGTAAGTAATAAAGCAAAGTTTTGGGGGATTTGCGTGGGCACCCGATTCCAGTCTTGGGTAGAACTAGTTAAACGAAGCAATGAAGCAATTACTTAAGATCACCAACTATTAACTAAGTAAGAGACCACTTCACGGATTAAACTTATGTGGTCACTCAATCCTCTTGGCACTTTGATATTCATATAACATATCACGAAAATGTTCGAAATAAATTATTGTAAAACAGAAATAAAGAGACATTACTATAACATTCATGTAAATTCGAATGTTTCCAAATATCGTTTATTGCCTGTAAAGTATTTAATGATAATTATTTTAAATAATATAGAAACCAAAAAAAATGAAACGAAAAAATCTTTTCACATTTTTTAAGAGAATCTTAATAAATTACTGCATCATGTCATGTTCTCTGCGTTTTTGTACGAAATTTTTCCACGGAACGTAACCACACGCTCTCGAATAAATCGACAATAGGTACTTTAACAAAAAGATCTCTTTTTGCAGACTCTGACGCTTTTTAAAATCGTACGAATGTTTTTTGCAATTCATTATGAAGTTGGATGCGGTTAACTGTCCGACCGACCCTATCACGAATAAAGCCGCGTATCACTCGAGTCCAGTTGCGTTCCATCGCATATAACTTGTCACTTTTTGATATCGACTGAAAATTAGATAGATCAGATATTAGATAAATTACAGATCTCCAGAACAACTATTAAAACAAAATAACAAATGTCTTTTGGAAAATTTTACCTTTGGGGTCTGTTGTAAAATTATCCAATGATATTTGTTATAAAAAGTTACATTTGGTGTCTGCTGCGAAATCTAACCACTACTTTCTGTTGCAATATTATATCTTTGATGTCTGTTGCTAGTCTTACCTTTAGTGTGTCAGTGTCGAAGTTGATGAAGAGCAGGCGCGCGAGGCGCTGCAGCACGAGCTCGCGCAGGAGCGCCGGCACCGGCTGCCCTCTCACTCCTCTACGAACAATATCACACTTTCACGCACTCTTTACTGACAAAGGTTTGTGGTTGACGGGTTTGGTTAACTTAGTACCTACTTAGTAGTAGTATAACAGTATTAGTACTATTTAACAAAAGGAAAACGCCTGTTATATACCTACCACTGTGTAAAAACTTCACCTTTTTCACATTGTAGTATCTTTGCTTTACCGTGTAGGTACGCCTGTACCTAACTTATTTACTTGCTGTTTTCTTTCTGCTACTGGCTTGCCTGGAAGAAATCGCTGTAAAGCGATAAGGTCGCCCATTGTTTTGTATTCTTTTCTTGTGCTCTTAGGTTGATTATTATGTATATTATAATAAGTAATAAATATAATAATAAATACAACGAACTAAATTCCCACGTCCTCTACTTTACCAAAGTGATTTTTTTTTTTCAAATAATTAAGTGCCTATTCTAGAAATACAACTCGAAACAACTGAAGGGTCTTACCGATCAAGAATTTTCTGCACAACTCATGTTATCTTAACAGTTTTGTTTACGATATCATCTAGGTACCAAATCAAAGGAATCCTCACAAAAGAGAAAATATGTATCTACTTTACAAAAAATGTAAAGGTATAATGATGCTTTCTCTATAAAAAGTACAATATTTATAAAGTAAAATATTTAGGACATGGGACGTAAAAGCAATTGCCCTCGTACCCGGGGAGAATTTATAATATGCCTTAATATAATTATGTTTAACCAACGTGTAAGCTGTAAGTAATTTAACGAAGCTGTAGGTGCCGACTACTGCAACGTTGCGTCAAGCTTGTCCAAACGCTGTATTAATTTGTAATTAAGCCTCAATCTACGTAGCAGCTACAATTCCGTTTTATATGACAGATACTTGGGATCGTTTCGATATTACATTATTACAATGGAGAGCATTAATATTCTAAATTCTACATTAATTTAATCTCAAACGTTAGCCTTATCGCAGTCGAACTTCAGTGCTTCAGGGTGAGATCTACAAAGTGCACTTGGACTTGGAATTTACTCAGACGACAGTCGAATGTATTATATATATATCTGCCGTCCTCAAACTAAAAGGCGGTTAAGTGACAAAAACAGTTTTTGAGGTAGAGCCAAAAAACGCAGGATTATTTTGAAATCATGCTAGTGATTCTCTATAAAACAATTTTTAATGTTGTCATACTATGTCAAACTCAAAAGATATATATTTTTTTGAACTTAAATATTACTAAAGGTCATAAAAATATCAAAACTGTTAATAAAGTAAAAATTTACCAGATGAAATTTAGCCGCCTTTTAGCTTGAGGACGGCAGATATATTATATGTATATATGTGCTAGTACGAAAAAATTAAATTTCATGTAAAACCGCTAACATTAGGTATGTTTGATTTAGGACCATTGTTTTTGTTCGGATATTTTTGATAATAAGAAAAAATAAAAAATCTATCCATCTAGTTTGCAGTCGTCAAATCAGTAACAACGGATGATGTTGATGATGATGATGATGGTGACGATGTTTCACATCATTAGAATATTGTGTACCAAGATTATTATTATCATTTGATGGAGTTGTTACTGATCAGCCATCCAACGCCATCTAGATTCTGTGTTACGAATTACAAACATAACGCATAACGTAACAGAAAAAGTTTGATTTTACTCCCTATAAAATTTCATACCGCGAGCTTAAATATGAAAATCGATAAAAAGGGGGTTAAACTCCAAAAGTCGTGTAAAACTGCTAATGTTATGGTTGATTTAGGACCATTATTTTTGTTCGCATAATTTTAAGTCTGAGCAAACCTTAAAAGTCGAAGTAAAATCTTGGGTCTCGATTGTCGATAAATAGCAATCGTCATGCTATGTCGGGTGACATAAACTACCCACTAATCCCTGTACCTACTAATCCCCAATGGAACCGTGTAGTGGTCGTACGCTCAAAGGCAATCTCAAATCAGAAGAGACCGATGTGCTATGGTAACAGTATTGTAAACTGCTTCATGCAGAAGTATACCCATAATTATTATGTCGTTATTCAACAATTTAAAAATTCAGTGAACTCAATGCTCGAATTTCATAGTTATGTAATTACTAGGAAATAAAAACTAAAGATTAATAAAACTCGCCTGTAAGATATATTGAGAGTAACAACGGACAGTGAAGCAGAGAACGAAACTAAACAGGTGCTCACTCCATAATACAAACCTGCAACAGAAATACACCTTTATCAATCCTATATTTACTTCATCATCACAATAATTGCCACACCACTCTGATATCAAAGCGACGTTTTCTTAAACCGTGTTTTACATCTCAATTTTGATATTTGGCATAGGTATGTAAAAATATAATTCATGTGTAACATATAATATAGCCCATCTACTCCATGCGCCGGTTTCATAAGAAAGAATTTCTCAAACTACTTTCAAAGGGTCTATTCCAGAATAGATCAAAAGCTCAATCGAGACTCGAGAGGCATTCGAACCGGCAACGTTTTTAAAAATATATTTTAGTCTTTGAAGAGAATCGTCAAGATAAATCAACTAGAAAAATTATTAGCAAAGTTGGTAGCATTTTCTTACTTATTAGCGGAGTTTTTTCAGTTGGCGGCAAAGTGTCACGAATGGTCATTAGAAAGACAGTCATTGACAGCAACGCACTAATTCCAAGAGTCACCTTTTCCCCCGATTCTGATGGCACGTAGAACACTAGGAGGGCTAAAGCAAAAATTAAATGTTAGAGTTTATCTACAATTAAAATATCCAAAGACTATTATTAATACTCGGAGTCGGGTATTAGCGAACTTTTAAATAAAGTTACTTATGTTATTATTCATTATAAATAATAATTATTAAAAGTCATTATATCGAATGAGTAAGATTTACGCTCAGATATTAGGAACAGAACTATTTTCTATTGTTTCATACATTATAGTACACACTTAAAAATAACATCTTACCAATTCCATTAATAAGAAGACAAGGCAGAATAAGATTGAAGACATAAAACATGGGTCTTCTTCTGAGTTTGATGACGTATGTGATGTCAGGGTAAGGCTCCACGCAGCAAGAGTAGTACTGATTGTGTCTGATCGCTTCGAAACTGACTAAGTCGAATTCACCATTGGTTTGGTAATTGGTTGTGTCTCCTTCATCAAACTGCTTCTTCAAATCTAGCTGTTGAATAAACACAACTGTCAGAAACATGTAATACTGAAAACAAAAACAAAATACCATTTTTGTCCAGTTTAAATTTGTAGAGAATTAATTTAAAAGAACAATGAATTTTTGTTAAAAGAGATTTACTTAAATTATACATTTTGAATCAAAAAGAGGCGTCTATACAAACTTAAAATAAATACAACTATAGGACGTTATTAATTGCTCTTGGAAATCTTTTTCTGTGATTTTTTGAGTTATGGCTTTCGTCGTGTTGATGTGTAAGGAAATGCGAATATTGCTGAAGGAAATGAATAATGTTGACGCAAAGGTTTTATCTTACTTCGCGTGTAGTACATACACAAACACGCACACACGCAATTGGCAACGGAGAATATTTCAACCTTAGTTTATTAATAAAAGAAATACTGCGTAGGAAACTTTGGTAGTGTAACATCACCAAAAATATAATTGGTTACAACTATCAATAATTTCATTCAACTCACACTACGGTGTTCGAACAGAAAAATGCAACAATGAAAAACTGAATTGCTAATACAAATACATACTGTGTTGATAAGTGAAAAAATTATACATTTAAATTCTGTGTCAAGAGTGGCATGGAAAAAACAAAATAGCACAGCACAAACCCGCGACCCGTGTACAAACATGTGTCACAATAATATCTGACTTAATCATCATCAAAGGTTATTAATGTATTTATAGCAAAATTCATACATACACTCTAATACGAAGACAGTCAAAGCAGAGAGAACACGAAAGTTAGGTATTGTTAAACCACTACGATTGTCATGTGCGCGATATAGAGGTGGTAGAGTTACATCAACTTTATATACGTATACAAAAGCATTAGGTAATGATTTGAAACAAAGTTTTAACTGTATAATTGAACACGCCAATAATCAAAACAGCGCTTCATTATACCTTACAACGTCCCACCAGCTGTTGATTTGGTTACAACTTTTCAGTTTTCAGCGAGACAAGGATTCAAGCTTTTCTTATACTTAATTCAAACGAAATTATATGCTATTTTTGTATAGCGTGCAACTTATAACGATAGCTTATAATTTTAGTTCCTGTTACTCTGTCACCTCTGCTACCGATAAATTCGAACCGCCTCGTTCCTATAGGTAGCGAAAAACCGCATGACTGAAACCGAACAAGATGTAAGTGTAAGTGCGATTATGTAGTATACTTATATGAGTTTCGATTGCCCGCATATTGATTGATACGCGCCTAATATACCTGAAGTTTGCAGTGGCTATTTTGAATATTGGTTTGCTACTTTCGTATTTTAAAAAAGTAATTTTAAACACACAATTGTTAAAACGGCAAGATTGTTAAAATGATACAAGTTTGTTTAAATGTCAATTTAACCGCAAAATAATTAAATATTAAATTATAAAAATAAAGTACTTTATTATAAATGTTAATATTTCGGTAGGGGGTAATTACCACCTAAATACTACCTGGGCCCCAGTCGTACTTTTTCGAAAAGTGTCCAAATTTCTATTGTAATAAAAGATTTTTGTCGTGTTGAAATGCTACCCATATAATATGATAGCTGAATAAATATTTTTTTGTCGACTTTTAAGAGTTTATGTAAATTAAAAACCGAAAAAAAATACATCAATTTTCCGTAAAATATTTAGATAACGTTAACCTACTTTTAACTTATTATACTTGTCGCAATATACTTGAGTACTATTTTTTCTTAAACGTTAAATTAAATTTCTAAACAAGTTTGCTACGCGTGTGTTAGGAATGAGTCAGTATTTTCACAGAAATGAAAATGTTTGCTTAATATTTTAGAGCGCAAATTATGACGAGTACACTTTTTCACGCACATTTTTGCCAACCTAACCTTTGGAGCGGTAAAGCCATTGTGTGCCAACATAACAGCTTCATTTGTATAATTTAAAACAAACGAACGTTTAAAATTAATAAAACCTCTTTCAGTAGGTATTTAAGGAATCTTTTGATGTAAATGCCCGGGGTGCAAGGTGGTTGGGGGTATGATTTGGGCATAGAATTTAGGATGTAAATATAATTTCTGTGGAAATTAAGGTTAAACTTCCAACACTTTTGATAGTAGTTTGTTTATTTATTTATAGGACACCCAAATCACATAACACAGGAATCAAGCTATAAGTACAATTGCTAATTGATCTTAAAATTAATGTACCCATAATTATAGGGTGCCACAGCATAGTGTGAGCATTAGTGGGCAATAATATTTTATTGATTAAACTTATCCATGCAAAGTTCTAACCGGTAACATAACACATCACACATATATTTGAAATGAATAGAGGAGATTCCATTTGTACTATTTACGTAGACATTTCTACGACTGAGATGGATACCTACAGGAGAATTTGCAGCTTAGCCGTCTAGAGAACGGGCATGTGTGTAGCAATATGGCAGGTCGCACGTTTCTATGTTTGTATTTTATTATTTTATTTAGGAGTTTATGCATATATATTGCTTTCAATATGGTTGAGTCCTTACAATCCCAATTTATACTTATTGCAGACCTTTCGTGCTGTTACCGTTATGAACAATAACGTACCGGAATCGGGCTTAGACAAAATTAGAATTTCAATTGGTTTCATTTCAGTTTAATAAGTTACAATTTCAAGTTTTAACGGAATAAGATATAAATATATTCGTCATTATGAGAGCAGTGTTAACATTAATAAACAAAAATTGCTTGAACAGATGTTAAACACATTACTCTTCTTCGCGCAGTCGGGTAAAAAGTAAAGTAGTAAGCTGATATTAACAAACATGGAAAAAAGTAACATCAAGTGGACTGTAATGGATTCTAGAGTGTAATGAAAAATGTAGCGATATAAAAGGTACAAAGAGTAGTAGCCCGCATGGAATTTTCTCGCACGACGGTGTCTAAATTACACTAACATTCTTGCTATCCAACGATATCCATCCTTTTTATAAAAGCAAAAAAAGTAAAGCAACAACCCTTAATTGTCCCATATAGCTGGGCTCAGGGTCTCCTCTCAAAATGTGAGGGGTACAGGCCATAGCCTACCATGCTGGCCAAGTGCGGATTGGTAGACTTCACACACCTTTGAGAACATTACGGAGAACTCTCAGATGTGCAGGTTTCCTCACAATGTTTTCCTTCACCGAAACAAGAGATAATTAACTTGTAATACGCACATAATATTTGAAAATTAGAGGTGCATTCCAGGATTTGAACCCGGGTCCCCTGTGCTCGGGAGACCAACGTTCTAACCGCTAGGCTGCATGTCCTTTTTATAAACTTCTTGATAGTTACTGTTAAAAATGCACTGTTAAATTGTATTTTAGTGGGTTTTCCTCTACTCGAGTATTAACTCGGTATACTGAGCGCCCGCCGCGAGACCCTTAGGGAAAGGGTGGCTCAGTTCCCCCCGTGAGAAACACGGAATCTCCTAACACCTTGGATATAATAGTTACTGTATGTACCTATGGCTGCTTGTTTTTATATGATGTGTGTGTTTATATTGGAGTTGAGTTTTAAAAATTATATTTATTTTCAGAAATAAGTATTCCATTATATTAACTTCGGTAATTAGTACCTAACTAATTTGTTAAAATAATGCGATGCCAGGGATAGCTCAATTATAAAGGGATTTAATATTTCAAAGGCTGTTCAACGAAATTGTCGTAGGTTTCAAGAAAGATCAGGTTTGTTCAGGTAAACTAAGTAGTATTGATTTAATACAGTTTGGTAGAGTTACGAGTACTTATAGTAATGTTAAAATTTAAATCTATATTTACCTCAAAGCAGAAACCACGCTAGCAACTATCTTTTATCCCGTGAGAATAGATCCATTTCCGGCTCAAGTTATAAGTGAATATATCGATATTATTACTTATAAGATGTTCAGCTTCATTTAGATCATTATATTTGTTTTTGGAACGAAGTTCCTTATCGCGCGTTGCGAAAGGGGGCTAGACGGAAAAAATTAAGACGAAAAGTTGTAACGACACTTTTTGCCGTCGTTACAACTCGTGCGCCCGCGTCGTTACAAGTCGTGCGGCGTGCGCATGTTTCTGTCTGTCTCTCTCTCTCTTATAGAAAGCAAGCCAGTTATTTTCTTCGATGTTGCGACATCAGTGATACTGTACAACCATAGTATGTGGCTGTCTTATTTACTCTTCGGTATTTAGCATAGGCACAACAGGGATATCTATATTACGATCATGCACATTAAGTTATTATTGCTATTTCTCTTGTCATGCCAATTAATATGCGGAAGAGCGACAGGGATAGAATAAATCTATCACTGTCGCTGTGACACCTTGTCAGAGCGCTTTGACACGGGTCAGACAGACGGGACAGTGTCAGAGTGGCAGTGAAGGATTTGTTCTATCACTGTCGCTCTTCCGCATATTGATTGGCATGACTGGAGAAATGGCAATAATAGATTAATGTGCATGATCATGATATGGACGTCCCTGTTGTGCTTATGCTTAATACCGAAGAGTGAATAAGATAGTACATACTTTGGCATGTACGGTGTCACTGATGTCGCCAGATCGAAGACTTCTGGTCGCCTAGTACCTACTCGCTTTAATTAATTGCTAGTAGGTGAACCAAGCCGATGAGAAATTTAATACCCCAGATTTGTTTTGGCACACTTGCTGCATGTTTTTGCTATCTTAGTACTGACTGCAAGGAACTTCGTTCCATCCGGGTGTCCCTTGATACCTCAATTTTTTTTGTTTTGAATGTTTCCTTGACTAAGGTTAAGTCCTGGTCTGAAATAAGAAGTATGCTAATCCATCTTTAGCCAAAACGCAGCCATTAAGAAATTTTAGGGAACTGTTTTGAAATACTTAATTGGCCCTCATTGAACTGTCATTAGACTTTTAATTAATTTGTAATATCACACTACCTCGGATCAGTCAACGTTGTAACGATTCGGTTTTGAAATGATAGAGATACAATTTTGTTACTTGCTATAAATAGCGAAATTATAATTTTGTGATAAAGCTTTTAAAAATGAAAAAAAAAAAATACTCCACCAGCTTGACTGAAATCGGGTTTTGCCGGTAACTTACATATATAAACCATAAATAAATGGCACATTGAAATTCTAATATAATTAAGTAGAAATTATATTAAATGCAGTACAAACATATTTAAATCACGTTTAGTAAGAGTTTACTAGTATAACTTTTAGCACATAAAATCACGTTTAGCGTATAAGAGAAAACGTTCACGACGAGGTAATAGAATCGCGGCGCTTTCAGCAATTTCTGCCGTAAAGAAATAAAAACCGAGTGGTTAAACGGAACCAGCATTGTTTCAGTTAAACATCTAGAACCGAGAGTAGAGGTATATTTGCAATATTTAAAACCACTGCCGTAAATAAATGCATGAGTTAATCTTCTGTTCATTTTAAATCTAAGGAGTTCTAAATAACGGGTCAGTGAATTGATTGCAAGTCTTTGTACCAAAAATTGTCCCTTTTGTTTGCAGTAGTGCAATTCGTGACTACTGTAGCATATTTTCTAGATTCATTAAAACTTCGTCGTTTGCATCGAAGATTTAACTTTACGAGAGTAACAAATGGCGAGGGTCGTTTTGTTTTATTTTAATATTAAAGCCAAACGGAAATATTTCTTTTTCAACTAAGTCATAAACCCGTTACTCGTTGAACATAAAAATAAAGGACTCACTGGAAATAATCATTCATCATGGTAGCCATTTCTGTTATTGAAACAAATGATTTAAATAATACTTTCACAGTTATTGGACGATTATTGGAAAAGTAATAAATATTTAGATACAAGCACGGAATAGATATGAATGCCAATTAAAACGCTAGTTGATTACTTGCACACAATCAGAACTGGGCAAGAATAACAGTAATTAAATCTAAAAAAGCTAGACACACAAACGCACACCTACACACACGTGCAGACACACAATCCCACACACGTTTAAATACAAACATAGAACAGCAAGGCTATTCAGTTTTGTAACTTGATAGCGGAATCCGCGATGAGTTTCAAAATTGAAGTACGAGTCCGAGATCTTGATATGTGATTCTCTAATCATCTGGTACGCACTTGCGAGGTGAAGGGAGTCTCGAACTCTAACTTCAATTTAGAAACTCATCGTGTATTCCGCTGCCAAGTTACAAAACAAAAGTGAACTTGCATCATATTCACATGTCATGTCTAATTATCTAGTACGCACTTGCGAAGTGAAGTGATCCTAGAACTCGAACGTCAATTTTGAAACTCCGCTGTCAAGTTACAAAAGTGAATAGCCTTCCTGACAACGTAACAAATACACTACTAACTACGTCTGCGTTAACGCCCGGATTTCAAACGTCAAGTTTGTTCATCTACTCTTACTTTTAACCTGGTTGTCACCTGAAATCCATCGTAAGTCCACGACGCCCATTTCATGGTACAAAGCTGGACATCAAAAGGAAACTGCTCGACATTGATGTCGCAGACGGAAACGTATATCCCGTGGCTCAGCCAAGTCACCTCCCCTGTGTTCTTAACAATCACGTTCGTGTTAATAACGGCCGACCGGTAATTGGGATCCGCACTAAAAAGGACAAAAACTATAAATACCTGGAAATCATCTTCACTTACATCTTCTACAATGCGTAGTCCGATTTGTTCTAAAGATGATAAAATATATTATTGTATTAAAATACATGTTCACACTTTTATCCCTCAGAACTAGGATATAAATAGGTATGCTGTATCTTATTACGCTTCTGTGATGTATCGTTCACCTTTTTGTATTTCACACGGCAGAATTTTGATAAGACTAGGTACCTAGCCTACTATCTACCTAGGAGATATATAGAGTAATGACCCGAGACCAGACATTTTATGTTATATTATTATGTCTGCTTAGCTGGGAATTGAACACGTGGCAAGTGGGGTCAGTTAAAATTGGCTTAAAACGTCCAACGTATAAATAAAGATAAACAAGTGCGAATGATAAAACAATGTTATGATTGTGTGCGTTACTCGAGCGCGCTTATATGACGTGTTTATCCATTTTGTGCTTTAGAAATCCAATATTAGATTAAACGGGAATGTAATCCAACCATAATGCGGAGTCGCTGGAATTTTTCACCGGAGACGCAACGGCGATGCTTTAAGTCCGGTTTAGACGTATTAAGTAGTTAAGTAGGTAACTAAATTTTAACTAAATTATAAGTGAATAATTTTTAGTGCGCGTCCAAACGTAATAATTTAGTAAAGCTCTTTAGTTCCTACAATTCTTCACAACCTACTTAATTACTCTAGATGACTTGTTTACTTGCGTCCTAAATTTTAACTTCTAAATTGTCCGTTTACACATATTAATTTACTTAAAATTTAGTTAACTACTTAACTACCTAATACGTGTAAACCGAACATTAGGGTCACTGATGTCCACGTCTGAGGGCCACTTACCATCAGGTGGCTCTGTATACTATGTAACTGATATGATCGTGTTCTATTTTAGACGAAGTCACTTAATATAAGAGTCTTCACTTCACCTTCACACGCCGCGCCGCTTCTGCAAGGCTATTCACTTTTGTAACTTGACAGCGGAATCCGCGATGAGTTTCAAAATTGAAGTTCGAGTCCGAGATCTTGATATGTGATTCTCTAATCATTTGGTACGCACTTGCGAGGTGAAGGGAGTCCCGAACTCTTACTTCAATTTAGAAACTCATCGTGTATTGCGAACTTGCATCGTATTGACATGTCATTATCTAATCACCTAGTACGCACTTGCGAAGTGAAGTGATCCTAGAACTCGAACGTCAATTTTGAAACTCCGCTGTCAAGTTACAAACCTGAATAGCCTTCCTGTTAGTCACCCTTCTGTTAGATTTGTATAGATCACGCCTGACTGGTAATTGGGATCGAAACTAAAAGTGAACCAATTATTAGTTTTCGGTTCGGGATGAAATTTAGAGGACTGGCTCTCGAAGTGATTTAGCGAAAATTGTATCCTTAATTATGTGTGAAATTGTTTCATTAATTTCTCCAAGAGTAGGGTGAGAAACGAGAAACCTATGAAGTAAAAGACTAATAATGAGGATATTAGTATTTTTCATGTCAGATATATTTTATCTTGGATTGTTTTATTTTTTCTTCTTGTATGCATTTAAAAAATTACACTAACTGTGTAAATACGAGTAACTATGTTATAATGCATAGGTACCTTTTTAGGTAAAAATGGCAATATAGATAAGACGAGCAACACTGATAGCCGATCCCGTTCCGTGTTAGGAAGAATACGTTAAGCTTATCATCGATCTTATCGTTACATAGAGCAAGAGGAGACCGTTACGCGAGTCGAGGCTTGCCGCGGCCGCGACTTGAAGCAAACGATGCGGCCGCGCCGCGACCCAAAACATGTCGGTAAACGTCCGTGCTTAAAGGCGCCTCATGTGAGCCGTGTGTTCAATGGAGACGGTTGTACGAAACGAAACTGAGAGAACTGAGGCTCGGGTCGAGGCTTGTTGCCTCGATTGCTTTTTTATGTGGCTAAAGTGGAGACGCTTGGAGACACTTTCCGCAGCCCGCGGCACGCTCGCGATGAGGCAGCTCGTCTCGAAGCTGCTCAAGTGGATGCGCAGCTTTATATTTCGTATTAAAATAAATACATGTAAATGATACAAGTTCATTCAGAGCCTCGAATTTCGAACCCTTCAGACAGATAAAAAACCAAACCCATCACATTTGAAACATGTTGTATTCATATCTTTACAATTTAAACGTCTCTTGTAACCAAAGGAGCTGTCATCTGTGTTCTTTATGATAAATGGAGCAGGGATTTAGGACAGACGAGGGTTATAAACCCATATACGACACAAAACATAGATATGTATGTTGCAATAAATAAATACATATGTTACAATAAAGAAATATTAGCTACTGGTAAATCTTTGTAAGAATTTACTTACCTATCTTTGGCACGCGATAGACCTTCTGAATCTATGTAGATATATTTTGTTAACTTACGCACGAAGTAACAAAAACGTAAAGTTTTCTTGTAACGTTTTATCGTCACGGATGCACGATTCTATTAGTTTTAAAAATAATTAATATTAAACAGAAAGTTTTAGCATTAAATGTTAATGCATCCTCAAATACATTTATACGAAATATTTAGATTTATTAAGGTTAAAAGTACGAATTGAAACAAACAGAAACCACCCTTTCCCATTTAATGAACAAAACGGGGAAAAGGGAATCCGATAATATCAAAGTTACTGCTACGCGACGATTTCAAAAGTAGTATTGAATTTTCTCGCGTGATTCCGAATTCACTCGCGAATTTACTCCGAAATATTCCCCACGCCATGACGAATATGGGAATATTTTTGGTTATTCGCAAAACTCTTTATTGTAATGAAAAGGAAATTATTTTTCTGAATCAGCGAAAATGACTACTGGTGTTATGACCGTTTAAATGTTTTCAGAAAAGTTCAGTATTCGTTATAAAAAAGGTAAGTACTTTATAATATGATTTTTTTTTTCATTCAAGGATAGTACATTGTCATAATCATTGTGAACACAAATAAATAAACTTGTATGATGTACGTATGATGAATACTTTGTTTATTTTACTTTAATACCTCCATAACTATATAATTAACAGATTTAACCGTTAATAACGGATTTTTTGAAAGCTGACGTTTTAGTGTAATAAAACAGTTGGGTAGTTTTTAAATTTTTTAATTTTATAGTTATATTAGGTACTCACTTGTTATATAAAATGATGTCGGGTTTCCAAACTCGTTCGTAAGGTATCCTTATGACATTGATTCCATCGAACTCGCTGGCGTTCCAGCGCAGGTGATAGTCTGTCCAAATCTGAGTTATCCAACAATTAGTGGTCAACAACTGGTCCTTTTCTTCCTGTATGTAAATATGAACAAATTATGACATTAATGATTACTACGCTATACAACGTAAATAATAGTAGTAATCACATCAAAGAGGTTTAAATAATTTATTTTAATAACATGAGCGAGAAGTTGTAGCGATGAAATAAACCAGTGTTGTCATCACAGCTGTTGCTCTGTAGCGCCTCATTTGAACTGAGTGTGTTCGCAGCTGAGTTCACTACAGGGAATGTGAAAATGCTTTTTTTCATATTTGTATAAAACGTGGAATCTATCTAGCCAGCTACAGCTCAAACCATGAAATTGAATTTACCCCCCAAAGGGATGATACTGGAAAAGTCTTTGTGTAAAAATTTTATTACATTTTGAATGGAAACATATCATTTTTACTTTTCAAAGCCAACAGATACCCGTTGAATGGTTGAATTTGTTGTAAAATTTACCTTTTTGGATTTATGAGTATAATCACACATTTAATGATTTAATATAAATGTAATAATTAATAATATAAATATATTTACATTACTCGCTACTAATTAAATTACTAAATTAATAAGAATCGCACCCTAACCCTTTTTTCATTATGATTTGAATGTCTCTAAACGTACCCAACTAGAATTCCTGTCACGACAAAAGGTTATCAAACTCGCTTACTTACAAATACCAGCGAGCGTGTAGTCTGAATATACTCGTACGATTAATTATTACTCGACGAGTTTACCGACTCGAAGTAATTTCAATTTCCCGAAAACACAATTTGCGCCACGATTTTTCGTCATCCAACTGTCCACATTATTGCGGTCTGGCTGGCTAAATTAGAGTTGAAAATAACGGAGAACACTCAAGAATGTAAACATTCTTGTGATATTCATGCTTTTGGAAAATTTGATTATTCGTTGGGGCAGGTTGTGCAATTTTAACCTTGTGGAAATAATTATATGTAATCGCTCATAGCTCGGCTTTTATTGATCCTTGTGGCCATAGAGGACACGTTATCGGAAGCCTTGGAATGACATAAAAACTTCCACTAGTTAGCCCCTTGACGAAGCTACGCTGGAGTAGCATGGTAAAATAGAGAGTAGGTAATTCATTTAGAAGTACACTATATTAAATAGAAGAAAGAAAATACCAAAAGCTGGATAATTTTATTAACGTAGCCGTATCAAGCATTTGCACTATAGCAATTTAATTATAAAATCCGTGCTGGCGTATGCAATTAATGCAGCAGGACGTGACTCAATAATGTACACGATTTATTTTATCATTAATAAGGCGCTCCACCCACTGCACCGCGCCCCGCCGCGGTGCGCGGGATGGCAGATTTTACCATTGTATGCAATTATGTCAATTTATATAGAAATCACGCCTAGCACAACACACTGCCGACGCGGCACCGCGCGGGAAATTGCCCCGCGCGCAGTTGTGTTATCCGTCGCTGTCGTGTCGTGTGTGACGCGTCTTCAGTGGGTGGAGCGCCTAAGTTATAAAAATAAAATATCATCGAAAGATGTGTAATATAAATTTAATCAAAAAAACAATAACCGTCTTCAAAGAAGCAGTCTTCGAATAACCTATATCAAAATCGTCGATATAAAATACCTATAATACTTAAGGAATTCCCCTAATTCCTCGTGAGGGATCATTTCATTAAATAAATACACAATTTTAGTGATTTTTACTTACTGCCATCGCCTATTAAATTATTCTGGAAAAGTAATAAATTAGATACGTGCTGTTGATATTAAGAGTAAGTTACATTTAAAGAAGGAACTGGCGTCTAACGTGGTCTAAGTGAAATAAAACTAAATATTTGTCAATATAAGCGTGAGTAACAAGTTGCACTGACAATAACTACAACACGGATGGCAGAAGTTTGTCTTGATCTGCCTTATTCCAGACTAGTTTCGCGCGCGTTTAATTTTAAATTCTTGCGTACTTTATACTTTGTAAAACCTTTTAATTTTTTAAGTTGTGGGATCTTTTGAGCCAGTTATTTACTCTTTTTTTTTCTTTGCCGGCAACGCATCAGTGATGTAGGCTACTTCAAACACGAAAACACTTTTACCGATAAGTACCTAATATTAATGACTTCATAACAATAATTATTATTTTTAATTTAATCGTTTGTTAAGCGAGGCCCTACCACAAAGTTTTGGGGACTTCTTCTTTCTTCTTCTGTTCCCTCTAACGGCAGCCTGGTCTGCCGGCGTGGGAATCGTGGGATTAAGGTAATTCTGGACCGTTATATTAGGGCAGAATCTTTTAACGTTAAAGGTGACCTTAACAAAATTTTACTCGTTTATTTCACTGTTTATTTAATACTCTACCTGTACCAAATGTTTTTTCTGTCTAGTAACTTTGAGGAAAACCAAATGTGCAACTAAATGTGATAATCTCGCAGATATCTGATAAACGTAACATTTTACCTATGTGGTAAACACAATAAGAGTAACGTTAACTCCATACATTATTTTTTCGTGACGCTATGATATATTGATATATTTAATAATAACTCCCCTGAAGCTTTGGTAAAATCTATTCCAAGGACTTATCCCTGACAGTCTTTGTTTTAAAGGATTCATTTCTAAATCATCTCTATGATAATGTCACCTCTTTAGTTGCAGAAACGTTCCTTCATCGTGTTGTGGCTACAACACGAAGGAAAACAAGAATTTATGAACAAATATTTCAAATAAAGAAGTGAACATTACATCTTATCTTAATCATGTTAAAAATTAATTTCTCTTTAAAAGGATAGCACCACACATTTACATACACATATTTCTGTAGCAACTAGGCATCGAAATTGTTCTAGCAGTTTATTGTATTTTCCGAAGAAAATCTTATTTTCCCACGAACGTAGAAAATTAAGTAAGGCGGGCGCAACGGAAATTTGTAATATCTTACTGAATTGATAGGCAACATTCTTAGTGGAATATGTATGGTATGTACCTACTTTATTGAGAGTCTATTTGTTTACCTTCGTTGTGAAAAGACATGTTAATAAAACTGAAATAACAAAAATGAAGATCTAATGAGCATAACTTATATATAAGTAAGTAAGTATCTTGTATACTGAAATGTAAATGTTACTTAATGGTATGGTATGGAGGTCGGAGAACCACATGGTAAGCCTCGTATCGTTGTAATATTTAAAGTGTAATTTCGGATTAAGGTTTTAAAAAGTGAACAAGCTACAAAATGCTAATAAAATAAAACGGTTATATGTATATAATGCCAAAAAAAGTTAGCTTTCCAGTAAAACAAACGAAAAATTAACAATTTCTCCCCAAACCCCAACGCATATTATCATAATAATATACCAGCTCCGTTCTGTGAAGAGTAAAAATCTGACTCTCGCTTTCCTGCGTATTAATATGCCACAGAATAGGGAAGGATGTTGACTGATAATATTTACAGCATCTGCTTTTATTTTATAGATGGAATCGTAATAATATATTTATGAAATTATTAATATGGTAAAGAAAAAAAAACCATATCAAATTTAGGCTGATTATGAGTAAATAACTTATGTAACTGATACACATTAGTGATGCCTTTGGTGTTGCTGATGTCCATGGGCGACGTTTGCTACTTCCCATCAGGTGGATCGTCAGCTCGTATGCTGCCTACATCCGTAAAAAAAAATTGGTTGTCTGTAAAGTCGGTTTACGGACGGTAGTTTAACGTGACGTCATGACAAAACATGATTGATGAAATGATTGCATACTTTTATAGATAAAATTTCACTTCACTTTACAAAAGTTGACGCAAACAGTTCACGTGTAGGTAAGGAAGTAAGTTGTGTGCTGCCGCTGTCTCTCTTCTACTCGGACGCACCGGCTGATCGAGAGGAAGAGAGATACATGCGGCACGAACCGAGCGCTTCGGCCGATCGTAGCCGATCGTGCCTCTCTAAGGGTGGCCACTCACGGTCGCGCCATTTGGTGTGGCTCTAAATGACATATGTCAAAATGGCGCGATTTGACGTGACATGACGTCACGGAACGTGACAGTGAGTCATGCTTTTTCGTGCGTGCACCCGGCGTTCATCGTTTTAATAGACGTTGTCACGTCAAATTTTTAAAAAAAATAGAAGGTATTTTAGGCATTTAAATATTAACCATTAAACGTGTAAACATAAATATTAAATAACAGTCAGTGTCACCATCCTTATTGCATAAAATGACGTTGCGACGGTAACTTATCCAATGTTATCTTATCCAATTACAAATTTAATGGCAACGAGGCAAAGGTAATAAATTATCCTGCTACGCGTCACGAAGATATTCTGATTCAGATAATATGTAATCACATTTTGTTATTTATAAATTCGCGTTTTCTCTGCAAGATGCCTCATTTATTCATGCTTCGTTTCCGAAACTTACGGAATAGATTTCGAATTTTAGTAAAGATGTGTAAAATATGAGGTACGCGGTATTTAATATGAATACATTTGAATTATTTAGGCAAGCTGATATTTTTTTTAAATACTGACACCTGTGCGCTACTTACATTAAAGAAATGGTAAGGATTATACGTAGTCGAAGAGGTGCCATAAACCATAACTATGAAAAATCAGTCTAGACTATATCGAATTACTATTAGAACTCATCGAATATTTTTATTTAAGCTGATTTAGAAATCATAATTTATGATGCAAAGCATTCAGTATTCGAATTTAAAAAATGCATTACCTTTTATAAAAAGAACTTTAATTTGACATTTTATTGCAAGTAATAAATAACTTCACAAAAGATTAATTCTTTTTAAATACCAAAAAATTGTTACTTAAAATTTCATTTTAAAAACTTCACATTTTACAGTCGAATATTAGATAAAATAGCGCGACAAATCGACAGAGAGACGAAGACGTAAATAATCATAATATAGTATTTAACTTTTATCAATGTACGGGACCCTAAAAACAGAGTGTCCCAGATTCTTGTCGTATCACTAGCCCAGCAACCCGAATTTTATTTCAGAGATTTTATCTCCAAACTGAAAACGCGGGGCAATTGAGAAAAATTCAATTTGAATGTAAATAAGAATGATCATGATCTTCTGCAATTTTTCAGTTTAATACCGCCGGATGTTTAATTGCGTCCCGGAGGATACCTCGGCCATACCTCGGCTCGGTACAGAAAAATAATGCTGGAATGGCCGCCACTCGAAATTTATTTAAATGACAAAAGTATCATTGCCAGTTATTTGACCAAAGTGAAATATTTCGGAGATTGTTTTATGAAATACACAGTCTTGTTTGTAAAGCGTTACTAACTTACTACTCGCCCCGGGCACAACATAAAATATAATGCCTTTTTAACCGACTTCAAAAAAGGAGGAGGTTCTCAATTCGACTGTATTTTTTTTTATGTTTGTTACCTCAGAACTTTAGACTGGGCGAACCGATTTTGGTGATTCTTTTTTTTAACGAAAGCTGGTGGCTGTCATGTGGACCCACATAAATTTTATTGAGATCTGACAATGGCATCCATGAGAAAACCACATAAGTCGTAAATTTGTGTTAAGATGTGCG
Source organism: Thymelicus sylvestris (assembly GCA_911387775.1). NCBI lineage: Eukaryota > Metazoa > Arthropoda > Insecta > Lepidoptera > Hesperiidae > Thymelicus > Thymelicus sylvestris. The sequence goes on from OU426886.1 coordinate 6,740,580, forward strand.
CGACAAATTGACGAATAATCACGAATCACGCCAACCGATTTCGATAATTTTTTTTAATCGAAAGCAGGCGCTTGTCATGTGGTCTCACATAAATTTGAACGAGATCTGACAACTATGTAGTTTTTGAGACTTTGAAGTCGGTTATTTTTTGTTAGTAAAATTTAGATTATTTCTGTCGTAGTGTGGTATCAGCCGGTTGCATCAATCAGGCCAGTTAAATTAACATGTAGCTGATTTGTTCATGATTGTTCATTCTATTTGGAGTAATTTTTAAACGAGTTTTAAAAATTGAAGTTTTGTATCCATGTATGTATGTATATATTTATATGTCCGCTAGCTAGAGGAATGCTTCCGTAATAGACACAGTTAAAAGGCATATTATAGATGAATATTTAAACCATAAGGGCACATGGAAAAGCCCAGCTAGGCAACCAGTTCTGCTCAGGTTAGAGAATAACTATTTTTGTAATAAATATAAGTTTTATTTTTTAAAAGATGTGCTTAGGAGTTTCTTTACAGTTTTTCTTCTCCTCCATGACAAAGCACCTTTTCGAAAAGCAGGTACATTAAAAAATGGCATACATAAGTGTATAAAAGATTATTTAATTTCATTTTATATTGTTTTCATATATCTAACATTTAAAGGGCAACATTGTTATCTATAAGAGAGTAAGGTGGGGCACAATATGACATGAAGTTTTTATAACGCTATAAGCTCATACACTAGTATTCCCTGTGTTGTCGTGGGTGCCATGGACAACACTTGAAGTGTATAACCAGCTAAAGTGTATATCGCTGTAACTGAATCGCTGACCATCAGGTGGATCATCAGCTCGCTTGCCGGCTATATCCATAAAAAAGCTCTCAACCACGCTCTCTTTTGTCCCGGCCTTCATAGTTAAAGCAGTTTTACTTACAACGTCAATAATATGATGCAGCGACACTCCAAATGTGACGAGTAGGGGATGTGAGGAATTCTCCACAGGGCGCACTGATGCATCGTACTTATCCATTAAGTGCTTCACCAGACTATATTCTTCATCGCAACAAGCTATACCTGTAAACAAGCATTCATCATGACAATATTAGTGGTATCTGAGCATGTGCGATACAAGCTATCTAGAGTTAATACGTGAATCAGTAAGCGTTTATTTTTTACTAGCATAGGCCCATGCTTCGCTTTGAAAAATCTTTAGACGGGATTCTTTTAATATTTAAAGTTTGAATTTTCGCCATTAGTTTTTCTCAAATATCTTTCATGGAAAGACATTGATCGGTTACAGTTTTTTATTTCCAAAAGGAAGGATTGTTCGTTGGTCCATTTCATACAAAACAAATGTTCTTCATACAAGCAAACTAGCGTTATCTTGTTGAATAATATGTACTGGCGGCTTATTATTATTATAAACTTTTTAAAACCAGCCGTGTTCCAGTCAAATTCGTGTTACCAAAGCCCGCTACAATGTTGTTCCAAATTGGAACTTCCAATTGAACCATCTTGAGTAAGTACCACGTTTTGAACGCGCGTTGCCCCTGGCCTTACACAGTATAAGTAAGTATATAAGTAGGTATACCTTCTTTGTATTGATAGGATAGGGATAGTTACAGATAGGTCATAGGGGCTGAATAGAAACGGCCAAACAAATATTTAACGTGGATCGCAGCATTCGCAGCGAATACTTCTCATTTCACATTTAGGCTACGCGCACACTGCTTCACTGGTTAGTCTAACTTTTCGTGGGAGATTTACTTATAACTCTTACAAAAAGTTAACCTAATGATGACCCGTTATTTACCAAATCATAGATTTCTATACTTAGTACATTATCTAATATATAAAATTCTCGTGTCACGTTTTTTTGAAGTTGAACTCCTCCGAAACGGCTCGACCGATTTTCGTGAATCTTTGCATGTAATAGATTAGTATAAATAAATACGATAAATATAACTTGTAAAATTAGAATGTTTACGAGAATGAGGTGACTGATGCTTTGTGTTGCAATTATTCCGAAAGGAAGTTGCATTGTTTATACTTGGACCATTGAAATATTAATATATCATTAGCTGTTATTACAGACTTACAAACTGTTGTAAATTAACGTAAAATTATGTTTATCCAGTATGATAAATTATTTGGTATTTCATTAATATAAATTGCATATGGCAATATTCAACGAGAATCGATCAGGTGACTTCAGAGTAGTTGATGTTGAGGGTGGAACTATAAAAAGAAGCTACGATGTACCGTCGGCTCTCAATTCTGTGCCGGTAGGATACCGAATAAGAAGTTTAGTTACTAAATTGCTATTATATTGTTATAATAATAATGGTTTAATGGTTAAATAATGGTTTGGTAATTGTGTTAAAGTTACGTGATGATTATTTAAGTCAGTGACGACTGTGGAACAAGGAATTACTCCAAATGCAGAAGTTAAGTACCTACCTACCTTACTTCCAGTATTATATTTTACTGTTGTAATAATTGTAATGCTGTGAAGCATAATGTGTCTCTGCCAGTTTATATAATTATTTCTGTATCTCAGTTCTATATGGCCATACTAGTATAGTAAGGTGATAATTGTAGCACTGCCAGTTTATTAATTATATTATATAAATGATTGATAAAAATATGATATGTGGAATGATATAATATTAAAGCGGTAATTCTGTGCTGTTATGGAGTTTCTTCCTTAGTTCTTCTTCATAGCTAAAGCACATTGCGAACTAAGGGCTTCATTAAATAAATAATTAAGTACCGCAAATATGTGTATTACTTATTTACCTACCTCCATGATAATATGAAAAAGGTTACTTAATTAGAATTATTAATCGAGTACTAAAACTATACACCTTGTTTCTTTTGGTGGTTCACTTTTATTAATACCAAAATAAATTACAAACAATTTCATTATATTATCGATCCTTGCCATAAGTATAGGACAAAGACATACATTGTGTAACATTATAATTATTGAATAATATTCTATTTTTACCTACTCTACACCTTTTAAATCTATTACATGCATATCGGCTAGGGTGGAGAATCGGACAACATCTATTTTTCATCCCCCTACCCCTAAACATTTTTTTAGAACAACGTTTGCCCGGTCAGCTAGTTACCTATAAATATCATTATGTACTCTCATGCGAACAAAACAGGGATTACATACCTACCTAAAGTTCGAAGCAATCTAACTATAATATGTATAGGTACCTATTCACTCATCCTAACACCGTAACTTCTACTAAAGTAAGATTGAGTTTTATAACTAAAGAAGTGAAAAACTTTGCCGTTATAATTTCAACAGGAAAATGCTCAAAAAGTGGAAATAGATATAAAGTCTAATGTTATGTCCGAAAAATCTGAGGAATTTTATGTAATGTAAACGCCATTAAGAGCCTTTGGGTTGTAGGAAAACTGAGCTCATGTGTAAGTAATGAAATTTGATGATGACGTAGCAGAATCGTACCCGGATGACCAAGCTTTGTTCGGTATTTTTTTAGCAAACAACGCCATCTATTGAAGTAGCTTTAGTGCTGCTACTCGCCAATAGATGTCAGGAAGAGTCTATTGTAGCAGTTTTTCATAGCCTGAAAACACGGATAAAATGTCATTTTTTGAAAATGAATCCTAACTAGATCGATTTATCGCCCCTAAAACTCCCTGAATATCATGAAAATCGTTGGAGCCTTTTTACGGGACTCAGAAAATAATTAAACCAAAATTGCTCGTTTAAAGGTATTAGACAGATAACCGAAATCAAAAATTTAGTTCCGTAAATTGTGATTAGTTAGTAATGTTATAGTAGAAATAATCTTTTTCTATTTTCTAACCTAATTTTAAAATTTACAAAAACGCAATGGCGAGATTGTATTTTGTTCTATTAAATGCTTAAAAGTTTTGAATAACGAATGAATCTAGTGAAGTAAGCTAAACAATTATATACTTAGATAGGTTAAGGAACAAGTTTATCTATATATTGTTTGAATCTTCTTGTATTTTCTTGCTAGAAAAGGTTATTTTTCTCGCTAAAAACGATCTTTGCTCTCTTGTTGCAAAAATAACTATTGCAGCTTCTTTGTTACGCAACGGCAAGATGAACATTGATAGAATTTCTTTGTATCGCTAAAACAAGTGACACTTGCAGAACGTTATTCTGGTTTGCCTAAATGTAGGTAGGCACCTATATAGACATATATATAATGTAGATTGAAACTTAATTTTTTTTTATGGAAGTAGCCGGCAAACGAGCTGACGATCCACCTGATGGTAAGTGGCTATCGTCGCCCATGGACATCAGCAACACCAAAGGCATTACCGATGCGTTTCCAGCCAAGAAAGAGAGAAGAAAAAGAAAGAAAGAAAGAACTGGCTCTCAAGCCCCCAGCCGGAACACGACGAGTCGTTAGGCGGCTGACTCATGCTCAAGGGTGGTAGCTATCCAGGCGAACCCCATGGAGAAATAATAATAGTAATAATGGTATTCATTAATATTTAAAATCAATATTACTAATATAATCCCTCGAGGGGTCCTACCACCAGCGGGCCGGATTTAGTCGCCTTTTACGACACCCATCCGGCGTGGGATTGGGGTTAGTATTCTAAGCCGCCCAAATACGGCGGAATATATATTTGTAGTTGTAATACTGACGTTATCCTCTTCCGTCACTCAATCAAAAACTGAGTAGCTGACATAACTCACGTTATCTTTCCTGGTTTGATTTAAGGACATGGTACAAAGTAGATTTGGGAGGTATTGGATGCACCCTTTACGAAAATTATATTAAAATTCTAAGGGTTGACGTATGGTAAACTCGTCTTATTATGTAACTTTTTACCCTACTACTAAGGAAGGGTTTTGTTTTTCGCGCGTAACTTGTATGCATGTACCTAATATTATTTATTACCTCATATCTTCCAGATTCTTTTCATTTGTCACCTATCTACTAGGAAACTACGTTACGAAAACAATATAGGTACCTTCCTTTATATTGTGAGAAATCGTTTCATAGAGAAAACACGGTAAATATATAATTGTGAAAGTAAATTAATGTCGGGTTATAAAGCCTGCAAAGTCATTGTATATAATTATAAGGAGTAGGAAGGATAAAACGCTTAACGTGAACTGGCTAAAATAATTGTAATTGTATCTAATTCCATTCGTAATAAGAGACAAACGGCAGAAAATTACAGAACAAAGGAATATTAGATTTGTGTAAGCGCTCAAAGTCCGAGAGCATATGGCAATGATAAGTGATTGAGCGAGTTCTCATTTAAGCCCAAGTTCAATGACTAGTATTCTTGGATTATACTGTGGGTAGTTAAGTACTATTAGCAATTAATTTAATAATAAATATTCGTGTAAAAGATTTGCATGCTTTTACTACGCAAATGTGAGTGCTTTATATAAATACTGCCTATGTAAACCACATTTAAGCAAATAAAGATATTTCATTTCATTTCAAGCGTGAAGGACAAAAATGTGTTCATATCGTAGCAACTTCGTTAGTCTTTTGATACTCGCACAGGAAGTCAGACAAAGACACAAAAAATGTTTTGGCTTCTTTATCAATTTCATATCTGTATCATGTTCATCTATTTATTGCTTGTACACAAATTCTATTGTTGATATTTATTTCATACTAGCTACCCGGACAGACTTCGTTCTGTCCAAAGGTAACAGTAAAAATTAAATAAATTTTTCCGAGTGATCACGTTATTTATATCTCAACAATAAACGACAATTATTTACAAAAATAAGTTTTAATTTTTTTTGGCCAATTTCTAATTTGACTGCTAAATGAACTACAGTGGGGTATCTTTCATGAATGGGAAGAGAAAAAATGCGCGAAATCGCCTCATTTGGTATTGGTTAACTTCATCAACAGAAATCTCAGCACTAACTCCAATCACAGCCCTATCACTTCCTTTTGTTACATACTCGTATTTGCAAATGTATTTTATAGATTTTACGGAATGACAAGATTCAACATTGATGTGCGCCTTGAAAGTATTTGATAGGATTGGTGAATAAGGAACAATCCAACGATTATCAATTTAGATATTATGTTGATTTACTTTTACAACTGTTGATTCAATCTTCTTTTATCTGCAGTTGATCGGCGACGATATAGCGGATAGCCATCATTCCCGGTAATCACCATTGTTCGCTATTCGCTCATTAGCTTATTCTAAATTCAAAACTCCCGCCGATTTAATCGTGGTTCGCGGACTCGCCATCGACAAGACTCGGCCGCCCGATAACGACCGAAGAGTGGACCAATCGGAGACGACCGAAAAAAGAACAGTCGAGAAAGGATCGCCGCGGCGCGCGCTTGAGAAAACAACTGATTCGTTTTTTACTCGAAAACGTTAAATTTCGTCTGCTTCCCTGGACTTTGTAAACTGTCTCTGTAATCGTTGTACCCGGGATCCCGTGGGAGTAATCGGAGTGATAGGTGTGATTCCAACAAGAATCTTATTGTGAGTGGTGTGCACCGGCGCCGGCGTTGAAGCTACCTTCGAGTGCTCCGAGGCTGAAGTGGAGAGGCGTCTCCTGGAAGACCAAAACACCATCAAGGTACGAAAACTATTTGGCTTCGACTGTTCCCGAACCACATATTCCTAATATATCGGCGGGACATTCTAACTTATAACGTGTATCCCGACCCTGGAGTACCTTCAAGGGCCTTCGGCGGGCCGCGTAGGTACATCCTTTTTGGTGCCGAAACCCGGGACCGGGAGCTGTCCTTTGGCCGCACTCGAGTTGTGTTTCAACGAACATAATATCGCTGGTATTTTTTGTATCGAAATTTAACACAGTTCTGTTTAATCCACAACGTTAACAGTATTTTAAATATCTATTTCATATATTCTAACCCAATTATAGTAGTATTTTATGTGTTATAACTACATCATACGTCATCTGGCATAATTACATTTTTACAAGTTGTTCATAACTTCATAAAAGTATACCGCCATTTTGTATCTATTTCGTTGTGTTAAGCGGAGTTGGTTTTAAAGTTAACGATTCATTCGTTGGGATCGATCTATCTCTCTCTCACACGCACGTTCTGACTGCGCCGACGGTATAAGCGATAGGTACCCATCCGCTCGCCGCGGCTCAGTCAGTGCGATTATCATTGCGCGCCCGCTGCATTCATAAACTGCTTTCGAAATAACTTGATCTATTTGTATTCGATATACGGTGAATTGTAGTTGCTTCAGATCATATATAAACAATCTATTCCTTTAACTTATCGGTGTTTATATATATCCATCGGCTGTCGTAACTTATATTCAATCTTAAATTCTAGAACGTAATAAGTTATTTTGTAAACAGGTTCTTCAAATCAAATCGTCACGGGTCTAACGCCGTAGCAAGTCGTAGATCACAGCGAGCTACAGTGCTACGCACCGTAGTACATAACCTTATCGGCTACGACCAATTTCATTGTTATTAATAAATTTATAACATACTTTTGCTATCGTTTAAAGACATTACTATACACAAGACCGTAACGCTAGTATTTAATCGCAATACGTAACAATGTCTTTTAATACAAAGCGTGGTACTTATAAGTTAAGTCGCTCAAAATCAAAACATGTTGAATCCGAACGTTACACTGTTCAACATTTACCGATGTTACGTAGAAAACGGACCATAGCGTTGAATCGTGTTTTGAAGGCTTGCGAAGTGGGTGTCTCGGCGCGCCACGACGAAAATCAAATCGATCTATTTCTTTCGTATTGCGATCAACTCGATAAATGGACGGCAGAGTTTGAGTCTGCACATTTTTCGATTCTCGAGCTGTTGGGCTCATCCGGGAATGCTGATGATGATAAGGACGGTAAAGCTGACGATGATGAAATTCGAACTCGCTTTGATGACACCTACTTTCAAGTGATGTCCCTTCATCGTCGTTTCACACGGTTCACTTTAAATTCGTCGGAGACTTCTCCTCAATGTAGCAGCACACCATCATCATCGCGTATACGACTTCCGAAAATACAATTGCCGACATTTTCGGGTGATATTAAACTCTGGCCTGAATTTATTGATTCCTTTAACGCGCTAATTCATGATTGTCCGTCACTGAAGGATGTTGAGAAATTTCATTATCTAGTGTCATCATTGCACGGTGATGCGTTATCGCTTGTGCGTACCTTTCCGGTCACGAGTGATCACTACGCGGATGCATATGCATCTTTAGTCGCACGTTATCAAAATAAACGCGAATTAGCATTCACATGCTGGCGAGATATTTTAAATATTAACTTTAATTATCAAAACCCGACTGAGTTTCGTAAGACACTAGACATTATTGATGAAAACTTAAGTATACTGAGAAAATTAAAACTACCGGTTGAGCATTGGGACTTTGTTATGGTGTATCATATTTTATCAAAACTAGATTCAAAAATGCGTCGCGAATTTGAGGAGAAATGTGGTTATACGGAGTGTCCTACCTTTTTTGAATTAAAACAATTTTTACACTCGAAGTGCGAGGCACAAATACGCGATAGCCATTTTACTACTGTCAATAAGGTGACTCGGTCTTTCAAAGAAATACCTAAAACTTCAACCAATACGTTTGTTAAGCGTCCGAAGGCACTGCATACACTAGTATCCGATAATTCCGCGAAATCGAATACCGTAAATACACAAAATAAAGTTGAAGACGTTTCAAGTAATTTAAACAAGAAAGCTAATTCTAAATGTTCATTTTGTTCCGATGGTCATTCCATTTCTCAATGCAAATCGTTTCTCAACAAATCCGTAGATGAACGTACGTCAATCGCACTTACAAATCGGTGGTGTTTTAACTGTTTAAAGTCCTCTCATCAAATAAAAGATTGCGTATCTATATTTCGTTGTTTGAAGTGTAAACATAAACATCATACGTTACTTCACAAGGATCGCGGTGGTGAGGTTGTTAACAATAGTAAAACTGCTGGCGCTGACTCCCAGTCAGTCGCTTTGATAGCGAAAGATCCGAACTTAACTTGCGTTTCTAAATCGTCTCCTAATTCGACTGTGTTACTTGCTACAGCCATAATTCAAGTAGAAGATTCGAACGGACAATATCACTCATTCCGTGCATTGTTCGATACGGGCAGTCAGAACAACTTTATTACTAAGAACGCAGCACAATGCTTAAATCTTAAGTCAATTCCATGCGTAACCAATATCAATGGCTTAGGAGGCGTTGCGGCTAATACATTCGGCTTAGTAAATTGTTCTATTGCATCTAAAAACAAACATTTGTTTAACGTTAACTTACACGTTATTTCTACTATATGCGGTGATCAACCAATAGCTAAACTTAATACCGTGGGTTGGTCTCATATCAAATCACTTCCGTTAGCGGATCCTGGCTTCGATATTCCAGGACCTATCGATATCCTGTTAGGCGCTGATGTATTCGCGGACTCGCTCTTAAGTCAACGCGTAAAAGGTACTATCAACCAACCTGTCGCCTTCAACTCCGTCTTCGGCTGGTTATTATTAGGTCGAACGTCTCTGGTGACCTCTTCGCTCCTTCACTTCTCATCTAAACCCGACAGTGAGCTCTGCTCTCTTGTTCAGCGGTTCTGGGAGATTGATAGCGTTCCGCAAGCTTCAACTCTCACTCCAGATGAAATCACATGCGAACAGCGTTACACCTCGGAATACAGCCGTGACTCTTCGGGTAGGTATATCGTCAGACTTCCTTTCAAGGACAGTACTGAACCGATATTTGAGGGTTCTCGCGACATCGCACTTCGGCGGTTTCATGCTATTGAGCGTCGTATTTCACGCGATCCCGACTTACACCGACAGTACTCAGAGTTCATGAAGGACTACATGGAATCCGGTCACATGACATTAGTTGATGTGAAAGACATGAACGAAGGTAAATACTATATTCCGCATCATTGCATCTTAAAACCTGATAGTACTACAACCAAACTTCGCGTCGTCTTCGATGCATCCGCCAAAGATTCTCAAGGCAAATCGTTAAATGATACGCTGTTAACAGGCCCTAAGCTACAAAATAATATCGTTGCCGTGCTTCTTCATTATCGTTTACACGCAGTTGTTTTTATGGCTGATATTCGTCAAATGTATAGGCAAATTCTAATAGCTGATGATCAACGCGATTATCAACGAATTTTTTGGAGAACCGGACCTAATCAATGTCTGCAAGAATTTAAATTAAATACCGTAACTTATGGTGTCTCATCTGCACCATATCTAGCTTGTAGAACTGTAAAACAGTTAGCAGAGGATGAAGGATCTACCTTCCCTCTAGCTCAACAAATTTTAAATTCGAATATCTACGTCGACGATATTGCGGCGGGATTTGCTACTCTAGAAGAGGCTACAGAGGCCAAATCACAAATCGTAGGACTATTTAAGCGTGGTCATTTCGAACTAAGGAAATGGGCCACTAACGAACCGCGGTTGTTGTCAGATCTGCCTCCAGAAGAATGTCTTCTTGATCCTAAATCGTTCTCTGACGATCAACCATCAACGATCAAGGTGCTGGGGCTCAAGTGGGATCCAGTTTCTGATGCGTTTTTATTTGACGTAAAGCCATCGAATCGTTCCTGTACCAAACGCAACATTTTAAGCGAGATTGCTAAAGTTTTTGATCCGTTGGGTTTCCTGTGCCCTATAACAATTAAAATTAAAATTCTTCTCCAAAAACTTTGGCTATTGGGTGTTTCATGGGACGAAAATGCTCCTGAGGACATAGCTTGCGTTTGGAACGCCTTTTGTGATCAGTTACAGGTTCTACAGGACTTGAGAGTGCCACGTTGTCTCACGGCTCAACGTGTACGTGCGTACGAACTTCACGGTTTCTGTGATAGTTCCGAGCTAGCGTATGGGGCAATTCTTTATATTCGTATCCTCTTTAATGACGGTTCTGTCAAAGTGCTGCCATTATGTGCTAAGGCTCGAGTTGCACCCCTCAAGAAGCTTTCGTTACCGCGATTGGAGCTGTGTGCCGCTGTGGTGCTCGCAAACCTTGTCAAATTCGTCCGTGATACTTACAATCACCAGTTACCCATTCATGCGACTTATTTGTGGTCTGATTCTACGGTCGTTCTCTCATGGCTTCGTTCGCATTCGTCACGTTGGAATACGTTTGTGGCCAATCGGGTCAGTATAATTCAAGATATTATTCCTGCTGACTCCTGGCATCATGTTGTATCGGCTGACAATCCTGCTGATGTGTGCTCACGAGGGCAGTTGCCAGATGACTTACTTAACAACACAATGTGGTGGTCAGGACCGTCCTGGTTATCACAACCTCCAGATCATTGGCCAAAGCATTCGAAGGTTCCTGATCTAGATGCTACAGAAGAGTCCATATTATGCGCTGAGGAACGCCGTTCTATCACATTAGTAGCTGAGCCTGCAGTGACTGAACAACTAAGTCCAATCGATTACCTTTTGAATCGTTATTCGTCGCTCGACAAAATAACTCGTATCGTATCGTACATGCGTCGGTTTCTTGTAAACTCGCGTGATCATAATCGAAGCATAGTGCCTACTGAACTTGAAAATTATAACTCGTTAATTTCAATCGTAAAACACGTCCAATCCGTATCATTTTCTGTTGAGATTCAACAACTTAAATCGAAACAATCGTTACCCAAACCGTTAAGAAAACTGAATCCGTTCTTAGATGAGGAGGGTGTCCTCAGGGTGGGCGGTCGGCTTTCACGCGCTGGTATCGAATACGAACAAAAGCATCCCGCGTTACTACCTTGTGATCATCCTTTCACACATAAGCTAATAGAGTCGGTTCACCGTCAGCATTGTCATACAGGACAAAACACGACTCATTATTTAATTCTGCAACGTTTTTGGGTTTTATCAGCAAAACGCGCTATTCGCAAGTGTTTGTCTAAATGCATTCGGTGCTACAGAACTAATCCGAAACCGTTACAACCGTTCATGGCGGATCTTCCAGCGTATCGGGTTAACCAGGTCAAACCGTTCTCGGTGGTCGGTGTTGATTTTGGCGGACCATTTCGAATCAAAGCCGGATCTCATCGCGGTGCTAGGATGGATAAGGCATATCTTTGTCTGTTCGTCTGCTTAGCAACAAAGGCGGTTCATCTTGAGGTGGTATCGTCGCTTTCTACCGAAGCCTTTGTTGCTGCTTTGCGCAGATTCGTAGGTAGACGTGGTCGTTGTAACGTTATTCACGCGGATTGTGGCACCAACTTTGTCGGCGCTCGCAACTATCTCTCTTCCTTGGAGCCGGCGTCGCAAACTCTAAATATTAAATTTGAATTCAACCCCCCCTCAGCAGCCCATTTTGGTGGGGTGTGGGAGATACAGATTAAAGCTGCAAAATCGCATTTGCATCGTATCGTAGGCAATCAAGTATTAACATTCGAAGAACTTAGCACTTTATTCGTTCAAATTGAAGCAGTGTTAAATTCTAGACCGCTATGTTCTTTAAGCGCAGATCCTAATGATCTAAATGTTCTGACCCCAGGTCACTTCTTGACCCTGGAACCGTTAACTTCTGTGCCAGATTTAGATCATTCCAACGTCAAATTATATCGGCTTAACCGCTGGCAACTTATTCAATCGTTCGTGCAAAGCTTCTGGGTTCGCTGGAAGAATGAGTACCTACATTCGTTAACACAACGAGCAAAATGGACGAAGATGGCAAAACCGTTAACCGTCAATTCTGTAGTAATCATTAAAGATGACATTCGAACTCCTTTGCACTGGTCTTTAGGAAGAGTAACCGAGTTACATCCGGGCCTAGACGGCATTGTTCGTGTGGCCACTATCCATACACAAAACAACTTTATCAAGCGGCCACTTGTAAAGTTGTGTCCTCTTCCTATAGAATCGTCAAATAAGTAACTTAACATCAGTAACCTTTTTAGTTAGTTGTAAGTACTCATATACACCATTTAACGTTATATATCGTTCTATCTATATCGTATTGTATCTATTTAATCGTATCACATTTATCTATTTACTTAATTCAATCTATTTTAAATCCGGAAAATACCAGCGGTATTTTGGTGGGCGGTATGTTCGCTATTCGCTCATTAGCTTATTCTAAATTCAAAACTCCCGCCGATTTAATCGTGGTTCGCGGACTCGCCATCGACAAGACTCGGCCGCCCGATAACGACCGAAGAGTGGACCAATCGGAGACGACCGAAAAAAGAACAGTCGAGAAAGGATCGCCGCGGCGCGCGCTTGAGAAAACAACTGATTCGTTTTTTACTCGAAAACGTTAAATTTCGTCTGCTTCCCTGGACTTTGTAAACTGTCTCTGTAATCGTTGTACCCGGGATCCCGTGGGAGTAATCGGAGTGATAGGTGTGATTCCAACAAGAATCTTATTGTGAGTGGTGTGCACCGGCGCCGGCGTTGAAGCTACCTTCGAGTGCTCCGAGGCTGAAGTGGAGAGGCGTCTCCTGGAAGACCAAAACACCATCAAGGTACGAAAACTATTTGGCTTCGACTGTTCCCGAACCACATATTCCTAATATATCGGCGGGACATTCTAACTTATAACGTGTATCCCGACCCTGGAGTACCTTCAAGGGCCTTCGGCGGGCCGCGTAGGTACAACCATCTACCATACATGCCGAAACAAATTGTTATATAAGAAGAAAAGTATTGTTTTAGTATTGTCCGCGCAATTTTTTTTATCTATTTATTATTATAAAAACCTTCCGTGGACTCCAAGGAACATACAAAAAATTTTTAGCCGAATCGGTCGAGCCATTGTCGAGTTTAGCGCTTAGCAACATTCATTTTTATGCATATAGACTAGCTGCCTGGACAGACTTCGTTCTGTCAATTTTTTTTATTTTGAGATGTAAGCTATCCTATCTTTCAAGTTGGATTAAACTGCACACGGTGTACAAATTTCATTAAAATCGGTTAAGTAGTTTAGGAGTCCATCGCGGACAAACAACGTGACACGTAATTTATATATATTAAGATTGATCCATTTGCAATGTGCAAAATACAACAGCGTTTTCATTCGGATTTGAATTTTGAATAATTGCCGCCAGTTTGAAGCGTCGATGAATTCCGCTTTGTTTTCAAATGAAAGGTGGATGAACCTTTTCAATCTGTATGAATTTATATTTCAATGAAGTCTTATCAAAGGCGGATTTTTAAACCGTTTTTTTACATGATAATAAAGGAAATTGCGATACGGGTACCTATATATTGAGATTTCCACTGAAAATATAGGAGGTTATAGGGCAACATTTATAGTACTTTTTACAACAGAGATTCAAACTCGTCATTTAAATTTCCGCCTCGATGGGAATAGAACCCAGAACCCTAGGCGCGGCGATCCGGCATGGTAACTATTGCGCCACACGGGTCGTCATATTTAAGTAAGTAGTTAAATAAAATGTATGTCCTTAGCTCTATAATCAGTATGTAACAAGAACAGTAGACAATACAGTCACTGAACAGTCTACTGAAAAGGAAAACGGTCTAGTAGAGATCTAAACGGACAATCATTACTACTGTAGGTATGTACCTAATAGGAGTTATTTAAGTCAAGTATTTTTCAAATTATCCAATTTCATTCATAGTTGAAGTGAAAAACTTCATTCCTGACGGTACGTCGGTGGTCCTCCGCGACTTTACGCGTTTTTCGGGATAGTAAGTACCCTATATCTTATCCCAAACCATGATAATATCTGTGTCCAAAATCCGCGCAGCAGTCTTTGTATGAAATAGCAACAAAAATCTATACAAAGTTTCACATTTATAATATTAAGAGGATTTTATTCCCATACGTTAACCCCGTAAAAATAACGTAATATTGGTCGGCTTTCTGGCTATGTCAAAGGCGATGAACTACTCAAAGTTCTTACACTGTGACAACATCACAATCACGCCCTTCGAACTGAAACAAGGCTGTCACGACACTGAAGATAATCATCATTGACGCCTGTACGTTCCTGGGGTAGCGATAACGTACAAAGGTGACGCCTGGCAAATCAATTGGTTAATTCATGTGTAGATTCTATATACTCTTGCGTAATATATACAGCTTTCATCAGTTATTCCAAGTTAGAATGAATGAATATGACTGAAATGGTTACAATTCCTGCAAATATGGATTTGCAGGAATTGTAACCAAAAAAAGATCAAATAACCAACATATGTACCTATACGAATTATTCGAGTTAGTTAATAACATCATACATTTTAAATATGTTACCTTATTATATTTAGATTCATTCAAACCTTGTTTAATAATAATAATACCTAATTCTGGCTAGAAAACTATTTATAAATTAGACATTCATAAAATTTAATTTTTTAAAGTAGCTAAAATTTTAATATTTTTTGTCTTTTTACTGTTTACACGTGTAAACACAAAAACAGCAACACATTTCAACGGAGTAATGATGCTCATCATAGCTCTACGGTTTATGTCACTTTTAATAAATATCAGAAATCAATGTTATATGAGTTATATGACCACGCCTTTCAAAAGGAGTGCGGAAGCCCCTACCGAGATTAAGCTTGGTGACAAAAACTCCTTCTTCAATAGAAAGGATTTTCCTCCATAGCCTCATCTCTTATTCAGGAGAATATGCTTATGGTTATTACATGGGGTTCTTCAAAAAACGCTTACCAAAAGCTCACGATTCACGGCCATCAATGGCGGTCAAGGGAAGTTTCACTGGCGTCAATTGATGTGTACACCTGTTCTAGTATTGCTCATCAATAGGCGAGCCGCGAGGGCAATCACGGCCACTATGTTATCGAGTTTTTCTCTTCGGTAATTTGTACCATTTGTTATCGTCATATAGTAGTTCTCGAGCCTATTCGGAAACTTTGGGACAGTTTGAAGCCAAAAGATGTCTGATATTCGGATTTGTCACTAACTTCTCCAACATGGGAATTGTCGTGGAACGTGACTTGACATTAAGTAATACCTAACTAACATAAATAATACGATTTCTTTGAATAATTCATAAGATTTATTTTGAATAAAAACTTCGGATTTGTAACTTTAACATCCGCTATCGGAGCTATATCAACCGCTTAGTATGTTGTAGTAGTAGTAGTTACTCAGATACCTACATTATTTAATGCTTGTTTTATATTCGTAAAACATTTAAGTTTAACGTTTAAGTTCAATTATATTTCAATTGTGTTTTGCTAGTTGCTTTACCGTTAAGTAAAATGTCATTCGAAGGTTTGTTATTACTCAGGTCATCAGTAACTTTTCGTAAATTAAATACATTGAAAAATATTTTCTTCAAAATGTTCCTAAGTTACGCTAACCATTTGATACACTCATACTCATAAACTTTAATTTACTTAACTTTAAGATAAATAATTCAGAATTTGTTGTTATATCTAAATAAATAAACAAATAATTACCTTTAAAAAATATTGAGACGACCATCCAAATAAGACCTGTTACAAACTTTGATAATAACATTTTTGTCGGCGTTCCCGAACCTCTACTTGTTTCAAATTACTTTTTTCCACAACATTCCCACACCGCGAACTTTGCACACTTACGTAAATTGATTTCGAACGGAGTTATTAAGTTACTTTTACCTATATCGCTACACTTACGGGCATTTCAGCTTAGGTGGCTAACATTTTTATTTTTACAACAGCCAATAAATACCCAACAATGAAGGTGAGTATTGTTGTGTCACAAAAAGTTGATTTAAGTAGTAAATTTTTTATGGCGTCCGTAAAATGTGATTAACGATGCGAATGAAGGTTTTCGCGGAGGGTATAGGCGCTGGCCGCCCACGACGGCGGTTGTAGCACTGAATGATCTCGCTACGAGGGCCTACGGAGAGAAGCGCTACGACTCAACCGCGGCTATTAAAAATCAAACAAATTAACAATTTATAATACAGTTGGTTGAACTATATGGTTACTCACGATTTTTATTTTGTATGACAATATTTCGACCCACTTTATTACATGAATCGTGACGCGGAGATTAGAAGTATTATTGGTCACAATATCAACGAGATGAATTTAAATTAATAAAATTTAAATGTAGGAATAATAGTATATTCTAAAGTACTTTGCGGAGTACAAGGAAACCAGAAACAGTATCTTTTGCGTCTTATCCAATACAGATTTATTGCAATTTATTAATATCCACCGCTGTTGTACTGTACAGTCCTAAATGCTTAATTTATTCTTTTAGCTATTTCCTCTATGACAAAGCACCTTTTCGAAATGATGATGGAATCAAAAAAAAAAATGACGTGCACAAGTGAATTGGTGAAACCTATCATAAAACGAGTATAAACGACTTAGAATTTTGGAATTTTGTTAATGGGATCGAGCAGTCAACGTTTCCGTTTGTTCTTAATATACGGTAAATTGTGATGTTTTATTTCTGAATATCCATGCTACGTGTGTGTTAACGCACAGAAGACATAATACATAATTGGTTAACGTTAAAAATTGCAGTGAATACTAGTAAAGCAATGAATATAAACAATTTTCTTCGAGTAAAATTTGCCATTCAAGACGTCTTAAAATATCGTTAAAACCCTCGAAACGATGCTACTTTTTTATGATTCAGATTTAAATTTTACGTCTTGGATTTGAAACTCTAAATTGGATATAATGATAAATGTGAATAATAAATGAGGTAGGTATATATTTTAATGAAATAGGTCTTTAACAGTTGCTAAAATCGCAAACCTTATAAAATAGTTGGTCAAAAGGTTTGGTTAACTTAAACACTTGCTTTTATCAGCGACTTCACTCGCGTCAAACTTTACTTTTCCATGTAAAAGGTAAACATTATTTTTCTCCATGTTCTTGGCAATGTGTCTGCAAAATATCAAGCCAATTGGTTCAGTGGTAATGGCGTGAAGTGAAGGCGTAACAAACATATTTTTCAGATTTATATCTAATGTTACTGTTGACGCTCATCATATCGCTCGTTGATGGACCAATAAAGGCTTGAATTTCCACACATCCCACGTTTTTCCTCCTTCTTAATTTTTAAGTATTAAGTTTTATGAGATGATAAATACTTAAACTAGACGTATACATGAAACGCTGTGAAAGACGACTTAAAAAACTAAGGTCTTGGTGAAATATTGTTATTTTAAATTGAATATTGATGGCGCTTCTGATGAGAAGAAGAAAGGGCCTAGCGAGGCAGGTACTTGCTCAAGATGAATTCCGGATATCGGAGCGGAATTTACAATTTAACGCTTATCGAGTAGAGGCTTAGTAGATGGCCTAAAATCTGTTTTTAATCCCACGGACTATCACGGAGCAATGTGTCTAATTTGCAATTATCAAATGCAAAATTAATGTAACTTGTTTTTCGTAGGAATTCCTCGGAGAGTTTTCAAGATTCCGTGGGAATATAAAAGACACTCTAATTTAAATTGTTCGAGATTTTTTATTTAGATTTCTTTGACATACATTTTTAGATCTTTGAGATCTGATACATCACGTGTAAATTGAAACGTAATTGGCTATTTGACAGTTATCACGGTAAAATATGAAATGTGTTAAATATGGTTGCATAATGTTTAACAATAATTATACAATACATTTCTTGCATGAAAATAAATTGTAAATATTTTTACTTCTGAAAAATAGATTTGAGTTTTTTTACCTGTGGATACGAGAACCGAAACGCGGGCGGCCATGATTGAGCATGTTATGACGTCACAATTCAAAAAATAAGCGTCGTGTACTACTAACTATATCGTGTGCACTGTGCAATTTACTGAGAAAATTAATAAGATATATTTTGATTTCTGCTTTTGAGAGGTTTTGTAAAATGGAGTCAGGCTATACAAAAGCTGACAGTGCGAATTTGCCTCAAGTTGATTCATTTATGGTCGCAAATTTCTTTGCGTGTAACCCTGACTTTTGCTCTACCGAGTTTCGGAATGCAAAAACCTCCATGTAAGTACTGAAATTAATAAAGTAAAATTGGTCAGTCTTGCTAAGTGGTCACAGGGGGATTTTTTTTGTAAGTTTTTCCTCAACGTCCCCTTAACGACACCATATTACTAATGATTTTAAATTACTTACCTATAGGTTATGTTTATGAACAATATTAGGTTAGGTTTAATTTGTGTTTTTAGTAAATCAGAGGCTAAGTTGATTTCTTCTAAATACTTACATCAAAGTGGTCCTCACAAAAGTATATTGCTGATATAACAGATGTTAACTCTGGGTCTCGACGTGCTAATTGTAACCACTGCTTTCGACGTTGAGGGCATTTAGAAACGTGTAGGTATAAACAATTTGTCAGGTTTAATTGTAGTACTTCTACACATAGGCACTGCACACGTCTTGTAGCTTGTCATTTTCACAATTCCAGTGAAAAAGGTGTAAGTTTTTCACTTAAAATATCTTCAGAGTTAGAGCGTAAACTTTTGTTAATTGAAATGTGACGTCACAGCCAGCAAGTGACAGATGGCGGACTATGTTCGCGCAAATTTAAAATTAATGGATTAAAAGTTATTTTTTTCCTACTAAATAACACTTTTATGAGAAAAATAAATATTGTAAGAGGTATAAAATATAACTACGAAAATTTTAAAATATTTTTCCAAAAATTGTCTAATAGCCAATTCTACACGGATTTTAGTATAAAACGAACGTAGTACTCGTATTGTTGTGTAGGCGGAGTTAAAATATGTCAAATATATTTCTTGTTCCTGTCACCCACCTCCAGTATGGCACACATATAATCTACGTATCACGCAGATCAGCTGTAACCACGATCCGTAGAACTGGATTAAAACACGACGTACAAAATACATCGTCTGAGTGATTTCTTTCTTGCTTCTTTATTGGACGGCAAATACTAGTGATGCCTTTGGTGTTGCTGATGTTCATCAGCGACGATGGACACTTACAATCATAAATGATGCGTCAACTCGTTTGTCTGCTAGTTAGGTACATGAAAAAAACCGTAATATTCTAAAAAGATACATCACAAACACTCATTGACGAGGTAATTAATCCTCCATTATTAGTACTACTACACACGGTATTAGGAAACTGTTTACTAAAATCATTTTGTCCTAGATATCGTTTGTATATTATCTCTATAATAATAAGGATCTCTAATCAAATATTATCTTTAGATTTACAAGGACATATTTTATATTCAAATATTATTATACCGGTCGCAAAATATTCTATTATTATTACATCTACATCCTTGGTATTCGGAAACAAATTATATTATAGTACCTAGCTACTCTTTTGCACCTACGAGTTCGGAGACTCACTACAAACGACACGATATGGACATTTATGTTCAGGATTAAAATTGCCCAGAAACTTCAAAGAATCCATTTTGAAAATCTGTGATGACAACAACTAGCAAAATAAGCGAAAACGTATTCGTACTCTGTTAATGTGTCTCATACATTTTTCGAATAATTGCATATAGAGCAACTGTATTTAGTGCTCTTTTTAGGGTTCCGTACAAAAAAACGAAAAACGAAACCCTTAGGATCACTCGTACGTCTGGGCGACTTGTCAAGTTTATTGTTTACTTCAAAGCGGAATGGAATGCAAACCATAACCACAAGCATCTGTTCGATACGTATGATATGCAATATTCGTGACATCTAGCTTCATCGCTTGACAAGACTTCTTTCGGGATTGTTATTGCAAACAAAAACAATGGCAGGTGTTTCGACGAGTTCGCACACTTGCGTAGAATTAGGTTCCGGCTGTTCTATGTTTTATACGTTTTTCTTTATCTTTTCTTTATGAAGTAAGTATAGTTTAACGATATGCACTCTTATAATAATCTCATTGTACTAAAAATCGCGACACTCGCGGTCGAAGTAACAATTCGTTCACAATAAAAAAAAAATTATATCAATTTAAACAATGCCCTTCAAATATTTCTACCAAAGTAGTTAAGCAAGTCTACGTTTCCCAAAGCAAGGTTACGAGTAAATCATGTTTTATCCTTTCTTGCATCACTATTTGACTTCATAACTGAATTTATGATGCATAACTTTGACAAAGTTATATAATGTTGTTGGTATAATCTGATACATTTTAGACCACAATATATGCACAAAATATGCAAAATAAAATGCATCCTACTAGTAAACCCCACGTTTGAATAGTTTCAGCTCAGCCACTAATTAGACCGAAGGTGCGGGCGGCTCGTGCACCGATCTAACCACATATTAGGGTCCCTGTACAGTGTAACTACTATGTAACATCATCTCGAGCTGAGACCATAAATTAAATAGTATTACAGTCGTTTACTTACTATCGTTTGGAAGCGAATATTACGTGAAATTCAAGAACGTAAAGGAAAGAAAATCAGAAAACAAAGAATGTTTCTTGTTATACCTACTGGCTGTTGTATTCGAGACGACAAGGCAAAGATGAAAGCAAACTTCTTAATGGAATTTACTTACCTAATATGTTTTGTTATGTTATTCTCCTAATTATAACCTAACCTAATATTATCATTGTACCGATTAGTAATTTAATGATATATGACAATGTATGTGTACGTGTAATTGTAGGATTTATCTATACTCTAATACTAATTATAATAAATATAACGAGAGAAGACGAATTCTGTGAGCAAAATTTCGTGGAGACGATGATTTTGTCAAGTAGGTTGGAAACTGCGTGCATCATGAGAGATTTCACGGCGTGCGCTGCGTGAATACTTGAATACACAAGAAAATAATGTACTACGGCAAAATTGTTCCTCAAAAAGTTCTAAATAAAACTCCTAGCATGTATCTGTCTTTTAAGAATAACTCACAGTAACCATTTTTATATTTTAAATTTTTATCTCAATCTAGCTGTCCCGGCGAACTTTATACCGTCTAACAAATCAATGTCATGTTACTTTTAACTTTTAACTAAACGATGTGTGTGCGTGTCTCCTTCTCTCTTTCAGATATAAAAGAAATTCATGTCAGTTACACCATTTATAACTCAAAAACGGCCAAATCGAAGTGAGGCAAATTCTAAATTACCTGTCACGTTATTTGTCCGCGATGGACTCCTAACTGTGCCTAAACCACTTAACCGATTTTAATCGCTTACATCTCAAAATAAGTAAAAAAAACTTTTGACAGAAATAAGTCGATAGTCGCAGCTATTAGTAGATTATAAATTAAAGTCGTATTGTATCACTGTACAATAAATGAATTAATATAAAGTGCTACGTCATATAAATCAGTCAAATCAAAATATAATTTAACTTCATCGAGTAAAGCATTGTTGAAGCTAGTAGTGGACGTTTCAAGTGCACAGAACAATTAAAAGCCAAATGCGACTAGCATACGTTACTCTGCCATAAACTATTTGTGGGTCATTTAGTAAGTTCGTTCAGTTTAGAGTTCAACTTTGTTATCGGAAAAGATACTTAATCCAGTTTTATTTGTCTTAACAAATTCGTTTCTGACAAAAGTTTTCTGACATTGGGTACCTAGAAAAGTAAAGCTTAGTAAAGCTTTTAATTAATTTTAATATTCATTGCACTAGAAATGTACCTACTTGAAATTAGCCCTAGCAATTTATCATGACGTCATGTCAAAGATAAAGGGCTACTATTGAAGGCAAAGGATATTAAGTATAGCGTAAATGAATATATACCTAAATGACAAGGACACTGCGTAGATTAACATTTATTAATAAATTTAAAAGATGTTCTTTGGGACCTTTCCGAAATGGTAAAAAATACGTGTATCAATGATTTAAATTTTGAGGTACAAAGCGTAACTTAGATGGATGATCGGAACTAGTTTTTTTAAGGCTTCTGTTGTTCGGTTTATTTATGGTGTGTCACAATAATAGCCGTTGTTAAAAAAATGCATTTTCTCTCAGTCTCAGGAATAGCAATACTGTTTATGATATGTACCTACTCCTACTACAAATAAAGTTTATAATGAATGCATTATAATAGTGGTTAATATTAATCTCGAGTGATTTTGACGCAATAGTAAATTAAGAGAACGTTTTAATCCACAAATTGAAAAAGCAAATTAATGGAAGTAGTCCAAGAGATGCAGTTTTTGGTTGTTTTCATCAACAGCTCGCTGATCCAATGCAAATCCTTATTGATAGAGGCTTAGCAGAGTTTTCTAGTATAGCTTTTAAAAGGCTTAATTAAAATATTTTCTCGTCACAAACAGGATAAAAGGATTAATGAAGATTAATAAGGAAGGCTTACTGATTCTGGGCTTAATTAGTAAATTTAGTAACAAAATCATTCTTGAAGAATAATGACGTTTAAAAACATCATTATGTTTAAAATACCTGCTTTTCTGACGTGAATGAGATTAAACATTTAGTTTAGTAATTATAATAAAAATATTAGTCGAGTACTGAAGTAACTTTTAATTGGCAGATTTAATATATATTTTTGTAGACTTAATTTCTACACTTCCAGTTGTAGTTTAAAACTTTAAATGAACGAGCAATGCCAAAATATCGGAACTAACGTAACGAAATTCCGGAACCCGAAACCCGAGGCAAGCTGTAATTGGAATTGATCAGTTTTACACTCGGCTGCGATCCATTTCACTACACTGCACACGGCAGAACATTCATGAATATTTTTCTTCATGATTATTATTTAATTTTATATGACTTTCAATATAGGCATTTCACTCAAAGTTCCATTTTTAAAAATAATAATATCGTTGAAAAGGGCTTTCAAAAATATTATGGGTCTTCTAAGACCATTTTTGGAATTAGGGGTCCGTATTCCGTATGTGAAATATTTGACTTTAGAGTAGTAATGTCCCCGCCCCCCTGCCGGCTAAACGGTTGGAGTAGGACAAGTGAAGAAATACTCAAAAATAGCTTATAACTATGATGATGAATTTACAAGGAAAACTATCACGGCTATGTTAGCATAAGTAGTTAATGAGTATTAGTCGATAAACTTACTACTTCGTAACCCTACATTGCGCGTGGACTGACACGCACTTGGCCGGTTTTTTCAACCACGACTAGGTACATAATATACCCAAAAAGTGTGTGATTAAACGTTCATAGAGCTTCTACAGTGCGGTACCTTATCACACGCCAAGTCCAGTTCAAACTTGACTGGTTTAATGAGGGGGATGTAGACATAATCGGCCTACTTATTGTTAGATAAACATTACCATTATACTAAGGCCCTGCTTGCGACCCATGCCAAATCGTGTAGTAGGCCGACCGCAGAGAAGATTGTAGAGTAGGTATGAGTATATTCAGCTGTGCAAAATACATGAAACAATTTGTAGGAATTGAGTTAGTATTATATTAATCTATTTTGCGAGCACAATGTATGATGGATTATTTAGGCAAACATACTATTACATGTAGTATCCATAAAAATATCATAAAACTTTGTCTTCGCGAATTTTTGCAAAATAGTTCTACAAAGCATTGAAGTATTATTACTAGCGTATAGATATAGAACAGACACCACGAACACAATGTATGTTCCAATGAATTGACGCCGCGCGGCTTCAATGTCCAATGGATTCGTTCGATTTTGACAGGAGAACAGGGAAATTTTGAAAATAGAACCTCCCGGCGGGGACACACATTTTGTTTGAGATGTCTACTCTACGTATATACTTCAATGCTACAAAGTACCTAAAGCGTGATATTATTTATTATTAACGTTGTAGTGTAGAAAACAGAACTCTCCATTCGATAAATCATAATAATTTTATTTGTACAGCTTTAACAGTACTTAAGAACTAATATAGTACGGCTGATGAGTTTCTTTTAAAGCGAAAAGCTCTGAAACTGGCAGTCGGAATGGAAAAATCTTTTTGTGTATTATAGCCACATTCATGAGGAAGGCATCTCTATCTAGTATTACGCTTTTTACAATAAAAAGGAGCTGCAATTGTTTCCGATACGCCATTAACATTTGCCGAAGGCTTTTGAAAACTACTTTTAGGTGTCCCTACAGCAAATGTAAAAATGCATGATTCGCATATTTGTCCTTATATCACGGTATGCGTGACGGGGTTTGTTCAAATCTACTGAGAGAATTCTTTCACAGTGAAAGGGGATTAAATTCCCCCGGCTGACCAAGTGTGAATACGCGGACTTCACACACTTTCGGAAACGTTATAGAAACACGATTTTTATTCACCGAAGCAATTGATGATTTTTATATTCTCACCAAAAGTGAATGTGTGGACGAATTGTGTAGAGACACATTTAAAACTATGCAAGTGCGCATCAGGCCACGCGCAATTAACTCATTCATTAACTCATAAACGCGCTCATTAACTACTTATGCTAACATAGCTGTGATAGTTTTCCTTGTAAATCATCATAATATAACCTATTTTTGCGAATTTTTTCACTTGTCCAACTCCAACCGTTTAAAAGCCAAATATTTCGCAAACGGACCCCTAATTTCAAATATAGTCTAAGTCAAAGACCTTATTAAAGATACCCCACACTATAGGGCGACGTAGGTACGTGGCGAATAAAAAATTCATCCTCACGCTACCTGTAGGGAGTTACCCTGAAAAAAAAATGTTTTTCAATATTTTATTGTACGATTCTGGAGTTTTAATAAATAGTAATACACGCATTTTTATAATAGAAGATTTCTAACAACCCTATATTCTATTAATAACCCTATTATATTATTTTTATTTAACAAATCTAATTCGACGTCGGTTTTCCCCCTATTTCCTTGAGTTGTACATCATGTTAATTTGTGGTTCATAGTTATCAGATAAATCGATATTTTATCTAACAAATACACTTCGAAAACTTACGAGTATATGAGTTCTTCGGAAGCGCAGCAAAACCTGGAAAAGTTAGGATTATTTAAGTTTTCGCATAAAACGATCGTTTAGTCCTCGCATTATTAATTAGTCTAAGATAGTCTAAGATGATTTAGTCCATAAAAGGGATTTTTTTCTTTGCTTGTAATTAATTAAAGCTTGTAATTGTAGGCTAGTTGGTAGCGACCCGGCAGATATTTATGTGACAGATAAATATTTGTACTCGGGTCATGGGTGTGATTGTGATGTGTTATTATATGTATCATCAAATACCTACTGCGGGGGTAAGAGTGTGTTAGCGTTAAAAAAAAATAAGCAAGTTGAGTTGTATACTTAACATAAGTAGGTTTCGGGGCATCCATAAATATTTTCACGGGGGTTCCTAAAAATAATAATTGTTAAAAACTTTTGTTAATTAGCCAAGCAAAATTTATAATAAGGGGCTAAGCTAATTATGGAGCCCAGGTGAACATAAGGATACTTGAAGTCGTGTCAGAGTTCGTATTGGATGAGCGAATTTCAACCCAATTTTATGGCATATCGCAATGAGTTAATTTTAAATCATAAATATATTGATTGATTCATAAACTAAAAAAAATTAGTATTTACAGATAGACAGTAAAACTTGACAAAAAATAACCGACTTTAAAATAACTCAAAAACTACTTGTCAGATCTCGCTCAAATTTAAGCGGGACCACATGACAACCACAAGCTTTCAATTAAAAAAAGAATCATCAAAATCGGTACATCCAGTTGAAAGTTCTGAGGTAACCAACTTAAAAAAAAAAAAAGTCAAATTGAATACCTCCTCCTTTTTTGAAGTCGGTTAAAATACGTTCCTTCTTAGTTTCACTTTCAGATGGATGGAACCCATTACACCAGAATTAATATTAATAATTTGAGGTTAAAAGCCGCTATATTTCACTAAGATTGGGGAAAATCCCCCAAACAACATGATTGTCACGGCGCTGTTAACAAACACGGTAACGTATCATTACGTTTTGTTTACCTTAATAATTGTATAGGCAGTAGGCACCCTCTTACATTAGAAGCAATAAGGAAAGCTAATGAAAACTTATGGCAACTGTATATATACGTTTAGGCTATTTATTTTGTATAGCAAGAAATACCTTTTTTATTGTTGTAGTTTTCAAAGGAAGTGCAAATTCACCTTAATTTAAATTAATACGCACCTCACATCTGTGTCAATGGCATAGACAAAAACACATACGTAATCATAAACACCATCTTACCATCCAAGAGCAAACATTTATCATGCACAAATGCACATCAATAAAATATCATCTGTCCCGGCCGGTATAATAATTCAACTTGGGTCACTTCGCAACTAGAGTCACTAACAGTGACTGCACCGTCGTCAGTATAACTTATTATCTTAATATATATAAATTACGTGTCACGTTGTTTGTCCGCGATGGACTCCTAAACTACTTAACCGATTTTGATCAAATTTGCACACCGTGTGCAGTTTGATCCAACTTGAAAGATAGGATAGCTTACATCTCAAAATAAAAAAACTTTTGACAGAACGAAGTCTGTCCGGGCAGCTAGTAAATTATAATATTAACCGAAGAAGCCAACTCGTTAAAAACTTATACGATCGCTGATAGAGGCAACAACGTACTCGTATCAAAGGAAGTGCCCCGCCGATTCTGTTTTGAAGTCTGTAACGCAAGATCTCAAAAGTACTGAACGGATTTTCATATCATTTTTAGGGTTCCGAAGGAAAATCAGAACCCTTATAGTTTCATCATATTCGTCCGTCTAAAGCTGTAATTTGGCATGGATATACATATTTATTAAAACTCCAGAATTGTAGAATAAAATATTGAAATATTTTTTTTCAGGGTACCCTACAGGTAACGTGAGGATGAAAATGATTTTTATTCGTCGCATACCCTACAGTGTGGGGTGTAATTGAAAAAATATTATAGGTCTTTCAAGACCCTTTTTTGAACTAGGGGTCCGTTTGCGAAATATCGGGCTTTTTAAAGTGCTAATTTTGGTTAGTCCTGCTGGCTAAACGGTTGGAGTTGGACAAGTGAAAAAAATCTCAAAAATAGGTTACATGATGAATTTACAAGGAAAACTATCACGGCTATGTTAGTATAAGTACTTAGTTAATGAGTAATAGTCGATAAACTTATTACTTCGGAACTCTACAATCTACTACTACAATCTACTACTAGTTATTTATAATAGGAGTACCTACTTAGTTATAATATGTAGGAGTTATCGCAAGTAAAAACTTACGCGCGGGGTTAGTATCTATTAAAACAATATAAAAATAATTATGACACCTACCTGAAATCGATCATATTATTTATCAAACTCCACGCTACACTACACAGTACAGAGCCAAGACAGTTCACAGATCACTAGAGATAACCAAGTGAGCCATTTAACCTGCTGTTTGCTGGAGCCACACCGGTGTCTCGAAATTAGGTTTAGGGCTGGTTTCACAATCTTCAAGTAGAGTCCTGAGTAAGCTATTCGCCGGTTAAAGTGACGATAAAGTATCATTTTACACATGGGCGTAGCCAGGTTTTAGTTTCGGGGGGGGTTCAACTTTCATGGTGGGGGGGGGGGGGGGGGGGTTTCAAGAAAATACAACGACTAAAAGTACATAAAATAACCCTAAAGAAAATTGAGACTTTATTTTTTCTCACGACGCCGCGACGTACATATGTAGTGCCATCTATTAGGTACTAGTTTAGTCAAAAAGTTCAAAAACGTGTTTAATAGAAATAAATCTCCTAAAAATATGTGCGATAGCTCATTCGATTCGGAATGACGTCTAGAAAAATGTTTTTAAGGGTTTATTAGCACATAAAAATGTCAGTCCTTAACATTTCGGGGGGGAACCTGAACCCCCGAAACCCCCCCCTGGCTACGCCCATGATTTTACATACACGAAATGTCAACTTAACCAACGAATAGCTTACTTCGGACTTACTTGAAGATTGTGAAACAAGCCCTTAGTTTAGAAGTAGGTAAGACTAGTGGTGTATAGAGTGACTAGTGGTAAGGTTAGTTTATTTTATCAAACTACTGTCAGATAAAAAGGTATATTTATGACTTACTAGCTGACCCGGCGAACTTCGTATCGCCTAACAATCAATGAAATTATTGATACTTTTAACTCGACTTTTATAGTTTTGGTTGATTTAACAAATCTGAGATCATTTTTTCCGTATCTTTCTTTTACTTTCTTCTTAGCCGTAATAGTTTGTGTGGTCGTATCTCCTCTCCCACTCCCTCTTACGTATGTACCAATGATTGATGAGAGGAACAATACAATTCCATCAAGCATCCGTTTACGCAGCGCACGCAACGGAAGGTCTTTTATAAAGGCCGTTTTTGCTACATTTTCCTTTGATGCTTCGCTCCTATTGGTCGCAGCATGATATTATAAAGCTTAAAACCTTCCTCGATAAATGAACTATCCAACACAAAAGTAATTTTTCAATTCAAAAGTTAGAACTGAGAGTCTGAGATTAACGCGTTCCACCAAAGAAACAAACTCTTCAGCTTTAGGTATAATATTAGTATAGATACATAAGTTAGGTATACCTTGTGATATCATGTACCTACCTAATTTCTGTTGCATGTTGGTACCTAGGTCGTTACGTTATTTTATTTGGGTAAATAAAAAAATTGTGTGTGTCAGCTCCGACGCACGACTGGAGTTTACTCCTTTTATACGATTATAAAATATACATATGTATATGTACGAGTAATACCTATTAGTAAATGAGGGTAAATTTACGCATTTTTTATACTTATTACTGAAAGCATGCTTGATACATTTATTTATATTAATTATTTAATTTTACATGAAGTTATTGTCAAATCAGTAACAAATCTTGATTCTTAGTTGGTAGTTTGCGCACGAACATAACGCATACCTAACGCATAACGTAACGAAACGTAACGGAGTTTGATTTTACGCCCCATAAATTTTCATAACCCGGGCTTATAGTAGGTACTTATCCATACTAATATTATAAATGTGAAAGTGTGTTTGTTTGTTTGTTTGTTTGTCCGTCTTTCACGTCGTAACGGAGCGATGTTATGGTAAGATTTTTTGTGTGGAGATAGGTAGGAGGCTGGAGAGTAACGTAGGCTACTTTTTACCGCAGTAAACAACTCATTCCCATGGAAAGATCCATTATGATGCGTATTTGTCGATACTTCTATACTTCCACTAGCTATTACCCGCGGCTTCGCCCGCGAGTTCAAAGGGAAGTAACAATGAGTTGTTTAACATGCATGACTCTTTCCTAGATATAATAACATAATCCATACTAATATTATAAACGCGAAAGTGTGTTTGTTTGTTTGTTTGTCCGTCTTTCACGTCGTAACGGAGCGATATTATGGTAGAATTAGGTAGGAGGCTGGAGAGTAACGTAGGCTAATTTTTACCGCAGTAAAACAACTCAGTCCCATGGAAAGATGCATTATGACGCGTATTTGTCCATACTTCTATACTTCCATATCCATCCATACTATCCATACTTCCAAACTTCCATACTTAATTTGATTTTGGATCTGTTACTTATTTATGAATTATTATTATTAATTATTATGTTATTATATCTAGGAAAGAGTCATGCACGTTAAACAACTCATTGTTACTTCCCTTTGAACACGCGGGCGAAGCCGCGGGTAATAGCTAGTATGAAAATAAAGAGTACTCCATAAATTAAGATATTGGATTGTGTCAGTCTGATAACACACCAAAGTGGCTTCCTATCGGAATCAATCCTTAAGCTAGCAAATTACTTAATGAGTAGGAACGAGCGCATTTGTAATCGTACAGAAACATAATGACTTGAATTGCGGCTATCTAAGAACGAGGAACTCAGAACTAACTTTTCACATTAATTTTCATCTCACGAAGACTTTTAAAAACATTATGAACTGCTTCGCAATTACATTATGTAGAAAGGTACCTACTAATTTTAACTTATTATTAATTGATTACATAATATTTACTCGAGAAACTACTTGTATTAAAAAATATTTAATGGGACTACACTACTTGTTTTTAAAAACTTAGTTGAGTTGAGCTTGAGACACTGAGATTAACATTTGTAACTGGTAATGTACCTATTTCTTTCAGTAATAGGTAGTTATCTACGTATAAAAAGCAATAAAATTTGACGTAGTGTCAACCCCATCAAAATTATCTGAAACATCACCTGCATTTTCCTCATGGGCATGTAATCCTTAACATAAAAACTTTCCTTATTTCATATTTCTTTGACCGGCGTATAAATAAACCTTAAATAAATTTAGCAGTATGAATGATTTCACTACCTTAGAAAAGACAATAGTGCGCGAACTATCATGTCGTTTGTGTTTGTGTACTGACGTCGTGAAATTGAAACCTCTCAGCGCAGAAACAAAGCGAAAAATCAAAAAGCTCTTTGATATTGTTGTATGTTATTTGTAATCTAGTTCGAACTAGATCTTTTCCCACGAAAGCAATTCAACTTAACGTATTCTTTCCGCAGATACATACAGACGACAATCTTCCAAAAGCAATATGCCACGATTGTCTGCAACACATGGGCGCATTACATCGATATGCTGTCAAAGTAGAAAAGACACAGAAGTTTTTGGAATTCTACAAAGCCAAATGCAACGAAGAAAAGCTAAATTTACAACCAACTCTACAGAATAATGTAAATTCGGAATTAGCCACTTTTCAAGTTGAAAGAGTTACAGAAGGAAGTAAAAAAAACTTTGATTCACTCAAGCCTAGTGAACTTCAACAAGGAGATGCCAAGCCAATGAAACCTAAGAAGAAATCCATATCAGATATGAAATTCATGGAAGCAATGCCTTTGGAAGAATTCGCCAAAACCGAGAGTGTCGATAAATCTCTATTAAAAAGTTCAACGTCCACAAACAAGGCACCTGATCACATGAGTCCACACATACATGCTAAGGACAAAACAATTGCTAATTGTTCAAATTCCTTTGACACCAATAACGATACTCTTGATCCAATTGTACTAATAGATGGCAAACCGGCAAAACAAGGGGCTGCCTTAGACAGACAAATAACACTATTCTACAAAATGGAATGCTGCATTTGCCACGAGACAGATTTTCATTTCAGATCCCTAATGAAACACTACAAAGATAGACACGGCGTGCCTGGATACGTAACGTGTTGTGATAAAAAATTTCATTACTTCTACCCTAAGAAAATTATAGAGCATATGGCATATCACCTCCAGCCAAATATATTTATGTAAGATTTTAACTCTTTTTGTTAATCATAAAGTTAATAATATTTCGAAAAAACCCATCTAACCCATCGATCTCGTACTTGATCAGTGTTTAACTGTCGGTTTCCTAACATTACAATTCCTATTATAATGAACAAATTTTATAGTAAGTAGTAGAAATTATCTCAATAGGTACCATTTAAGTTAAGAAATTATTTAGTTACAGCAAAATAATTTCACATTCTATTAGAGTACCTAATCCTATGCCGAAATTTTTCTGTCACCTAGGTGTAAAAGCTGTCACCAGAACTTCCAGACCTCTCAGGAACTCATTGAACACCAAAGTAACGGAGGGCGGTCGGAAGGGAAGATCACTTGCCCCAGGTGCTCCGAACGCTACCCTACTTACCATGAACTCGGTTGGCATATAGTGACGCATCGTACTGATAAATCACAGTGTGATTATTGTGGTAAATTGTAAGTATCTATGCCTAATAGGCCTATCGAAATAAATAACGCTACACACTCATAGCCCCACACCGGCCACACCACGAGGCACACAGCACACTAGGATTCCCTGACTTCCCTGTGTCGTGGGTACCATAGACAACACACAAAGACAAGGAGACAGCCCCGGACCGAAAACAGAAATTCAAACTCATGAGTCAAATTCTGGCCTCGCTGGGAATCGAACCTAGAACTGTTGGTGCGGCGGTTCAGCATGGTAACCATTACGATTGATGTCATAAATAAACACACAGACAGACGTATACCTATAAATAAATTCCTACTCGAAACCCTTGTGCTTGACGACCGGTGTGGCGCAATGGTTACCATGCCGGATCGCCGCACCGAGGGTCCTGGGTTCGATTCCCAGCGAGGCGGAAATTTGAATGATGAGTTTGAATTTCTGTTCTCGGTCTGGGTGTGAATGTCCTTGTCAATGTTATGTGTTGTCCATGGCACCCACGACACAGGGAATCCTAGTGTGGGGCTATGAGTGTGAAGCGTTATTTATTTATTATTATCTACATTTAAAAAAAAATTGTGAACGCATGTTCAGGGAATTTACGTCAAACTGTCACTTGAACACGTACTGTAGATACCTATCTAGTGTGCCTACACTCAGCGGGACCCCCTATCCTAAAACGATATGAGTATGTCCAGGATTTAGTTCCAAATTTGTTCTATCAAATGCAGTCAAAATTAGATTTTGTTCCGTCAAAATGAATGAAGGGCGTTGGTTTTAAATCAACCTCCAGCCAGCGGGACCCTCTCCATTTATAGGTCACAGAAACTTGAAATGGGTGTCAAACTTTAGTTCTACTTTCATTTATTACGATTTAAGTGAAAACGATGTACTAGCGTAGACAATTTCAAAAATAACAAGGTACAAAAGAACCTTTAGCCAGCGGGACCCTTATTTTTGAAATTATTTACGTTAGTACATCGTTTTCACTTAAATCGTAATAAATGAAAGTAGAACTAAAGTTTGACACCCATTTCAAGTTTCTGAGACGTATAAATAAAAAGGGTCCCGCTGGCTGGAGGTTCTTTTGACCCTTGTTATTTTTGAAATTATCTACGCTTGTACATCGTTTTCACTTAGATCGTATTAAATGAAAGTAGAACTAAAGTTTGACACCCATTTCAAGTTTCTGTGACCTATTAATGGAGAGGGTCCCGCTGGCTGGAGGTTGATTTAAATCCAACGCCCTTCGTTCATTTTGGCGGAACAAAATCTAATTTTGACTGCATTTGATAGAACAAATTTGGAACTAAATCCTGGACATACTCATATCGTTTTAGGATAGGGGGTCCCGCTGAGTGTAGGCACACACCTATCTACTATACTTATTCTACTGCGATATGTGAGTGTGTAAGCGTTGATTTTATTATGTATTTATTTTTGACGTGATAACGTCTATTAAAACGATGAACGCCGGGCGCACGCACGAAAAAATGTAGCGTTCCGTGAGCGAGAGAGCGGCCAAAGCGATAGAGAGGCACGATCGGCCGAAGCGCTCAATTTTATCTATAAAAGTATGCAATCATTTCATCAATGTTTTGTCATGACGTTGTCACGTTAAACTACCGTCCGTAAACCGACTTTACAGACATTAAGTATTATTTCAGATTGAAACATCATCACAGAAAAAAAAATATTAATCATATGGAAGATGTAGTATTATGTTCACAATGCGTACGCAGTCTCAAAAACATAGAAAAGCAGGAAAAAGAGATAGTAAGTAACTGTTCCTACTTATTAGAAAGATGGCTTCAACAAACGAATGCCCCTAAATGCCGCACACTAGGCGCCACCCGCATTCATTCAAGATCCGAAAGATTCGGCGCGTATTGATTTTAGAAAGTAAATAAATTAATAACCTGCATCAAGATACAGACTACAACACCATGCTGGTCCAGGGTATCGTAAGAGGAGCTGGCCTTTGGTGCTTTTGGTACTTGCTTTGGTGGTACGGGACGTCCATGGGTGACGGTGACCATTTACCATCAGGTGACTTGAGTGGGTAGATAAACACGTAAAATAATCTGAATCTTACCAAACAATAAGAACAACGGTCTTTCAAAAACTTATATTATCAAAATCGCCATTAAGTGTACCTATAAAATACTTAAGGATTTCCCTCCAGAAAAAAGCAAAAAAAAAAAATTTGTTCCAATCGGTATTCATAAGTTTACGAATGAAATAAAATCTTCCAAATCTATTTATAAATGACGAAGTTTCAAAGTGAGAACCCCCACCTTTTTATAGGCTGGAATTTTACATCCATCCATTCAAACATCTTGTATTTCTCAACAGAAAGAAAAAGTAAAAGCAAAAAGCAAAGACGCTCTGCAAAGGTATCAAAAATTCCAACAAGCGATGGGACTATCAGCCGAAGAGGATGCATCAACAGATTAAAAATTATCGTTAACAAATAACAATGTCTCAAATGGAAATGTGTACCTACATGACATCAGCCGCTGAACGCGAGACTCATAATTTACAAAGACAATTAATTCCAACTGACCTTGTTACGTACTAAAGGTTTTTTATTACAAATTGTTTCCAACTTTTTGCAAATCAAAAACTTTGTCATGTTGTGTTCACCTGAATAATCCTACGAACCTCTTTTTTATGTCCTTAGACACTTTACAATAAGCTACAAGTATTGAAAATAAAACGATTATACATTAAATTGTATGTATTTTATTGAATATCTTAATACTAATTATTACAAGTCGTTATAACTAGTCAATTCTCCTCTTCTTGACGAGTGATCCCAGGAGATCAGAGATAGCTGGCAAGTTGTTAGTCTGGTCATTGGCCCCCGTGTTCAAGTTGGACAGCGGTATGTTCAACTGAGTTGTCGTGTTCTTCTGTTGCCCCTTCATATTGCGGTGCTGAGGGAAGCTTGGCATCAGCTTGGGGTCACAGGCTGGAAATATATGGTATGGTTAACTTGGTTCTTGGTTTTTTTTTATGGAATTAGCCGACAAATACCTAACTTCCTGTACCACTGACAACATAGTCAGACAAAAGTCGTAAGAAAGAAAGAATATTCGATATAACTATCAGTGCCATCAGATAAATGACTTTATCGAATTACCGAATCGGAATACGATTTATCAGAAGGAAGTAATAAAGTTTATCAACTATTCTTTCTTTTCTATAACATTTGGTTCTTTGTGATGAAACACCCTTCAAAAACCGTGACAAAATGACAGAAACTGAAATGATTCTGAAATGTAATGTTGTAAAACACTTACGTAGCGGTTGTTCCTTAAAGTACGAGCTCTGCAAGCACTCCTCAGCTGTGGCTCTCTTGTTGGGATCGTACATGAACAGGAAGTTGAGGAGTCGCAGCCCCGCGGCCGACAGCCAGGGGAACCGCTGCTTCAGGTTGTTGTACGGCTGCTGCTTCAGCGTGAAGTTCTGAAGCGCCGGCAGCGAACTGAACTCCGGCCATATGGCATCAGAGGGTGTGCCTGATGACAATCACGTTTTATTGTATTACGATTAACCACCCTCGCTTTGCTTCGGTTTTCCTATTTTTTACACCTTGGGTTACATTATTGGAGTTTTATTAAGGATCCCTAATTTTTTTTAAATATAATATAACCTATGTTCACCGGGGATAGTGTAGCTTTCTAACAGTGAATGAAATTTTCAAATCGGTTCAGTAGTTTCGGAGCCTATTCAATGCAAACAAAAAATCAAATCTTTCCTCTTTATATATTAGTATAGAGTATAGACAAGTTAGGGTTTTCAAGGGCTTGTGCTGGCCGTAAATCTTGTTAAATAGAACTATTATGTTCTTATTTGATACATTATGCAACTCAATTTTTACGTATTTTTAGGATTATACAGGTATGTAGTGCACAATTATTTTTTGCCTAAGAAGTGTAATATCTGGGATAAATCTTATCCCAGTATTGACTTGACCCAATATTCCGAATCACACGGGCTCCAGGTCAGTTTATTTTCTAGTTATATACATATCGCATTCTCTACTTGAGAGCATACTAAAATAACCAGCTCACACCAACTCATAGCTCAATCCAATCCACTCACCAAGCAAGTCAACAATAAGCTCCAGTTGCTCTATCTCAGTCCTGCCGGGCAGTAACGGCTTGTTGGCCAGCAGTTCACCCAGGATACAGCCGGCTGCCCACATGTCCAGCGCTGGGGTCTGGCGCGGCGACTGCAGTAGCAGCTCCGGCGCTCGGTACCACAGTGTCACTACACGCGGCGTGGCTGTACGAGCGGGTGCGCCTAACCACCGCGCAAGACCGAAATCGGCTGAAAATTAAAAATAAATGATAGTAATTTGTGTATAACCATTGATATTCAGTCTTTGTATAGGAGTAAAACATGGTTAGAAATTTAAAACTTTGCAAAGTATTGGTAATAAAACTCTCTCCAATTCTACAATGTTATTAATATTGTTTAATAAATTATTAATGTTATTGTTATAAAACTAATTGGAGTGCAAGTTTAAGTTGTTACGTGCTTACTACTATACTACTGTGTTCACTTCTTGGGCACTAGCAAATATGTAATGTGTGCATTAACATCATGGCTCATCTCCTTGATTGTCAGCAATAGACATAATATCATGCATAAAACTTAAATAAATATTACAATATAACACATATATAACTAAATTTAAATCAATATTATTACCAGTTTAGTAGTTTATCTGTGCCTTTAGGCTATAAAATAATAATAATAAAAATAACAAACTCACCAATCTTAACACAGCCTTTGTCAGTAAGTAATAAATTCGAGACTTTCAGGTCTCTGTGTACAATAAAGTTGGAATGCAGGTACTTCAGGCCTTTGAGAACTTGTAGCATCAGGCATTTTACTTGTGACTCGGTGAATGGAGATGACATATTGTCAAGAAGCGAAGCCAAATCTTGCTCGCAATATTCCATGGACAGAAATATGCTGAAAAAATTATATTCAAATTACTTTTAAAATATTAGGCCCTTCGCATTTGGCGTCGTAATGCAAATATATTAGAGAAAGCGGAAGTATATATCAGAGGAAGCAGTGTTACCTATATGAACCTTACTAATGGAAAAGTAAATTCTGTTTTTATTAAAGCATCAGCTGGTTCCCATGATTCAAATAACCAATTACAAAACTACATGTCTAGGTAATAACTCTCTGGGTCTCAAGCTCATTGCCATACTACAATATGCTTACTGACTATGCTACACTTTCATGTGCAAAGTCCCTGATTTATTTAACTCACCTTTCCAATGAACGACCTACAAGAACCTCCTTGAGTTGTACAATGTTTTCATGACGACATGCCATCAGCACTTGTATTTCACGCAGACCGCTTAGTGGTAGTCCATCTTTTTCCACATCCATCCTAACTTTTTTGAGTGCTACGATATTACCATTCAACTTGTCTTTTGCACGATCTGTAAAGTGAAAATATCTATGAGATAGTTAACTGTTATTTGTAAGTGTTTATTGATTAGTTACATACATAATTATTTTAAGTTTAAAGCATTCCAATTAGTTGAATGAATCATTGATTATATTAATTAGTATTATTATATTAAATTACAAAAAGATTCAAAATAATATCTTTTTTATTTATTTTTAGCACATTATTTATTTGTTTAGAATGGAATGTGTGATTTCTTATATTGTATGTGTGTCTATATAAAATAATTGCTCACTTACACACAATTCCATAGGTTCCTTCTCCGATACGATTCAGCTTCTCAAACTCTCCAACAAACCGACATCTACCCAACTGCAAAATATAAAATGTATCAACAGAGGAAATTGTGAGGTTCAAAAGGATTCCTACCTAAAACCACTGGGAGTTAAATTGCTACTGGGAACTAAGTAATTGTAATTTTCACATTTAGTTCATAGTTTAATTAAATCATGTTTAAAGGCCCAGGCCCCAGAACTATATTGGACCATTGGACCATAGGCGGACAATTTTTATAATTTTATTGTGAAATAGGACTAACTTCTTTTTCCATCTTCACGTATAGTTAAATTATTATTAGCGGCAGAAAATTGCGCCGGGGCAACGAAACTTGCGTAGTTTCTAGTATTAAAAAAATATATAATTATGAATAACAGAGTTCATAGGTTATGTTTACTTACTATATCCTTCTCAGGAATTTCCATAGTTTTACCCGTACGAAATGATATTAAGACGCCTTTCCGTGTCGCAGGCCCTGTAGGATCCGCCGTGTCTTGAGTCGCAAGTTTTTCCGAATCTAAAACAATATAAATGCATGTAGGTACCGTGAAGCCGCTCACACAAAATTCACACCTGACTTATTAAAATGAATGGCGTAACTTACTTTGAGACATATTTTTAGTTTTACACCAGCTTTATACGGATTTATAAAAATAGAATAATCCCACATATAATACCAATATTAGATTTTTGTCCTTTGTTTCTGAATTTTAGCTGGATGCAATGCAAGATTGCAAGGATGGAAATAAATGCAAACAAATTTGACAACAATGAACAAAGTCAACAAATGAAATACATGTCTGCTACTCTGCTGTCATTGTCAATGTCATTAATCACAGAGTATATATTAAAACCAAGAATTTCATATAATTATATGAATTCCACTGGACTCCAAGCTTCGAAGAGGACGAAGGACTTCTGAAGACTAGTGAAGACTGATCCGGTATCACGCTACATAGGAATATAGGATGAATATTTTTTATGGTGTCCATGTAATTTATAGTCCCAAAAAATATAATTCAATTATGTAAGGTTCGGTTGCTCGTATATTTTTAACCACAGCTAACCTGACAGTGTTTGAGTTAAATTCAACTTATTTAAAATACGAATGCAGAAGCTGGGCTGCGTTGCGTCATGGTTAGGTTAAGTTTTGACTAAAGTTTATTATGTTCACTAAAGTTCACTTAACAGTTTCTTACCTTTTGACGAACATTAACTGGAGTTAAAGTTAGATACGGAGATGTGGTCAAAATTGTACGAATAACTCACCCTTACGTACTAATCTCATAAATAATTATATGTACTAAGTAACTTAATGTAAATTAATGGCTGGAATGTGTAATTTTATTTCAATATTGTTCATAATTCAATAATTTAAATTCAGT
Source organism: Thymelicus sylvestris (assembly GCA_911387775.1). Taxonomy (NCBI): domain Eukaryota; kingdom Metazoa; phylum Arthropoda; class Insecta; order Lepidoptera; family Hesperiidae; genus Thymelicus; species Thymelicus sylvestris. Next base: position 6,780,264 of record OU426886.1, read on the forward strand.
TATTTTGAGGAATTTAAAATAAAATGGATTAATACAATAAAAAATGTTTTTGCCACCAGAGAAAATATTTATCAATAGCAAACATTTTGAAGAACTAATCAAATTTAGGAATGTATTGGTGTAACTGAGTATGAACACCCTAAAATTATGTGGGAAGACTAACTCAATGAGGCCTTTGATTGGTCGAAAAAATCATCCAATGTTAAATTGATTAATCTTCAGGTATCAGGTACCTCTTCGAAGCTTAGGGTCCAGTTGTATTAATAAGTTTTTGGTTATGTCAATGTCAAAAAAATATCTGTAATTGTCTGTCAAAAATCAAAATTCAAAATCCAATCCAATTCAAAAGGTTAAAAAATACCTACTTAACTACGATGTTTTATTGATATGGTTTATTGATAAGTTTAATATTAATCTTAAGTAAATATGAAAAGAACACAAGGAATAATCAGTTCATTGGGAAATTTCTGGAGAAGTAACATGTAAGATTAAAGGAACTTCCATTATTTTTAGGTGGATAATTTTAGTCATTGTGTGCAATAAATTAGTTTTTAACATCATCGTCGCTAAAATAACTACAAGCACAAGAAAAAATGAGGATACCCAAAATACTGAATCCTCGGATTAAAAAACAATTATTGTGAGTGTTTTTAATATTCAGTTAACTAATTATTGTATTAATTTTATTTGAAGAGACCTTATTGGGATGTAAGGGTGAAGGGGTGAAAATTTTATTTTAATTCACAAAATAAGGAGACATCAGTTTATCTGCGGCTTATTCCATAGTGTAGTCAATTGACTGTCTTGTTTCAAATAATTATTTTAAACAAATTCTAGGGCTTCTACAAAATATACTATGCTCGTAATTTATGCTCTAAAAGTTATTTCTTACTGATGTGGTTTTAATAAAATTGTCAACAGTTTATTCTTTACAGAATGAGATTTGGAGTGTATAATAAAGTACTACCAGTACAAACCACACCCAGTAGAATTGTGCCTGACCATATCGAAAGACCAGATTATGTGTCAAATAAACAGATATATTGCCCTAAAAGCCCTGAGATAAAAGATGATGCACAAATACAAGGTATGAGGAAAAGTTGTAAATTGGCATCCAATATTTTATTACAAGTAGGAAAGATAATACAAGTAAGTAAATACACAAAAGGTAAGTTAAATTAAAGTGTAATTTAGGTTTAAGATTTTTTAAAATCAATCAGTAATTTAGAAATAATTTGCACCACTAGAGAGAGATTTCTTGAGCGCTTCGATGCTTCGAGGAGCACCTACATATAGCTGTTAGTTCCAGTTGATATTAGCAGTCGTTAAGCCATGTCTGAGGCCCTCAGGTGGCATGAAAACTTCCGACACTGAGGTCAGCCACTAATCCCTCCACCAATCAGCACTTGAGCTGCGTGGTGGCATATGTTCTAGGTCTCCTCAAGAGAGACCTGTGCTCAGTAATGGGACATTAATGGGTTCAAGACAAAATTATTGAATTTGAAATGCTTTCATCTAGTCATCATTATCACCTAAATGTTACATAATGATAAATACATAAATTGTTTTTGTATTTGTATTGTTTTTGTATTTTCAGCCAGATACAACAACAGATGATATAGATGAATTTGTCCATAATTTAACAATAGAAGCGGGGGCATATCCTTCACCACTCCATTATAAAGGTTTCCCCAAAAGTGTTTGCACATCTGTCAACAATGTAGCTGTACATGGCATCCCTGACCTCAGACCCCTGCAAAATGGAGATATAGTCAATGTTGACATCACGGTAAGCATAATAGAAATGTAGCGTTGATCTTTTTAGGATGATAGGATATTTTATAAATGCTTCTACCACTCAAACTAATAAAAAATACATATTATGTCTTCTTTGCGTCGATTTTGATAAGTGTTGTGGGTTAATAAAATGTGGGGGGGTTTAGCCAAAAGTAGAAGAAACCAGGCATCTCCTGGATTCGAAGGCTCAGGACCGGTTTGGCGCTAGTTAGGATAGGCCTGTGTTCTTTTAAGGCTGATGTGAAGTGCCTTTAAAGGCTGATGGATGGATGATCAATGATTATGGTCAATTTGACACAACCATTGGTTTAAATAACCCTGTGAATTTGTAAGTGTTTGATGGACATTAGTATTTTTCGTTATTGCAGATGTTTTGCATTCTTTAACTTTCAGGTCTATTTCCAAGGATATCATGGAGATTGTTCAAAGACCTTTCTAGTGGGTGATGTTGATAACAAAGGAGTAGAGCTGGTTGCAACCACTGAGGATTGTTTGGATTTTGTGAGTTTTTGTTTAATTTTATCTTAGTCTTACATATATTATTAACGCGCTAACACACTCATAGCCCCACAGTAGGCTATTATCTGAGTCGCGGGTGGCATGGACAACGCATATTACACATCATAATCACACCCATGACCCGAGTACAAATATTTATCTGTCACATAAACATCTGCCCCGGCCGGGAATCGAACCCGGGACGGTCGCTACAACTAGGCTACAGGGTCGTCATATCATTTTATTTTTAAATTTAATACTGGTAAAATATATTATGATCTAACTTGTAAAAGTTAAATTACATATTTGAATACCTTGAAGTCAACTGAACAAGGAATAAACGAAATTTGCATTAAAAAAATTACCCTCTGGTTACAGTAATATTTCGAGTAATAAAAAAGATCGCGTGAGAAAACTACACATAATTAATATTGAGTGGAGTGTATTATTTTGAATAATTAGCATGCAATATGAGTTGAAAGTAGGCATGAAATACTCCAATACATTAGGTTGGTAGGTACTAACTCCAATTGTTGAATCTGAAATCTAATGAAATAATATGTAACAACGGTAATGCGATATTCTAACTACTTTACATCGCCTCCGAAGCCCGGAATTTCATGTCAATTCCTCTGTGGTAACGATCCAACAATAAACTACGTCAAACGTCGCTTTACATGAGCAGTCCGAACTTTTTCTAGGTGGCAAGGTCTTCATTAACTTAAAATAGAAAATATGGTGAAAAATAAAATATAAAATTTTTGTTACAGGCGATAAGTTTATGTGGACCGAACGTGCCTTTTTGTGCAATTGGAAATACAATATGCAAACGCGCACGAAAACGAGGTTATACTGTGCTACCTGCGTTTACTGGACATGGTATTGGAAAATATTTCCATGGACCACCTGATATTTATCATTCGTGTAAGTTACATTACATTAAAACTTTAATTTTAATGCTCATGGTTTTGATGTACATACCATTTAAATTGGGAAACAACCACATTTACACATACACAACCGTCAATCTATTCTCGAAAGATTAAATCAAAACTCATTTATTATGGAACATAGGTTTTACATAATAGATGATATGTGCATGCAAAAATGTCTCCTCTATATTCCAGCCACTTAAGAGCATACAATAAATAAATATTTTAACACTAAATGAGGGATTAAATTAATTAATATCACTAAAATCAGTAGTTTACAATAAGTTGTGAGGGCTTTTGAAAACAAAATTAAGTATTTTTCCAGTAAATTGCTACCCTGGCCTGATGAAACCTGGAATGACTTTCACCATAGAACCAGTTCTCTCGCACGGCGCAGAGTTAGTGGTAATATTAGACGATGGCTGGACCGCCGTCACGGAAGACAGCGCCAGGACAGCCCAAGCAGAACACACTGTTCTGATCACTGAAGATGGCGCAGAGATATTAACTAAATGAATCTATAAATAGTGTGAAATAGATAGGTTTTATATGATCATAAACATATAAAATAAACGCGGACTAAACATTTTAAGTGTAAGTTGTACTTACGATTTTTGTATCGTAGTCTTTAAGTGGGAATTCTGTTGTAATCGGTTTGGCAAATATAAAAATCTTAAGTACCTATTACAATTAAATGTAGTATTGTAGACTTCTAGAAAAAAAATGTTTCATTCATGTTTTTCAAGAAATTTCTCTCCTTTTTTCTATCTTTCTGATGGTAAATGGTTACTGTTATGGAAATTCATAAATCAAAGAGATAAGCATCGCTGTAAACAAAAGATGGATTCAATTTAAATCTATAAGTGTTTCAAAACGGTGTTTGATCAGTTCCTGTTATTTATTTAAATATTTTATAATTTAAGTAGCGTATAGTAAATAAAACAAGGATAATATGGCTGTGGTGTTTTTATTTGCTTGACAAATCTTAAAGTAATAACATGTAACCTGTTACATTTAAAAGCACAAGCATATAATTATCACTCAAACTGTCAGTCAGATAAAATTTTAAAGGCGTAGAAGGAAGGTATCGATTGAATGTGAAGTATTACGGCCGGTCTCAATAATGTACTAACAGATGGAAGGCTGTGAATATGGCTACCATTAGTATGTTATCTGTCATATTTGTCAATTTTTGCCTCTGAAAAATTGACAAATATGACAGATGACAGCCCTATCCACAGTCTTCCATCTGTTAGTACATTATTGAGACCGGCCGTTAGTAAATACGTATTAAGATAAAAGGCCCGGTTTACGCGATTCAAGTGCGAAAAGTTGTAAGTTGGTCGTTTTTATTTCTTAGTCCAGACTTGTACAGAATGTGTTGAACTAGTAGAATTGTGTTGACTCTATCAACACAAAAAATAATCAAAACTATGTAATGCCAATCAAATGCAGAGAATGAGCTGCACTGCAGTAATTATACTACTGCATTATGTGCATTTTCTTTGCAGTAACATTAAAGTCATATTGAAAATATATTTTGTTAATAAATTTAATATGTATCCCAAACAATAAGAATTAAGGTCAATGCATACGTAACGTGGACGGGGCATAAATATACGTGCGTGGCCCGTTCCCGTCCCGTACGTGCCTCCGTGGCGTATGCGCTATCGTTTATATTTTCTATGAAACGATGTTTCCAAAACTTCACGTCCCGTCCCGTCCCCGCCCCGTCCACGTTACGCATGCATCGACCTTTAGACAAGAAGGAATTAACTTATTACTGATGGTTGTATACGCGCACAGATGTAGGTTTATGAGAATAAAACAATTTCCCAACCCACGCACTCGAATATTGCAAGCCGGGCAAGGCGTAACCAGGGGGACAGCGACACATCCCGTACAAAGTCCGCTAACGCACCGTGCATCAACTCACCCATTTACAATTTGGTTCTTGGTCCCAGAAAAGATCCAGCTACGCCTCGTAATAAAAAATACAACTACATATATTATTTTACGATAGAGATCCTTAAATAGTAAACTGGAAATACGATTAAATGACTAGATTTACGTCGCGATAATAAAATCGATAATATGTAAACAAACAATCGTAAACGCGACAGCTACAAGCTTGTAATTATAGAGAGGTAAAACGTATAATTAATGAAAGTGGCTTTCATAGTGACTAGTACTGAACACAGATCAATAACCCTGCAGGTGTGGAAACGAATCGACACTCAAATACAAAACAAAATGTGTAGAAGTATCATAAAATTTTGTGCTCTTGTATACTTAATATTACAGAATCTTAATATTATTTAGTTAAATACCATAAGAAGATTATAATGCTTAAAGAGAAAACCATATACCTACCTATTTAAAATGCGATAATCGACAAGTCAGTCTTGATAACGGCCATTCCGTGAAATACTGCCTCATTGCTATGATAGCCTCAGATGGGAGCATTATTTATTTAGAGTAAATATTTTTCTAGACGTTTGTCCTTTAACTTGGACTAAACAATAAATTAGGAAAAAATATTTCACGAAAGGACGTTACCTAGATTTACTTTCAACATGGACACAGTCATGATGCGATTCATCTTTCTGATAGAGTCGCGATAACAGTTTTATCTATTACTCAAATTTACAACAAAACTTCGATGTTTTCAATGAGATATCTAGGCGAATACTGGATTCACAGAACATCTAATAATTAGTTAGAAAGGGCATAGCGCGTAACTTGTACGAGACGTACTGTCGCCGTTATGGTCCCCTCCATTTGCTTACTACTACGAAAATGAACAAATACGCACGAGAGTCGTTATGTGTGCGTGAGAGGCGTGACACTGTACCTAAGGATTGACTGACGTAAACTTTTATCGGTATTTATTTTCGTAAGGTCGATAGATGTGTAAAATAAAGGTTTACCTTAAATCCATAAAAAATATCATATTTATTGGAAAAAATATAGGATATTGGAAACTCGCTACGTATGTCAGATTCAGATTCATTTGTTCTTCATCATACTTATTTTATTATAATAATATATGTAATATTTATCTTCAAGGCAAGAGTGAATAGGCTTTGGCTAATTTAGTTCGTTTTACCACCCATGACTACATTGCCACTTACCATCAGGTGGGATTGAGGTCAAGCATTAACTTTTAAGATATAAAAAATTGGATTAAAAAAAATTAAAAACATAAAAGAAATAGGATGTAAAATACGTCAATGTTCTTTCAAACTATATTTCAATGCATAAAATATTAAATTTATCTGGCCACATGTACATTATTTAAGAAAGTTGTTTTTATTATAACTTCGACAGAATCTATCGAATATCGATGTCATCTTTTACTACGCCCAACGCTAGAGCTACTACTACGTAATACATTACGCGTTCTCATTGATGTGTTAAAAATGACGAGCGCATGAAGCCCGCAATGTATATTTTTTGGGCAAATAATCATTTGTAGGACATTTTTAAAGATTTAAACTAAAATATCCTAGTTTTTTACTTATCGATGAAAAGAAACGCTTCCTTTGTTTATTTTGAGCATTTCGGTTCTTGCACGGCAAGTAATTACCGCACATGTAGGCATTTTTATGTAATTTAGTCGCAGTATTTCGCAGTACTTTTCTCCGTTGGAGTTCGCGAGTCACTAAACAGCGCGATCGCGTGTTTTTGAGGATCCTGCACGTTTGCTCATAATCTTGGCGCGCCTGCCACGCCCACAACTCCTTTCTAACTAATTATTAGGTGTTCTGTGACTGGATTCGTTTCGTCATTGAGATCGGCCCAAACCGATTGTAGTGCGTTTCAAGCAAGTCTGCAGTTCGCTATTATGTTGATAGCATTGAAATAGGATTTTCCAAATTAAAAATGTTTAATATAGAATGCAATTTTTTATATTATTTTGTAATTTATATTGTTATTACCTTTGATGAACGTGACAACGAGGCTATTTTTATCTCCCTATAATTGGTAAATAAGGTTTTTTAAATTTTAAAAACACTCATTTAAATGCTACCAACATTATAGCGACTGCAGACTTAGTTGAAACGCACTCTATCAGTCCATGACTGAAATTATAGAGATTAAAAATTAATATTACACGATAATTTGGCTTATTGTAGTGTATAAACTTCATATTAAAATTAACAATGTCATAAGTATGACGAATCATTAAATTTTATGTTTAAATAGATTAAACGATAAAATTTGCAATTATAGTTGTTTTATTATATATTTATTTAATCATTTCAATAAGTATCAATGCTACGGGTGCTAGGGAAGGATAAAGGAGTGTATAAAAGTTGTTACAAAATTATTAAATAGTTTAACATCATACAAAAGCTATTCACCGACCATATACACTATAATAATGTTACTTAAATATTAATTATATCACTCAAGGTACAATATTAAAAATACACACTAGAAACAATGCTAACTGAAGTCGTCTAATTTCTTATAATTAAATTGCCATTAACAGGTTCCATAATTTATCTAATTATTGTTGTCTGTTTATCAGCAATTACTTATCCAAAAATCGCAATAGGTACATTTTATTACAGTTTTATGAATTAATTTAATTCATTAAATGGATTCCATAAGGATTTGTTACTTTTCAAGCAACGAAGCTGAAAACGACTAGCTTCAACGCATTTACAGCCCACAACTCAGCATGGGTCTCTCCTCTTGAGGAGGCCTTGAGCATGCTCTACCACGCTGCTCCAGTGCGATTGGTGAAGGTGGCCACTAACCGGCCAACCCGAGTGTCGGAAACTTTCATGCTACCTAAAGCCTCCTAGCATAGGATGAACGCAAGCCGCCAAGCTATGAGTACCTCAATAAACGGCTACTTTTGATAATTTAATTTATAAATTAATCATTTATCGAACGTTAAGATTATACTTAAATGTATGTTAATAAATGCAATAAGATATAACGCTCGCCCTAGCCCCTAATAAACAAAATATTGACAAACCATCATATTACCAAGATTTTTTATAGTCGCTCTTTTAAATCAAATTGATATAATTAAATATAGTTAAAACATCGTAATTCGTATGCTTATATTACGAAAAGCTGTGTACGTTTCAAAAAGGATTCAATTAATCCTATTAATATTTTAAATTATATTTTAGATCTATCCATTTCGTTAATTTCGACCACTTTGTACCAGAAAAGACTGTAGGTTATGCCTTATCTTATATAGTAAACGATACCATCTACCTAATCGCTGCCAAAAGCACGCAATGCCATGGCGGCCCATTTACATTAGACTGCGTGAACACTGAACACGAATGGTTCCTTACAGGTGGACTTTTAAGGATTTAAATGACGCCATAATCTTTGTAGGGAATCGTAACATAATGCAAACCATTTCATTAGTAGATACAATCAGTTTATTTGGCACATTTTAATTTCAACTGAACTCAGATCGACAAAATTGTAATTTACGCGTTTCCTAAATTGTAACTGTTGGTATTAAATTTTTATAACATACTTACTGTTACACATTAAATAAAAAATTACCACTTCGAAATGATAAGTAGTAGGTATCTATTAAATTTTGAAGTTCTTCCTTTGCAGATACTCGATTTGTAATCGATGCGTAGGTAAGTCATAGGTAGGTATTACAATGTTTAGCTTGTGTCATAAAATGGACATCCCGTACAAAATATTTTGCTTGACCGCAACCGCATTCGTACCGCTAACCGCAATGCAGCTATATTTTAATACACGGCACGAGCTCTATTACCTTCATGTATAACATCGATTTTTACTTGTTCAGCCTTTAGTTGGGAGTTTTTTTTTTATTAATCAGACTAATGGGCTTTTCATTCCCGATAAAGTTATTTTAGAGTGTTCATAGTCATACAAACATTCTTTCAGTATTTAGGCTACACGCACGGGAGAGCCCTTGCTAAGACGCACGGCGCTACCTACTTTACCTCGAAACATATTAAATTATCTGAATTATTTTATGTATTCATACACCTATTGAATACCAAGTAATTTTATCTACATAGATGAACTGTTAGCCATATGAACGTATAAATGAAAATTAAAATTGATAATCTACAATCCTGCACGCAAAATTAGTTGCGTGAGTTTTAATTGAGTTCGCGCTTGATTATCGCTCCTGACCATTTCGAAATGGGTCTGAAACAGGCTAAAGGCACGCGAGGCGTATTTACATATTGTTTTAAAGGGACAATACCTCTCAAAAGTTAATTTTTTTCAAGAAATATTATTTCCAATAAATACTACTATTATTTCCATAATATCATAAATTACGTCACACGTTAGGGCGAAGGCGATCAATGATGTGTGAAAAGGGGTGGGAGGGGTCTTAAATTTCGTGAAGTCACATTTCAAAATCGAATAATTAGTATGTATAGGTAAATATATGGTATGTATAAAAAATAATAATGGAAATAAAACTTATTTCGGAACTGCCGTTTTAATAAAATTAAATTTATATCTAGGTGTACAATTTCATAATATGTGACGTCATTACGTCACACACACTAGGAGGGGGAGGTCTCACAAATGTGACCAGCTGTGACAAGGACGGGGGGGGGGGGGGGGGGGGGGTCAAAAGTCATGAAATTAATGTGACATAATTAATGGATGGCCCATTAATAGACACCCAATAATTTTAACCAATTTATCTCATTGTTTCCCTTGATTAGTGTGGATATCACTATGTCTTGCATTTAAAGTGAATAATAAGACTATTTCTGTTGAGCAATACATACATTCATACAAAGGCAACAAGTAATCCACATGTTAATGGCAACTTAATCAAAATGTGTTAAAATTATGTCAAAAAGCAAGAAGTATGTAATTTATTAAGATATTTTTAAATACTTGGTTATATAATATTTATATTATACTGAATTAAATTACATAATCACAATCCTACATTATAATGTATAATATCAATGCCATTGCTTGAAACATGCAAAAATATATATTTTTGTAGAGTTAACTTTTTATATAATTTAATATATTGCATATCCGATTAATAACATCATATACAACAGGCATTTGCAATTTGCATGTCACAAGCCTATATTCGATGGCCAGTATTGTAAAATATATTCAAGTATGTACTTAAGTTTCACAATGAAAACATTATAATATAACAGTTGCAAATGCTGCAATATAATAAATTGTCCATAACTCGGCATAAAAATTGTAATATTAAATTCAAGTAAGTACCATATTTATATTTATAATGCCCCAAACATTAACACTGTAATAACAAACTACTTATTTCCAAACAAGAAAACTCTTTAAGTGTTTTGAATTGAAACCTTTGTGCAAAGTGTATAATTATATAGGTACCATATTTCATATATTGTGCTTTATATATCAAAATTTTTATATTAAAGTTTTGCAAACTTGAAATTTAGCTTTGTATAATGGGGTTCTATTAACAACCTCCAAAATATTAAACTTAGTTTTGTTTTCACTTCTATGTTTTAGGTGTATAGTATATAAGTGTGAAATATAAAAATGCAGAAATATAATACATTATGTTATGATAACATAAACAACAATAAGATATACATATATAGGCAGTAATAAACAAACATAAATGTAAGTTCAATAATTCATTCTTGCATCATAGAAATAAAATACAATAAAAAGAAATAAAGAATATTGGGTACACAGGTATTGTAAGTATGTAACCAATACTCAAACACATTAAAATGATAAAAGCTCCATCTTGAGCCAGGATTTAACAGTAAAGTACATTGTAACAAAAGATTATTAAAACATAATCAACAAAGATCATAAACCTAATGGTAAGGTTATGGCTTAAAATAACATTTGACTATCTAATAGCTTCAATTTTACTACTTAACAATTTTGTAGAAACGTTGGACAAAATCTGTCAAATTGTGTACCTGGCCAGGCCCAGTGCCAACATCCATGTTGATATACTCGTCTAAATTGTTTGTGGAAGCTGAAAACAATGTGGTACATTGTAATTTGACATTGAAATAAATAAAGAAGTGACTATGTATATATTTATTTTGTATGTTTATATTATATATTAGAAGGAATGCATCATTATCGTCATCATGATTTTCCTCCTATGCAGTCCCTAGGATTATTTTACAAAATGAGATCAACAGTCTCTTATCTTATTGACCTCCACACAATGGGACCAGGTGATAATGATCACTAAAATACTAATTTTTTTTTTTTTTTTTTACTATTCGTTTTCGTTTAGTTTTTTGGATATTTGTTCCTCAATCACGCCACAACTACTAAACCGATTTGGCTGAAATTTGGAATGGAGATAACTACGTACTTTTTATCCTGGAAAAGTTCAGGGTTCCCATGGGATTTGTAAAAAATCGATATCCACGCGTGCGAAGCCAATGACATCTAATAGTAAAAAATCGATAACCATCAAGCCAAGCAACGGGCATCATCTAATAACTAATATTATGTACCGTAACCCATCGTTCTACTTATACATGCACTTTATTTTTCTGTGGTACTATAAATCTAAATTAATGAATTAAAAATTTCATTTTGAAACCACTGTACCGCAGGTGAAGCCGCAGGCAAAAGGTAGTATAAACTATACTGCCGTCCTCAAGCTAAAAGGCGGCTAAATGTCATCTGGTAAATTTTTACTTTACTAACAGTTTTGATATTTTTTTGACCTTTAGTAATATTTAAGTTCAAAAAAAATATATATCTTTTGAGTTTGACATAGTATGACAACATTAACAATTGTTTTTTAGAGAATCACTAGCACGATTTCAAAATAATCCTGCGATTTTAGGCTCTACCTCAAAAACTGTTTTTGTCACTTAACCGCCTTTTAGTTTGAGGACGGCAGTATAAAGAAAGAGAGTGTAATATAAACGATGCAGTCAGAGGCAGTGCAGTCGCAGGCAGTTTCACTACCAACTAGGCTACAGTGTCATCAACATAGGTACAAGTAAAAAATATTATTATGTATGTAAATGTAAATTGATTTAAATGACAAATAAAACTCACTTGATGTAGTGATAGCTGGGTATGGAGGTGGAGGCTTAATCCAGGACCCATCAGGCCTTTTCATGTGACGTCTATCAGATGCAAAATTCTGCATAAACTGCTTAGCAGGCACTACTCGGAAGAATCTAGTCAAAATAAAAAATATTTTTGCATAATGTTAAATTTAAAAAGCTACAACCCAGTCAATTAGCAACTGCATTTAGAGTTTTACCTGTGAAAGTCTGACTTTAAGACTTGATCAGTGCGAAAAGTCTCTGTGACATATTTATGAAAGAATGTTGGAAAAGGCAGCTCAGAGTCCAAGTCATAAACAAGGCAAGTTTTAATGTCCCGCGCATATAAAAATATGACGTGATAGTCCTGAAAAGAATTATTTTTATATAGTATTTGTATGGAATAATTTATTGAGTTGTCATGCAATATCCAAGTAAAAATTTTCGAAGCCAGTGCAATGATTCGTCGACATTTTATAGTAATAGCGAGCGTGACACAAATTCAGTACACACCCATATCACGACTCGATCCTCCTCGCGCCCAGCTCTTTGTTTCCATAACGGAACCGTACGACACGGATTTGAAATAAATACGACGAAGCATCTATCCAGCTCCTCGGGAACCCTTAGCGACACATCCTCACACAACTTCCACACATTCTCCTCACTATAATGCAGAGAAAGAGAAACAAAAAGAAGATTACGACTAATTTTAAAACAAGATCTCAAATTTAAACAATTAATTTTCCATTTACCAATAACATGATACATATGAGCAATCAGCTTGCTTAGGAAACAGAGGTTTCAGGCCTTTATCGTTTTTTTTATTATTTTCATTATTATCCAAATGTACTTGAGAATTGACCGACATTTTGACACTAACAAAATGTTATGAATAAAATGACAATTGAATTGACATGATTTCGACTTGATTTTTTCCATAGAGTCTAAAATAATGTATATTTTCTATAACATTCTGTGCCTACCTACTCCATAGAGTAATATAAAGTGAATTGGATTGCACCAAGAACTTTATATATGAAAATGGACTGGAAGCTTCGAAGAGGTGTGTAAACAAAAAAAAAGAAACGTGTGCTCAGACACATAGTAGAAGTGAAACTCCAAAAAATATTTCATTAAAAAATATGTAAAAAAAATATTTAAAACAAATATTTCGAGAAAAATATTTTAAAAAGTTCTTAAAAAAATATATATCCCAAAATATATGTATACAAGTAAATTAATTAAGGACACATTCTGAAGGTTAACCATAATCAAATCTGCGATTGGTTGAAAATATTCATCCAATGTCACGTGATCCGTCTTCAGGTACCTTTTCAAAACTTGGAGTCTAGTTAAATACATAAAGTTCTTGGATTGCTTATTTTTAATTTTATTTATGAATTCGACTTTAAGTCTGTACTCTGTGGATGTGAATACATTAATTTATTATTATTATGTATCAAGCGCAGATTGAGACTTTTTGTCACGGAGACTTTTTGTTACCCAGTCCAGTGCTATGAAAATATATAGGAGTGCGCAGACTATGGTGACATGACAGTCAATGTAATGTAAGTCAAATTTTATGTGCGAAAACGTGATTTTTAGTAGTGTGAATTTTTTAAATAATTGTTAGTGATTTTACAGTGGTGATGGGCATTTTTACTCTAGTCTCTACTTCCATGGTCACTTGCGTAGTGATTAAGTACTCTGTGGTCACTAGCATAGACTCTATGCCATAGAGTAACTTTGTTTATGTCACTTTATAATAAGTATAAAGTCAGTCATCTTTTTTTCGTTTCGTCATAAAATTACTGTTTGTGAAATTTCTATAGGTGTTGAGGGCGGTGCGTGGACCTAGGTTTCGGCCAGGCTAGCGTATCGTCCGTGGTTGTTGGAATTTGTAATAAATCTATTAAGCTCGTGTCCATTCTAATACAATCGTCTTTGAGTTCGAGCTCGACGTTCAGGGTTTTAACTTTTCATCGAGGACATTGCAAATTGCGCGTAGCACGATGACCCGTAAGTGTATTTTTTGGAGATTTGACTCTGTCAAGTTATTGGAACAATCGATTTCTATTTGATTGTATTCCTTAATTAAAATTGTATTAATGTCGTGGATTCGCATTGTAGATTTTTCTAAAGCTTCTGACAAATAATAATTATTAGACATTGACAGAGCCATTTTGACTCATTGTTATTATTTCCAAGAGTTGAAAAACAAGATCTAAGCTAATGTCTGAGGCTAATGTTATTAATTAAATAGAAATAAATTAATTAATTAATAATTAATTAATTTGGTAATTTATTTTCTCTTCCTAGATAGTTTCATCCATGTTTAAACATTTATCTGTTAAGTTTGATACCATGAATAGAATATTTTAATTTTGGCACTGGAACTAGGCATGATTAATTAAAAAAACATTTATTTTGTTATTTTAGGAGGCAACCAGAGAGATTTAGCTCGAGCTAAAAACCAGAAAAAACAGCAAGAGCAGCAGAAAAAAAAGAATGCTAGTGAAAAGACCGGCATGTCAGTCACAGAAAGGAAGCATAGGTAGGACAATAATTTTATTGAACTAAAATAACCCGATAAACAATTTTATTATTCATAGAATAATTCCTGCTGTAGTTTGGCCTCAGTCTCACCACTGTTACATCTACAGAGTGCTAATGGTTTGTTATTAAGTGATAATATCAGATGCTTACATAGTCTGTAAGCCCTAGTTACTCTGCGCTAATTACCATTATTTACCACCAGGTGATGTAAATTCTGGTAAAATCTGACAAAACACCAAAAGGTGTCAGTGGGTACCTAACCATACAATTGTTATAACTTAAGCTATCGTTGGCTGTCAGTCTCACTAGCAGCCAGCAATGGCTTGGTAGCCAGCAAGGCCTAGTATAAACAGTTTTTTAAGCCAAGCCAGTGCTGGCCGACAGCTGTTGTGAATAGAGCGCTCGTTTATTTTTCAAGCCAGTGACCTCCACCCGCATACTCCTCAACTCCTGCGTCAGCATTGTGAACACATGTAAACCCATCGCGCCAGTCGCTGGCAGCTGGAATTTGTTATTTTTTAACATCCAACGTGTAACAACCAAATGTTTAATGTAAAATTCATTGGTTTCAGGGATGCAGAATTAATGAGAGAGAAACAACGAAAAAAGGAGGAACAATCTTCATCATCCAATGCAAAACAGGCTGTTAATTAATAAATAAAGTATTACTTACTGTTATCCTATAGATGTAATGGCTTGAACCAGGAATTAACATTATGCAAATGATGCTAAAAATGATTCAAGTGACATAGTATACCATAAACAAAACGAGAATATAGTAAAATATTGCCTTATATTACATAGACTAAAACAGTGTTAAGATTTTTTGTTGTTGATATTGCATTGCTGTTTGACCAACAGCTGTTTGGAACTGTTACATTGTGAATACATGTGATTCAAAAATGCAATAAAATATAGCATTTAAAAGGTCTTCATTTGACTGAATAGATTTTATATGTATTGCTAAAACCCCCTGTGTATTTTTATACAATAAAAAAAGTAAGAAAATATGGGTTGTTTTATTTGTGCACCTATATGATTAATTAAGAATGAAGTCTTTGTTGGCTAGACTTTTCTGCAATGCAAATGATTCTAAATTCTATGTTAAAAATGTTTAATTTTATTCAATAACATTTTACCCTCAGCATTTGGTACAAGAAACTTTTCCAGGTAGGAGTCATGGGCAATATTTTTCAACTCTCATACTAATAAAGAAGTTTAATGAAGACATGCTCATAATAGATACGTTTTATACAGATAGTTAAATTGAATGCTATTTTGGTATAAGTAGAAGGTGAGTTGGTATAACTATAAGCTTACAGTGGGAAGATAGGTTTCATTTAGATCTTAGACGCTAAAGAAAAAAATCTTTCTCTTAAGATCCTGTAGGTGTGGTGGACTCAATAAATCATAGAATAATTTATATATTTACTCACGTAAATCAATTAAGCATGTCATGGTAATTAATAATATAATTTGTTGCAAAAAAATATAACAGTAATTTTCAGTTATACCTTTTTAATTCCCTTTGTACCTATGATGTTTGTTCAGATACTGCCTTTCATTATATTCATATTGACACTGAAATATCAAGAATAGGTAGTTATAATCAGAGGCAGGTATTTACTCATCTCTATTAATACACCAGTAGTACGGCGTTTACTTCAAGTTTGCCCTCGTCGACCGTTACAATTTCGAAGCTAACAGTACTGTAGACAAAAAAGTAATCAAATAATTTCACTAACTTAAATAACAAATTACGTTTGCCACCATGTAAAACATTTCTATTTCAGTCATTGAAGCGACAAAAATCAACGAACGTAAAATAAACCAATAGAAAAATAATTTAACGAAAGTAACATCAAAATCAACAACAAACTCAAGAACGTACTCGCCGCACGGGACATCAAAAACACGCGGGTAGCGTTGCTGTCCGTACTAAATGAGGTGCGGTACGAGGAGCGGGACGCGAGGTAAGGGCAAACTTGAAGGAAACGTGTAGTATCGTAAACAATCACTATACATAACAATTAGTATAAGTAATAACTACCAATACTAACAGATAACTAAAGTAGCTATGTATATACATAGGTAAGTATACAAAAATTACGTAACTAAATGGTAATTGTACGAAAATTTTATAAATCTATTGATGGTAGGTAATGGGGATGGGTGACATTATTGGTACTTATGTACGAAAAAGGAATAATGCATTATTTAACACGTAACGCGCCGATCAGATAAGATATCTGTAGAGTGTAGACAAGTAGTGTAATTGCCAAGCCACCTGATTCATAATGATGCTCTGACTCTGATATGGTCACAAAGAGTGCCAAACTGTGTGACTGTAGTATGTAACTATATAGAGCACAATATACCTATTATAGAACCAAACAACCAAGGTGTAATATGAGCGGCATTCTAGCTATAATTTCTTCTAATCGCTAGGAAATGTGCGCGAGGTCTGTTCAATTTCTTATTGGGTCTGACTCTAATATTGCGATCACTGAAAAAATTCCTTATACTTATCAACAGATAAAAAAATACATATAAAATAAATAACGGTGTTCTGGGGTAACAAACATTTAAAAATACAATTGAACTTCCTGATATTTTTAAGTAATGACCTCTATCCTCCATGGTCATGAGTATAACAGAGCTTCAATACGTATGAGACTGGCTTTTGTGATGTTTTATTGTGTGCGTGCCACCAGCAATATGCTGCGTGCGTGTCAGTCTTGAGTAATTTTAAAACTGTTGTGGTGGACTAGCAGTTTCCTATTCCAGATCAATAAAAATGTATAATCACAATGGGTTATGATGAGAATCACTTTTAACTATCACCACAACAATAATAATAAATGTAAAATTATATAAGATAAATATTTATATTACGTATACATACATAAATTGTGCAATCTTTTAGATAATCTGTTAGAAATAATTTAAAATAAATTACCAAAAGTAAGTACATATGATTTTTGTATTATTATGCCAATTTGGTTGCCGATAGAATACAAATATACACACTAGAATAAAATAGTCACACTGCAATTCTGATGTAAGCAACGCAGTGTGGGGCCCACTTTGATGTTAATAGCTCACAATGCATACTGATACGCAACAGACGTTAGAGTAGGAAGAATTTAGGCATTAACAAATTGGTTTTGTTATAAAATCAGCACAACATACAAATATCATAAGTACACATTATATTACAATTTGAACTGATTAGCATATTCTGTGATTATATTAGTTTAAAATCATATTTTAAACATACATTTTCATTATTTGGTACAATACTCGGTATCCATTATGTACTTGCTATAAGGAATAATTAGGTATGTTAAATTAAAAGTTATCTATTTAGCTGTATCATCACCGTTAAGTAAACATTTTTTTTCAAAGTCCTCTCTTTGACTATACAATTCTGCAGCAAGACTTTGAATGAAAGGATGGTTAAATTTTCCATTTGTTGCAACAAAGAATTCTTCTAACATTTTTGGAGCATTCAATTTTTTCTCATACTCAAATGCCTGTAATATCATATCATATCTATCAAGATCTTTTGCAAACTTCGCTTCAGCTGAACTTTGATTTTCATATTCCTGAAAAATAATAACATGATTGTTAAAATATTTAACTTATTAATGCCACAGTATATCTACTGATCACATATCATGCATAGCTTAACTTTCATTTCTTTTAATTAGCATAGAATTAATTACTGTCACTCATGCCAGTGATATGCATCCAATTATCTGGTTTTCACCGTAAAATTTAAAGCAATGGCAGGAAATAATAATAAAATGAGTACATACAAGAGTTATAACAGTTCCTTTAGTATATTTTCAGAGCTAAGAGAAATAGTTCAACTTATTTTATTTACATTTATTTTGGTATCACTAATTCTTTAATTGAGGTCATTATTTATTTTCTGTTTGTAATGATTTTGAAAGTGTGTTTTATTACAGCAGAGAAGAAACAGCTAGAGACATTGTAAAACTTATGAAAAATCACATAAAATTAATGTTACTTGATTAATTATAAGTATATTTTTACTTATTGTTAGATACGAGTTAAGGCTATCTATGTATTTGGCTAGTATTATACAGATAAAAAGTCCTACTCTCATAGCTGTTTTAAATGTTACAATATATTTGCTTTACCTTATATAGCTCATACATGCGGTCTCCAGCAATGCCAGTGAGTTCAGCTATTCTCTTCATTGCCTCATCTTCTCTTCTATGCTTTTCTTCTGGTGACACCCCACAGTGCGGTGTCAAGTCTCCAACAATACATTCAGCAAGGTCATGGACTAATGCTGAAAATATTAATAATATCCTATGTTATTTGTGTTTCACGACTTCATATCAATGTGCTGCTAACATTGTATGTTAAGTTGTTGTATTACTATACATATTACTGATAGGAATCTATTGATGATGACCACTTAACATCAATTGGCTCCTCAGCTTGTATGTACTTTATGTAAATAAAAAACCTAGGTATGAAAAAAAAACCTATGCTGATTATAAAAAATTAAGAAAATAAACTATCAGGGCCACCTGAAAGTTGTCATTGAGGAATTATGAGCATTTGAATTATGGAACTATCCACTGAAGATAATGGATTACAACTAATTTAAGTTTGGCTAAATTCACGAGTGCTACTTTGACCATACTTTTTTGAACATTATTCTGGTTGAGGAGTGACTAGTCTAGTGGACACCATGCTGCTTGTGTGCTATTCCATATTTAACTTGTTCTATGACTTCAATCTGCTTTATATTACAGTAATGTAGACATGTCTACATTAATAAAAATTGTATTCCAATCATCAATAATAAATTTGCGTAATTTATGGGTTTATGCTATCTAATGGTAAGCAAGACAAGTGATTTTTAAATAATTTAAACAATAGCTCAAAAGTTAGAAAGACAAGCACTAACATACCAATTTGAAGGCATCTAAATCGATCCAATTGTGTGGTATTATTTTCTTCTGTTAGCAAGAAAGTCATCATTCCCATGCGATACATATGGCCAGCAATACTTTCGCATTCATTTATGTCGCACAGAACCCAGCCCGTTCTTTTTTCATGCTGAAATTCAAATAAATAATTAAACCACCAACGACCCATAATATTCATAAATTTTTAATTAAGTATTTTATGAAACACAAACCTTCAAACGCCCGACTAACTCCAAAAATTCAAGGATTTTTCGATTATCATTTAGTGCCATTTTTTTAGAGAAAATTTGTTTTTATATAAACTATGTTTATTTCTGTATTAAACCTAAGTCACTCAATTTAACAAACTTACTTACGAGTGCATAAATCTAATCTAATCTATCTATAACTTTATTTTAACTGAAAAGGAAAACCTCCCTTCTCCAACTTCCTAATTCCTTACTGATTCTGACACAGAGTACCTAATCACTACGTTTTAGATTCTGAATGACAAATTGAACTTACTGTCCAGTGTTGCCAATGAAAATTTTTGGAAGGCCGTGTAGATTAGATAAAAAAGCCGTGTTTATATGGGAAAGGATCAAGTGTGGGCCGCGCCGTAGCAATCCAATTACGCCAATATATACCATCGGTTCAGCGCTCGAACTAAAAAAAAAAAGGTCATCGGCAGTGAATTTCATGCCCACAAAACGAGGAATACTTTTCATTAGCCTACATTAACATCAATATAAGCCTAGTGGCGCTGTTTTAAGGGTTTTAAAATTCGTTAAATGTTTGTAGTATATATACCTCTTTTTACTAAATGTCTATAGTACCTAAAAGAAAGAAACATATATGTCATTCGTTACTTATTTTATTCCTTGTCAAATATGTATGATTTTTAAGTTGAATAAAACCAATATTTCCATTGGTTTTGGCTTTCTTTATAACACAAAACAACAAATAAAATTGACTTTTTGCAACTTTGCGAAAAGCCGTAGAATTTGCTACGGCAATAGGGTTCCAGCCGTAGCCCGTAGATTTTGTGATTTTTTGGCCTGAAAGCCGTAGAACACGGTAATTGCCGTAGCATTGGCAGCACTGTTACTGTCACTCACTCACTGTCAGTCTGTCACCTGTCATCACTCACTACTCTACACTTTGGCTGCGTTCCACTAGACGCTCATAACGCTCACAACGATCAAAATATCATACTAATTTGACAGTTGTGAGCGTTTTGAGCGTCTAGTGGAACGCGCCCTTTGCTACCTGACTGACAGAAGTGACAGACCCGTGGATATATTACTGTAACTGGAACCCAGTTACTGGATCAAGGAGTTCCTTGAACAGAACTGAAAACTAACTTTTTTTTATGGAAATAGCCGGCAAACGAGCTAACGATCCTGACGACCTGATGGTAAGTGGCTATCATCGCCCATGGACATCAGCAACATCAAAGGCATCACTGATGCGTTGCCTGCCAAGAAAGAGACAAGAAAAAGAAAGAAAGAACTGGCTGTCACTCAACCTCCAGCCGGAAAACGACGACTCGTTTGGTGGCTTGAATCAAGAAGGAGAGTGGTAGGTAGCTATCCAAGCGGAACTCATGGATAAATAATAATAGTATCTAATAAAATAATGATAATTTTATTAATGAACAGCTTTTATAATCAACATTCCGAAGGACCCTAACACCATCGGGCCAGTTTTTGCCGCCTCTTACGATATGACTCATGAGTCATGATCGCATGAATCAATTTGTACGATTTATAAAATGTAAAATAGCTAAAAAAGCTACAAGAGCGCGTTACGGGCCTTATTTAGCGTGATTGCAATAAATTATTTAAAAGTACCACAATAAATAGGTACCTCCAGAATAAAGAGTTAAAATCATGGTAGGTACCTACATATGCTCCTATTACAAGTTATTTGGTCAAGTAGGCAATGATATTATAAAAATCATTGCAAGTAGGTAGGTAATTAAATAACTCATAATCACGACACCACGTACGTTTTGTCAATATACATAAATCATATAATCAGAAACGCGTAATGAGTTGTCTTCCTTTCTAACACTATCGCTTATCCTCTCTAGCAAAACATTGCTGACTATTATCATTATTCTTTCAATAAAGACATCTCAATAATACCTAGTCTCAGTAATAGTCAGGTGTGATGCTTGTTTTTATTCATTGTATGTGAAACGACATACGACTGAAGATGAAACTTGATCTTTTAAAAGATGCATGTCATAGGTATTTGTATAGGTTGTTAAGAGGTTGCTATTCTTTTAGGATTTACAAGGCGCAACTGGCGCAACGACCCACAACTATGAACATTAAGAGCCCGTACACAAAACTGCGATTCGACGCGATGCGAATTCGCAACGCAAAAAGTTGCGATGCGAATTGCTGCGATGCGATTTCGTGCGGCAAGGCGTGTCCCTTCCACGATAAGGTGACCATTCCTTTGACGACCGTTGAAAACTAGGTCGTGACATGGATCGTAAAAAGAAGTGTGCACTTTTGTTATTGCTTAGGAGATACAGGCAAAAGATACAAAGAAGATTTTGGGTTCATCCATCTATTACAATTATGAACGCCGAGGGGAACTATTTTCATCGAAAATATGAATTTGTTATTAAAAGATTTGATTTTTAAATGAAGAATCTTAGAAGAAAAAGAAAAAACGTTTCATTTTAACGTAACAAAAAAGATTTCGTATTTTCAAAGAGATCTCAAACTTTATTTGATGTGTGTACGTCTTGCCAACACGCTGTCTCAGAGCCGACTTAAAAGTGTTGTCAACAAGTATGACGTAACATCGCAGGAATGCGCGATGCGAATCAATTCGCAAGTTCTTGCGACGCGACGTGCGAGCTCGCAGGTTTTTGCGATGCGACGTCGCATCGCAGTTTTGTGTACAAGCCCTAAATGCTACGTGATATTTATTTTATCGCTAGAAGTAGGGAGACAGACATCTGTGTAAAGTAGGCCACAGGGTCATAAAATAATATACGGGATCATAAATTGGGATCTCGTGTGATTTATTAGTTATGGTACCTAGTTAAATTTTAATCCACAATCTAGAAAGATACCGTCATGATAGTCGAAAAGTGGCTTCAGCGCTTAAATTTAAAATTAAACTTAAACGCAATAAACATAATATCAGAAGGTATTAACTATTATTAATTATATTTCAGATTTTAAAATCACTTTTTTTCTAGTGCCATTGTTTTAATTAAAATTTAATTGAATTAAAATAAGATAATAGTTAAAAAATTAAATACCTACACGTTTTTTTATAGCATTGTGCTGCTAAAGCTACGTGTCAAGTCATGCGTAGGTATTACACAAATTAAAATAAGCACTACCGACTACGTAAAATTTCGTGGATTGAAGAAGGAGGTGATGTGGTAATTAGCCAAGAAGTGGAAAAAATGAGTACTGCAAGGCCTACCACCATGCATGAGTACCGTTGGGACTGAACTAGGTGGTGTCTGCACCACTGGGCCAGAGCCCAGCGAACTATAATGGAGTATATTGAAATATATTTAACGTCTCTACCATGGTAAATAGAGGAGAAAGAATGCCATCTCTGTCTATGAAAAGTGTCCGTAAAAACGCGTAAAATTACAGAAATTATTTAGCGGCACTAGTGCCATTCATTACGGGTGACGCTGCGGATGCACTAGGCATAACTCAGCAAACTTCACTCCGTCTACAACAGTTGTACATAGCTGTTACAGCTATGTTCATGGTTCGCTATTTGTATCACACTAGCGCCATTCAGAAATGATTAATATTGGAACCTCTATTTTTTATAAACAGCTGGACACTTTTTCAACTTTTCGTTCATATGAGATGGCGTTCCTAACGTTGTTACTTCGTTTTAGAATTTATTTTGAATACGAGTATGTAGAACTCTTGAGTTTTAGTCGTTGATTGAATGAAAGGCTCAGTTGCAAGGAAAGGGCAGAGATGTTCTTGTAAAGTGCGGTGCTTTTTTAGGCTTCTGTAGTAAAAACAGAACCATAAAGTTCCGTCATGTCCGTCGTCCGTCCGTTCACTCGTACTTTCGTCTTTCCGTCTGACCGTTCGCAGCATAGCGCAGAGAGCCTAGAGCGCTGTAAGGCATGGTTATACATACATAGTTAAATAATTATGTATTAAAACTGCTCAACAAGGCTAGACAGGCTTGCTTCATCACTGAAAAATTATAATACCAGTACTAACATAAAATGATTTAAATAATGTCGATAAAATATTTATTTATTTATTTATTTATTTAATCTTTATTGACCACAAAAACACGGTACAATTGGCGAGCTTAATGCTTAAATGCATTCTCTACCAGCTAACCATCAGGCCAAACAGATATGCACGAAGAGCGGTATTAACTATTGTTGGTAAGTTAAAGCGTAAAGCTAAAAAAAAATGCATAAATAGTGTTCGAATACATTACATATAAAATACATGCTTACACATAAAAAAATATCTACTTATAAACATATATAAATACAACGACATATTGTATATATATTATATATACATAAATAAATGAATAATATACGTACATATATAAATAAATAATATATATTATATATATATATATATATGTAACGTCTGAGATGTTATAAAAATTACAGTTTACAACCAGTTAAGAAAGCTTGTAGTTTTTTCTTGAAGACGAGTTTAGCTCCAGGTCTCCTAAGCTCATCAGGAAGAGCATTCCATAACCGGGCAGCCTGAACCGTAAAGGAGTCTGACACAAACCCAGATCGATGCAACGGGATAGACAGAATATAAGAGTTAGCAGAGCGGAGCTGTCGATCATGGGAAGAGTACAGATATTGAAATTTGGATTTTAAATAGTCTGGAGAATGGGAGTCAAAGAGGACAGAAAACAAAGAACACAGTAGCCTAATTTGCCGTCGCTGGCGGATAGGAAGCCATTTAAGCTTAGAACGGTATGAGGAAATATGGTCAAATCTACGAAGACAGAAAACAAAGCGAACGGCGTTATTTATGAGTCGATCCAGTTTGTCAAGTAGAGCCTCACTAATGTCCAAACAGCAGATATCGCCGTAATCAATTATGGGGAAAATTAATGTCTGTACTAAATAAATCTTAGTCTCGACAGGGAGAAAATTCCTGAAACGGTTAAGGAAAGTCAAAGAAGCTGTAACACTTCGACAGATTTCACTCACCTGTGTATTCCAACTCAAGGAACTGTCAATATGAATGCCAAGGTCCTTGACACTGGCACTGAAAGGGATGCTCGAAGCCTCAAACATGACAGGCGCAACCTGGTTGAGATCAACCTTAGCCAGCTGACGGGGGCTACCCACGACAATGGCTTGACATTTTGTAGGGTTTATATTATAGTCTTTATGTGATGCCTTACCGCGCCCCACAGTTCAAACTTCAAACTTCACACTGGAACTAATTTTTAAGCCATGTGCAAAGCTGTGGCTAAAGTTCGAACAGTTTCGAAGTACGAATTGCTCGACTTATTTCCCCAAAGACTTACTTACTTAGTTTCGTATTATTTTTTAATGTTCATTTATCTTGAAACAAAATTCGAAAATTTGGTTGTGCGTTTTTGCTCTATTTATTAGGTTCTATTGAAATGAATAGGTGTAAGTGCTTGTTCATACTGACTCGCGGGCGCGGTCGCGAAATTTCAAACATATGAACTACTATGAAAGTGTTCATATACAAAACGCACGTGCGGTGTAAGTAGCGGGCACGCTAGCGACAACCGCGCGCGGCCCGCTAGCGGCAATATCAAACGCATGAGAATGTATGAGTGTGTTCACTGAACTAGCGGCGGAACGCGCGACTCACTCGCGATGTCAGGTAAGTTCAACCATTTTGAACTTGTCGCTAGAAACGATAGCACATGAATTCATTATGTCCCCAGATTAAAGGGTTTTCAACCTCTGACAAAATGTCACAAACGCGCAAACGCCTAGCGGCCAGTGTGAACACGAATCCGCCACCGCGCCCGCGCCCGCGACCGCGCCCGCGCCCGCGCCCGCGAGTTCAGTGTGAACACTCACTAAGAAAGGTGAAGTGCTATGTGATATCTCACATAAAATCCGATATATCGGTTTTTAGGGTTTGGTACCCAAAGGGTAAAAACGGGACACTATTACTAAAATGTCTGTCTGTCTGTCTGTCACTAGACTGTATCTCATGAACCGTGATAGCTAGACAGTTGTTACAGATAATATGTATTTCTGTTGCCGCTATAACAACAAAATACTAAAAATAAAATAAATATTTAAGTGGGG
Source organism: Thymelicus sylvestris (assembly GCA_911387775.1). NCBI lineage: Eukaryota > Metazoa > Arthropoda > Insecta > Lepidoptera > Hesperiidae > Thymelicus > Thymelicus sylvestris. Next base: position 6,806,335 of record OU426886.1, read on the forward strand.
CTCCCATACAACAAGTGTAATTTTTTTTGCCGTTTTTTGCTTGATATTAATAATGGCAACAGGTAGACGTTTGAAATATTCACAGAATATTTAGTTGTATATTCACTATAAAAATAAATAATTAAAATAAAATAAAATAAATATTTAAGCGGACTCCTATACAACAAACTTCTACAAACATTTAGATGTCTAAAAAAAGCTTATAATAATAGTGTCTGATGTGGTACGGAACCCTTTGTGCGTGATTCCGACTCGCACTTGGCCGGTTTTTCTTCTTCGTCAACGTGACGTAATGCCTTTGCTGTCAAAGTCTAAGTGCTTGTTCACACTGAACTCGCGGGCGCGGTCGCGAAATATCAAACTACCGCGACCGCGCCCGCGCCCGCAAGTTCAGTGTGAACAAGCACTAAGGATGCCGGAACTACTTACCATCACGTGGCCTATCTGCTCATCGTTTTCTCGCTGACGACATAGAAAAATAAAACCATAGAAAAAGTAATTTAATGTAGGCCACTGTAATTTTGCCGCTCATAAGGTAGGAGAGCCCAAGAGGGGATTTTTTGATTTACTCGAGCGCCGCAGATTACAGATATTATAAGGAGGATAACTTACTTCATGATAACTTTTTTTTGAGAAAAAAATCCCATTAGTTTGACGATTGAACTTGAGAACTTTGAGTCGAACTAGTGGGAACAAAGCTTTTAGACGATCGTTTTTTTTACTGATGGGTACCCCTGAGCGTTAATAGGTAATAGTGATATTAAGGGCTTATACTGGCTGGAGGTACTTATCAATATGTGAGGTATCCTCCCTTATAATAAAATCTGCCGCGCTCGAGTAAATCCAAAAATCCCCTCTTGGGCTCACCTACTATTGTATAATATCTATTTCTAACACAAATCGTTTTTAGTTGAAAACTGATTTAGGGTAATATCTATTAGTAGGAGAAAAGTTTATTACAATTACCTAATTCAAACTTCAAGTCTAGATATTGTATACCTTCGAGTACTATAGTCTATTGTGCGAATGCGTACGGTCTGATTTATATGATCAATGAGGTGGTTGTGGTGCATACTATGAATTGTAATGGTTCTCGATATACCGCTACATGAATTTAAATTCCATACCGACATGGCGCGGCCAGTGAAAATGTGGGAGTCCTCGCTATCGGTCCGCTATAGGATTTAGCATCAAAATGAATATTCCATTCATTTTAAATCCTTGCGAAAATTTATCAAGTGCGCTCAATAAAATCGTTTTAGTTGTAGTCAATTTACTGATTAGTGAAAACGTTTGGAATGTTTTTGCTGTTGTTTCTTGTTTGTTCAGGTTTGTATTTGTGTTTTAAACTAGATATTAATTGTGAATTTTCCCGCAGATTTGTGTAGGGTATTAATATTTTGAAAGATAAACAGCAGTTACAAAGAATATTCAAATGGAGTGTTGTGAATGAAATTGTACTTCGTGGTTTACTTGATATTTTTATTAACAATTAATGTAAGATGTTTGTGATTTGAAATTATACGAGTCTATTTACAATATAGCATAGCATAGTCTATTTATGCACCTAACTAATAGAGATAAAATATCGTTTTTTTCGGTCGGTGTTTCTGAAGTCCCACATCTTCAGTGGACTACTTATATCCTAATTTACGATGAACTTTTACATAACTTTGAACCTTATTTATGGTTATTTTTAAATGACTTCAAAATGGAGGAGTTCTTAATTCATTTTAATACCCCTTACTTGTTGGCGGGTTTTTGAAGCTCCATTTAAATTTTGAAACTAATTTTATTACTACTTCTGAGCAGTATTATCGGCACAACATAGTACATAACATCACCCTCTATATAAGGCGGCAATTACGGCGACATGGCGGTACGATTAAAAATATTAATGTCCTTAACATTCATAATTAGGTATCTATTGGTACGTATTGATTTGGGTATAAATCTCAGTATTTAAAATAATAGATTATGTACGGTATATTAATAGTGTCCTATTTATTATATTAGTTAAAATCTCTACATTAATACCAACTGTTACGAAATTCCGAATAAATACTATGGCAGTATCACTTTCACATATACATGACGTTACTCTATATTTTCGAATTTCAAACCTATTAAATAAAGGACAGCGAGACTTTCTTTGAATGTCAATTCAGAGATATGAATCTCAATTGCATTTATATGGTTAGCATTCGTGTGGTATGACATGTGACTGCTAAAACAACCGCACATCCGGATGTTTTCTACTAAACTTTTTAGTTAGTATGTATCTATGCCTTAGAGTTTTTTACGGCATGGAAGGAGGTGTATACGCCTACAGATTAGTGAGTACGAATAATGTAATTTTCCCTGGTTTGATTTCTTTATCCTTGCCTTTTGCGGTTTCTTATTTTTTATTTCTTTTTTGTGTTATAATATGGGGAATATTCTTAATACGTATGTCTATAAAATCTTACATAATCATAGCTTTATTAGTGCCAATCGGCACTAATATTCCCCGTGTTGCGAGTGCGACGACGTAAAGAAACTTCAACGACCCAAGTAACAATAATTACTTATTACATAAATAACTGTCCAGACCAAGAATCTAACTCGGGATTCTTTGCTCGGCAGGCAGGAGGCAGGGTTACTTCTGAAAAATCTACAGTCAAAATTTAAGTAGTTCTATATTTATCTATAGAGCAAAGGCAAAACGTTAAGCGAAAAAACTGTCGGTTTTTGCGGGTTATCTACATACCTGAACTGAAAAAATATCCATATTCAAGGCTCTCTATCGAGCTGTACGTTAATCCTAATAGATTTAACTATTAAAGTCAGTGCCGGCGTTAGAGCCACTGACTTCCTAGGCAAGAATATTGTGGCGCCCACATAAAAAATAAAAATCGAGCTTTTTACTGAACCAATGGGTACGTTTATTAAGAATTTTATTTTTCCTTTTTTTTGCTCCTCACCCCAAATGTGGCGCCCCTCCAGGCGCTCTAGGTCGTCGCCCCACCGCGCCCCCCTCCCCTAACGCCGGCTCTGATTAAAGTAATATAATACTAGTATTCTACTAGAATACTGGTACAACTATATATAATTAAATATTTTATGTAATGTAAGACAATATGAAGAGTGTAAACTTAAGCCAACATGAAAATCATTATTAGCAGGTATTTAATTTTTTACAATTTGTTATTAGGTGTAGCCATAAATTGGGACACCCCTGTACCATACGACCCGGTGTGGTTCGCAAGCGTCCAACAAAACCCGCCCGTGCCTGCACCCAACGAGACCCGACTATGGTGGGGCTCTGTTTACGAACATGATGTTGTATTTAAGCTCTTTACCAGGTACCTCTCTTTTTTTCCTCTTTTCTTTTCTTTCTTTCTTGCCTCTTCTTTCTTTTAAAATAACGCATCAGTGATGCATTGGCGTAATTGATGTCCATGCACAACTAACTATCTATCTAACCATCAGATGGTTCGTCTGCGAGATTGTCAGCTATTCACATTTTAATTACCAGAAAGATGTGGCCTGGTTGGTCGACACTGCCCATAGGTATAGGGTATCTATGTATGTTGTATGCTGGATGCGTTGCCATCTTAAAATATCGAGGTTGAACCGCTTTAGCTGGATAAAACTGCAAACCAAATAATTATATGCAAAAAATCTCAAGTTAACTTTTAAAAGAAGGTTGATAACTTGACTAGGTTCCTATGCGACAACCTTATGTTGCACGAATATCATCAGATTAAAGTGGACGGTAGTGATACCAGCAAAATCCATCAGGAGGGTCACAGCGCTGTTTGACTGTCCTTCATCATTATACTCCAGAAACCGACTTGGTTATATTTGGACTCTTTGGACGATTTAGGGCCTGCACCGACTGGTGGCACGGCATGTCATTTTCGTTGAATAAATATGTCGAGGCATGCAGTAGCGCCAATCGGCGCAGGCCCTAAGGATACAGACTTGTTGTCGAAAGTTCATAAGACAGACCTTATTCTCCGACATGGCTTAGTGACTATCTAAAGATAACAATCGAAGTTAACTCCAAAAATCGTTTAGGGGATTCAAATCAACACTCGTAGCTATGTTACAGATAGATGTTATGAAATATACAAAGAATAGTATAAGTAACTTTTCTTTCATAAATAATTTAGGTATAGCTGTTTCTCAGAAATTCTGTAGATAAGCTACAAACACAGAAAGGTATTCTAAAATGCAACGAAGAATAGCGCTTAAACTGGAAATTTTATTACGGGTGCACTCGAAGTATCTCGCTTATTTGAACAGTTTTTATTCTGTGCTTAGCTATTAAGTAATTTTTATTATTTAAGAACGCGGATATTAAATATTTCAGGGATAATGTAAAGGGTTTTCCATGGAGAGTTATATTGAATTTCTGTTTTTCACAGGCGTAACCCTTACGACTATCAAGTCATCAAGATAAATGATTCCTTGTCGTTTCAAAATTCGAATTTCGATATGAATAATAAGGTGAAAGTACTTGCACATGGTTGGCTGAATAAAGGAGACGGTCCAATGCCAGAATCTATAAAAGAAGGTATGGTATTTAATATTCTTTTAATTTTTATTATACAATTCAGATAAATGAATTACATTACATCAGTATACATCAATAGACATTGACTGGGGAGGTTGGAGGCTTGTGAGCCAGTTTCTTTCTTTCATCTTTTTCCTTTCTTGGTCAACATCGCAACTGATGACGATGATTACTTACCAACAGGCTCCCCTACTCGTTTGTCGGTTATTTATATTATAAAAAATTCAAAAATCGGTCTTATAAGCAGGTACAGAACGATTTTAACCAAATAACCTTGTTATTATAAAGGACTACAGGTTGCTACCGATTGGAAGTTGATCTTGAAGATCTTTTTACACTGAATCAACTCGACGTCAACCCCAATCAATCAAATCATAGGAATCCTGTTACGTTATCTGACTCAAATCATAGGTATCCTTTTTCACGTTTGTTGTAATGTGCGATATCTTATTTATGGCTAGCTACCCAGTACCCATTCGTAGTGAATTATTTTTATAATTGAGTTTAATAAAACACATTTTTAATTTGCCACTACCTACATAATTGTAGTCATTATTCATCTTGGCGCTCTACCATATATAACAAGGTTAAAGACTTCGAGGAAGCTCGACTCGAAGAGCTTGACGCAAAACGCCAAATACGTAAGGAAAGACCAAAGCCCTCCTACACGTACACTTATAACGCCACTGGTGAACCATACTGTGTTTCATGTGATCGAGTTTTTAAAACAAAATTTGGTCTAGCTAGCCATATTAGAGCTCATGCTAGAAAATAGCGACATACAATTTGTCGCACTCGAATCGGTTAGGGTCGCCGTCATCGAAATCGATGAGGAGGACTATATATAATTGTAGTCAACTAGGGTACTGCATCATAATGTCAATTATACTCTAGCTTTGTGTTTAATCGAAAAACACTTTATTATAATTTTATTTTTTATTTTTGCTACAGCCTATCTTAACGTCAGCGATATAAACATCATAGTAGTCGATTGGGGTACTGCAGCCAATGTGAACTATATTCTAGCTAGCTACAATGTAGCTATGGTGGGTCGCTTGCTGACTCAGTTCCTCAACTTTCTGAGTGATGAGGGAGTATCCATGGATGATGTACATCTTATTGGACACAGTCTCGGAGCTCATGTGGTTGGCATCGCTGGCGCTTACGTCAAGAAAGGGCCAATTGATACAATAACAGGTAAGAATAATATACAGGTATAAAAAATTAATAATCCTATCAATAACAATTTTAATCACACTTTTTGTCAGAGAAATGCCTAATTTAGTAAGTCGAAGTACGTTTAAAAATGAAAATCAAAAACAAGATCGAATCCCAAAATAACTCAAACTTAAACCGTTCCCGGAAGCAAAGCAACAAATTATAACGTGACCTAAAAACAGAATTGACGCTTTAATTTAACTAATATTTATTCAAAACAACTCTATAAAAACGCCGATAAAAGCTGCTTTTCTTTACTAAGTTTGTTGTAATTTGTGTGTACGATGTAATTTGGTGGTAACGAGCTTGAACCTCGAAAAAAGTTGTTATCGCTTGTTCTCGGTTTTAAACAAAGCTGCAATACTATCAGGCTAGATCCGACCCTAATGAATGTATGTAGGAAGACAGCCAAGCTTTACCGGGACTTAGAGGTTATTTTTTGCAACAATGCGGATTTACAAACAACATTTAATCTTTGAGAATTGGTTACACTTCTGTTTAAAAGAACAAAGTTGGTACTCTTATACAAATATACTACAAAGGTTTATTTTTTAATCATAGTTTCTTACTTAATTTAATTGGCGACGAGGAAATAAAATAATTTGTCACTTAAGTCGAATTTTAACCGCAGAGCGAGTCTTTAATTATTGATAATAAACTAAAGTTTTACTCGCGGCTAGTGACAATTTTGAAACCGATTTTATACCGTTAGATTAAACCGTAAACACAAGCTATGTTTTGATAATTTCAAAGTCTGACGTCTGTCGTATAAACCTTGGTGCGTCTGTTACAGTTCCTTACTAATTTTACCCATATCCACGCAATGCAATATAATATTTGTTTTTAGTCAAATTGTAATATCTAATTTAGGATCAGGTTTGTGCTGCTGAAATACATTCGTTAGGTTATTATTATACCCAAATTCTTTTTTATTAGGGTCCCCAATTTAAATCGGAACCCTTGTAGTTTCGTCTTGTCCGTCCGTCTGAAGCAAGGCGCCGAGACCCTTAGTGCTAAAAAGCTGTTATTTGGCATGGATATACATATTTATTAGAACTCTAAAATCATAGATTAAAATATTGTAAAATATTTTTTCAAGGTATTTTTTTTTCTAAGACCATTTTTGAATTTAGGGTTCGTTTGCAAAATATTTGGCTTTAAATTGTTAATTTTGGTTAGTCCAGTGTCCCTCATCCTGCTGGCTAAACCGTTGCAATTGAACAAGTAAAAAAATCCTCAAAGATAAGTTATATTATGATGAATTTACAAAGAAAACTATCACGGCTACGGTGGCACGTAACCTAACACGAACTTGCCCGGTTTTTAAATTTACTAAAGAACTGAGTTGTTCTAGTTGGGTATATCTATAAATAATAAACGTATGGTACTGTATTTTCGCATTTCGTTTAAGTAATGTATGTCTGTATAGTTGTCACCTAGTTACGTTTCCGCAGCAACTGCGGAGGTAAATATTTTTAGTTTTTTGGCTCCGATGCCGCGATGCTACAAAAACTCGACGTACCTACGTTGTTAACAATTTTAAAATGATTTTCACGAAGCTACGAGGAACATTTTCAATTTTCTGCTACGATACATTTCGTTTAATACATTTCGTTTAAAGATTTAGTGCAACTCGTGGATGATTTGAATTTGCAATGAATTTTTGAAGACTCAGCTGAAATTTCTAAATGCATTTACCTCTCGGTAGTGTGTCAATAAATCTATTATTTCTTTTCAGTTTTTGGTACCTATGTGAATTAATGTGTTTTACGTAAATTTTCATCAATTATATAGCGGATATAAACACGTAGAGGCTCACTGTACCACATAAGACAAGAATTAGTTGAGGGTGTCTGAAACGATCTCCAGCTGGGACAATTCTCAGATCAATGATAGAGGTGTCGACGACTAATTATGGTTATCGGAAATATTTAATCGGCCTCAACTATTGAAGCTAGTGGCAAAATATCTTGCGCGTTACCGTGCTTCGGAAGGGACGTAGTCAGTCTCTTGTGTTATCATAAGATAACAGGTCTTTGAGCACTTAGATTGTCCACTATTTCTGATACTTTACTTCTAATCCCTGTGTTACATATTTTAGGTCTGGATCCAGCACTTCCATTATTCACGCTTGGAAACAAGGACGCTCGTTTGGACAAACATGACGCTCGTCACGTAGAGGTGATTCATACTTGCGGCGGCTATTTGGGGTTCGCATCGCCGCTCGGACACATCGACTTCTATCCCAACGGTGGGACTAGACAGCCTGGGTGTGGGATCGATTACAGAGGTTAGTAACTTCATTACGTATAATAATATTTTTTTGTTAGCAAAGATAATGGTAACTTAAAAGAATGCTTCATGATCCACCCTTTTATGTGCACCGATGTAATAAATCTCTATTTCAAATCAAATCAAATCAATCTTCATGATCCACCCTTTTATGTACACCGATGTAATAAATCTCTATTTAATAAAACATTAATTAATAATTACTGATAGATGACGTGTAAGATCTAGAAGCACTGTGTACAAGTTCAGCAGTGTTGGGTAGTACTACTTATTTATTATTTACTATTATTATTATTATTACTTACTATTATTAATTCTTCTCTGGTAGTACTACAAAAGTTGCTTCTAAAAAGTAATTCCCTAACGGGGTTGAAAAAGGTAGAAGTACCTACTAGTATGAGTATAAAAATAAAATTCGTCCGATTTCTGGAAACTTGGAATTTACTCTTCATAACGGAATGAGTGAAGAACAAACAAACGGAATTTATGAAATTTCATCTTCGTACTATGAGAAACTAGATGTAGCAGCGACTTCGTTCGCGTAGGAGATTTTCCCGCGTAAATTCTGATCCCATAGGTTATATCCATATTTTTATAGCGCTTATTTTGTTGCCTTATAACTTCCACTATTCTCTAGTTAAAGTCCCATTCAAATTGGTTCAGCTGTTAGATATAAGCCCAGATGTAAGCCCGGACAAACAGAAAGACAGACAGACAAAAATTAAAAAAGATGGTTTGTGTTTTAGTACCTATCTATCTATCTATACTAATAATAAAATTGAAGAGTCAAACTGTGATTTTGATATATGAATTTTTCAAGCGCAAATCGTTACTTGCACGATACCAACACCGAAAAATGAGTTTTTAAAATTTTTGTCTGTCTGTCTGTTTGTTTGGCTTTGCAAATCTCTGAAACCACTGAACGAATTTTAACACGACTTTCACTAAGATATTAAAAAGACTTCAACTTAGCATTTAAGCTATTTTTTATGGTTCCAAACCAAAGGGTTCCTTAGGGATATTTTGTATGGAAAAATAAAAAAATTTCAGCTGATGTGTTTGAAATAATAAAAAACGTTTTCTCCGTACAAAAGGAGTAATACATGCATATCTTAGTTTTTACTTATATGACATGGAAAGACCATAAAATGCCTTTAAAGGTTATTTTTTTCATTAATTCACAACCCTATTACTGAATGGATATCTGTTTTCTTATTTTGTTTTCGAGATCATATTTTTTGCCTACCTATGTACTCCAATATAATTTCAGCGTTTTACTAATTTCACCTTAGAAGTGGTGGAAAAACGCAAATTAATTCTGTATGAGTAACCGATCGATTAATATCTTGGCCACTAGATGTCGCTGTATTTGTTCATTACAAATAAATAAAATTGAAGAGTCCGTCTGTGATTCCAAAATAACTGCATTTTTCATGTTGTAAATAGTTACTTGCACAATATAAAAACGGAAAAATGAGTTTTTGATAATTTTTGTTTGTCTGTTTCTTTGTCGCCACTTATCTCTGAAACCACTAAAAGGATTTCAACAGGACTCTACTACGATATCGAGTCTTCAACTTAAATTGTAGGATATTTTTTTGGGTTCCATAACAAAGCGAGAAAATAAAATATGAGTCGATTTGTTTTAAACTTACAAAACCTTTTCTTCATTGATAATAAAATGCATAATTCCACAGACGTAAAGCGTATTGTGACGTGTTATATGAAGCTTAGGATTGTTATTTGAAATAATTGTTTCGTGACTTTTTTTATGGAAATAGCCGACAAACGAGCAGACGTTCCACCTGATGGTAAATGGCTGTCGTCGCCCATGGACACCAACACCAAAGGCATCACTGATGAGTTGCCGGCCAAGAAAGAGGGAGAAAAAGAAAGAAAGAACTGGCTCTCAAGCGCTCAGCCGGAACACGACGAATCGTTTGGCGCCTGACTCATGCTCAAGGGTGTTAGCTATCCAGGAGAAGCCCATGGAGAAATAATAATAGTAATAATGGTATTAATTAACAATTATAATGCATAATATCCTTAGGAACATCGTGTTGAGAGTGCTGAGTGCTGAATTTTCTCTTTTTATGTGAAGCAATATCTCCCCTTTGCCGTATTATTGGTTTGCCAAAGCCCAAAACTACAATGTAATAAATGCGAAAATGTGTTGCCTCCTTTATTACCATTCACACATAACTCATCGAATTAACCTTAACTCTCTCGCACCGCTGAACCAATTTTGATGTGTTTGGGTAGATAGATAGATAGAGATTGTACGTTGGAGAAGGATTACTACTATTTTTAAAGTCTGGGTACCTATGTATGTAATGTGAAATACTGATGGCTTAGCCATACGGCATCATACAAACTATTTATTCAGTGTAATTTACTATGGGTTAAGCAGGAAACACAAACATTAGAAAATAATATCATGAAATAATAATAATAATAAGTAAAAGCAACCGGCCAAGTGCGAGCTAGGGTTGTTGAACCTAACTTAACTATTTAGTGAAACCTAACGTAGCTGTGTAACGACAAGATAAATGGAATAAAGAAACAAACATAACTTTGCCGTTGAAAAACTTTCGTCCCCATACATCGACATAGGCCCTGATCAAATGACCAAGTTCTGCAAATAGGTGTAAAATCATGTTCTTTGTGATACCTACTTACAAAACAGTTTTCCGATTTTTTCTTTAACCTATGTTATGCTTGAGACATTTCTTCTAGCCGAGTGTCTTTTGACGACACAGAATATTGATCTTTTCACAGCTCCTAGGGATTGCAGACCTGAGTATTGGATATTAATTTTAATTTGTTACCTTCACGCATTGCTTCGAAAAAAGGTTTTGACAAACAGACGGGCAATGGAGTGATTGATCTTATGGGAACCGTGTTTTTTCTTTTGCGGTAAGGAACCCTAAAATATCGAAACGTTAAGTCGTGTATTGACCTTTCATTGTAATGCGGTTCTAATGATCATGCTGCTGTTCAGTATGTTAACTAAAGTACCTACTATTTTTGCCGAAGCGAAGCGAGGGCAACTGCTAGTCGTAAATAAATAAAAAAAGCAAAGCAAACACGCTACACACGTCCACACAATCCCTTGTGTCGTGGGTGCCATGCACAACACACAAAGACTAGAACACACATACACTCAGACCGAGAACAGAAATTAAAATCATTCAAATTTCTGCCTCGCTGGAAATCGAACGCCAGGACTCTTGGCACGGCGATCCGGCAAGGTAACCATTGCGCCACACGGGTCGTACATAATTACATATTTATTTTAATTTAATGGCTTGAACGTAATTATTCATGCTTATTATAAATTATATCGATAGAAGCGGTTAGATTTAACAATACATTTATAATGACTCTACTGAAATTTGGAATCAGATGAGACTTTTATTTTTTAAATTAGGTACCTAAATAATATCGCGCTGAAGTGGGTGCACTAGTATGGATACTATGGCCACAATTAACTAGCTCTTGAGGAGTCCAAGATAATACCCCACATGGTTTAACGGTTGCCTGTCTATGTGCTCTCCGAAGCACAGAAACTTTTCAGATTTATTTGCCACTAGCGCCCACAAAGTTAAGAGTGCAAAAGAGTAGCGTGGGTATCTAAACTGCATCTCAAAAATTGTTTTCTACTTTAATAATATAGGGATTTGACTTTGTCTGAAAATGAGATGAGTGCTACAATATTGGTCAAATGTGAATGTAATATGCACCGGGTTCGCTTACCTATAGCAGTGAACCGTGCATGCCGATAGAGACTGGTTTATTCAAATCCGCAGGTGCTCTGAATGGGAAGGATATTTTAGGGGCGATAGAAAAATATTGTCACAGGGCTTCATAACGTGAAAAGATTAAAGTTTTTATAAAGTCAGTCGTTAACTTACTTCATGGCTAAGTACCTATTAACAGTTATCCCTAATGTCAATTTATATCAATAGGTACTAGCTGCCCGGGCAGACTTCGTTCTGTCAAAAGTTTTTTTTTAGATGTAAGCTATCCTATCTTTCAAGTTGGATCAAACTGCAAACGGTGTGCGAATTTTATTAAAATCGGTTCAGTAGTTTAGGAGTCCATCGCGGACAAACAACGTGACACGTAATAAAAAGTTAATAAGTTAAAGAATAAAAAATAAATTTAGGGGTGGACCGGACCACCCTTAACATTTAGGGGGATGAAAAATAGATGTTGTCCGATTCTCCACCCTAGCCGATATGCACGCTAAGATTCACAAAAATCGGTCGAGCCGTTTCGGAGGAGTTCAACTTCTAACACCGTGACACGAGAATTTTGTATATGAGATTATATGTTGTTTGGATGATTGGTTCGGTTGTGTATGATGGTACAAATATCATAGGTAGGTGCTTTATTTATTATCTTCCTCCACTCGTTTTAAAAAAATCGACCTACCTTGTCATGACAAGGCACTTACCAGTAATTATAAAAAGTCATTAATGTTAGTCGTAGATTTTCTATGAAAAAGAAATAAAATTAATAATAAAAACTCACTTTCACTTACCAGAAATATTAACTAACTCAGTACAATATCTATACTAACTCATGCGTGACACCAGCTTCATTCTCTGAGTTGAAGCCAGCCAGACAAAGAGACAAAAATTTCAAAAATATTTTTTGTTTTTGCTTCCTTTGATGACCTATTCGTACATTCAAATCTCCTAGAAATATTTATCCTCCTGCATCCTATTACAATTGTATTATTGGTAAAGACACGTGAATGAATATATACCTACTTGGAAAATAGATAGATGCTACTTACCGATTTATATTGTTAACTAGATTGATATCTAATAAATAATTAATACTCATGGATATCCGCAAACTAATGTCTGATACTTAACTGTATAGAACCAGAGCAAATATAACTCTAAACAAAGCTACATTAACAGTTGAATTTGTCAATGATTTGTACAGCATCCGGTGGCTGAAAATCATGGGCAAACCAATACCGCAATCCCAATTCGCTCGGAAGTTCCGATGCACTTGTGACCGGATTTATAATTTATACTCCCGAAATCCACAAGCTCTGAACTCGGTTCATTGACCACGATTTACATTTATACGTTTTAGTTAATAGTAATACCTAACTTTGCCTAAAACCACGACGACCCCGTAGCCCAGTTTGAATCCCGGTCAGGGACATATTTATGAGACAGATAAAATGTATGTTCCCGGGTCGTGGATGTATGTGATCTGTTAATTGTGTTTGTTCTGTTCATGCCACCCGCAACCCGGAATCATAGTGCGAGGCTAAGATTGTGAACGTTTACTTTAAACTAATACATAGTTTTAGTCGTGAGAATAGTAATAGATTTGAATTCTTAATATTTTGAGACAAATTAATTTGGTTTGTTGAACATTTGGGATGTTCACATTGTAAATATAACAAAAAAAGCGAACTCTATGCTATATGTTGTAAGAAAGGCTTTCAGTGTTATCACAAAAGATTTGTTTATCAAACTTTATAAAACCTATATTCGACCGCTCTTGGAGTATGCTTTCCAAATCTGGAACCCTTACTTCAAAAAAGACATTGAACTACTTGAAAAAGTACAGCGTAGAGCTACAAAAATGGTAACATCGCTAAGACACAAATCATATGAAGAGCGTCTTTCTGAGCTGAAATTAACCAGTTTGGAACACCGGAGGCAAAGAGGAGATCTGATAGAAACATTCAAAATCCTAAATGGATACTACAGTGTCAGAAATATTGCAGATCTTTATTTACTAAAAACAAATACCCAGCTACGAGGACACTCAATGAAACTAAACCGACACCCTAGCTCCAGCAACCCTAGATATCACTTTTTGCCTAATCGTGTAGTACACCAGTGGAATAGGCTACCTGAATCAGTGATATGTGCACCAACAGTGAACATTTTTAAAAACAGACTTGATGAACATATTCAGAATACATAACAAATATATATATATTAAGTCGAACACAAGTGCAGTGATATGCACGCATCAGCTCCAGGAGCTGCTAGTGCATTATAAATAATAATAATAATTTAATGCGTTGCGGTAAACACAACGTGTTTATCGTTTATATCAGTGACTAGCTGACCCGGCGAACTTCGTATCGCAAACTATTTTTTTCTAAAATAAAAGTAGCCTAAGTTACTCCTTGTTACATCAGCTATCTACCAGTGAAAGTCCCGTCAAAATCAGTCCAGCTATTTCAGAGATTAACCGGAACAAACAGACAGACAGACCGACAGACAGACAGACAAAAATTGTAAAAAATGTTGTTTTGGTATATGTACCGTGTATACATCCAAATGCACTTAGTAAAAAGCGGTTATTTTAATATTACAAACAGACACTCCAATTTTATTTATTTGTATAGATGTATAGATGTATAGATTCCGTTCGGGAGGGGGAGCAGGGGAAATAATTCTGTTTCGTAATAGTTGCGTATTAGTTCTAAGTAGTGTGGACGTGTGTTTCATATTTTCGTAATTTTGTGAACATGGTAAGACGACGATGACCTCAGGCGACTTAACGAAAAACTTCTGGTGTTGATTGCACAATTTCTGAAACATTGTTCCGTGAAAAATTTACGTGGTATTTCTGAAACAGTGATTAAAAACAATTGTATTACCGTGGATTTAAAGCATGGCAATGCCATAAAAAATTATAAGGACCGGGAACTTGTAAAAATCTTGCTATGTATTAAGTATTAACTTTGGTTTGTCGTATTTAATGAAATGTTAGCATCATTTCGCGAACACAGATTGTTGGTTTGAATATTTACTTTCTTCCCAAAAACAGATTTCCGCGAAGTAACGCCTACTGCTAAACTATTTTTCTTTTTCCCCAACAGGGTTGTGTGCGCATAACCGAGTGCACATGTTTTTCTCAGAATCAATTATATCCAGTGTGCCCTTCACCGCTGTACGCTGCAAGAGTTACGACGAGATCTACTACAATGGATCGTGTGAAGGCACCGGTGAGACCCTGATTATGGGCGGATTCGATATTCATTACGGGTAAGGATCAAAATATAGTGGTTTACCTACCTAAATAATTTTCCTTAGTAGTTGGTACACCCTTCTTCTCGTGATCTTCTAAAATACGAATAATAGCGCTCTGCATTGGGCTAATACTTAATGACGCCTGATTATAATAAAATATAGTACTACTCAGATTAGGTCCAGCGAGACGAATGCAGCGTATTTTCTTTTTGTTAACATTAAAATTACGACAGCGCGCATAGTTGTACTTTCCTCTGGAGTACGAATTAGAAATCGCGTCACGCCTAGCCATTCCATTAAGCGCTTAGCAAACAAAACAAGTAGTTTTAACTATTCATGAACGTGTTTAACTAGTTACAGCGTTTAATTAAAGAACAACACTTTTTTTTAATACCGGATGACATCCATTGTTGCAGGAAAGACGGGATCTATTACCTTAAGACCAGAGATCAAAGCCCTTATGCCCTTGGGAGGAATCTACCATTTATTCCAAAACCATGGTTCATCGAGTTGAGTTGAGAAAGGCTGGAATCGAGAATCGGACTTTAAGATTAATGTAGTAAAAATAAATGTTATTCAAATTTTGGACAATATTTTCTATCAGCTACTGAAATATGCGTCAATACACCGCAATTTTTTTTTATCTACTTACATGGGTTTTTAAAGCAATAGTTAATTAAGATATTTGGGGTATTTGTTATAAGTAAGTGCAATTATTTATTAAATTGTTTCAATTTTTATTCAGATAATGGGGCTCATAATTCTCACGGGATAGAAAAAATTAAGGGTTTAATAATTTTATGTAAGTACGTAATCATAATCACTACCAACTGCTTTTTATTTTTAATTCCTACGGGATCAGGATTAAAGAGGATTAATGTTTTTGCTAGAAATAAGACTAGGAGTTGTGAGTTGATAATTAGAATCACTAATAAATATTCAGGATATTTGGAATTCCCAAGGGACAGGAAATGTGAAGGATTTATATCGCGGCAGTCTCCCAGACAATGCAAACGTAATCATGTGCAATTGCTAGTTAGCTCGCTCTGACTTTGCTTCAGTAAATTCGTTCTTGTTACAGCTTTATTTTTATATTACGAGCTGACTCGGCAAACGTTGTTTTGCCAAAAATTTAGGGGTGGACTACCCTTAACATTTAGGGGGATGATAATCTAAATTTTACTAACAAAAAATAACCGACTTCAAAGTTACTCAAAAACTACTAGTCAGATCTCGTTCAAATTTATGTGGGACTACATGACAAGCACCTGCTTTCGATTAAAAAAAAGAATCATCGAAATCGGTTGGCGTGATATTGAGTTATTCGTCAATTAGTCGCGCACATTCTTAATACAAATTTACGACTTATGTGGTTTTCTCATGGATGCCATTGTCAGATCGCAATAAAATTTATGTGGGACCACATGACAGCCACCAGCTTTCGATTAAAAAAAGAATCATCAAAATCGGTTCGCCCAGTCTAAAGTTCTGAGGTAACAAACTTAAAAAAAAAACAGTCGAATTGAGAACCTCCTTTTTTTGAAGTCGGTTAAAAAATAGATGTTGTCCGATTCTCCACCCTAGCCGATATGCACGCTTAGATTCACGAAAATCGGTTGAGCCGTTTCGGAGAAGTTCAACTTCTAACACCGTGACACGAGAATTTCATATATTAGATAATACAAAATAAATGAGATTTTTTCCTTATAATTATATTCGATATGCAAAATAATAGTTAATAATATTACAATTCGATCTGCATTTTGTTTTGTATAATGTATATTGTATATAGCTTATCAGATAAATAAATTATTTATTAGCAACTTATGTCGATAATATTGTGTTTAATATTTCATTTTTAAATTATAATCATTAGTTTAATGGAAGGCTTTATCGCTTACTGAAAATATTTTCAGATAACACAGTTAATGAAAAGATTGTTGTTTTCTTTTGAATGTTTAAAAATGTATATTATTTATTTATTGGACGTGAAAGGATTACTTACTACAGGAACGTGAATAAAAGAGAAAATATTTTTCTTTGTTTTTTACTACCCAACAATTTATTGAGGAAAACATTCAAAATCTTATCTGATCTTTGATTTCTAAATCTAGAGTAATAATTAACATAGGTAGGGTAAGATTGCTTAAATTGTAACCCACTAAAGGAAAATTGCCGGAAGAAAGTATCTAAAAAACAAAATCTTATGCGAATAAACTCTGTTTTAAACGTTTACTTGATTAAAATTTGTCATCGTAATGCAAGAATCCATGACATTAGTCATCTGCCCACTTGTTCTATACTGAAGGACTGAAGATAACCTACTTTTTAAAAAATACAGAATAAGTTAATGCTTGACTACAATAAAACCACCTGATGGTAAGTGAAAATGAGGTATTGGATGGTAAAGCGCACTAGCTTAGTAAAAGCCTATTAACTCTTGACTTGAAGATACCCACGTTATAATCGAACGTGAACACCCACGCGGGCAATTTATTCCAGTCCTTCCAGTCCTAAGTACAAATCGCAGCATGTATCGCGTATACTAACTGGCACTAGGTACCATTTTCGTTTGCTTTTCGGGCGGAATCGCGTCGGCGATTCCTTTGTTGTTACGAATGTCCATGGGGAACGATCATTAGGTATGCTCTCAGGTGGCTTCATCCGTTTCTTTATAAGACAAAAAATGTTAAGAAGTGAGTTCTAAGTTTAGTGCGGCTACGTGTTAAGGGGTAAAAGGGTCGTTTTTCATTTCTGGAATTATGAAAAATTGATGCCATCAAAAACATAACTTGTAAAAAAACCCAAGTCTCGCAACTCAGTTCTTCTACCGTAAAAACTTGTGAGATCCATGTAATACCAAGTCGGTTAATTTATTCAGTTCCTACTTAAGGTTCCTTCTGTCTTAAGTTATTACGTAATTAGCTAACCTAACAAGTAACAACATCTTATAGTGACCATATCAATATTGAAAATCTTTTATGTTTTAAATAAATAGATCGACTTGACCATCGCATGAAAACACAATGTATCTCACAAGTAATATCTACCTACATATGTATTATATTTTTTTAGTGCGATTGCCAAGTCAATCTATTTATTTAAAACATAAAAGATTTTCAATATTGATATGGTCACTATAAGATGTTGTTACTTGTTAGGTTAGCTAATTACGTAATAACTTAAGACAGAAGGAACCTTAAGTAGGAACTGAATAAATTAACCGACTTGGTATTACATGGATCTCACAAGTTTTTACGGTAGAAGAACTGAGTTGCGAGACTTGGGTTTTTTTACAAGTTATGTTTTTGATGGCATCTCATTTCTTTTTGTAGATAGTCCTACTTTTTTTTTTTTACAAGTTATCTTTGAACATAATTATACCTAGGTACCTATCTACACCTATTATTCCATTATATCTAGGTACCTATCTACACATATTATATACTTGTACACTGATTCATTCACTGCAAATGTAACTTTGTTATACAGGTACAGTGATTCATTAACTGCAAATGTAACTTTGTAATTCTATACCTTTATATAGGATTACAAAGTTATTTATGCAGTTGATATATCTAGAAAACTGGAGCGAAATTGCAAAATATTTTAGTTTTTCCTTGATCTATACACTAAACACTAATTGTGTTCCAAATTTGAAGCTTCTATGTCTGCTAGAAGTGCCTTAGAGTTTTGATGATCGGTCAGTCAGTGAGTGACGAAATTAAGCAACTTTGACTAGTTATAATTCTAAAACTACTGAATCAAATTGAATGAAATTTGAAATATAGCGTGTTTATACCATGACTGCTTGGTAGCTGAAAATTCAGACTTCTAGCTTTATCCACAAGGAAGTTATAGGGGGTCGAAAATGGCCTGAATTGCTTCGAGAAAAGGATGGTACGGCCGTGCCGCTTTTTTGCTCGACTTGGCGGGGGCACTGCCGTGCCCCCAGATAATGCTACACATTCGTAGCCTAGGATTTCCTGTGTCGTGGATGCCTCTGATAATTCTCTAATCGGGAATTGAACCCAGGACCCTTGGCACAGCGATACAGCATGGTAAGTAACCATTACGCCACACGGGTCGTCAGTTTTTAGGGTTCCGAACGAAAAAAAACGAAAAACGGAACCCTTATAGGATCACTCGTGTATCTGGGCGACCGCCGTTCACAGCTAATTTTCTCCAAAACTACTGGACTAAATTGAAATTGGGTACTCGTGTTACAGGAAAACCTATACGAAGTCTATGGTCTTAAAAAAGGCCAACAATAAATAAAACAGAAAAATAACTGACAGAACTGAACAGATATGAGTTTAACTCGCACTTGTCAAGTTTTTATTAGTAGATCCACTTGTATTAATAATAACCCATTATTTTATTACGTGTTGTTAAACAAAGTAAGCTTCAATTATATCATTAAGCGTCGAGTAACAAAGAGTAAAGATTTGGTTTCTCGAAATACTCCTATTTCGGCTTTAGTCATGACGTTAGAACTTACTTACTTGTGTATAGGCGTTTATTGTTCGTGTTACTACAATCGTTATTCTATTATACTTATTGAATTGCGGTATAACACTAATCTGTTTGCGTGTCAAGCTTCACCTTAATCGGTATAGCAGCGGTATCACCTCCTATTGATGGAAATCATCACAAACTATTTTATTTTATAACATTAGTATAATAAGGCCTTTATATTTGATACGCTGCTCCAGTGCTCATTGGTGGAGGACTGACCACCTGACCACCATGCATCAATCACAGCAGAATAAGCGAATGCGGGTAGAGAATTATACCTATAGCCTGTATCTAGTACAAAATGTTTGATGTACTCAAATGTGACTGAGACAGAAGTACGCCGCTTCCTCGGACGTGCTCCTTCTTACATTATTTCCAGATCGGCATGCGAAACGTGTTTTACAATTTGTGTGCTGTGCATTTACATAGTCCATTGCGCTCTAACGTCTGAATCTAACTTAAATAGAAGACGAGCTGTAGTGGATATTAGATTACCAAAGAGCCTGGTTCCGTAGCAAACGGTGTAATTTTATTACGTTGTTTTTTTTCTAGTTGAAACTAGACAAATTGGAACATTGCTATTGAATGGAACAATGGACCAGGTGGACTGATGACCTAAAGAAGACGGCGGGAAGCCGCTGGATTCAGAGGGCCCAGGATCGGTCGCAGTGGCGCCAGTTAGGGGAGGCCTATGTCCAACAGTGGACTTTAAAAGGCTGTTAGATAGATAGATAGATAGATAGAACAATATCTGTAATTATTCCTTAAGTATCATTAATCATGGACTGAGTAGACGAGTCACCTCGGTTACCATCTTCCGTGGTCATCATTAACATTAAAACTATTACTGACGTGATGCTGAATGAAAAGTGAGAACGCGTTATTATTAGTGGCTCTAATATGATGTGTTTTATAAAAACATTATGATTTATGGGTAAAATAAAAATAAAATGTTACATAAATTCATGGCTAAAAGAAGGCTAAGGCTAGGTAGCTCCCTTCCTGTTCCTGTTGTGTTTATAATTAATATAGTATATAAAGGATCAAATTTGGTTTTGAGTAAAAGTTAATTATTTTCAAACCGCCTGGCTTGTCATAATATTGTTAAACGCATGGAGGCAAGATTATCTCGGGGATTTTTAACGACAGTGCACAGCTACAAAATTTTGTTTTGTTTGAATTATCGTCTGCTTATTAAAAGATAATTAAAAAGTGACTTGAATAAAATCAAAAGATAATTAAATAAAATCAAAAGAAATCAGAAGAGAATTTGTCGCTCAAATTGTTAAATAGACATTACCTATCTACCTACGGAATATTTTTGCGTAGTTGCTATATTAGGCTCAGAGAAAACAGTTTAAAACACTCCTTTCCCTCCACTTTTTATCATCCAATTATCCTTATTTTCTTTTTTGTAGCAATTGACGAGCTTTTGTGTTTGTTAAGGGATACCCATATTTCGGATGTTTTTAGTTTCATAACAATTATAAAATAGTAATAATGGTAGGTAATGAATCATTTTGTAAGTGTAAAAAATACATAATATTATGTGACGAATCAGAAGAAACCTTATTATCCATGCTGACGTACAACCATAAATAGTATGTACCTACTAATCTCAATACGTATATGTAATCTGGAAATAAGGCGTACATCGGAAAATGAAAATAAAATTTCATCAGTATTTAATTTGTGGGATTTTCGAAGATAGAAATGAATACCTATCTACTTTTCACTGACTTGATTTCTAGCTTAAAAATGATTAGACCGTTGCTGAATGAATGGAAGCGTAATTAAATATGCCAAAGGCTTCGTTGTTATAACAAAAACAGTCCTTAGTCTCTTGCGTTATTGTAAAAGAAAAACCCTTGTGAAATGAGTCTGTTAGATATTTCTCACACTTTATTTGAAGGAACTATTAATCTGATCTATACAAAAAAAAAAAAAAACTACTTCAAAGAAATTTGTGGAGTACGGCCCATTAGGTTATCGTTAACATAATAAATATCAAGCAAAGCAAAGCAAAGCAACAACCCATAATTGTCCCACTGCTGGGCTCGGGGTCTCCTTTAAGTTTTCACAATGTGAGGGGTACAGGCCATAGTCTACCACACTGGCCAAGTACGGATTTGTAGACTTCACACACCTTTGAGAACTTTATGGCGAAACTCTCCGGTGTGCAGGTTTCCTCATGATGTTTTTCTTCACCGAAGCGAGTGATAAATAATTTTTAATATGCACATAATATATGAAAACCAGTGTCCCATTACTGGGTTCAGGTCACCTTTCACGTAGATAAGATCCATAGTTTAATAGCGAACGTATAACTAACAAGACTAAATAGTGGTATAAAACAGCCTGAAGTTATTCGAATAATCTAAATATCACGCGCGTCAGTAACAGAGAGAGTACATCGAAGTTTCAGAGAGCAACCGCAGTTTGCTGAGCGCTCAATATGTTCAAGCCACAACTTTATATTACCCTTTCTCTTTGAATTAATCATGTTAAGTATATATTATGACAATGTTACAGCGAATTATCCAAAATGGTTCTTTTAATTACAATAAAATGCTTGGATAACATTGTGCAATTTAAGCATTGAACTAAGTATATTTTCATTGAAATTCATTATTAGGGTTCCGTACCCAAAAGGTAAAAACGGGACCCTATTACTAAGAATCCACTGTCCGTCTGCCTGTCACCAGGCTGTATCTCATGAACCGTGTAGCTAGACAGTTGAAATTTTCACAGATGATATAATATTTCTGTTGCAGCTATAACAACAAATACTAAAAACAGGATAAAATAAATATTTAAGTGGGGCTCCCATACAACAAACGTAATATTTTGCCGTTTTTTGCTCGATATTAAAATAGCGGCAACAGGTAGGTATGTCTACCTTGAAATATTCACTGTAGTGTCGAATGTTGTATATCTTGGCCGGTTTTTTCTACGCTAAAGTAAAAGTCCTAACATTAGGTAATACGATGAATTTTATCCTAAAAAGTACAAATATTATATAAATCAAAAGGCAGTTTTCCGCCTAGTGCTCTATTGAAGAAACGAGTCATTGTGGTAAGCTTGCGAGGGACTGCTGAGTGTGATATGAAGGACTGTTTGACGTCAGCCATTCAGATTGCGTAGCGACTGAAATAGAGTTGGTGCTTAGCTCATAGCCCCATAATAATATTACGTAAGTAGATATTATACCCGAAAAGCATAGGCAAATTACGAGTAAGTAAAGCGTATTTCGTGCAGGGAAAATTGGCTTGGACTCTAATATCATATTATTAGTAGCCTAGCATACTATAGAGAAACATATTCGAATCAATATTTTTAAATCAAAACAATAGGTACTTTATTGTTTGTATAATTATATTATAAGAGATAGGATAGTAGGGTAGGGTAGGAACGGGTATAAAAGCAGGCACCCTCAGTAGCCCGGTTTCACTCTTTCTTTGGCGCTCGGAGCAACTAGACGGAAAGGACGGTGTCTCGATCCATTATTTTTGATTTGTAAGTGTTTGATTCATTTTCTTTGTTTGGAGATTGGACGATTGAGTTGTATTAAATAAATGTTAAAATAAATTAAAAATAGGTGTTCATGATATTTGTTTTTTTTTATTATTATTCCACTCCTGAATATAACTTCAGAAGTGGGATATTAACTCATTAGCTCACATTGCCTTTGTCTTCGTTCCAACCTCCAATCTCACTTACATACTGCTTTAACTTTTTTTGTTTTGAGTGCATTTTATAACTGTTCTGTTTTTGAGTTTGCGAATAATGCCTCGCAGTGGATCTAGGCACCGATCTCGTGATAGGTCTCGGCATAGAAATCGTAATGATTCTCGCGAAACGTCACAACATCGCGGTGTTGATTCCGGTAGATCACGGTACGATTCGCGACGAAGGCGTCGTTCTCGCTCCCCGCCGCGTGAAATACGTAATCGCCATTGTAGAACGCCTTCCCCTCGTCATCACAATGCTTCAAACGATAGCGACCTAAGGAATACGTTGTCCACCATATTAGAGAGGTTAAGCGCGATTGAGAATAAAGAAATAACGTCTCGTGCAAATCACGTTAACCTTCCATCCGCGAGTAGTAAAGAAGTCACAGATAACCCTGATGTTGTTCCTCCAACATCAACTGGTCAGCCGGTAGTGTGCCCATCAGAATTATCGTCATCCGTAAGAAATACTCCCTCAAACGATTGTTCGCTCCGAGTGCAGGTAGGAGAGGGTAGCACGATTGCTGCGGACACACAAAATCGGGACTCGAGTACTTCAAACTTGTTACAGGTCCTTAAGACCTTACAACCCGTCAGAAGTAATAATTACTTTGTGTCTGACTTCGACCCCACGATTAACAGCATCGCTGCGTGGTGTGAGGAGGTCGATCGCGCTCGTGACGCAAATGGTTGGTCTGATTGCGAGTGTCTTTCACGGGTAGCGTCTTGCCTTAAAGGTGACGCCCGCGTATGGTTGTCAGAATGGGTAACTAACAGCCGTACGTGGTCGAATTTCAAGAGGGAGTTCGTACCACTCTGCCCTCAGCAGTTAGATTTCGCTACCATTTTATACGATGCAATGAACACGACGTCTGATAAATATTCGACCTACGCGGAATACGGACGGCGCACTTTATTGAAGTTAAGAATTGTTCAGGGGTTAAGCGACGAGTTACGCGTCTTGATTGTCATACGCGGAATTGACAATCCTCAGGTTCGAGCCGCGGCCGCTAACGCTAAGTTAACCGTTGAAAATTTAGTGTCGTTCCTTGCAATTTACACCAAGCCCGTCAAAGGAAAACTCGACAATCGAAATAGTGGGTTGCCCGCTAAAAGACCATTCAAATCCGAAGTCAAGTGCTTCTCCTGTGGTATTAAAGGCCATTTCACACGTCACTGTAAGCGAAACAATTCGGTCACTAATCGTAATCCGGCTCCGAATCAGAACATTCGTTTGCAATGCTCATTTTGTAAGAAGGTAGGTCATACGGAGAATAACTGTTTCGCGAAAAATAGATCAAATACCCTCAATCACCGTAATGTTAATTTATGTAAGGATCGTGGTAATTCTCAGTCTCGCGACATTATGTCAGCAGTTATAGAAGGCGTACCGATGGATGTCTTGATAGACAGCGGGGCTCTCAACGTTTCTCTGATTTCTTCCAACGTTTTACGTTACCTCCCTTGTCAACCTAAACCTACTCATTGCGTATTAAAGGGTATCAGCGATCATGAGATTGTAGCCACTTCATTCGTGACCGTTACCATTCAGCTTAGTGAAATCTCTATTGAAGCAGACCTGATAGTCGTACCATCCTCCTGTATGAACACCCCTATAGTGATAGGCACTGATATCCTCAATAGGGAAGGAGTAGTTTACATAAGAACGAAGGATGGGCAATATTTAACGCGCTCCCCGCATAATAAGCTTGTCAACGAAATACGTCCTCACGATTCTCTAAAGCTTGACACCCCACTTGATGGCAAAGATTACGACTCATTAGTATCGGTGATAAGGCAGTACGCTAACTTTTTAATTTCGGGCACAGCCGCAACTACGGTTACGACTGGTGAAATGACCATCAAACTCACTAGCCCGGAACCTGTCGCTTATCGTCCATACAAGTTATCTCATCAAGAAAAATTAAAGGTTAGAGAGATAGTCAGCGACCTCCTTGAAAAAGGAATAATTAAGGAGTCCCAGTCCGAGTACGCTAGCCCCATAATTTTAGTCAAAAAGAAAGATGGTTCCGACCGTATGTGTGTCGACTTCCGCGCCCTAAATAGACTTACCGTTAAAGATAGATACCCGTTGCCTCTGATAGATGATCACATTGATCGATTGGGTAACTACACGTACTTTTCTAGCCTTGATATGGCTACGGGGTTCCACCAAATACCAATAAATAAACAGTGTACTCATTATACTGGTTTTGTAACTCCAGAAAATCACTACGAATACCTTAAGATGCCTTTCGGATTATCCAATAGTCCAGTAGTATACCAGCGCATAATAAATAATACTCTGAAGGACTTCATCACCACCGGACGAGTACTTGTCTATATAGACGACGTGCTCCTTATGAGTTCATCGATAACCGAAGGGATTTCCTTGCTTCGTGAGGTTTTACACACCCTTACACAATTGGGCTTTTCAATAAATCTGGGAAAGTGTTCGTTTTTAAAAACCGAAGTCGAATATTTGGGACGTGTGATCACCAAGGGTCAGGTGAGACCGAGCCCGCATAAGGTGGAGGCACTCAGGAGGTCTCCCGTCCCTCAGAACGTGAAGCAAGTGCGCCAACTGCTAGGCCTCGCCGGATATTTTCGTAAATATATCAAAAATTATGCAACTAAAACGGCTTGCCTATCTCACCTAACCAAGAAAGGAGTTAAATTCAACTGGGGAGAGGAGCAAGAACAAGTGCGACTGCACCTTATCGACACTTTAACCAACGCACCTGTATTAGCGATTTTTGATCCAAAGTATCAAACAGAGGTCCATACGGACGCTAGCAGTTCCGGATATGGCGCCATACTGCTACAAATACATGCAGACAATAGTAGACACGTCGTTGAATATTTCAGCAAAGTCACTCAGAATGCCGAGGTAAGGTACCACTCATACGAGCTGGAAACATTGGCTGTCGTCAAAGCTCTTCAGCACTTCCGGCATTACCTCATTGGACTGCACTTCAAGTTGGTGACGGACTGTAACGCGATAAAGTCAACGGAACGGAAAAAGGACTTATTACCACGAGTAGCCAGATGGTGGCTGTACCTACAGGATTTCGACTTCCAAATAGAATACAGACCAGGTACCATGATGCCTCACGTCGACTTTTTAAGCCGCAATCCTCCAGTATTAGTCAATCAAGTATCGCGACCACGTAATTGGGCCCATATCGCTCAATCTGCCGACGACGAGACCAACAAGCTGATGGTGCAGCTCCAGGAAGGAAATTTAGATTCCACCCGGTATGTCGTTCACAACGGACTTCTCTGCTACAAACACAGCCCTACAGGTGAGGAGACGAGACTTTTATGTTACATCCCCAAGGGCCACCGGCTGAGTCTTTTAAGGCTTTTCCACGACGAACATCAGCACATAAATGCCGAAAAGACAATAGACCTCATACAAAAACACTTTTGGTTCCCAGGAATAAGATCATTTGTCAGGAAGTATATTAGCCACTGCATAACTTGTGTTTCAAAAAAACGCGTACCCCGGCAACCCTTACAGAATATTACCTCGTGGCCAAAACCATCGGAGCCGTTTGCCACCGTTCACATCGACGCTTTGGGTCCATTACCGACATCTGAGAATTATAAATTCGTTTTATTAATTATCGACGCATACACTAAGTTCTGCCTACTCTATCCCATTTATCGTCAAGACACTCCGGAGCTAAAGCGCTGCCTGATGAATGCTGTATCTCTTTTTGGTGCTCCAAAATTAATGGTAACGGATAGAGGACGCATGTTTGAGTCCGGTGAGTTCTCCAGCTGGGTTAAGGAACTGGGTGCGGACATACACTACATCACACCCGAGATGCACCAGGCCAATGGCCAGGTCGAAAGGTATGTACGCACACTTCTAAACATGCTACGTATCGAAGCGAATTTGAATTCTGCCTGGTCTAATACACTGTGGAGACTTCAGCTGATACTGAACGTTACTCAACAAAAGACCACTCAAACGTCACCATTAAACTTATTAATTGGCATAGACGGCATGACACCCCTAATACGTTCTGTGGTTCGCGATATAGCCATTGAGAACACAAAGCCGGACAGGGAAGCCTGGCGTGAGATCTGCAGGACCAGGGCGAGTGAACTGTTAGCCGAAAACCAAAGGCAGCAGGATAGTCGCGTCAACCAAAATCGGCGACCACCGAGACAGTTTAAAGTTAACGACCTCGCCTTCGTTATTAAATATTCTCAGTCCACAGGAAAGCTAGACCCTGGGATGAGAGGACCATATAAGGTCACCAAGGTCTTACCATGTGGCCGCTATGAATTAAAACTTTTAGCTGGCGGTCGCGGAAAAACCACGCAAGCAGCAGCACAATATATGGTGCCATGGAAGGGCGAATGGTGCCCTGAGACCTGTTCTTCATTTTTCGATGGTGAGTATAAGTTGGTTGGTGCCAACACAAAGCTTGGTTGGTTGTTGCCGACTTAACATTGGTTGGTGCCAATGCGTACACTATTGGTTGGTGCCAATGCTTGCACTATTGGTTGGTGCCAATGCTTACACTATTGGTTGGTGCCAATAGTTACACTATTGGTTGGTGCCAATACATAACAAAATAGGTGTTAATTGCTTAACGGTAGATACCAACTAGAACTGATGGGTCAATGGGTCGGTAAGAACTAAAACAACTTATTAATTTGATACTTTAACATTTATTTTTATTCTGTATGGATGCAATGATTGTGAGATATACAAAGGCGCCTTGTAGGTCTCTCTATCATTTTATCTATGCTTACCGCTTCTTGTTTTGTCAGGTTTGAAATAACTTAACGAGTTTTATTTTAAATTGTTGTTTCCACAGACACTGACGATGAAGACCCAGATGTTGATCCTAGGACCCCCACGGCAGGTACTAGTCAAGCACGGTCGATGCCACTGTTAGACCTGGATGAAGACCCCAGATCTGAAGACGTCCAGGGTATCGTCGAGGACGACTCCACGTCAGGAGAGGCCGTATAAGAGATAGGATAGTAGGGTAGGGTAGGAACGGGTATAAAAGCAGGCACCCTCAGTAGCCCGGTTTCACTCTTTCTTTGGCGCTCGGAGCAACTAGACGGAAAGGACGGTGTCTCGATCCATTATTTTTGATTTGTAAGTGTTTGATTCATTTTCTTTGTTTGGAGATTGGACGATTGAGTTGTATTAAATAAATGTTAAAATAAATTAAAAATAGGTGTTCATGATATTTGTTTTTTTTTTATTATTATTCCACTCCTGAATATAACTATATATTATTAATGTTAAATTTCATATCAATTGATTTAAAATTAGTAGAAATATTCACACGTCCATATTTGTTCTCAATTGAACATGAACCTAAAATGTTATTTTTTGCTATTTCATTTTGGAATATTCCGGTATATTCATAATGTTCCTGCAAAGGATTAAAAGACAAAATTAACTTTTCCTTTGACAAAATAAGTGGTAAATTTAGCTGAGTAGTGTAAATTACACAGGATTCATTTTACATTTTTACTAAAGCAGTGTGCAATTGAACATTGTAAAAAGCAAATTACAGAACTAACAACTTCTAGTGTTGATACAAACGTTGTGTAATGTGTTGCATAATGAGAAGCGAATTGAACGTGTAACTACTGGTGGGTTACTTGGTTTGATTACATTCGATAATTTTGTAGTGGATACATTCGGACTTTGGGCATAATTTTAGTGCAACCATTGGATAATAATTATCGTTTGCGATATTTTATTCCAAATTCCGTGAAGCCTAGCTAGCTAACACCCTCTTGCATCAGACAGCCGTTAAACAGCTTGTAGTTTTCTAGCAAGGGTCTTGTGTTCATTTTTAGGTTCCGTACCCAAAGGGTAAAAACGGGACCCTATTACTAAGACTCCTGTCTGTCACCAGGCTGTATCTCATGAACCGTGTTTAGGCAGTTGAAATTTTCACTGATGATGTATTTCTATTGTCGCTATAACAACAAATAGAAAAAACAGAATAAAATAAATATTTAGGTGGAGGTCCCACACAACAAACGTGATTTTTTGTCGTTTTTTTGCCGTTATTGAGGTCGAACAAGTGACAAAGGTGAAACTAAAAAAAGTTTATAACATAGTGTCTAATGTTGTATAGATAAATGGTACGGAACCCTTCGTGCGTGAGTCCGGCTCCACTTGGCCGGATTTTTTCTCTCATCTAACTCAGGCTTTCATGGCCGGCAACGCGTCAGTTACGTCTTTGATGTTTCTGATGTCCATGGCCGATGGGGACCACTTACCATAGAGTGGCTCGTCTGACCGCTTGTCAGCTATTCACATAAGAATTAAGGGAAAATAAACTTATATTTATAATGATTTTTGATGTTGTGAAAAGTATCTTACGTAAGTACCAATAGTTATTGATTTGGGACAGCGAAACAACCCACAACTTCCATCCTCCACCTTCATCGCTCATAACTCACGATAACCACAAACAATTTAAAATGAAACAGTCAATATACCAAAAATAAAATAACCCTATATAAAAACTAGACTTGTCTTTTCTGGTCTTGTGACATTAACCATTGATATCGTGATTTAGCTTACAA
The DNA here is from genome assembly GCA_911387775.1 of Thymelicus sylvestris. Lineage (NCBI taxonomy): Eukaryota > Metazoa > Arthropoda > Insecta > Lepidoptera > Hesperiidae > Thymelicus > Thymelicus sylvestris. The sequence goes on from OU426886.1 coordinate 6,836,259, forward strand.
ATACAGAACAGAATGCCGCTCTAACTTTATGGCACAAAGTTCGATGCGATACTATTTCAACGAACAAAAACAATGTGTGTTTTGAACTCGGAACGGTATTATTACTTCTGTTTGCGCTCCCACATGCCGCCCCGTTCAGTTAGGGACATGTTTCTTCTAAATAGAAAAGTTTTAATTTGTTGCGGCGCGACGGTAGCGCCGTAGCGGAGGTGGGTGGCGTATTGTGGAGTGGCTCATGCGCTGCACTGGTGTTACTGTATGCAACAAAAGTAGAAAGAGAGATATACATACAGATGCCTGCAAAGTTCCCTTAGTTAGGCAACTTCGTACTTTGCTTAATAATGCAATGTTGGGACATAGGTGATATGCGCGGTAAACTAGTTAATAGTTTTGCTGGGGAGTGTAGTTAAGCCTAGTTGTTTATGATTTCAGCGCTTAAAACATTATAGGTACGTGGTTGTGGAATGTTTGGATTCTGTTTGTTGTTAAACCGCATATAAGTATAATGATAATTTATCAGTGAGTTAATGATTATGGATAACTTAAAAGTTAAAATGTAATTAGAATCATTATTTATCAGGGTTCTAAATTATGTAGATAAATATTTCACATATACTCTAATTACATAGTGAATATCACTTTCCATCTTCTGTATTTCTGTTTCTAAACTCACATTACAGATTTTACTGTCCTATTTTTTATATCAGTAGTCGATAACCGAGCAAACGACGAGATGGCCATTGGCCACTGACGTCACAGTACTACCGAAGCGATGCTGTCAAAAGGACCTGTTCATTACTGCAATACTGCAACCAGACAAGAAGACGGCGACCAGAAAAGAAGTAAATTAAGAAATAGTAGGTATCTGTTAATTTATAATGATCCATGGTTTCATAAGGTGAGTGGTAGCTTACAAGTAGATAAAGAACACTTCCACCACTGATATTGAAGGACATAGGGGCATAATGTCCACACTACACAAGGCTGGATAAAACCCGTTACTTAATTTTAAAATATTTTCCTATATTTTAATCTCTTTTTGTATCTTCGCTATTACTGACATGATTAAAACTGTGTAAATTAAAATCATTTAAATGTTTGACTCAGCTTGACTACAGTTTAATTAACACTAAAATATTGCTTGGGGTTACAGTCCTTCGAATGACGCTCGTTTATAACGACACTCGGTTCACCGCATTTTGGTTATTTGCCTCTAAGGGCACTCGGCTGGTTAATAGGGTATCGGCCCCAAGACATTCACCCGATCGCATTATACATTCATGAAGTCGCGTTTGCTAATATATTTTTGCTTGTATGTGGCCTACTTTTCGCTAGTATAATCACATTAGACCCGCGTTTCAAATTTAACTTTACGTGTTTTTGCGGTAATAATAAACGTTAATACTGAAACTCATGGTTTGGGTTTCAATGCTGCATGGTTGGTGTTTATTTAACGTGTGAAATATAAACTGCTTGCTTCTATGCAGGAAAGTATAATGAATCGGGATTTTAACCTGTTAGTATTCTGATACTCTACCTACTTAGTAACCACTACCTTTTTGGGGCTTAAAGTATCTTATTGACTTCATTTATACTTTATGTCATAGTAATAAAATCTTCATATTCAAGATACCCAGAGTCCTCTAAAATGTTTTCAAGAGTGAGTGAATTGCTAAAGTTCCAGCTGTGGAAAAGTGAGGAATTTTACCAAGGTCTACTTTATTACCCAGTTCGGGTTGTTCAGCTACCGAATTATTTACTCAACAAACAATTCAAGTGCACTCCAACTCATCAACAAAATGATTGGATTTTGTAATTTTGAGAATAATTTATCTCGTTGATTAAAATCCTTCGTCGTTGTTTACAAAACAATTCATACTGACTTGGAATAAGTATCTTCATCTAGATCCAAAAGGGCCAAGATAGAAGAGAAGTTATAAATCTTACTTCACGATAAGCATTCCTGATTTAAAAAGTATAAAGTACATTGATAGAACATCAATAATCTACTGGAACCAGAAACTGTTGGTTTTTTTGGTATAGGTATTAATTCATTGTAACAGCTAATGATATTATAAAGTAGGTACCTATTGTTAGCTATAATGTTAGACCCTTAACCTCTGTTAAACTCTGATCACTTCTTAGAAAGTGAAAAATTAGTCTAAGGTCTACTTTATGAAATAATTTCAGATTATGCAGATTTTCTCACGATATTATTCTTTTTCGAAGCAAGTGATAAATTATTCTTAATTGTGACAACTGTAAGTATTTACCGCAACGCAGGATTTAAAAGTGTTCGGTTTTGGAAAAAAACTGAATTTCAATACTAAGGTTATTTAAAAAAAGTGTTTTACAATTATTAAGATATAAAATAATATTTATTGCCAAATATTCATATTTGAGGATTATACATAAATATATTTACAGTATCATTCTTTATTCGAGCTCTAGTAGGCGCACGCCCTAGTTACTTTAATTAAGTCTTCGATGTACTAACGAGTTCCCAAAACAAGTCCGTAGTATTCACAACTATAATTAAGTTTGTACGAACTATGATAATGTTGGATAAATAATATTAATGAATTTACCAAAGGATTAATCGGGCGAGGGTTGAAGGCCTATTGGTGAGGTTAACTTTATTATCTTATTAACTACTTTACTTATGGCTAAGGAGTTTTATTTGATATTAGTTTCCGTCCGCGGCCCGCGTAATGCCCGTCTTCCACTGTGAGCGGATGTGACTCCGTACGAACTCCGTTCGACTCGCAATAGTAAATTTCATAGAAATGCAACTATCTTATGCAGCATAAAAAAATGCTTCCACCGCCAATGATCGAGCAGAACAGACTAAATGAGTACAAAGAGTTACAAAATAGTTAATATAGAAGTTGGAAGGCAAACAATAATTTTCAGTTGAACCACAGAAGAAATATAGTATAATAAGGTTGAACTCTTTCTCAGTGGAAGGTCGAAACTCTTTTATTCCGTTTCGCCCAGCTCATTGCCCTTCTGCAGAGGGAATTTTTGATATATTTCACTTTTAAGCTTAATTCTGAAAAAAATATCACGCATTTCTGTCAAAAAGTTGATTTTCCGCTACTAAAAATATTGATTTAAAAGGTATAATTTTATTATCTCCCTAATTTAGTCTGAAACATTCTATTTTATTATTTAGTACAATACAACGTGCATACAACATACGTGCTTTATACGACACATACCAAGTGTTGTATGTAAAGCGTCGATAAAATAGGTAATTATAAATTCTCACAGGGAAGTATAGTCTAACTTTTATAGTTGTTTTTCAAAAATACATTATCATCACCAGAATAAAATAATTCCTGTACAAATTATGGACATGAATACATTACAATTATAATATCTAACATTAACTTCCTTGCCAACGTTATACTGTCTTACACTAATGGAAAGATAACTTTTTCCATCCATAACCAATACATAGGTTTCGAAGGTAACATGGGAATATAACTTTGTAATATACAACGAAGAAACAGTACAGGTACATATCTACTCATGTCTAAAAATTACGAGTAGGTAAGCAATTGAGGTTTTTTGATAAGCTATATTATAAAAATTGGCTACTTCCGCTTACGAACAAGGAATAAAATGCATTCTTAAATATGCACAGCTTGAATCAGTGGACCTAGAAGCAGAAAAGGATTTTTAAAAATTCTGCTCCAGCCATGCCTCAGCCTTTTTGATGGTCAAAAGAGCAGAGTATTAAAAACTTATATGCCAATATAATACGTTATATTATTATACGAGCTACACAAAACGAAAAAGTACCGTAAAAGCAATTGAAAGCAGTTATTATTTTTGTAAAATTTCATATTTTGTTTGCTTGCAAACTTGTATTGAAAGTTGAAAGAGAATTTTAAAGTTTAGAAAAGCAGTCATCTGGGACGGTTAACTCAAAAGATCTTTTTATAGAACAGCTGAAAAGAGACGATGCCGATAAAATGTTTAGGACGTGTTGTCTCGCGCGCGAATTTCTGTGTATTCAAGTTATTTTAGGTGTTATTGTATTATTATGGCATCATGTAGCGTAAAAAGTTGATTGCAAACACTTTAAAGACGTTTAAGGACTACATTAATCATTTATGGTAAAATAACAATTTATTAACCAACAGCCTTTTCATATAAGGTTTCTGAAATGTTTTATACCATAATACCTATTACTATTTTATAAGGTACTACATATATTTTATAAGATCCATATCTTTCCATGTAAATGAGTTGTTTTACCGCGGTAAAAAGTAGCCAACGTTACTCTGCAGCCTCCTACCTGTCTCCACACAAAAAATCATACCATAACATCGCTCCATTACGACGTGAAAGACGGACAAACAAACACACAGACACACTTTCGCATTTATAATATTAGTATGGATAGTATGGATTAGAACCTTACTATCTACACCTAGAAGCTTACTACGCCCTATGGTTAACCCGTTTTTAAGGTGAGTGGAAACAAACGGACAGGTAAACAGTCAAAAAATAAGTATGTTTTATATAATAATCGATTGCGTTTATAAATACTCCTTGGTATGGTACGGTAGTGGTAATGGTACCTTACCGACCTTACCGTGATACCCTATGGTATAATATACCAAAGCTGTTAATATTTGTGGGTCAACGTTTCCAAAAATGTTACTAAATTTTTGCTAAATTGATTAGCATTGTTCAACATTTCGAAAAAGTCAACGTTTGGTAACATTTGAGATAAAATGTTTCCATTCTGTAGGTTTGATAGAGACATACGTGTTTTCAATACTCGCTTGATGCAGAATATTACTTCTTTTTATTTATTTTTTGGTGGCGTCGTGAACGCGTTCAGCAACATTTAAGAAATTCAACAAACAACACGCGATCACAATTAGGTTTATGTCGTGTTGCAAAATATCGCTACAAAAACGAACTGCACTGTAGATGCACTACTTTTATTATAATTTATATCATGCATATACTTCAAGAATGGGTGTTAATACAAATTATCACATAAATAGCTGTGGCCGGGTATGAAATAGGATCCAGTGCTTGCTAGATCCGGCGCCCTCCTAGGCTACATGACATGTAGTCGGACCTGGCCCGCATCTTGCCGAATATTACCTAACGTTCAATAAAATTGTATGGAGTAGCGTCCATTCACGTAGCGTGATTATAGTTTTAGATGTACATGAAATAACATTTCCGTCACATTACTTATGGGGGCATCAGGCTTAAGACAGACTAACTACAGAAGTACAAGATCGACACTGAGTTAGAGGCTCACTGGCCCAGTACACTTACTACAGGTACTTATTGTACAGGGTTGCCAGGACGTTTATTAATATAATATAATAATAATCGTGATTATTACTCATTAATACATACAACACGGCTACAAATTTCCCCCGAGAGCAAGATCACGGTAAAGATAGATATCATTACCGTGGTAAGATTGAAGTTGAAATTGTTGCTGAGCTACGAGTATCTTCGCTGTTATAAATAGGAAAATATGAAATTACATCGTCTTGTTTTTTACTTTTCAGACGCCATCACCACTCTCGCGGATGTAATATCAAATAAAGAGGATAGTTGGTAGAAAATATACGAGAAATCGCGTTGGAAACTTGCCTCGAACGATTTATTTACACTTGGAAGCATGAGTTTCAATGGCATGAACGACATTAGGAAAGCATTATGTATGTACAGCTATTGTTTGATAGCGAACGCTGCTCAAGGCGATAGTGTAACGATGCATCGGTACTTCATTTTATATGCAAACCTAAGGGATGTCTTGTTTCAAAAGTATTGTGAATAATAGATACAAATAAAAGTACTAATTTAATAAATTATTTAGTGCTAAAATGTATAGGTACAAATTACGTTTAAAAGAAATAATTATTTTTGAAAGGGAATAATTAGAAAAATACAATTTATTTAATGTATGTTTTATTTAAATAATGAAAACTGTTGTTATCATCTACTGCCCTTCCTCTTCTATAAACCTATTATAATCTATACCTATATGTCGCAGTATCGTTTGCTGTCGGAAAACCTAATAATTATTTCTTCCAAAGTATCACTGAGGTTTATTACATTTTTACATAATTCCTATAACAATAACCCCTCAACCGCCGATTCGACTTTTTATTTAAAAGCTTATTTTTTATGGATGTCGTCTGGATAGTATTAAAAAACATCACAAAAGTGAATTAACAGGCTCACGAGGCCCGTGTTTTTTCCTGAAGTAGGTCTCGGCCGCGGTAATTAACGCTTTCAGCCCAACCTTGTACCCGATAGAGACCCGACGCGCTCATTCAGTTTTCATGAGAACTCCTTTTAGTATTTTTACTCGTTAATTTTTTGTTAAAATTAAATTGTCGGCTTGTTTAGGTAAAATAAAAAGCTACGTAATTATTGAATAATGCACGAAATTGTCGAATAATTAGTTTTAATTAAGAAATACATTGTATTTATTTAAGTATTTTAAGTAGTTAATTAATAAATGTGAAAGATGTCTTCCAAAAAGTATCGTTATAAGTGTTTTTCATCTATATTTTTTATGCTTGAGTCTAGGTCAATCTACCCTGCAATTTACCCTGCAGATTTTTTTTCACATGTCTAACTCCAACCGTTTACCCGGCAGGGGAGGGGGACACTTGACTCTAACCAAAAATTAGCACTTTAAAGCCTAATATTTTGCAAACTTCATAATTACAAAAATAGTCTTAAAATATCCATAATATTTTTAAATACCTTTTCAACGATATCCCACACTATAGGGTAAGCGACGATTAAAAAATTCATCCTCACGTTACCTGTAGGGGAGGTACCCTGAAAAAAAAATGTTTTTCAATATTTTATTCTACGATTCTGGAGTTTCAATAAATATGTATAGCAAAGCAAGCAAAGCAACAACCCATACCTAATTGTCCCACTGCTGGGCTCGGGGTCTCCTCTCACAATGTGAGGGGAATAGGCCATAGTCTACCACGCTGGCCAAGTGCGGATTGGTAGACTTCACACACCTTCGAGAACTTTTATGGAGAACTCTCCGGTGTGCAGGTTTCCTCACGATGTTTTCCTTCACCGAAGCAAGTGATAATTAACTTGTAATACGCACATAATATTTGAAAATCAGAGGTGCGTACGCCAGGATTTGAACTTGGGCCCCTTCGTTCGAGAGACCAACGTTCTAACCGCTAGGCTATCACTGCTATATGCTAATATGTATATTCATGCCTAATTACAGCTTCCTACCACTAAGGGTCTTGGCGCTTTGCTTCGGACAGATGGAAGGATGGACGGACATGACGAAACTATATAAGGTTCCGATTTTACTTCAGAACCCTAAAAAAGAGAAAAAGCGACATAAATATTTACTCTGAACTTTTGCACTGGTAATAAGAAATATAGTAGATAGTAATTTAGGCCATTAGGAAAACGTAATTAATGACGAAGAGAAAAGATTGGACGCGCTACAGAAAATTTGAGTCTACGCGTACGTAGAGGGAACATGTCTACGGCGCGACGTAGAGAGTTCTTTAGCTCACGTCGTAAAAGGTATAATAGGAAAAATACTACAACAATAGATTTGTACATATATTCACGGCTAGCAAAACAGTTACACCCCTTTTTCTCTTCTGCTTATAATATATTTCGTCGTTATAATGGTACAGAACTGTTTTATTCGTAGATACATGAAGAAATCAGACATACAATTATTATAATAAGAGTACAATTTTTTTTTCGAAAAATGTAAAATTCAATAGTAATTATGGTTGAATTTTGATACTAGGAGAAGAACAGTAAAATTAATTAAGCGTTTGTTACTTTCTATATAATCACATTCCAAGAGTTCAATCTAATAGCAACGCTAAGTTTACTACTCGCTCTCTGACACTGCAAATAATAAACTTAAGTATTTGAAAGGAATTTCACAGTGCATTCTAGAAGACTAGCACTAAGATGGTAACGAATATTAATATCATGTACGATCAGCAAAAGAAATCGTTATGCATCAACGATTAAGCTGCTATTCCGTTTATCTACAGAGATTCAAATACATAAAAAAGTATACAGATTTAATTTTATTTAATAAGGTACCATATAAAACAAAAATAACTACATATAAAGCCCTTGTTGAAAGTATAATAACTTATGGTCTTACAAGCTACGGAAGAACATTTAAAACCTACCAAGACAAAATTTATAATCTTCAAAAAAGAATTTTAAAATGTATAGTACCGAATAAATTTAAAAGTCTATTTATCGAAAATAATTCCCTATTTAATTACTGTAAAGTTCTGCAAATACACGATCTGGTAAAATACAATATGCTAAAAGAGCAATATTTCCGAAAAGAAATATTACACGAAACAACACACAAAATCATTACACGCAAAGTTACAAATAAAATTTTATTAAAGCCAAAATATAACAATTACTACGGAAAGAGACTATCAGAATATATAATACCGGACCTAATAAATAATCTCCCCTTACAAATAAAAAATAAAATCACAAAAACGAATATTAAAGCTACGCTGTTGGAACACTTCTTGTCGAAAAATATATAACAAATAATAAATAAATAATATATATATATAAGAAAAAATAGTTAAAGTTCCTCATGTAATGTAATATAACAGTTTCTATACAATATTGAGGTAAAACATTAAATTATATTAAAACATAAATTATTCATAAATACAAAACATGCAAAAAATCGGTCAATAGGGAAGCAGCCTGTATAAAGAACGAGCGATCTTGCTCAAGCGACGCGTCACGTGTGATACGGTCACTCCGGACACTAGTGGAGCGCGGGCTGCACCGGCTACCGGTAATGTTCTTACTGATTAAACTTTAAAAAATACATCTTTTTACGATAGAACTAACGACCGCGCTGCGCCGCGAATGCAATGTTTATTGTAATCACTTATCCACTTGTCCTCCTCGATACCGGGCGCCCTCGGGGAGTATTTAGCCCGCCTCCTGCATGCGGGGCTCTGCAGGAGGTGTAATTTTATTTCCCTAGCTAATCGTGGGAACAGTATGGAAGAAAGTAACAAAAAAGAAAAAGCAAACGACATAAAGCTCGATGAGCTCATACACGAGGTGGAAAACCTCGCAGCCGAAGGAGGCCTATGTCCTCCCGAGGTCAGTAAGCAGACGGAAAGGGCCATGGGCCCTGACGGATGCGAACAAACATTTACAACACAAGAGGTAAGCAGGCCAACGCCTCGCTTTTACTTCTCCGGTGCCGCCAAAAGGCGGCATGCTTGGTGGATGGACCGAGGCAAGAGTGAGGAGGAGGCCAACGTCCTCTGCCAGAAACCGTTCTCCGAGCTCCACCAACATCCGGAGGTACGAGAATGGCTGGCAGGCAAGGAAAAGGCCCTGGCCACCAAGCGTATGCGCTCAGAAGATGAGTCGCCAAGGAATCAGCCAAAAAAGACTGCAAGATTGGAGGTGGCCAAGCCCTCATTCAGTGAGGTGGCTGGCTCCTGTCGGGTTGGCATCCGTGACGCGGGACGGGCTATGAATCCCAATGAAGTCCGGCTGCTGCAGGAGGGGATACTCGTAAGTATAGACGCCTCCGGCAGCGGCGAAGGACCAAGATTCATGGGATGCGCCGTCAGGGCAGGTTGTCTGATTCTCACCTGCGTTGACGGCGCCTCCCGTGCCTGGGTTGCGTCACGGATTCCAACCCTAAAGCCGTGGAAGGGGGCAGATCTGAGATTAGTAGATGAGGCGGATCTGCCAAAACCCTTTTACGCCACGGCGTGGATACCGGACCCGAGCCTGTCGTCGAAGGCTATCGTCCACAGGCTAGACAGGCAGAATGTTGGTGCCACAGTCAGCCAGTGGAAGATAGTGAATAGCAAGACGGAGGAGACGGGTCAAACGGTGACCTTCTGCTTTGATGAGGATGCCCTGGAAATCCTAAAGAACCGAAATTACAGGTTATACTTTGGTTTCCGGGACATCTATTTTAAAATCAAAACTCCTCCCAAGAAGGATGGGGAAGAAGTCGCGACGTCATCCTCAGCCGCACCGGCGCCGATGCAGACCTCCGCTGAACCGGCGACCAGCGCGCCTGCCACCTCACTACCTGGCACAAACACAACAGAACATGAGGCGCGTGCGGTGGACGGTCCTAGCGATGGAATGCCTTCTGGCGGCGGTGCGGGGGGGGGGTTCCGTGAGCACACACAGGACACTCACACCCAAACCAGGCACATCTCGTGGATCGGAGTCGAGTAGGCCCGCCCTACTCCCTGACCCCGTCCGCGAGAACGTGCCATACGCACGTTTCTTAACCCGGGGTAGCGGAGGGGTGTCGCGAGGGCTACAACGAGGTACTCGAGGTCGTAACCGATTTACCCAAAGAGGTGCTGGAGCCCAACGAGGGAAGAGGCCTGTGCAACTTCCCTCACTAGCCAGGGAACACTCAAGCAAAAAAGCCTCTCGCGACCCTCTCCAAAACCAAGAACTAGGGTAAGAAACAGACACAACACACACACAAAAAACAACCCCTTAACTTCAACACAAAACACTACACACACTACTTTACACTCACAAACACACACTAGACACTAAACACGCACAACTACACAGTCCCATCCCTCCGAAACCGCATTTTTCCTGCCCCTTCCTAACTACAAATTCTTCTTAACCCCATCCCATTCCCAAAAAACCCAAAATGATAAAAGCCATTCAAGTCAACCTACATCACGCGAAGGCTGCGAGCACCATAGTCTGCCAAAGGATGCTGGAAGAGAGATTGGACATGGCTTTCATACAGGAGCCCTGGATCCGTGGGAGCATGGTAATGGGTCTAACCTCAGCCGGTAAGTTACTTTTTAACACTGAAGGAACTAGGCCCAGAGCCTGCATAATTTTTAAGAATAATTTAAAATTCTTACCTTTACCTTGTATGTGCACAGACGACTTGGTAGCAGCCTACGTTGCTCTTCCGGGCTACGAGTCAACGAAAGTCATCGTTTGCTCTGCCTATCTGCCCGGTGAAACGCAGGACCCGTCAACACAGCTCGCCCCCTTGGTGGAATACTGCCAGGACCAGGGAGCGCAACTACTGCTCGCGTGTGACAGCAATAGCCATCACACTACATGGGGAAGTACCAATACCAACAGCAGGGGTGAGTTACTGTATGAATTTTTAATATCCAATAACGTCCACACTACTAACAACTCTATAACACCGACTTTTGTGACCGCGCAACGTCAAGAGGTATTGGATATTACCGTATGTACGGAACAGCTAGTTGACCGTATCGACAACTGGCATGTAAGTGCAGAAGCATCCATGTCCGACCACAGACACATCAGATTCAATTTAAAAAACTGCAAAGCCAATCATGTTGAATCATACAGGGATCCCAAGGCAACTGACTGGAATGGCTACAGGGCCGAACTAAAAACAAGCATGGGAGAACTCAACAAACACGTGAAGAGCTTAGATCAACTCGAACATGCAGCAAGGACGTTGGAGATAGGAATAAACAATGCCTACAATAACAACTGCCCGCTAAAAATAGTTACCACAAATCGAAAAGTACCATGGTGGAGCAACACCCTCCTAAGGCTCAGGCAAAAAGCCAGAACTCGATTCAATAAAGCAAAAAGAAACAACGACTGGCAAGCCTACGGAGAGGCCCTCACGGACTTTAACACTGAACTTAGGAAAGCTAAACGCAAATCCTGGAGGAAATTCTGCGAGGAGATAAATAGTACCTCACATCTCGCCAAAATACAGAAGATAATGGCAAAATCTCCTGCCACTCAAATCGGGTTACTAAAACGTCCTGACGGGAACTACACCAACAATGCGGAAGAAACTCTGGGTCTACTGGTCAGCACTCACTTCCCGGGATCAGTAGTGCTAGGAAAAGAAAGTACAACCGAATTTCCCCCATCGCCACCAAAACCCACTCTGGAGAAGTGGAGGATGGCAGCTTCCGTATTCAGACCCGATCGAATTAAGTGGGCGGTGAACAGCTTGAAACGATACAAGGCACCAGGAGAAGACAAGATCTTCCCAGCTCTACTTCAGGAAGGATTAGATGAAATTCTGGCAGCTCTAATAAAAATAATGAGGGCGAGTTTTGCCTGGGGATATCTGCCAGACAGCTGGAACAAGGTAAGGGTAACCTTCATCCCTAAATCTGGTGACAGGGACAGATCATTACCCAAATCATACAGACCAATTAGTCTTACTTCATTCCTACTGAAAACCATGGAGAAAGTAATCGACCATCATATTAGAGATACCTTCCTGAAGGTCAAACCTCTACATCCTAAACAACATGCTTACCAGAAAGGGAAATCGACGGAAACAGCACTGATTGAGCTGACCGACCAAATCGAAAAATCCCTCGAAGACAAAGAGATAGCTTTATGCTGCTTTTTAGACATAGAAGGGGCCTTTGACAACACCCCAACTGACATAATACTGGAAGGTATGAGAAACCGTGGTATTGATGACACCACCGTGAATTGGGTAGGGTCAATGCTAAGGAACAGAATAGTCCGCACAACACTATTTGACACCACCCTTGATATTAAAATAACAAGAGGGTGTCCTCAAGGTGGAGTGCTATCACCTCTACAGTGGACAATTGTGGTGGACTCCCTTATTCAGGAACTAAACGACGCCTCTCTGGACACACAAGGCTATGCAGATGACCTGGTTATCACCATTTGCGGCACCTGCCCGGACACATTATCAAGCCTCATGCAAGCAGCTCTCCACAAAGTGGAACGCTGGTGTGAAAACACCAGTCTGAATGTTAATGCCAACAAGACTATTTTAGTACCATTCACCAAAAGACGCAACCTTGGAGGACTATGGAACCCATCCCTTTTTGGAACCAACTTACAGTTCTCCACAGAAGTCAAGTATCTCGGAATAACGTTAGACCAGAGACTTACTTGGAACCAGCACCTTTCACAGGTGACAAGGAAGGCCAAAATTGCCTTAGGAACATGTTGCCGTCTCGCAAGCTCCAGATGGGGATTAAAACCAAAGCAGGTGAAATGGGTATACACCGCGATAGCGAGACCCATTATTACCTATGGCTGCATAACTTGGCAGAGAAAAACCACCCAGGCAACATGCATCAGACAACTTAACAGCATTCAAGGCCTAGCATGCCGAATGACGACAGGAGCCCTAAAGTCTACACCAATAGCAGCCATGGAGGCTGTCCTCAACATTGAACCACTTCACATACATGTGCAAAGGGAGGCGAGGGCGGCTATACTCCGCGCTGTCGAAGGAGGGAAACAGGGCTGGAAATCTCGTGCTATGAGGAATTTATATGAAGATCTAGTAGCATGCCCAGTAATGGCGATGCCGAGCGACGCTATTCATACTCAGCTCAGTTTCAATAAACTGTTCAAAGTAGTTATACCGTTACGAGAAGAATGGGACGCATCGGTACCTAAGTCCTTGGGAGGAAGCGATGTGACTTGGTACACAGACGGTTCTCGCAAGGGAGGAAAAGCAGGAGCAGGGGCCTATGGAGACAAACCGAAAGTTTTGATACACCAAAACCTAGGCACATATGCAACCGTGTTCCAAGCAGAACTATACGCTATAATAAGATGCGTACATGAAAACCTTGAAAAGAAATATGTCAATAAACGTATTACGATACTCTCGGACAGTCAGGCAGCCCTGTTGGCTCTACAGTCTGAGCAAGTCAATTCAAAGCTTGTCCTAGAAGGAATACAAGCCATCAACCGATTAGGCTTCAACAACAAGGTCACCCTAGGATGGGTACCTGGGCATAAAGGTATACGCGGGAACGAGAAGGCCGATAACTGGCAAGGAGGGGGGCCGAGGCGCCCACCATGGGTCCTGAACCTATGGTGGGCATCTCCAAAGCGGTTTCTCGAGCCGCACTCAAAGCAATAGCCCTGAAAAGGGGAGCTGAGATGTGGCGAAGAGAACCCGGCGCGAGACAGGCCAAAACGCTAATAGCGGGATACTCGCAAAAATACTCAAGAAAAGTGCTCAACCTGAGTCGACCCGACTTACGGGTACTCATCAGACTGCTCACTGGACACTGCAGGCTCAATAAACACCTTCTTTTGATAGGTTTGAGCAACACTGCAACTTGTAGATTCTGCAGCGAGGCAGAGGAAACGCCCACCCACATACTTTGTGATTGCTCTGCCATAAATCACTTCAGAAGTCGTATCTTAGGAGGCCACTTAATCCCACCCAGTCAAGTAAGAGATCTGGAACCCAGGAACATCCTACTGTTCGTCCGAGCAATAGGACTTGGAGACCAGATCTAACTCAGAAACGGGTACGGCTACAATAGATCAAATCTGGTCGCAGTGGCCCCTGGGACGGTTGACCCAGGCCCGAAATTTCAAATAATAATAATAATAATAATAATCACTTATCTGCACTCTGAGACAAACTTAACTCATTAGTTTTTAAGAGTGTTAGATAGATAAAATACTAAGACACTAATGTAAGCTAAGCTAAATAAATAAATAAATTAAAAGCAGTATTATGTAGCCATGGCATTATTAGTTCAGCATTTTCTTTTTACTAGAATAACAGATAAGAGATTTCAAAGTCGCGTCAAAGATGTCGCTACGGTATATTTTTTCATACGACTTCTTTAAAAACACTAAAGATAATGTCCACATTCTCCACACCACTGCGCTTTCATGATTATTATACTTCGTATTTACCTTTCAGATCGTCTTACGTCAAACGTAGGGGTGTAATATTTTTTGTATACCTAATAATATTATTATTAATGCCTAATGTCAGTTTCGTTTTAGCGCATGGATCATTGAATGCGCTGTGGTTGTTCAGTCATGTGGTTGTGATAAACGCAAGATACGCGGTACTGCATATGTCATGTTTATTGTTTTAACAAATTCTTGAATTATTCGTGGGTGTTTTAATTTAGTAAGAGTAAGTTAAAAGGAATGATGCCCCTATTTTAGTGAGTAACAATGTTAAAGGTGTTTGTCGCCTTAGTACCTACTGGAGTCGCCAGTCGCCACCGGCCAGCTCCCCGTTGTTTGCACTGAAACTACATTTCAGGTTCGTTGAAAACTTAATTAAGACTTCGTCAGCAGAGCTCTACCTTTGTTGATACAATGTAGACCATGACCTGACTGTTTTATCATTTCGCTATTAATTTAGTAACGTGAATGACATAAACGAACAAAAATAAATTATGTTGAAAATACTCAATAGCTGTTTAGCTAACTTGTATTATAGTTCGTCGGATAAATGTGAAGACATGTAATATATACAAATAAATTAAATTGGAGTGTCTGTTTGTTATATTAAAAATAAACGCGTTTTACTAAGTGCATTTGGATTTATATACGGTATATTATATACCAAAACAATATTTTTTACAACTTTTGTCTGTCTGTCTGTTTGTTTCGGCTAATCTCTGAAATAGCTGGACCAATTTTGACGGGACTTTCACTGGAAGATAGCTGATGTAACAAGGAGTCACTTAGGCTACTTTTATTATAGAAAAAAAACAGTTTTAGAAAAAAAATGCATCAATGAAAAATGTAATAATATTAAATACCACGCGGACGAAGTCGCTGGTAACAGCTAGTTTTTTAATAAAAATTATGAAATTGGATACGAAAACACTCTTATCTGTAGTAGGGTAACGTGGGGATCATGGTACAAACATTAATTTACTCTATTATGAATCCGATTAACCTACCTTCAACAGGGATGATTGGGCGCCATTACCCTGTCTATTGTTCAGCAGAATGATGGAGAGATTAATAAAATTGTACCCAAGGACTGAAAATATTCAGTGATAGTGATAGTAGATAAGAAAAAGATAACAATTTATATAATGGGGGAGGTACTTCAAAATGCATTAGAAACGGTATTATTATCGTTAAAAAGTTATTTTGTTTGAAGCCTTAAAGGAAATACCTCTCTAATTTGGTATTTCATTTCAGTTGCTGCTTTTAGCGTCATGTTACCTCTTTCAATGCTTTGAGGTTAGCTACTGAAGAATACTCACAGCAATTCCTGTATTAAGAATTATTATATTTAGTCACTCTAGTTTGGTTTTGGAAACGAAATGTATGTAAAATTAGTATTCCGTTTATTTATTAATCCTAATTATTAGCTTGACAAAATAATGGAATTTTGCCAAAATCCAGCACCCTAATTCACGTAACTTTAAGACGCATCGATTGAGATGCAGTGACGCTGCAATCAAGTTGCAGTGACGCGGCAATCAAGTTGACGTTGGTTGACGTTTAGCGTCTAAACCGTATTCTCGTAATTTTTGAACTGCGCGTCAACTGCACCCAAACTGCGCGTGAACTTCACTTCTCCTGCACGCATCCTGCGCCGTGCGCGCCTGCCAAACTTTTATTCGGCTATTTAGTACTCTGTGTTAGTGTTGTCATATGAGACAAAAAATAAACTTATTTTAATTATTAAAATACAATTTATTATGTTTCCATTAAATAACGTTGAAGAATATTTATTTATTATCCCAATAATGATTTTTGTGAAACTTTTTGTAAAAAAAGTAATGATTTGTTCTTCAATTCACAAAAAAACGTCATAATTATGTTACCTCAATATGGCAGAATGAAGGTCTTTACTTTGCTTCGTAATGCAATTAGTAATAAGAAAAGTGTCAAAACAAAATGTGCGCCAAAGTTCGAGCCGACTGCGACTGCTTATTTTCTTTGTTTAAAAATTTTTGAATTGGAAGGATTTGGAGAACTTAAAAAACCAAACCAAAGACTTACTCAGTAAGTTTTATAGTATGTTTTTATAAACTCCCGATCCGTTAAGCCGTTCGCCGTTCGCCGTTCGCCGTTAGCCTACGTGTTCGCGCTTTAGCTTGGCGATTTCGTTCATCTACTTCGTTAGCTAAGGCTATCATCCTCCATCCAAAGCGCAAACTCATTTTCACTAGAAAAAAATGGTTGCCTGTAAAGTCGGTTTACGGACGCTAGTTTAACGTGACAACGTAGCAGATAGTGCCTCTCTCTCTCGCTTTTGCCGCTGTCTCGCTCGCGGAACGCTACATTTTTTCAAAGATGCGCCCGGTGCGGCGCTCATCGTTTTAATGGATGTTATCACGTCAAAAATTAAATTAATTAGGTTAGATGTATTGTATTCAAAAATACGGTAATTAATAATTAAAAATGATAAACGTCTATTAAATAATTAAATAATAATTTATTTACGAAATATAATTTTACTTTCACTGACTTCTACGTCTAATTGACAGTCTAACTTAAAGAAAGCGTCAACAAAACTGCTTAAAAACTCGTACCGAGATGTTATTTCAACGTTAAAAGTTTATGAGAATAACCTCAAACTGCGATCGGAAACACGCTATCTTGACGCGCATCAACAGAATACCTATTTGTGACGTGAGCGTGTTTGACTAGCGCTCGCGTGACGCGAGCGTGTTCGACAGCGCTCGCGAAAGCTAAGAGAATACCGAAAGTGTTATTTTGATCGGAACGTCACTGCAACTGCACTGCAATCGAACTTCTTAAATTACGTGAATTAGGGTGCAGATCCTTCTTTTGCGGTAGGGTCTCCAAAATTTCTTTATCAGAATTTATCTTCAGTTTATAGCATCAGTTGTTTCGGCAGTTTGTCTTTAAGGATGAAAACCTATTAAAAGCCACCTACTTATTCATTGAATAGGCATTGTCACTACAATTTAACGTTTGTTCGCACTTCGTCGGATTTGAAAAGGTCGGATTCTCATTTTGTCGGATTCAGTTCAGTCAATAACATATTAGGTATACTAACTGTATTTTTAAGAATGATACATCAAACAACGCACAACATTGTCTGCTATTTGATTAAAATTTTTGCTTTAGCCTCATGACGATAGATTTCCTCTCAATATCATAACGCAAAGCCAATTATGAAGTGACTTGCAAGTTTGTCTCCACTCCTATCTGGAGCCGACTAGCTATAGAGTTTAAAATATGTATATTCAAAGCACTCATACATAAACCTGCACATATAGTACGTATATATGTAACATATAAACACACATACGTGCACCTACTTCAAAACGTTTTACTCATGGCGGTGTGCTTGGAAGGTAAACTGTGAATTAGGTATGAATCTAATGAATATGCGCAGCTCTAACGAAGCTAACTTTATAGTCTGTTCGATTCGTAAGCTTTCAGCGCTTAATGGTTTAAATTTCAAGTTCCCAGCATATGTGCCACGAGTTCTGTGTGACTGATACCGTAAGAAAATTAAACGACAAAGTGCAAGTATTAAGGATGCTCAAATATACTAGTAAGTTAGTACTAAATAGAAGTGCTTTTGGAACGTAATCACATGAAGTTCTTTGACTCAGATCGGTTTATTTATAATGAAGAAAACCTGAATGAAAATTATATTAGCTACACCCCAAATAAATTTACATTTTTAAAGGGGTTTATATGAATAAAAATATGGGTATTTGGCAATAACTTTCGATTAGCTTGAAACGAGATATTTATCATAACTTGCTACTAGCCTCAAGGTTTGTCACAGTGCATGGTGTAAAGGGCACGGCTTACAAGTTGGTAGAGTGAACATAAGCACACTTCACACACTTATATTAATAATACGAAGAAATATTCTTTTATTTGTTATTATTACATAACTACCTATACTTTGTGATAAAAAACGTTTCAACCCTTATTTATTCCTCATTTCATTTATTAAGTATAACAATGTACGTGTAATATTACTGCTTCTTTATATGTATATGCTACACAAAATATAAAAAAAATGCCTTTTATGCATTTACTTACTGTAGGCGTTTTCCCTTTTCCACAACGCTTAATCTGCTTAACACAACAGATAAGTCGAAAGACAGAATCTCTTTCCACGTACAATTTCCTTTCAAAACACCCCTACATTGATCTCAAATTGAGCCAATGTATACAGCAGTATCACAAGTACTCGGAGAGTACAATTATTTAGCCAACAAACGACCCAATTTCGTGGCAGCGATTTGCATGCGAAAGCCCCAAGCTTTGAGAATTTTGTGTCGGCGGGATACAACATGGACGTCGCGCACGGACTAATTAAAACTCTAATCGGCCTGAGTGTCCCCATACTTACTCTTCAATGCGGGTAAACTAAAATTACTAACGCCCCAACTCAGAGTAACTAACGGTTACATAAATCGTTACTTAGTAAAGAATCACCATACAAATTCTGTACTAAGGAGCGATTTAAGTAACCGTTAGTGACTCTGAGTTGGGGTGTAAGTCCTCACGCTCACCTTTTGATAGTCAAGTGATATTAGCGGTACAAAAAATTTATATGAAAGATTACGGTGTGTAAGTAATACGGTGATATAGTTATCACGATGTCGTATAAAGCAACTATGGACATACCCGTTAGGTATTAATAGTCACTATTGAAAAAAAAACTACCCAAAATAATTACGGTTATCGGTTATAATAATTATGATGTAGGTACTTACACACCGTAATCTTTCATATAATTTTTTTGTACCGCTAATATCACTTGACTATCAAAAGGTGAGCGTGAGGACTTACGCCCCAACTCAGAGTCACTAACGGTTACTTAAATCGCTCCTTAGTACAGAATTTGTATGGTGATTCTTTACTAAGGAACGATTTATGTAACCGTTAGTTACTACCTACTAAGGTACCTACTTCGGAACTAACTGAGAATTGTTCGTTAAAGTAGGTACAATGTTTATTCAAAAGCTAAGGATTTTTTTCCATATGCTCCATTTGTACATAATAATAAAATTACGTACTATATATTTTGACGTAATATAAAAAATACCATTTTCACGTCAATCGATGTTTCGCACATTATTTTTACAACACTGAAACTTTTGTTATAGGACGCATAGAAACAGAATGAATAAATAGCTTAGCAAATTAGCAGGCTGCTTACGGAGCCCAAAGTGTACAAAAACTAAACCCTCCAAATTTGAGGCATGAAAGGGCGCGCGGTAAATTACCATAATTAATTAGCTTTCGGGTCAAATATCGCTTAACGCAGCACGTCAACCGTGCTCTATAAAAAATGTGGGACGAACCGGTAAATTGCTCTTTTGTTACCACCTTGAATTAATGTTAAGCGATTTTACTGGGATGTGCCGTTTTTTATGATAATAGATGGCCGAGCAGATGGACAGATGGCCGGATCAGATGATGCATGGTCACTATCGCTTATAACCGTGATGCCAAGGATCCATGGTTTTGATGGTATTATATTAGTTTATTATCAAAATGTTCTGTGATATAATACAATAAGGAATTAGAATGTCATTTTTGTAAAGTAATTAATTATGTACGTATTTCAAACGCCAATTTTTAACCACTTCAATAATGATAAATTCTCTTAAATACTCCGATACTAAGAAATGTTTATAAGAAAATTATGCACTATAATTACCATGGAAAGGTTTTATTTAAGATTGAACTTTTAGTAAGTAATTGAAACACTTGAAAATGTTTTAATCGTGGAACTGAAGAGGAGAGTGGAACTTTCCCAATATTTTACGCAGACGTCTAAAGAAATACTTAATGAAATCTTTTTAATAACGATCTCTTTCACAAATATTAGTTAATATAATGTTTTTGTCGTATCAATAGCTCTACCAAAAGCACACTTTTGGATTTATTTAATCTAAAATAGTCGACAAATGAGGAGACGCAGACGTGCCACCTGATGGTAAGTAATCACAACGCGACCACGTGATCACCGTCGCCTACGGACTTTTGTGACACCAGTCACATCACCAATGCATTGCCGGCCAAAAAGAAGACCTAGATCCGAATCATTTCAGAATCTGACCAAGCAACCTTACGGAACAAAAAAATTGGTTGTCTGTAAAGTCGGTATACGGACGGAGATATAACGTGATTTTTGGAACATAGAATTAAATAAAAATCACAATTTTAAATTCATAATTCACTGACATAATTCGTTATATTTTGTTTTTCAGTTTAATTTACACTTTTGTTTACAAACCTTTTAAGTAAAATGATAAGTTCACTAATTCTATTCAATTCCGACGCCAGAAACGCTCGCGTAGAAGAGAGACGCAAGGCGCGCGCCGGTCGAGCGAGCCTCTCTCTTTAATGCTGCGCGGGTATGGTAACGTTCCGCCAAATCTTACTTGGTCGTTACACAGTTTTCGTGAATGACACCCGAGTCAACCAATTTATAGACTATTTACTATTGTCACGTCAAAAGCGTATTACTAAATTAGTAAAACGTGTTAATTGATGAATGTATTATCTACTTAAATGCCGCAAATGCCGTATCATGGCAGAAAACGTTTTATTTCTGTATCCTTTACCGTTTACAAACATTATAATCATCATCATACATGTAATAAAATGTAACATATGGATGTCTGCATAATTATTTTTAAATTTTTTGTCGGTATGTCTGTGGGTTTGTGGTTTGTTCCGGGTAGTCTCATTGTCAGAACCGGCTTAACCAATTGGAATGCGATTTTCATTTAGTGTTTGTTTAATTTCAATTGGGCCACAAATAAAAAAGATAATAATATGTCAATTTGAAGAATTAAAAATTTTTCTACTGTGTGTACTAAGACAGGTGTCTGTATAATAATTATTTATGCAGTGAAATGCTTCACGAAGGTGTTAAAGGAAACCGCAATCCACTAGTGTTATGGAAGTTAGAATTACAAGTTGATGTATGGAGTGAATACATCGAGTAAAGTAGGAACAGTTAAGGCATAATTAAGCTTTCAACAATCCTGGTCTGACGGCAAACACTACGGAAACTAATTTGCTTACATATAACTTATTGACATGTTTGGTAATTTTAAGCGCTAATGTGTTATTTCAGACATACTGTAGGTAAATTTTTATTAGGATAGTATTATTTCTCGCTTTGCAAATGCAAAATGTTCAGATGGGACATTTATAAATACATAAATTCGACTGAAACAAAAAACAATAAATATTAGATACACTAAGCTTACTATATTTTATAATTTTTCTTCGTCGAAATAGTTTAAAGCGTTGCTGAGGTTAGCCCGCTTATACAACGGTCAGTTATAACACATAATATAACCGACTTCGAAAAGACGGAGATTTTCAATTCGGTTCATGGAAGTTCAACATTTTGGGACAATTTAAATCTTGATACGTTTTATATGTTACTAAAAAACGCTGAATAAAATTCACGGGATCAACTTTAAACCGGTGTAAAATAGAATTAATATGAAAAGTGTTAATTAAGATTGTAGGAATGATGTACTCGTTTATAGCAATATCATGAAACGTATGTTTGCTTATCCATATCTACTCGTACTTGACTCTTGTCATCTAAAGGGCTGTTTTATCCACCCCCTTCTTTAAAGATACTCGACTTTGTGTTGCTATCATACAACTACTTGTAGTACTCTTCTTTAACATGTATAAGCAACGCGATGGTATTATACCGAAAAACAATAAATGAAATGAGATTTCAGAAACAAATACGTTTAAGCTTTATATTTGTGCTCTTTGTCTGTATATATTTTTTATCCATTATTACACAATAACTTATTATATACCCACTATCACATCCACATTATTTAATTTTTATCACATCCAATTTTTTCATTTTAACTGAGTAAAAGTTTTGAATAAATAATAACAGTGTTAGTAACTAATTGCCGTTGTTGCTGGACTTGAAATATATAAAAAACTTCATTACTTGATCAACTTTCTTACCCTCGTAAAATTACACTTTTTACCTGATCTGGTTAGGAAGGTTAATTCCCTGCAATCTTATTTAATTTCGAAACGATGGATTTTTACCCACTAGTTCAATGAGAAGCGACAACTCGCCAAGCTGAATTAAAGTCTTTGCGTGATCCCAGAATAAATTGGCCGGCTAATGAGAAAGCTGAGCGTGGGTGGAGGGATTACCCCTAAATGAATCAACGTACGTCTAAATGAATCAAAGATTCTGAGACCCCAGATTTGGTACTATCATGCTTACTAGATAACACACGCCTATGTTTTTTGTAATTTGCAGCGAGTGGGGCTTTTAGCTACCCACAAACACGTACTCTGTGAGAATGGGTACCTATTTGAGATTGCTGGGAAAGAATGCCAACATTTGAGACCATTGTTTGGCATCTTTCTTTTGAGCGCAATGTTTTTGTTACAGGCTTTCTTGTGGTATTTTAATTTGGAGTATTTGACGGTGACTTTCAAGACGGTTTTATTATGGTTTTGTGTAAAAAGTTTTAATAATAGTTCACAATTTCTCTAGTACCTAGTTTATTCCACCTCGGGTCAAAGGAGAACCCCGGTTTCCGGCCACGAATTATATGTAATCTGTGCTAGCACATAAGACTGGACAAGAGTAAACTATATACATAAAAATTCGTCTTATTTACTAAATAAACATATTTA
This sequence comes from Thymelicus sylvestris, assembly GCA_911387775.1. Classification (NCBI taxonomy): domain Eukaryota; kingdom Metazoa; phylum Arthropoda; class Insecta; order Lepidoptera; family Hesperiidae; genus Thymelicus; species Thymelicus sylvestris. The sequence goes on from OU426886.1 coordinate 6,859,719, forward strand.
AATCTTAGCCTCATTTGCAATCGCCAAATGAACAAAATAAAGAAAGAAGTTCTCATTGTATTTACCTCATTACAAACGATTTTATAATCGATTGATTAAGGAACATATGTATTAAATTAACTATTTATTAATTATAAAAACAATATTTATTCCTTTCTGATATGTTTTCATCTATACTAATATTATAAAGAGGAAAGGTTTGTATTTTTGTATTTTTATATTTTTGTATGTTTGCAACGAATAAACTCAAAAACTACTGAACCGATTTTAAAAATTCTTTCACCATTAGAATGCTACATTATTCAGAAGTAACATAGGCTATATTTATTACTAGAAAAAATTAGGGATCCTTTCTAAAACATCAGTAACGTGAACCAAGGTGTGAAAAAATTTGCTTAAAAATTTCTTTCATCGCATACGCTGCGAAAACTATTGACGATAGAACAAAAAAATGTTCTACAATATTAGAGAACATATCAATATCTACAAAAAACTTCGCGATACTATATGTCCAACTATTGTCGTTATGCCACTATAACCACTTTTTACATTTTAAAAGTTAATAAAAAAGATGACCAAAATCAGAGAATGAAAACCATACCTTCGTATTAATCCTTATCCAAATAAATCATTTCATATTCAAAACTGCTTCAGTACCTATAGATAACTTTTTGAATTACTCAAATCGGACATTCCATTCGAAAATAAACACCGCCGCCGTGGCCGCGCAATGACCAGTGTGGCCCCACGCAAAGCAGCTTAGCGTAGGCCTTTATATACTAAAGCAATAAAATGTAAATAGAGGAATGTAAAAAAATTTGTTCAAGTAAAAAAATAAACACATTACGAATAAATTACTTGAGTACATAAAACTTAAAAAACAATTTTGATAAAAATGTATATTATGTTATAAAAAAATAAAAATGGGTTGGCAAGTACAAATTTTAAATTTAAAGAAAAAAACACATAAGTATGTCCTATAAAAAAATAATAAGTAAAAACAAACAATAAATAATAACGTTTCACACTCATAGCCCCCACACTAGGATTCCCTGTGTCGTGGGCGCCATAGACAACACACTAGACAAGGACATTCACACCCAAGACCGAGAACAGAAATTCAAACTCATCATTCAAATTTCCGCTTCGCTGGGAATCGAACCCAGGCCCCTTGGCGCGGCGATCCGGCATGGTAGCCATTGCGCCACACGGGTCGTCAAAACATAAAATCTATATAATATAAATTACGTGTCACGTTGTTTGTCCGCGATGGACTCCTAAACTACTTAACCGATTTTAATTAAATTTGCACACCGTGTGCAGTTTGATCCAACTTGAAAGATAGGATAGCTTACATCTCAAAATAAATAAAAAACTTTTGACAGAACGAAGTCTGTCCGGGCAGCTAGTGTTCTATATAAAGCTAAACTATTTAATATATAATAATTACCATTAAATCCTTTAACGACATCGTTACGCTTATTATAAGACATTTTGAGTTTAACTTATCTGTGTAAAAAAAGTAAAAAAATATATGATGACATTTAAGACAATTTAATTTTTGCACAGAGTACTTAATCACTATGTTCTAAATTGCATTCGCTTTTCGTTTCGTGCGTTGGTGAATGTGTTTTTGATACAATTTCTAGATTTGCTTTTCTTACTATCACTGCCTGAATATTGGAAATTTCTTGACGAAATATTGATATATTTTGATGATAATGAATAAAATATCTTTAAAAAATTAAAATGCCTTTATTACACAACCTTTTTGACATTTTTTTGGGTAAAACCCATTAAAGTGGGTAGGTAGTAGGTAGTATTATACCCACCTACTCAGTTTTAACCATTATGGTTTAAGTAGTATTTATTTATTTATGGTCTTCATTATATTCCTGACATTGTCTATATACTCGTAGGTATTTGAGGTAGTAAGTGCCTAGTAAAACGCATATTCAGTAGATAGGTACTCACCAAACGGTGACCAACCGACCTTACGTTACCCTTAATAAACGAGAACTTTATCAAAAACATATTTTTTTCATCAGCACTGTGACACGAGTGTGACATAATCATAACCCATATTTAATTAAGGTGATTCATTAGGATTTCATTCGTTGGCCATTGCTAGCAGACGTGAAAATTGGAGAAATTAAAGGTTTTTACAATGATCTAATTGACCACCAATTTTTATTCTTGTCTATTCTGGGCCGGTGTCTCTATGGAAGATGGGGTTCTCCTTTACTTCTCTCTTGTCATAAAGATTGATCCACTAAGTAGTGTAGTAGTAGTATATATAATACAGGATATCTCATAATTATGAGATTATTTACACTATTTCCCATGTAAAAACATTTAATACTAACCTTACTGATAAAATTGAGTATTTTCTTGTGTCTACATTATTTTCAGTTTTACGAGCGACGGCCTTACCTCCCAATACTGCTTTTTTACAGCCAGCTTTTATCAGACATTCCAATATTACAAATTGACTTGTAACAGATACGTACCGCTATAGACCTTCCGCTATTCGGAGTTCTGTTCGTGGAATAGAAAAACTAAAACCTTATAGGATCACTGTTTATGTGACACATAATTTGTATTTGAGATGTAATTTCAAAATTAATAATATGGTTTTAAAGATAATGAACATATTTCCCAAAACAACAAAATTACTTTGTTTATAAGTATGACACAAGTTTCAATTACCTATTAGTTAACAATAACATAAAATGTTACTTCACATTAAACTTCACATTAAATTAATGTACCTATTGTGGATTATAACTGTACGAGTATTTACCAGTTTTGTTTATCTAAAAGAAACATAATACAACCGATACTTAATTAATTGAGTAATTTGCTTTGCGATTTAATAACGATACAGCGTTTATTTTATCATAACACGAGAAAATTACAAGCTGTATTTTGCGTCGTCATTCATCTTCTGTTACAAACATAAATTCTTACTTATTATTATAACGCGTATAACAAAGGACTTTGAACCAAGTTTCAATTTGCGGTCTTGACATTCTGGCACGCACATGATTAGTTTCCAGTTATAATTAAATGGGTTAATGTATTAAACTCGAAGAAGCAAGAATTGGTGCTAAAATTACGTTAAAGTTCATTCGTTTAATATTTATGAAAGTAAGAGTTTGGAAAATTTATAACACGAGGTAGGTAGGTATACTTAAATAAGGAGAAAGGTGGTGGTTTAGATGTGAAAAGGATTCATAAAGTGAATAATGAAGTAATATCTAGACACGCGGAGCGTGTCAAGTCAATTTCTTAGCTAACAGAATTGACGAGCAGCACCGTGTGTAATATTACACGAACCATTTGGAGCCACTTTTGACCACCTCATAGCTCAAAAACTATTGAACATAAACCTGTCAAATTTGGCTCATTTATTAAAACTTGCGAAATACATACGTCTTCCAAATTTCATAAACACTTCTCAAACGGTTATTTAGATATTAACGTCCAAAAATCGAGAAATTTAACACTGACTGACCTATAGATCAAAACTATATCCAACTTCCAGGTGACCTAGAAAGTTAAAATTTAGCATGCAGATAGTTAGACGGGTGAATACAAAGGAATAAATTTGAAAGTAGTAATTTTTTATCATTTTATGATAATTTTTCAAAAAATTGATTCTATTAGAAACACTTACTTAAAATGCCTGAAATTTAAGAGTAGCAATCAAAATTGATGACATCTGGTCATTATGTGGATTCCAAGGTGAATATATAACGAAACATATCAGTTTTAGTACTTTCTGAAGATTTCAACGGGAGGAAGTTGTTCAGTGTCCCAAGTGCCTGTGAGAAGTGCACAGCACATATACATTTACGTGAAGATTAGTGGTTCGTCAGGAGACGTTATTTCCAGTGTATTACGTCGTTTTATTTTTAATGTGTGAAAAATTATTTTTCTCTAATCTACAAGATTACACCACAAAATTTTGTATTATTTCCGTAATTATACCAGTTTAAAGTAATTCGAAGTACCTATTGTTTCAAAATTTATTGTTGCACGATGTCATCGAACACAAACAACTTATCTGTACTAATAGTTTTGATTGTTTGTTTGCATTGAATAGGCTCCGAAACTACTAAACCGATTTGAAAAATTCCATCACTGTTGGGAAGATACACTATCCCCGCGTGACATAGGCTATATTATATTTTCAATAAATTAGGGATCTTTAATAAAACTCCAATAACCTAACCCAAGGTGTAAAAAAATAAGAAAACCAAAGCAAAGCGAGGGCGGTCACTCGTAACTAATAAGAGTATAGTCTACTTTCGTATTTATTACGATATTATAATTGGGATTTAGTATTAATTATTATTTAAATATTTAGCGGACATCAATAGTGGAAAATCATTACTTATAAATAATGAAATAATAGGTACCGTATTTCGGACCACGGCGCACTAACTACAGATTTAGTTGATGAGCACGATACCTCCTACGTAAGTTGTTGTATCCCCAAAATCGCAATTTTACAGTAGAGCATTTTAAAGATTCAAATTGGAATAAAAACTGCATTTATCATTGTATCTTTGTGAAATTTGGTATATGTATGTAATTAATGGTATTCTTGATTACTAACCAAGTCAAATGTAAAGCTTGAATTAATTGCAGTTAATTTCTATACAAAAAGTAATGATATCCTATCAAAAACATAAATGTAAAGTGAGAGTCAATTTCAAAAAAAAAAAAGAATTGAGATCTAAATGGGTGCCAATTTCTGTGTAAAAAAGCCTAAAATTTTAGTCACAAGAACATGTAATTCAAGCTTTACATTTGACTTGGCTAGTTTTCATTAGTTAGCAACCAACAAACCAAATTAGAGAAGAGTGTCATAAGTCATCAACGTAACAGATTTGACGAAGCTAATTACATAGATATAATATAGCCTAGGTAGGTACGTGAAAACTAACCAAGTCAAATGTGGAGCTTGAATTACATGTTCTTGTGACTAAAATTTTAGGCTTTTCTACACAGAAATTGGCACCCATTTAGATCTCAATTCTTTTTTTTTGAAATTGACTCTCACTTTACATTTATGTTTTTGATGGGATCAAATCTTAGACATACCTTTTCTTTCACGTCGAATGATTTCACATTTATTCTCAACTATTAAAATATTAATTCGGGTATGTATCACGATCAATGTTGTATTAATGTATATTTATTAAAATTAAATATTATTGATTGTTTATAAATTATTTATATATTTATTAATTATGTTAAGAAAATATTAAGTTTTTAAAACATAACAAGTAACTAGTTAAGTACATGTAAATGAAGAAAAAACCTTTTTTGAGAAAAAAGCACGCAACTAGGTAGGAGTAGGTAGTAGAGTTGATTATTTGGTAAAGTTTTAGCGTAAGGTTATGTTAGGTTAGAAAGTTTTTATGAGGACAAAGTGAGATTACACGAGGAAAAACTTTTTATATTGTGTTACTCATAGGTACATATTATTAAAATGAATTATGAAATAGTGTCAATGTAAAGTAACCTTTTGACACTGAATTTCTGTTGTACTTTGACCGCTGAGCGAGTTTCTAGTTTTAATTATAACCACAAGTTTTAATTAATAATGTCTCTTAAATGTCATTATCCTAAAAGTCGAACAAAAGACATTGTGTCTGGTCGAATATTTTGTGTGTGCATTGCGCTTAATATAAAGCTGTTGCCAAGTTGAGCGCTTAGGATTCTGTGGTTAATGTTTGAAACTTCCATTACTTGAATAACGCACCAAATTGAGATTATCCGAATAACTTTAACCAAAAATATTTAATATAAGTTCATCCGACGCGGTTCACCCTTTGTATAAGTTCATCCGACGCGGTTCACCCTTTGTAAGTTTAACCTTTGGTATCTTTAACCAAATGAGCCAAACATAATTCGACACCGGAAATTTCAATTGTCGTAAAGGACATTTTGCCGAAAATGAGTTATATATATATTCGTAATCAGCGTCGCGAGCTCTATCGATTGGTATATTTGAAATTGTCCTATCTTTTAAAAAAAACCCTTTACGACCGGGGTTTTCAATAGGTCTAGCTCGAATTTTTTTACTATTTTTGATGTATCGTAAAAATAATTTACAATAGGAAGCGTAAAGATGATGTTTTAATTATTTAAGAGGTCTAGAGGTATTTAGGACGTAAAGGTCGTTTTTTTATTGTCCTTTACGACCCAAATTATAAGAAAAAGTAATATTTGTCTCGTTCATAATGCCGACCTGTGACGACAACCTAAGGATATAGAACCTCCTAAGGATATAGAAGATAATAAGGGTTCTTCGCTTATCAATATTTTTGATACATCTGTTTTTGTTCCAACAACTGACACCAGTGATCATGATATAATTCTGAACACTCTAAACCTAGTAAGAAATTTCGTTATGAGATTTTAAAGTCCTACGTTGATTATCTTTCTGATAATGAAGACTTTTCAGTAGGTAGTTCCGATCTTTGGACCATGAACTCATTCATTCCGAGAGTTCAACTAATAGTGAGAATAAAAAGAAAAAGTGTACTAAAATAAAAATAAAAAACTAAAAGACAAGCACGAAAAGAGAGACAATACCATGGAAAAGTTAATGAAATACAAAACCAAAAAGGAAAACAAAAATAACAAAAAAGTCTGGTAATTCGTATGAAACAAGATCAGGAAGTATAATAGAAGAAAAGTCAATGAAAAAAGAAGAAGTCAAGAAGAAAATAGAACAAGTCATGCAGAGAAGTATAGTGATGAAGATAAAAGCATACGCAAAAGCTTTTATCGAAAACCTGCGTGCGAAAAACCGTTCCTTCGCATTATTGTCGTAAAAAGAATTCATGTTATATTTACCTCAAGAATTTAAAAATGGTACAAATTTATTTAGGATTTATCTCAAACACAGCCAAAATAATTCTTAATTACACCTAAGTGATTTTTTTGTATAAAAACATTTAATGACGATTATAATTATTCGATTTCATACACCCAAAAAAGACAAATGTTTAATTTAATCTGTACAAAAGCTGAAAATACAGAATTATTATCAGAAAAAGAAATTAAGGACATGGCTGTTCATCTCGAGGAAAAAAAGGCTAGCTACCAAAGATTTAAAAAGTTAAATGTTCGGAAATTATTAAGATTTAAAAAGTTAAATATTCGGAAATTCGGAAATTGCGGAAGTTAAATATTCAATGAAAAAAAAAACGAGGATGCTCAAATAGTAACATTATATGATGAATATAAAGGCAGAGAATGAAAAGGAAAAGGAAAAAAAAACAAAGAGACAAAAGCAAAATCTAAACGATGCCGACAAAGTAGAAGATACTTCTAGTATTGGTTTACCAAAACTTTATGACAAACCTATCCCTATAACAGTCGCCAAGTATGAAGATTTAAAGCGTTTATGTACTAACGGAACTATTCCAAAGCGTTTTCACAAAGACCATTTAGACCTATAGTCTTTAGGAACTATTAGAGACATTCTTCCTGAAACTGATGAGGAAGACGATATCAGTACAATTATTGATCCTTAAGATTTTACTTTCAAAATGTTTATCCAATGTTCCCGGGACACGAATCCGTAACCCCGCTGGGATACAAAAATGTTTTTTTTTTATGTTAGGTATTTTAATTTTATCATATTAAAAGACTAAAGTTCCTTGCCATTTAATTAATACTTTGGAATATCAATTGTTTGAGTTGAGTTTTGGTGGGCAAAATTTAACCTATAATTACTGTTTAAGACTGATTTTTTATAAATTTTGTTTGGGTTCCATTGATAATTATTAAAGAAACTAGTTAGTAGTTTAGTTTATTAGCTGATTATTCTAAAAATTGCGTTGTTTTTCCAGCATCGCAACAATTACTTGCGATTTAAATAAAAATAATAAAAAACCTTTTATTTCACACAGTTTTATTACCTTTTTTAGGTGCTACTTAACTAGACCTTTAGTTTTTTTGTTACTTTTACCCCCGTAGTCTCTGATTTAATTGACTTGTACTACCTAATTGATGATCAAGATTAGTCCTTTGCTACACATCTGACTTTGTCATAACCAATTTTTTGTGGGTGTAAAGTACTACAGTTTTGTTTTTGTGGGCTGTAAAGGACTCGTACTTTCGTCATTAATTAAGTTCGGTTTATTTTGATAATTTATATGGATGGAACACGAAAAATTAGTAGGGGTTTCTTTTGACATCATGAATTAAATACTTTGTTTGAAAAAGTTATATAACAAAAACAATATTTTTTTTTGTTTTTTGGCTCTCCTGAAAAGTCGTGTTTTGTCCTTTACGACAATTGAAATTTCCGGTATCGAATTGATCCGAAGACGTGAAACATTGGAAGCTGTAGAAAGTTTATTAAATTATACGATCAACAAATTGGATTTTGCAAAGAATTCAATTTTTTAATCTTGGCATACTTGACGTCAAAAACAAGACAATAATTGCATATCTACATAATAAGCTTTTTAATACAAGGGGACATGTCATTACAAGTAATACAGTAAGTATTCCAGTTTTGAATAGTGAGGCACTCCGTCAGGCTTATTAGGCTTATACTGTAATAAAGTAACTACGTAAATAGTTCTACATGATTCAAACAACTGAAAGCAGCATAAAACGATCGTTAGGTAGGTATACTAATGACCTTAAGAAGATAGTGGGTCCCCCTGAATTCAGTACTCAAGTACGGTATCGCTTTTGGCTGAGATGTTTTATCCTATGAGCGGGTACCAGGGCTTCCAGGGCACGGGCTACGAAGAAAGCTTGTGATAAAATTAAGGAAATCAAAAGTTAAAAGTTCACCACGAAAATTACCCCACAGCGGATTTGTCGAAATATATTATTCTGGAGGACTTCGACATGGCTTAACGATGACTGGGAATGGCAGTATAATGTCTCCAACGGAATTTTGAAGCTTATAAAAACTAACTATCAAAGATCACCTTGTCTAATTATTTATTAAGAGACCTGACATCGATCTCTTAGATAAACGTTACTTAGAGAGAAGAGAAGAAGTTCAGAGTATCATCTATCGTACAATATAAACTGGAATCCAAAATATAAATCCACAAACATTTGCATACACTACACATGCGGATGAGATATTATTGTAAGGAGCGCACGGAAGTGCAGCGGCCAAGTGCAGCGACAACGACGCGCACGTCTCACTGCGGCAGTTTATTCCACATTATGTCTCCGCTCCGGTTGATATTCCGTAGAGCACCGAACTGTCCCTGTGGAATACAAATTCCACACATTCTCAACAACAACGCTTGCCAACCGCCTCAGAAGTTACCGATACAGATTCCGTTTGGCAAACAATAAAACGGAAATCATATAGATCTGCCAGCGTTGGAGCGACAATAATCATCCACTGAAATATTTTTCGGAACAAGTTATCGTAAATGTTAATAAGCATTGCAGTGAAATCATTTATACATACCTGTATCTCTTATTTCTCTTCGACATTATCCTCCATTAGCTACCATGTAATATTGCCATTATAATATTAAATAAAAAAAAAACTTGGAGCTATAACCCACACCACTACAAAGCGTACTTCAAACAACTTATAACTTGCTAACAATTAAGTAACTTTTTCGAACCTTATATAAACGTATCTAAAATTCGATGAGGTCGCAGTCGCCGCAGCGAAATTGTGCCGTATAAATATTTTAATCACGACCTACTTAACATCGCTGTCGAATAAAACCTCTAGTTCGGTATAATTTAGGTGAAAATTTAATTTACAGGCAAAGTTAGCGACGCAAAGAATAAATACTTTATCGAAATTCATACTGTGTTCTATGCCCTAGGGCTAAGGGACACATTCATCTTACCTGAATACCCCTCCGACAGGGAACAATGGCTGTGAACGTACATTCAACGTATTATTCAAATGTCACCGCACAGTCTCAAAATCAAACGATGATGTGAGCGGTGTATGTACAATTGTACAAGGGTTAATTAAATGCCGCACTATGTAACAGTTGGGTCATTTATTTAAGGCACACTAACCAGGTTATGTACCTGAATACAAATCGTACTAGCTATTAATTAACGTAGCTATTAATTAATAATACTATAGCTACTAATTTATTAATTTATGTACTTTATGCTATAGGTACACATCATTTTATTGTGAGAGACTCAGCCGTAGAAAGTAACTTTAAGATTTTAGAAATACAGAAACAGAAAAAAATTGGGTACGTAAAAACTTTACAAAAGAAAATAATTTGTATTTTATGAAACTGTCCTTGGATTTTCAACATGGATTTTTAAACTTATAAATTTTATTTCTGGTTCCTTTGACTTCCCCACGCGTTATATTCTAGTTCCATCTCTGTTATAACATTTATGTATGAAAATTAATTACTCAAAACAAAAATTACTCTTATTTTAAATATTCAATGGCCAAAAGGCGTTATGTTGAGACGTATCTATAGGCAAGTGGTTGTTTCAAGTACATACTTAAATCCAGTTAACATCAAATTGCATCAATACAGCCTAACTACACAGCTTGGTATACACTCCATTAGGTACATACAACATGCCATTGTTAAACTATATTATATCAAAGAATTGAATTTGTAGCTATGAAATATCGTTATATTTATTGGCTTCAGTGAAATGTTAACTTATTAATATGATATGCAAATCGTTTAGAAATTCAAAGGGTAAGAAGAAATTATCCGAATACAAAGACCACTGAAGTGGAATGCCGTCTTACCACAGTATTTTTAATTCACTTCAAATGAAATGGCTACAAGACACCCATTTAAATTGCACGAAATGAACCCCTTTCCTCTTCTGTTGTTCTAAGTATATTAGATCTTACACTTTTCGTTGTCCAAACGCCGGTAAGGTTATAAGACAATAAGCTTGTAAAGTAAACTCATATCAAATCATATCAAAACTTCGAAAAGGGAAATCAGTCCAGTGTTGCCAGAACCAAAAAGTGAATAACGGTAGATTCTTCCGTGAAATACAGTAGATTTTTATAAAATACGGTAAATTCTATGAGATTTGAGGTTTTTCCTACTGATATCAGATGTGTGGGGGTCAAAATACGGTAAAATGTACTAAAGTAGATCGAAGCTGAATACGGTAGATCTACCGTAATTATGTGGTACCTGGCAACACTGGATCAGTCACAATTTATGCATACGAGGTGAAAATCTCGTGAAAAATTTCACTAGGACCTAAAGAAAGCAAAAGCCTCGGCTGATTTAACATTACGCAATAGGTACAGTCTTATCAATAATTCTAAGGCAGTAATTAATTATTAACGTTTTCTTGCTCTGTTTCTTCTCAGGTATACCTAAGGAAACTTTTAATTAACATTAAATAATGCAAAAAATTGTAAATTATGCCTTAATTGTAATTATTCGTCATCATCAAAATTACCGGCATAATTATCATTTCTACAGCTCTTAACTATGTCACAGGTGAACATGAGCTATCTACTATACCTATTGTTACCAGATTGTCAATGGGAACTATAAGAAGAAATTTCAAATATACGGGTTTTTACTTTTTTCATATTTGTTCCACAACACTTACATTGTACAATTTGTACATAACTTTACAGGCCGTTCAATATTTGAATTCAACCTTTAAAATTAGGCTGTGTTTTACAAGGTATCATATTAGTAGAATCTTTTGATATTCTCATTAGTCTAGCTTAACGAGCGATGTGTTTATCCAAGAAAGTCTGCACGAGTAATGACGACACACACACTACATAATATTAGGCCATTTGTCTTATACGAGTACAAAAGGGATCGTTCGACGCACCCGTATCATGATCACTTTGTATACAGACGAGAGAAACACGATCTTTTCGTAAAATGCTTTCTACAAGCGCTAGATATCGACCTTTTATGTATTGTAATATTGTAAGTCTAGTACCTAGTATGCTAAAGTGATGATAATAAATAAAAATAAGAAACAATGACAACTTAATAATACAGTAGGTATACGAGTACCTACCTAATAATTGTATTACACAAAAACAACTTTTTCTAAACCGTAAGTAGTGTGATGGTGTTCATCCTAAGTGATCGATAAGTAAAGTAAAGGATTCAGTAAATTTTTAGGATCAGAGCAACGGAAGGAAGGACTGATTCAATTCCTCTAAATGTTGCTCGAAAAATGAATAGATACTGGACATATTTATATAATGTCTGAGCTATATAAAAGTGAGAGAGTATAAGAACTGTGTAAGCTCATCATAAGTTGGCATGACTTTAATTATACTTAGTAACCTACTAACTAGTTTTGGTAACTCGTTTATACATTGGAGACTTAATTAAACTTGTTCCAAGGAGGACTGTAAAGATAATGTTGACGCTTCAGTTGATTCTGTACTAGAAATGAAATTTGATGAGAATAGTTGTCGTAGTTATTAGTTTGTTTCACAGATATATCTTAATATATATAAATTACGTGTCACGTTGTTTGTCCGCGATGTACTCCTAAACTACTTAACCGATTTTTATCAAGTTTGCACACCGTGTGCAGTTTGATCCAACTTGAAAGATAGGATAGCTTACATCTCAAAACAAAAAAAAAAACTTTTGATAGAACGAAGTCTGTCCGGGCAGCTAGTACGAATATATGTATGTGAATTGTGAGGTAGAAATTAAATAAACAAATAAAATAAAAATCTATTTATGTCTCCTGGCCATACTATTTATGTTATATTTTTTGCTTTCTTAAAATAGTTAATTGCTAATAAAATCGAGCAGATGTCACCTGATGGTAAGTGGTTACCAATGTCCAATACCCATGAATATCTGTAACGGCAATAAACAAAGGAAGTGGCAGACATACATAGGTATATTATTTTTGGCTCCCCAGCACTGCATCCGACACACGCAAAAACAATCGATTTAACGAGGACATAGATTAATCTAAGAACGAGGAGAATGTAGGACCTAGCTAAGGTATGTAAAGTGTACCTAGCCAAGGTATGAAAAAGCCATGCGTGATTACCATTGGGATGAAACCGGTGGTACAGAGTCCAGCGGTCACCAGAGAAACCTGGCGCCATAGCCTCATAGACTTTACCTATATCCAATATGTAATTCAGATTGAAGAAAATAACTATAAAAACCTGTTTCGTTTGCGAAACGTTCGATAGTACTGAAAAGTCGTTTAGGAATCATATCTGATTCTACAGGATTTAATATCTCGGAAGTAGAATCTTTTACCGATATACAAGTGGCACTCATGCCTCCTAACCGCTTTATTGTCAACATGCCAGACCGAGTGAGATCTCGAAGCTTAGCAAAAGTCACTGAATTATTGTTTAAAAGGATTTATAACTTTGTTTCCGACTCCGCTTCTTTTCGTATGAAGTACGTGCTTGTTCTTCGGTAATGGATTGTTGAACAAACACATTAGGAATTTAATTTTATTATTTTCATTTTATAAAATTATATTTGTGTAGAAAAGTGTTGACGAGTATTACTGCCGCACTCACAGTCACCTAACGGTTACTAAAATCGTTCCTCAGTACAGAATTTGTATTATGATTCTGTGCTATGGAGCGATTTAAGTAACCGTTAAGTGACTCTGAGTGCGGCAGTAAGACTCGTCTACAAATGGTCTATACATAAACTATAGGCGTAGTCTTAGTGCGGCTGTAAGTATAGGTATAAAGTTTAAATTCAATGCCTTGCAAGTACGACGTACCGAAGAACCTGTTGCACTACATCCAAAACCTATTACACGAATTCCTGATCACAAAGAAAAGACAGCAATTATATACCTACGCCAGATGGATCTATAATTATTTGTTTTGTTTTACTTCCCATTATTACATAATATAATCAATTTAATGTCAGACATTAGAGAGCCCCTGAAAATCGAATTGAATCGCTAAGTTTTTTCTTTGAAGTTACTCTTGTGATGGCGCGTTTGTGAAAACAGGTGAAGTGTATTTTGAAGTTACTAATTTATTATTAATACAAATTTTTGAAGTTTTAAACAATTTAATAAAAAAAATTTGAAAATGTTTTTTCAAAAATAACCTTACACATTCTGAAACGTTAACCGAGAGATACTTTCGCCATATCCACAACTACAAAAAAGCTCTATATACCTACTAGTAGGTACATAAATACATGTTCTATTAGTAATTGATATTTTATTTTCGTTTAGTGTTCGTTGGCTGACTTAATATTTTGTTTCAATGAAAAACATCTTAATTACGCCAAAGAAGTAGGTATTCTTACGTGGGTACATTATTACACATGAGGTGTTTTTATATAAATATCGAATAGACTTATAGACGAGCAAACGAGTCGTCTGATAGTAAATGGTGCTTTTCGGCGACCATCAGTAACGCCAAAAGCATCACCAATTCAATGCTGCCTAAAAACACGCGAAAGACCCACATTATTCTTATTTAAATGTGTGCAATTTAAAGGGTTAATGGTGTTCTCATTCTTACCCATTGCGGTGTGTCAGTATTGCCTGCCCTGTGTAGATAAAACTCCAAGTAAAACGTATTTATGACAATTTACATAATGGATATCACCGAATATTGCGACCCTCGTCTGAACTTATTCGGGGAAATTAATATTAAGAACAGAATTTTAATCGGGTACTAAGTAAAATGTTTCAATAATAAGTAGGTATTATCTAACACGGAGGTATTTGCTAAAAGGAAGTTTATACATTTTCAGGATTCTGAAGTAAAATCGGAAACCTTACAGTTTCGTCATGTCCGTCCGTCCGTCCGTTTGTCCGTCTGTCCGTCTGTCCATCCGTCTGTTCTTCCGTCTGTCCGTCTGTCCGAAGCAAAGCGGCGATCCTTAGTACTAGAAAGCTGTAATTTGGCATGGATATACATGTATATGTTACCGGATATCTGTATAATGCAGGTATTCAGCACAATCCCTAGGTAATGTGTAATTACCTGGGTCGTTTTGGCAATGTGTTAAATGATATTAATATTATTCACCATTACATACTTTACCTAGGTAATGTATACGTTTCCCATCTACTGTACAGAATACCTGCAGGTCCACCGGCAATGCATAAAATTAATAGATTTGGGTATGTGTAGTCAACTTGGATGTAGGTTGGAATTAAAAATTTACTTATATGAAATGAAAATGAAATGAAAATGAAATGAAATGAAATTTTTATACATTTTAAATTAATGCTTGACCGAAATCCCACTTGATGGTAAGGGGAGATGCAGTCTAATGGCTCCTACACACTATGCCGCCATCATCCCGCGCGGTATGAAGCCATGGCGAAATATTTTGCGGATATCTTGCCGGCAGCATGTGCCGCAGAAATCGGCTCAGTGCCGGATAGCAACATCAGTCTTGTATAACGCATGGTGATGATGATACATGAGCATGTTGTGTTTGTTTAACTCACTAAGGGGTTTTTTGAGTTCTAACTTGGTGTGTAAGTACACCAAGTTAGAACTCAAAAATATTTTTTTAAATTATTACTTGTAACTATGACTGTTTGTCTAGCAGTAGAATGTTGGTCTCCCGAACGAAGGGGCCCGAGTTCAAACCCTGGCACGCACCTCTAATTTTCAAATATTATGTGCGTATTACAAGTTAATTATCACTTGATTCGATGAAGGAAAACATCGTGAGGAAACCTGCACACCGGAGAGTTCTCTATAAAGTTCTCGAAGGTGTGTGAAGTCTACCAATCCGCACTGGGCCAGCGTGGTAGACTATGGCCTAATACCCCTCACATTGTGAGAGGAGACCCCGAGCCCAGAATAGGGACAATTATGGGTTGTTGCTATGCTATGCTATGCTATGTCTGTTTGTCTGTCCTGGCATCGATGTAGGTAATTGGGTAGGTATATTAATTACATCATGTCATATTATATTAGAAAACTTTATATCCAGAGAAATATAAAGGCCCTTGGAAAAATTTCAATTAGCAGCAATGCTTCTTTTTAGTTATTAAATTACATTTAATATTCCTTTTTCGTGCCAGGAATGAACTGATATTAGGCTTGTGGCTTTTTTATGCTTTTTTAAGCCGACGGCATAGTGTGTAAGAGCCATAAGATTCACTCTTTTCTTGAAGATTAGATAAGTACTTAAATGACAAAGACGCATGGAAATGACCAACTCTACAACCAGTTCGGTTTAAGTTAGTGATATTTTTTTGTAATTCAAATTCAAATTCAAAATCATTTATTCATGTAGGTATCATTGATACACGCACGTCATTTTTTTAATTTTTTTAATTTACCAGCTTTTCGGAAAGGTGCTTTGTCATGGAGGATAATAAAATATATACCAATGTATTTTTATTTTTAAAAGATTTGCTAAGGAGTTTCTCGACGGCTTTTCTTCTCCTCCATGACAAAGCACCTTTCCGAAAACCTGGTAAATTAAAAAAACGTGCCAGTGATATGAAAAAAATATTTTGAATTTTGACTCTCTTCACGTCATTGGTGGGTGGGTGTAGTGTTTGCGCAACTTTGCAAGAATTCCACGTATCGTTGCAACAGTTAAGCGTTTGGTTCAATGCACCGCCAAAAGTTGGGGTTTTTATCTTAACTCGTAACAACTGAAGGCGATCGGTATATTCTTAATGTACGTTATGAAAAGTAGGGCTCGGGTGAGCGGGCTCCTAGTACGTGAGGTAAATATACCTACACGTATCTTAGTCTTAGAATTGTACAAGATTGGCCGTGCCCCACTCGGATACAGCCCAAATTGTGAGATTTATACGTTCCACCACCACTCTGCTATCGTCTGCGTACCCATAGATAACAGGCATGAGCGAGTCATTTCTATGTATCAAGAAGAAATCCTAAACCTAGCCAATAAGGCCAGAGGAGATGTCGGAGCTGGAAGCTTGCTTAAATGTAAGAATGCCAAAGTTTGGGTTTGGCAGCCAAAACCCTTTGTGGCAAATAAACTTTTACTGCCTGCCCTCACGTCTCGCCGTGTTTTGCCATTCTGTACAAGGCCAGAACGCAGGGATATGAAACTAACCACGTATAGATTGGAACTAACTTTTTTACTAAGTTCTTCCAATCCATACACGAGCAGTACGCAAATAATCGCGTACCTATACTTCGTAGAAGACGTAGAAGTATATCTTGTTCCATAATGTACAGCGCCATTACGCATACGGACTAATCGTGTGTGTATCGGAATCTCCGTGACAGGGGAAGTGGGGGGCGGATACTTTTTCAAAATTAGTGACAGAACCGACTTAGTCAACCCCGACCCCACGTGGTACTAGTCTGCCCTACCCCTAGAGTGAATATGAACCCCGGAGGCGCAGAGGGAGAGCAGCCCCCGCCCGCAGGCGACCAAAAAGCCGAAGCTGCGTAGGCGAGCATGGAGTGCCTGCAGTTTGTTACGCAAGGGCGGAGGGGCTGCACTTCCCGCAGCGCCGGAGACGTTTGGAAGCCTGTTTGTGTATCAAAAACCCCTAAATTCTCCCTAAAAGTGCATATAATGCAACTTTGTAAATAAAATGATTTTTAATTTTACTTTACTTAATACATCATTTGGTAAACAATATACAACTAAATGAATGAGTTGGACTTTTGAAAAGTGTCGTTATAAAAGGCAGATAAAACGTACAGTTGGCAACTGTTAGGTTGGGAAATAAAACAAAATTATGTGATAAGTTGGCAAATGATTATTCGGCGAAATAAAATTCTGCGAAACGTTAGTTGGCAAGTGATAATCTGCCAAACAATATTCGGCGAAAAGGCAGAGATCCCGAAGTGTTTGGAATTAGTTTAGAACGAAGAAGGACACCATCTACGATACAAAATATACACGATCAATACCCAAAATTCGTGTATGTATTGTAACAATAAGTTTAAAAACAGCCTTACAATATATACGCGAGCAGTTTCCTATCGCTGCGTTCTAGCGTTGTATAGAAGGAAAAGACGCCGTCTCGCCACTATCCCACTTGCTTGTTTTTGTCTTTTACACACATTACCAACTACGCAATGGAGTATAGTATAGAATGCCTGGGTGAAGTATGAAATAAATAATATTCAAAGGGTTACCTGAACGTTTTAGATATTCTATACATTGCCTAGGTATTGTATAGACTGCTGAATTTTACAGATATCCGGTAACATATACATACATATTTATTAAAATTCCAGAAACGTAGAATAAAATATTGAAACACATTTTTTCAGGGTACCGGCGATTATACTTTAAATATGGATAATAAATATAATTCGGTTGAATTAATCGTATTTGTTAACAGTTAATCGATTATAATTCGATAGTTCAAAACCTTATTCAATCGTGAATATTGTCTATAGCAAATTGACATTAGAAGTCGACCATATTTGTTTACTACTTTAGACTCAACCAAAAAAATGGACTATACAGATAAAAGCATGAAATAATGCACAGGAATACCTTACAGAGTAGGTATAGTAAAAAATTCATCCCCTGAAGGAATAAAACGGCGAGTAAATATTTTTTTTGTATATAAAAATCTAAGAAGACGAAGTCCAGGGCACTAGGTTAAAAACAAATTAACAGATGAAGAATATGCTTCACCCACAGATAAATAAAAAAGGTGAATAACTCACCGCCTTGAATTTGAGTGAAGCCACATACCAACCAATTTTATGTATTTACGCAATCACACGTACGTAGGCATTGAAGTATAATGTCATAGAATAGACATATCGAACAAAATGTGTGTCCCCGCCGGGAGGTTCTATTTTCAAAATTGAGCCCCTGTTCTCCTTTCAAAATCGAACGAATCCATTGGCAATTGAAGCCGCGCGGCGCCAATTCATTGGAACATACATTTTGTTCGCGGTGTCCATTCTATACGCTAGTAATAATACTTCAATGTACGTAGGTGTGTACGTTAAAACAAATACTGTCAAATCTCAAAAAGTTAGTACTAGGTCATATCCAAGATGGTATTCGTCAAAACTTGTAAAACTTATTCAGGAGAAATATCGGTTACATAAAAATTATAAAATAAGTAAGGCAAGGTGGGATTACGAAGCGTTCTCTAGGTGCAGGGCCAAAGTGAAGGTGGAGACCGAACTTGATCATGACCGGTACCGGGACCTCGTGCAGGGCCACCTCGCTTCGGATCCGAGAAGTTTTTGGAATTTTGTAAGATCAAAAAAAGGTAATACGTCAAGTACTAAATTGGTAGAAGACGGGCGAACCCTGTCGGATCGGGAATGTGCAGAAAGGTTTGCAGGTTTTTTCCATTCCGTCTACAACCCAGAGCCGGCGCTGCTGGATGTGGCGGCGTGCAGCGCGGCCGCAGGCGGCGCCGCGCGCGTGCACCTAACGCGTCTCGAGCCGGAGGAGGTTCGCCGCGCGCTCTCGACGCTTCCGCCGAAGCGCTCAGTGGGACCTGACGGGATCCCACCATACATTTTTAAGGATTGTCGTATCGCATTGGAGAGGCCCCTCCTGCACGTTTTTAACGTCTGTCTCGCGACCGCAACTTTTCCTGAAAGATGGAAGCTCACCCGAGTAGTACCAGTACCGAAGGGACAGGGAGGGCCCAAGCCGGAGAACTACCGGCCGGTGGCACTTCTGAGCACCGCGGCGAAGGTGTTTGAGTCTGCCATACATCACGCGATATATGCGAAGGTGAGGGCCCAGTTGACGGACGCGCAGCATGGTTTTCGCCCGGGACGGGGGACGACGGGAAACCTCCTTCATTTGATGACTCGGGTGGTGCCAGCGGTAGATGCGGGGAACCAGGTGGACGTCGCTTACTTCGATTTTCGGAAGGCTTTCGACACGGTCGATAACGACGTCCTGCTCGCGAAGCTGGCTGGCGTGGGCTGCACACCGCACACGCTTACTTTCTTCGCCAGCTATCTGCGAGACAGGAGACAGTATGTCGACTGTGGAGGGCACCGTTCGCACCAATACTGGACCAGATCAGGCGTCAGCCAAGGTAGTAATTTGGGGCCTCTTCAGTTTGTCATTATGATTAATGACTTACCGGAGGTGGTCCAGGAATCTACTTGCCTTCTATTTGCTGACGACCTGAAATTGGTCCGCGAGGTGAGCGACGTCCTAGACCATTCGAGGCTACAGGATGATATAGACAGGGTGGTTGAATGGAGTCACAGTAACAAGTTGTACTTCAACGTGGCAAAGTGTTCCATTCTGTCTTTCAGCCGCGCGCGCACCCCGCGTCACCACTTGTACCATGTTGATGGAGAACCATTGCGTCGCGTGACGGAGGTTAAGGATCTGGGCGTCCGGTTTACCTCTGATCTTCGCTTCCGAGAACATATAACCGAGGTATGCAAAAAGGCATACCGGAATCTTGGCTTTATTCTAAGGCAGTCAAGTGGATTTACCAACTTCAATGCCCTACGTGCCTTATATGAAGCCTTGGTTAGGAGTACTTTAGAGTGTAACTCGGTTATATGGGCTCCGAGTGAGATCAAGTACAAAACAATGTTGGAACGGATCCAGAACAAATTTACGCGGTTTTTGTATCTGAAGATGTATGGCGTGTATCCAGGTTACCCCTTGCTGTATCCTACCTTATTCGTCCTGGGTATGGTGGGATACAGTAAACTAGAATCAAGGAGAGAAGTCGCTCTAGCGAAGTACCTTTTTAAGGTTTTACGCGGCGAGTTGACTAATCCAGCAATCCTGGAGCAGCTGAAGCTTTGCGCGCCAATTAACAGTGTGGAGCGGCGACGGCGCCCGCGCTTATTTGCATCGCCTTGCGCACGCACCAACTTACTACGCGACGCACCACTCACGCGAGCCATTCAGACGCATAACGCAGTAGCAGACCGAATGGACTTATTTACTGGTACGCTGAACGAGTTCACCAAGATTGTGTATAATGTTGTTTCGAATTAATTTTCATTTAATTATCTATTTGGAATTATTGTTATTATCATTCATTTATTTATTTTACATAGGATGACATAATCATTATAATTATTTGACATTGGGATTTTTGACATAGATTTAAGATGATAATTACGATTGCATGACTATTAGTTTATAATTTGACATTATTTAGGTATAATATTTTTATTGTGAAATTGGACTTAAATTGTATAATTTGATATTATTTATAATTAATTTCTTTGTAAAACCCTCACTACACTAACGCATTAGGGTCACCTGTAATGTTAGATGTTAGTATGAATGAAAAATAAATAAATAAATAAATAAATAAACTACGCCGGTTGAACGTAACAGCTGACGCGTTTTTGGGTAAGAAAGAAGGAATCCGATACTAAGTAAGATGTATTAAAATCGATAATGATTTTTATATTCAGTCGTTTCACAAAGCATTGCCACGTGGCTGCCCGGTCAGCATTTCATTCTCCCTTTGATATTGGCTTCCGGACGCCGCGCCGCGCCGTCGGATTTACTGAGCAATAGTGTCCAGTGCAAAACCAACGTCCACGTGCCCTTTTTGGTGCAATCGTATTGCATTGTTCGAGGTCCGGCGGACGTCATCGGTTTGCGGAATTTGCCAATTTCCAATGGCTATGAATATCAGCGAGTCGTCGAATTTTGAGCGCAATTTTTGCACGGTTTCGAAATTTACTTTTGAGAGATAAATGTTTAGTAATTAATTTTCAAACATTTTAAGAAATATAAAAAATAAAATAAAACAAAATTATTGATTTAATTATTTATTTTATTTTAAACTCCAAGTAACACTGGAATTTATACTATGGTTTAAATTAAGCTAATTGGAGTAGGTAATATAATTTTGTAGGTAATATTACTCAAACACTACTTGTCAGATGTCGTTCTTTATGTGGGACCACACGTAACAAACAAAAAAATACAGACGAATTGAGAGCCTCCTCCTTTTTTTGAAGTCGGATAAAAATCACTTGTGAAATTAGGTTATTTTTATATTTAGGTATGTTTTTGTAACTTAATTAATTAAGGACATTAGAAATATTGTAAAGAATGAATAATTTCGAATTGTTAAACCAAACTACTTCACGCCGCGTAACTGAATTAAGTGAACAAGTGAAGCACTCGTAGCCCGGCGCGGGCGGCCTGTGTCGATCCAAAGTGACCGGCGAAGTTAAGCAACAGCGGGCGCGGTCGGTATTCAGATGGGTGATCGCTAGTGGCAAAAATTTCTTGAGCATTTCCGTGCATCGAAGGACACGTAAAGCTGTCGGTTCCGGTTGTTATCATAAGATTAAGTCTTTAAGCCATGTCGAAAGCCCTTGGGCGGCCTTCACCAATCCGCACTGGACCTGCGTGGTGAAGACTATAGGTATTCTATCCCTCCTCAAGAAAAGAGACCCGTGCTCAGTAGTGGACCGTCAACGGGTTAAAGCCATCACTTAAAAACTCAACCGTTTCCTTTTTCATGGAAATTAAATAAAACTTCATTACTTATGAATTTTAAAGTATATTATGTAGGTGGCGCAAATGAAGCTCTTTTGTGAGCGGAAGGAAGCGGGCCCGCGAATGTTTGTTTGCGGCAAACAATGAGTCTGCGATTTGCGGCAGGGACGCTTTGTTGATGCGAATCAAAACAGTAATGGAATAAACTTCCACGTTCGCAATGTGATTTTAATTTACTTCATACTTTATTTTCGTTTCTCTGTACGTTTCTCTTTAAATACAGCTTAATTACCGTTTATGTTACCGATGACAAAGGAAATGTAATGAATTTGCTTTAATACCTTCAATGGCTAATGTAATATTTTACTTTTAGTTGTCCATTTATAAATGCTTATAAAATTTTAGAAGAAAAGAACTGATCTTAAAAAGGATTAATACCTATATTAATATGTACCATATTCTTTCCTGACAAAGAAGGGGTTTCTTGAATTCATGGAAATAAAAATATTTAAAATAATAAAATAAATATAACTATTTACTTAGAAGGGCATTTATTGCTCATGAACTGTGTTAGACTCAAGTTTGCATCGTGTTACTACACAAAAAGTTGGCTATGATTGATGGATAAACGTCTCTATCCCATTTAGGTGTTTTCAGTAACTGTATTTAAAACTGTACTGTATGATAAGGATGTTGTTCCTAAAGACGTTTTGGCTATCCCTATATAATATAACGCACGTCTATCCAATGCTGGTCTTTTCGCAATATATCAATCGAATTATATTGAGAAACGAGAATACATTTTAGTCACTTTACAGATGCAGAACTGCCAATCAATTTAAAAGTACAGCGTTCTGTCTGAGTTTTCAATGAAACGTAGAATTTATTTTATTGTGAAAATGTTGAACGATTTTGTTTTTTTAATTCATTTTCGTCCAGTTTCAAATTCCCGTTAATTTAAAAACTTACGACGCTGAGTTTTAAACGTAAAATTAAATTTTATTTGTTAATTTTAATTTTAAAATATATTTCTTTGTCACAGTCGTATTTAATGTAGTATTTACTCTACGAAGATGAAGTTACATGTATGTAAATATTTTTAACCGACTTAAAAAAGGAGGTTCTCAATTCGCTTGTATTTTTTAATGTTACCTCAGAACTCCGTCTTTTATCAACCGATTTGGAAGAATATATAAATATAATGGATTCTGAAAAAAAAAAACATTTTTTGAAGATTTTTTCTACTACGTGTCTAAGTAATAAATATGTATGTTCATATCAAATTACAGCGTTCTAACACAGTCTCTGGGCAGTATTATCATTAGTAATAACTTTCTAAACAACATTTTGCATGAAATGCTCAATAATCATCTAAAATCTGTTTTTCGATTTAAGCTGTAAAATTCCCTTTCTTGCTTTGTTTTCCCCTAGCGTGGTACCTCATCGTTTAAGCCAAGAGTTTTGTTGCTTGTTCGACCTGTTCAGATCGTATCGGAATGGCGGCAAAAAGCATGAAGTAATCGTATTTTCTCGCCAATTAATTCAATTGAACGTTTCGCTATTCACCTTACCTTTTCATTTTGCATGAGCAGAGCGAAACTATTTCCAGTTTGCATTTTGTTAGTGAAAGTTGCCAGGTGACATTTTGAACATTCACTTAGTTTTCAGATGCGTTTTAGTATGTTTCGTAGGTGAGGCGTTAGTGGCCAATCCAAGTGTCAGCTGTTTAAATACCATGCCATGGTGTAAAGACATAGACAAGATGTATCGACAACGGTACTAACGACTTAAAGTGCTCAGTATCACGGCTTTTAAAAAATTCTTCTATTTGATAGAACTAGCCATTGCTTAATTCGATCAATCACTAGTTCTATAAAGCATACCTTAAGTTTATACGAAAAAAATAAAAAAAACTTCGTATAAAACGCCTAACGTTAAGGTTGATTTAGAACCATTGTATTTTTTCGGATACCTATTTGATAACAAAAAAATTATTAAGAAGTCACATAAAATGTCTGTCGTTGAGGTTTATTGAATTTTTGTTCAGGTAATTTTAAATCCGAGCAAAGAGCACGGTTTAACAATCTCACCCCAAGTACCCTTTACACATACTCGTATATCTCACCCTTAGGATTCTGAAGTAGGATTGATGCAAGCTGTAGTTCCGTTTGATATGTACAGTGCTGAAGTAAACAATGGAGGTTTTAGTGTTCGCGCCCTCCGCTGTCAAGCGCATCCCCAAATAAAATATCATGTCACCGTAATAACTATCAGTAGTTTGCGTGATAGTTTTTATCCGCCTGTATAGGTAGGTAGAGCTCTCGTTCAAAATGAACCGTAAAATGTAAAATACATTAAATACTTGATTCGTTGCAATTGTCATAGACTCGGTAATATAAATCCCATCAAAAACATAAATGTAAAGTGAGAGTCAATTTCAAAAAAAAAAGAATTGAGATCTAAATGGATGCCAATTTCTGTGTAGAAAAGCCTAAAATTTTAGTCACAAGAACATGTAATTCAAGCTCCACATTTGACTTGGTTAGTTTTCACGTACCTACCTACCTAGGCTATATTATATCTATGTAATTAGCTTCGTCAAATCTGTTAGGTTGATGGCTTATGACACTCTTCTCTAATTAGGTTTGTTGGTTGCTAACTAAAGAAAACTAGCCAAGTCAAATGTAAAGCTTGAATTACATGTTCTTGTGACTAAAATTTTAGGGTTTTTCTACACAGAAATTGGCACCCATTTAGATCTCAATTCTTTTTTTTTTTTGAAATTGACTCTCACTTTACATTTATGTTTTTGATGGGATATCATTACTTTTTGTATAGAAATTATTAGTAAGTACTTATTCATAACGTTACTGAATAATTTTAATACATGAACTGTTATAGTGCTCTTCAACTAAATCTGTGGTTAGTGCACCGTGGTCCGAAATACGGTACCTATTATTTCATTATTTATAAGTAATGATCTTCCACTATTGATGTCCGCTAAATATTGAAATAATAATTAATACTAAATCCCAATTATACTATCGTAATAAATACGAAAGTCGACTATACTCTTATTAGTTACGAGTGACCGCCCTCGCTTTGCTTTGGATTTCTTATTTTTTTACACCTTGGGTTACGTTATTGGAGTTTTATTAAGGATCCCTAATTTATTGAAAATATAAAATAGCCTATGTCACCCGGGGATAGTGTAGCTTTCCAACAGTGAAGGAATTTTTCAAATCGGTTTAGTAGTTTCGGAGCCTATTCAATGCAAACAAACAATCAAATCTTTCCTCTTTATACTATTAGTACAGATAAGTTGTTTATGTTCGATGACATCGTGCAACAATAAATTTTGAAACAATACTTCGAATTACTTTAAACTGGTATAATTACGGAAATAATACAAAATTTTGTGGTGTAATCTTGTAGATTAGAGAAAAATTATTTTCCACACATTAAAAATAAAACGACGTAATACACTGGAAATAACGTCTCCTGACGAACCACTGATCTTCACGTAAATGTATATGTGCTGTGCACTTCTCACAGGCACTTGGGACACTGAACATCTTCCTCCCGTTGAAAGCTTCAGAAAGTACTAAAACTGATATGTTTCGTTATATATTCACCTTGGAATCCACATAATGACCAGATATCATCAATTTTGATCGCTACTCTTAAATTTCAGGCATTTTAAGTAAGTGTTCCTAATAGAATCAATTTTTTGAAATCATAAATTGATAAAAATTTACTACATTCAGATTTATTCCTTTGTATTCACCCGACTACCTATCTGCATGCCAAATTTTAACTTTCTAGGTCACCTGGAAGTTGGATATAGTTTTGATCTATAGGTCAGTCAGTGTTAAATTTCTCGATTTTTGGACGTTAATATCTAAATAACCGTTTGAGATGTGTTTATGAAATTTGGAAGACGTATTATTTCGCAAGTCTTAATAAATGAGCCAAATTTGACAGGTTTATGTTGAATAGTTTTTGAGTTATGAGGTGGTCAAAAGTGGCTCCAAATGGTTCGTGTAATATTACACACGGTGCTGCTCGTCAATTCTGTTAGCTAAGAAATTGACTTGACACGCTCCGCGTGTCTAGATAATTTGTGTCGCTTTTTTTAGTCTGTAATACTTTTGTGTTAAGTAACTTTTTCTCTTTTTTATCACCAGTGACCAGCATAAAAAAGAATAATCTTGTTAATATCTTACGATATAAAACAAGCATCTATACAACAGACTGTGATAAGAGAATAAGTGCTACAACAATCTTGAACATCTAAAGATTCTCAGCTCTTAAAGTATCTTCCAACGAATCTGCTGGTAAAGAGCTTTTGACAACGCTATCATGTAACAAGCGATTCCAGACAAAGGCTTGAGCACTAGAATAAGGAGTGCCGTTATAAAAGTCATCTGCAGAATCCACGTACGGTTCGCAAAATGTTGAAATAATGTAACTAACGTTAGTTGTCAGCCGTATGTGCGGCATTAGTTGAACTTTATACGATTTCCGGCACCAGGAAAGCCAATTAGCAGTATCATCCGGTGTGCGCATGTAACGAGAGTCGAGTGGCTATGAGCGCAGTTGCTACAGTTAACATACTGCAAATTGCTGTTAAATTTACTTAAACTTAACCGTACCGACCCGGTGAATTTAAAAACACTTGTTAACACGGCCCGTGGAAAATATTTTAAACTGCTTTTGTAAATTGATTAGAATTTATATAAGCTGTTATATTGAGGGCCATGAGAAATTAAGTGTAGGTTTTTGTTTGAAAATAGATACCATTTGATTCATGTGGTCGGTCCTCCATTAAAATGTCCGATAAATTGCTGAACTCAATCGATCATGTATACAAGCCATCAGCATGAGCGCTTCAATATCTATCAATCAATATCGTTTATTAGCCGATATCAAATACTCTTTTTATTACAAACAGTTTTGGCTAAGACACATAGAGACATCATATACACACAGGTTCGGTTGCTAAACCCACATCAACAAAAATACATTTTAGTTATCTACACATAAGAAAATACCGGACAAGTGCGCGTGTGTGCAAGTGTTCCAAAGTAGTAAATTTATCGTATATATTTATTTATCTATATTTATTTTGGAGTTTTAACAAATATGTATTATCTTTATTAAATAACAGTTTTCTAGCACTAAGGGCCTCGGTGCTATGCCTCGGACAGACGGATGGACGGACGGACGGACGGATGGACGGATGGACGGATGGACGGATGGACGGATGGACGGATGGACGGATGGACGGATGGACGGATGGACGGATGGACGGATGGACGGATGGACGGATGGACGGATGGACGGATGGACGGATGGACGGATGGACGGATGGACGGATGGACGGATGGACGGATGGACGGATGGACGGACGAACGGACGAACGGACGGACTTGACGAAACTATATTACAAGGGTTCCGATTTTACTTCCGAACTCTAAAAAGGAAGGACATTGAATACCGACCGCAGCGATGATAAAGGTTCCTTCATCTGTTTCTTATTCATGAATGTTATATTCCACATGACATTCCAATCATATTATGGTATGATTATAATTATACCAATGTGCATTTCACTTTGTGAACATATTACACATATGCATAATTATATACCAATCTGCATTTTACTTTGTGAAGTTTTATTATGACATGTGTTTTTTTTAAGTTAAAGTTTTGCAATGCTTTAAATGCTTGTCTGAGTGTTATCAAATGTTTAACGTTTACCTTTCCAATACCTATAATATATTTAATAACAATAATAATTTGTAAGTTGCTAAAGCCTATAAAGTCGTGTTCCGGATGGGGGCTTGAGAGCCAGTTCTTTCTATCTTTCTTTTTCTTCTCTCTTTCTTGGCCGGCAACGTATCAGTTGATGCCTTTGGTGTTGTTGATGTTCATGGGCGACGATAGCTACTTACCGTCAGGTGGAACGTCAGCTCCTTTGCCGGCTATTTCCAAAAAAAGCCTGTTGTAATTGGCACTTTCGTTTACAACATCTAGTCTATAGGTATTCGATATTTTCTACTACTTTCCTTACCAATAAATAACATTCAGTCCTTCGAATGATGAGGCTTGTTTATTAGACAATATCACGTGATGTTGTCTCCTATTTATTTATTTATTTTATCCTAGTGTTATCTCTCAGAATATAATAAATTGTACCTATGCATACAATGTAGAAACATTCTCGTTCGTGGACTTGGCACAGATGCAAGTAAAATGCACGTCGTTCCAACCTTCTTCGTATTTGCATTGATAGTGTGATATCCATTAAATGTCTACGCGATGTGCTTGTCCCATTTCTTAGAACCCGAACCTCTCAAGTGGAAAGTCGTTTCCTCCGACATTGGTAAAGTAAAGTATTAGTTTCAAGTGGTTTGATCAGTAATGCTTTCAATGTGCGAAATTTTTGAAGTCTGCTGACATGGAAACATGCGATATTTATTGCAAGAACACATTGGCTTTAAAAAATTTAGAGAAACTGGAGGTAATTAGCCCAATTGCAATAGATATTCATTATTTTGATTGCATTGCCGTACAATAGATACACCCAGATAATAATATTATAAATATAACTCCTTACACGCTTGCGTCAGCATGCATATATAGACATACTGCTCCTGACAACGTTTATAATTTGTGTATGTGAACGGTGTGAACGGGAGTGGATGGAATGGATACTTCTGCTGTCTCTCTATTTTGTGGTATTGCTCTAATATTAGTAATAGAACTTGCGATAGACCGAGTTAAACAATATTCGGAAATTCGATGAGCGATTGCTAACGGCAAAGTTTCCATAGCATTTCCTTTGCATAGGAAGGTAAGTTTAGCAGGACTGGTTATCTATAGATAGCAACTTTGATGATCCTGAAGTTTAGTTGTTAGTTAGCCAGGGACCTGACGAGCAAGGGGTCTGAGGTTCAGGTCGAAGCTGAATAAATTGTTTAATAAATGAGTTGAGGAACATTTATTTATGTCATTCTTCAAAGGGTGGCTTTAGTTAGTGAAACATAAAATTGTATAAGAAAAATCCGAAAACATCCTAAGTAACTTGCCAAACCAAACTCAAACGTCCCTATTTAAATTTAAAAACGAAAAGAAAAAAATTGACACATGTATATATAGTACATAAATATAGAAAATTGTGAGCGATTTTTACCACAAAAGACGCTGAAGAGGACAGTTATTATTTCCACTGGTAGTTAACTGTCATGACCCCATCTGAAAAATAATTGTGCATTAATGCAAACTTGTGTCGGATTTCGTTCCGGTTATGGTTATTACCTGGGCGCTTCATTACATTCGAAATGCAAACAGGTCTCTCAACAACCCCTGTAATTGTTACTTCCAACCCCTCAGGAGGACAGTTTACACAAAGCGAAAGGGAACTGCTGTCATGTACTTAAACATACATTTTTATTTTATGGCCTGAATGTGGAAACTTTAAGTGGTCACTTATTTTCTATGGTTACTGTAACCACCTGTGAACAAATACTGGCTAGTAGGTAGCGGTTCTGTTATATTTTCGAAAAGAGAGTTCAGTACTTTTAGTATAGATATTCATGGGTCTTTCTAAATATTTAACGCTGGGCATAGGCCAAGTCGAATGACCTAAAACAACGTTCTCATACTTACACATTCTGCTAATAATATCTATAAATGTACTCCTTTGGCATTTCACATCTTTTGATAACAATTAATTTTGTTTTGTTTGACTTATTTATAAGGAAAAAAAGGCAATTGGAAGTGTACACGGATAAAAAATATATCTTACTGTACAATACGAACTTTACAAAAACCTTTCGAAGACTGAATTCCGTAATAAACGGTGTTAGTTTGTCGCAAGGCACGTTAAAACCGTGTCGAGTGTGAAGTCGGCGCTCGGCACTGTAATCTTCTCTTAAGCTTATGTTAGCAGAGAAATATTGGTTCTTGGTTACTTACGGTAAGCTCGCTTGCTATTACACCTACAATGAGAAAAGAAAAGCAGTTATAGTATAGTATAGTATTTGTAGTTTTTTGTTTTTATAACTAAACACCATTGCACTTTAGAATTGATTTTTAAATTCAAAAATAAAGTAAAAAATGTAATGGGGATGGTCGCAAAAAAGAAGCATCGCAATTAGGGATTGCAATCCGGAAAACCGGATCCGGTAATCCGGCCGGATCCGGCGTTTTTTACGCATACCGGATCCGGTGAAAATTGCCGGATCCGGTGACCGGATCCGGTCACGCCAATTTCTGGCAAAATAATCAGCCTGTTGCTCGTGTAGATGGTTTGAATGCGTGGTATAGATGTTGTAATTAATCTAGTAACGTTCAATAGGGATGCAATGTGCAACACAAATTACTGAATGGATAAATGAAAGTTATAAAATTATATTTTCGTTAATATTTCTTCTTTATAATCTGTAATATTAGCCCTAAATGGATGCAGGTATAAGCTGTAAGTGTATTTCAATTGATGCGCGATGATATAACAACAGAAAAACGTCTTTAAATATACAGAGATGTGTATACACTTGTTATTGGCTCCCTTGTTAACGAAAATAAAGAGGAAAAATAATAGCAATTGATATATTTTTAGAAGACAAGTTGTATTGATAATCTGTTCTACTTCTTACTAAAATTACAGTTGTCGGACTAACAGACAGTAATATAATAACTAACTGAACCGTATCCACTTTGCCTGGTGTAAAATATTTTTACTTGAGATGAAGTTAAAAAATAATATTAATCACAATAAAATATAGTCTATGTGACTTAGGAATAATGTAGCTTTTTATTGGTGTCAACATTTTTGAAATTGGTTCAATAGTTTTTGCGTTTATCCATTACAAAAAATAAATTACATATCAAAACTTTCTTCTTATTCCATCCATCCATCCATCAGCATTTAGAGGTCCACTGCTGGACATACATAGGTCTCCCCTAATATACGTCACTCAGACCGGTAGACTGAGCCTTCTGAATCCAGAGGATACCCGCTGTCTTCTTCAGGTCGTCGGTCCACCTGGTCGTGGGACGTCCTATGCTCCTTTTACTGAGGCGTTATCTCCATTCGAGGACCTTTCTATTCCAGCGGTTATCGGTCCTTCGAACTATGTGGCCAGCCCATTGCGACTTCAGCCTGCTAATTCTCTAAGCTATGTTGGTTATCCTCGTTCGTCTACGGATTTCATCATTAATTGATTCGATCGCGTAGAGAAATATCGAGCATAGCTCGATCCATAGCCCGTTGGGCGACACTAAGCTTATGCATTAGGCCAATAGTGAAGCACCCCACGTCTCGGATCGGTATGTTATTACTGGTAACACACAGCTCGAACACCTTCTACTTCAGGCAATGAGGCAGTGTTTTCCGAGTTGGATTCTACAAGTGACTTCTTTCTCAAAGTTGGACTTACCCATTTGGATCACTTGTCAACAGGAATTAGTACGG
Organism: Thymelicus sylvestris; assembly: GCA_911387775.1. NCBI lineage: Eukaryota > Metazoa > Arthropoda > Insecta > Lepidoptera > Hesperiidae > Thymelicus > Thymelicus sylvestris. Next base: position 6,891,561 of record OU426886.1, read on the forward strand.
GTGTGACATAGGGACGTTCGACATGATTTTCGTCTTGTCCATTCTTGTAGATTCATCTTATTAATATTATATCAAGTAATACATAATCGTCATTAGGTTCTACCTGGCTTGACCTGTGTCAGTATTTATTACGGCTCGGTTGCATTTACTTTGTCTTAACGTATTTGTGTTCCTTTATAATCCGAAAAAAAAATTATTTTACATCAAAAACAGTCTATATTGAAACGAAAACGAGAAAATTTGATCAGGTGATCAATCCGGCCGGATCCGGCCGGATCCGACCGGATTGGTGAAAATCCGGTAAAATCCGGCCGGATTGAAAATGACACCGGATTGCAATCCCTAATCGCAATGCGCACAACAATGTTAAAAGAAGACTTGTAGAAGACAGCATGTTTTCAGAAGATTTGGGATGGCTCGAGTAATTTTGATATCCAGCTACCTATGTAATTCCTAAGGATGGAAGAACTTGATTGTTGGACGATGACTAGTTAGGGCTTTAATTTACACATTAAGCCGACTTTTGCGTCTCTATCCATCTTTAACAGGGCAACTCTTTAGATGGTTAAAAAGGTATAATAAAAAATATATTTGGTTCTCTTTGTAGACTCTACAACCTACAGGTTGCATCAAAAAAAAGATCAAGACTTTCAGGCGAAGTAAGTAGTTGAATGGATGACGTTAGCAATATTTTCTCGAGCGCTTCAAGCTTTGGAGGACACATTTAGACCAGCAAGGCTATTCTGTTTTGTAACTTGACAGCGGAGTTTCAAAATTGACGTTCGAGTTCTACTTCGCAAGTGCGTACCAGATGATTAGAGAATCACATATCAAGATCTCCGACTCGAACTTCAATTTTGAAACTCATCGCGGATTCCGCTGTCAAGTTACAAAACAGAATAGCCTTGCTGATCTCGGTCCCTTTTATTACCAAGCCATTTTGAAGTTCGAATTAAAATAATAAATCCTGTGTCAGCCGAGAACAAAATTTGTACATAAAACAAAACGCAAGTACACGATGTGCTTATTACTCCTTAAATAAAGAAGTTTTTTGATTCTCTTACAGAGTTGGCTATCGGTTACCGCCTGTCGAATTATATACATACTTCGCTGTATTTTGTTAAGCACTTGAGCCAACAGGTCTGAAGCTTCAAAGCAACGATACTAATCCCTTCGTCGCTTCAGAGTATACAATACGTATCGTGTAGGTCCTTAGTGTCACATCAAGTTCTCTGCGTGGGGATCTTTCGAATTATTTATAAGGCATAGAAGAATATAACTTCTTCGTAGACAAAGAAGGTTTTCAGGTCAGATTTTCCTGGACAGTCCAGATATTTATGTAAGGGTCACATAATTATGCTTGCTCTCTAATTTTACTTGTTTACCGGATTTGTTTTTTGTTTGTTTGTGCGAAACAGTAACAGAGGGAATTAGTGGCTATCTTGAGATTCGATGTATTGTGTCGTCTTCTGAAGGATTCGAAAATAAGTATACACATATTATACAAATATTTCATTTTGAAAAAAAACGGTGTTCAAAGATTTATCACCACAAAGTAAATAAATAAGTAGGTATAGTAAGAAATAAGTAATAGTAAGTCTTCCTCGTCAAAACATTTATCAATAAGAGAATCGCAAAGTCAAAGTAAAGAGAGCATTTTTATCAGCTTTTATTTAAATCGCAGTCTCATTTCATTTCTTCCAGAGTCTTGATCCTTTGTACTCCACAGAGAGCCACTACCTTATTTCAACCGTTTAGGAAACGGAAAAATGTCGGTGACTCTGAAAATGCAATCTGGCAGGCTATTTAGATGTAAATAGACTCAAGTTATTACAGCTCTTTGCAATGATATAATAGACTCCTAACATTTTACACATTGTAGTTTTATTTAGTTTAAAACTATAAGTGACATTTTTAACATTTTAAAATCATATCTTTATAACCGACAATAAATAAAATAAAGTTAGTTCTTGACAGATTGATTAGGGATAACTCAAAAACTATTCGTCAGATCTCTCTCAAAAAGCGGGACCACATGACAAGCATCATTGCAGCTTTCGATTAAAAAAAGAGTCATCAAAGTTTTTTTTCAAGAATTATAAGTGTATTGATTTGTGCTAATATTACTACACGAACAAATTTAAATAATTAACAATTGGTATTGGTTCATTGAAACTCTTCACATACCCTAACAATCCTACCGCTGTGGTCCTGTTGCCTCTCAAAATGTAATATGAGAGTTATTAGAATGCGTATTAATCACCGAATATAATTATGATAAGTACTTATACATTTAAAAAAATATATCTTGTGGCAAATTCATGACTTTAAGCGTGCAGAATGCTTGTCAGGAAAAGTGAAACGTAAATCTTCAATTTCCTATCCATTATTCGATACTAAGGTATCAAAGTACAATGAATGAGGTCTTGAGATGTTGGAAATGAATATTTTAAATTATATTCACAAGAAACAGATCGCTATAATAAAATTAAAACACCTATGTACAATTCGACGGGTGCAAACTAAAAAGAGTTATATGACAAACCAGCTACTTTTCAGGAGAGCGCATAATAGGAAAACATGCTCCCATTTTGTTATCTTTAAACCAAATTTGTTTAAATTTTCGTCAGCATTTTATTATTGAATGAGGCATCAATAAAAGCATAAATTTTTACTAATTTTATGTTTACTTTACTATATATTGCAGTTGACCACATATACATTGTACTTTAAAATGTTACAACTGTGTTAACTAGCATTTAGCCGTACATACTAAAAACCAGTCATTTAACTACATAAAATTTAGTTCTTGACTATGACCATGTTCAGAACACATTTTTGTCTTTTTCTACACTATACAAGGAAAAACCAAACGAATAAGATTGCGGCCGGGGAAGAACGTGCCATCTGACTGATAACACGTTACGAATGTCAGCGCACCACTCGCGCATCCTGCGCACACACGGCCAGCGGTAGATATACGCATCTACATCGTGCAATTTTACAAAACAGCAGTAGTTGTCTGCTTAAAACGTATTAAACGTGCAAATAATAAGTCGATATCTGTAATTTTTTTTGCCATGTTGTGGAATACGCCTACGAACTTACTGAAACAACACAACATGCAATATTCACGGAAAAATAAAATTTTGTAGTTTAACCGTCGTTAAATTTTAGCAATTAAAATCTGTTATTAAACAGTACTGTACCGTTATTCGACCTAATTATGAGAGTGGCATCCGGTTCCGTACGTACTAGTCACTTACATCCGGTCCGCCCGCGCCATCTATACCTCACTTTTCGTAGTTTACTACTTCCGCTTCCGTTGATTTGCGACACCAGCGCCATCTCAGGCAGGTTTAGCTATGGATAAACTTTTCACGTCATTGGCTGTTCTGTTCCCGCCAGAGGCGGTCACAAGCTTGCTCAACCCTGAGCACTGGGCCGACTCGCTGTTGCTAGTCGTACTTACAGTTACGTTCTACTTACATTGTTTGCTTTAATTAGTAAGTGTTTTAACGGGTCTCCCGTTCGGTGTTTAATATTTTAAAGGTGAGTAATAAATTCTTTCCTTTTACTGTAATACAAATAATACAACGATTTTTGTTTCTAAATCCATATTTATGAAAACAAATATAAGAAGGTAATGAAACATTACAGTTGTTTTAAATATTTTGAACGTCTTAATGGACGTTCGGTATCCATTTCGACGTTTCTCTGAGTTTCAGGGATGGATTAAACCAGTCCGCCTGCACGTGCTTCGTGTGCTGACGTCATCAAGGAGATTACCCGACCAAACAAGCACCGGCTAAGAAAATGAAGCTCTATAGCTTCTCGAGCTCGAAGTCTACACGCAGCTCCGCTTCAACAAGCAAGTACAAGCGCTAACGCTCTCATTGTGACCGTAAGTTAATTAACTTATTTACGCTATTGGTTTATTTCAAAATACACTGACTTGTAGCCAGGGATCTCTCAACTGACCTAGTGCTTCAATTGATGAAGTAAACCCCGAAATAAGTATTAACCGGTACGAAGAGGATGTAAGGTCGGTAACAACGGACAACCGATAAAGACGGCGTGGTCAAGTAGCCGGATTTGAGCCCGAACATGTACACTAGGGTGATGGAACCTACAATTACATATGCATTGGAAGATGTGCCCAACTTTTTAAAAAAGTTTACAATACTTTGACCAAACTGATTGAAGCTGCGTCCGTAATTCTGAGATGCAGAAGCAGTACCTGCACTCGCCCGGGTTTACCAAGTTCAATCTTAACGATGAAATCAAAGTGTTATGGTAATTGCAAATTCATTACCAACATGGAGAACGTTTTAAGCCGAATTAAAGCTCTGCTAAAACAACGTGAAACCCTTCAAAGGGAATAAACAATATTGATTATCTCGTCTGTTTGTTCAAAACTACACTCGTTACATTTTACTCGATTTTATATTGTAATACCTGTTGAAAGTGTATTAAATGGATTAATCCATTGTATCGCATTGTATCGCATAAGTGTATCAGTGATACCTACATGAATAAAAGATTATTTAATTTCATTTCATTATACATAATATATATGAGGGTAGTGTTGGCACATATCTGTGCCAAAACATTCTACGAAGTAAAAAACTACTAAGCAGACGAGAGGGTCAGTATTGACGCAAAAATCAGCGATTCTTTTTTTTCGCAAGGTGAATACTTTAAAGGTGGCTAATGACGCAGTACAGCTAGATTGCTTGCGGTCACCAAACTGAAGTGCTCAGTACAGACGATAGGATATCTTAGCTGCCGTCAAAGACCCCTACCATAAAAGCGCACTAGGAAAACCACCGCGAAGTCTTGCCCAACACTATTTCACCCAGATCATTTCATCGCATTACTAGATAGAGCTGGAGGCGTAAACAGGGTCTTTTGGCAACCTGTCAAGGATCGAAACTGCGCCGCAGAACGATCCGGGGACTTTCTTCAAGAAGCTCAATCGGCAACCCTTCGGTCGACTAAACGTCGTAAGTTGAGAGCGGCCCACAGCTACGACAACAGTCGGATCTCGTTCTAACTCGAGATGTTAAGTAGACAGGAGGTCGGGGACAACCCGCCTCACAGAAAGCCGCAAAATCACCCTCTCCCACATCCCGCCGGGATAAGAGAGATCGTTTTGAAAAGAGGTATTGACTCACCGAGTTAACCTTTTCGCGCTGGTCAACTTCGCTTATATCATCACCACTGGGAGTCGATGGGGCACCGCCCTACATCCTTAAAAGTACTAGAGGTTACCGAATCCCGTTCATGGCGAGACGATCACTGCATTGGTCATATTTCTATTATCAGTCACCAAAATCGGAGGAAGCATCTAAGTTATTAGAATTAGCTAGAAAAAGGCGTACTCAAGGAAAAATCCTCCCCCAGCTTCATAATTATTATCAACCATATTATTGCAGGCTTCCGACCACCACCAAGCTTACTTTCTTGTAGCGAAAGCCCACAGACGCTTCCTACAATTGATTCACGCAAACATACTACTGGAGCCTGGCAAGTCACCCTTCGGGCTCAGCTCGGCTCCGAAAGCCTATGCCCGCCTGTCAAGCTGGATCGTGTAATACCCGAGTAGTCAAGGTGTTCGGATACTCATCTGTCTGGACGACTTCCTCTTGGTGAGTTAAAACCCAACCTTAATAGGTGAATATGCAGAGCCTATAAGTTCTACTCTGGATAATAAACTCGGGGAAGTCTTTCCTCACACCGCAAATCACCCTGGAATTCCCAGGCGCAAAATACCTCTGGAACATTCTAAAGTGTTCACCAGATAGACTAACCACCAGAATAGAAGATCAGACACCATGCTAGCAAGATTATTGGACCTGAATAAGATCACCGATATGATGAACTTCACAAGCTTCGTGATCGCGAGAGGTCACCTTCATTATCAATCACAACTAAGCAAATTGAAAACCTATCCCTTATCAGCACAGATGCACTCAGATCCAGGTTGGTGGCCAGAGAACTGCAGACGGAGTACTTTAAGCAACGCGGAGGGACTTGCACTGCAACCACAAAGAAACGATTGCAATGTTAAACATTTTACGAGATCACGGTCAGCTGCATTTACAAGTGACAACTGCACTTGGTTTCTGGTCTTTTACCTCCGGAAAGAAGGAGATACGAAACCGGTTACCCTAACCGCTCTCATTGCAGAAGTACTTCGATCTTTGGATATTTTATATTGGATTTGGATATTGGGCCTATTTGATATATATATATGTATATAGCATCCATCATACCCCAGGTGAGTGCAACTGTCATGCCAATCATTTGTCACACAAGAAAGCTCCGCCGGAGTAGCACGTACTACCTTGTGCAACAATTTTTTTGTTCATTTATATTTCCTTTATAAATTATATAATGGGTCACGCCGAACACTGTGTATATTTGAATTGCGTTGTGCATGTCGTGTCAAAAGATTACAATCTCGTTCGAACGGGTAACTCGGCGGTGTTCCACGATCCTTTATTAAAATAGCGATATGGTATTACCCGCAACATGTGTTTCCACCACCACACCTGACCCCACGGGTTTTAGCTCACATGAACTCTCCCAAAACAACGGAGATGATGCTTGAGGGCTGGGTATGTAACGGTGGAATTGTTACCTAACAACTTCCCAACAAAAACCACTATTTACCTTAGGGTGGCGTAAATCGACTTTGAACACCTATCGTCATCCTGAAAAATATGGATTGCTTACGCAAAGGAGAACAAGATCAACATATATGATCCAGAAGGCTCCGATCTTGACAGGTAATGCACGACCTGCATCAGAAAACTAGATTATCGTATAATATCATATTCTTTTCCTTGAATAAACAGTTGCTGTTGACACTAGCGGCCTTTACAGCTTCACGTCGACAGAATAGTACCTAAACATCATATTGGCCGGCATGGATGTTGTAATTAACCACCTTCACAAACTGGGTTCTCGTAAGTACTTGTAAGGTAAGTCCTGAAGGATATTGCTTTGACAAAACCCAAAATGACTAAGCTGCCCATTTGGAGTACATTATCTTAAATCGTTGTCTACGTAACAAGAGCCCCCGATTGACCCTATGTCAACCTATACAATTCTGGTAAGTATACTACCACAATTTTGCCCTTACATATGTTCGGGATGGTGCGTACCTACGTACACGATTTAACTTTACTTGTAAGTACATGTTCTGAACGCTATATTATAGGTGCTCAGAGGTGTACTATTTGTATCAGAGACTGATACTGACCCTCGACAACAGTCGGCATGAAAATTAATGGCTTACACCAGCAATTATTTATTTCATTAGCATTTTATTAGCTTAAGCATTACTGTCCTGTTTACTCGGTTAAACGAATGATCTGATTACAGGAAAAGAAAGATCTAGCTAAATCCCATATTTAGCTATTTTTAGCCTTGACAGGGGAACCGAGAGAGGCTAGCCGTGCCATTATAGGAGGCTGAGTAAAGAAACTCCTACATGAAGCTAGCGTAGCTACTGCAGGAAGTCTTTGATAGTATAGGGGTCAGTATCCCCGCTTATAATGGAGAAGACCACGGTTCTATTCCACGAGCTTGGGAGTTCAAGAGCCACGTTACATTAGTTGTAGCGTCTAAAAACTGGGTTGTACTGTACAGCTTTTTGACATATTACAAAGGCATACGACCTTTGGCTAAGGGTAACTGGAGATGAACTAACACTTAAGATATACTCGTATTATTGTCGCGTCATCTTGGATACCCAGACAGGCCCAGTTCTCTTAGCACTCGAAATTTGTACCTCATGAATTTTAAAATGGTTTTTCAAATTGTAACATGTCATGGGATCTGAACCACCTTATGGGACTACGATATTAGTATTCAAGAAAACAGACTTCTTTAAGTAATCACTTGATCATCTATTGGTCATTCACAGTCCTGTGAATATTTGTGTTCGAAATATAATTACAATTCTTTCTAACAAATAATACATAATATACTTCTGTTACTATGATTTTAAAATTATGATATAATTAATACTATTATTACAGATCTTATGTTTTGCAGTTACAAACATTTACCATTCTCATATCTTAATACGAAATTAATCACATTGGCTTGTTCCAGCGCCACCAGGCGATAATAGACACGTCTCTCATAATTAGGTCGAATAACGGTACAGTACTGTTTAATACTTACGTTTTACCTGAAATTAAAACGTTTATTAAACATACTTACCTTATTCGACCTAAGCTTTTAAAAGCTGCCTGGTGTTATAGAGACGCAATGACGTGAAAAGTTTATCCATAGCTAAACCTGCCTGAGATGGCGCTGGTGTCGCAAATCAACGGAAGCGGAAGTAGTAAACTACGAAAAGTGAGGTATAGATGGCGCGGGCGGACCGGATGTAAGTGACTAGTACGTACGGAACCGGATGCCACTCTCATAATTAGGTCGAATAAGGTAAGTATGTTTAATAAACGTTTTAATTTCAGGTAAAACGTAAGTAATTTCTATCGACTGAATAGGATCGAAATTCCACTCAGTAATTATCTATGATCGTAAATCAAAAACAAATGGTCCTATTTTCGTTGGGTTGTACGGAAACACTGAAAAGGTCCTGCGAGCTTTAGCTAAATGAAGATTAGTGGCCGCAATAAAATTCTATTGTTTGTGAGCGGTGTATTGCATTATTGATTAACTTTCCTTTACTTTTCTTATACCAGCATCGTTGTAACGGAGTGTAAATAGTTTAGGTTTAACAATAAATTGGTTTTTAAGAATAATAAAGAAAGAATTAATACATTTGGTTTTCTTTTAATTATTTTATGACATTATAATTAGTGGTCGTAGGTAAAGCAAATAATATATTTTAAATATTGTAAAAATAACTCGTCTTCAAAGAAATATACTTCCTATACACATAATGCCTTTGTCTATAAACACAAGTAATTGTACTTGTTACTCTAAAATGACATTACGTCCTTTTGAAACGTCACAAACAAGGAATAATATATTATTCGCAGGGTTATCAAGTCTCAACCGTCAAGACAATGTTGTGATAGGCTTCGTACAAAGGGCAAGCAAGGATGTTGTCAGGCAATGTTATTTGAGCCTTTGTAATTGTTCACGTTTACTCTATGAACCCGGGTAGTTTAATTGCACGTATTTATTGTATTTAACATTCAAATACAATGAGTCTACTGAGTTGAGAGTAGTTAGCGGTTAGTTATAATTTTGGTTTGATTAATACCTAATTGAAATGAGTTGGTTCACTGTGAAATAACATTGGTACAAATCTTCTCTATATTTGAAGCGTGTATTAACATGTACAGTATTTATGAGTTTTAAGAATTTGTAAGAATTTATTTCACTAGTTTTCTTCTCAATTTACGTAGTGCTTTCAGGAACTTTTCGTATCAATTTACGTGGACGTAGCTGAGCCGTATGGCTAAATGCATTTTATATTTTCACTTTATTTGACACTGGCTGGGGCTCCTTATATGATTAATGTCTATACTATTCTGAAATGGTTTTTTTTTGTACAATGGATATTTTTATAAATTTTAATTAGGGGTAAATAAGAAACATTTTTTAGAACCTATATTGGAGTAGGTACTCCATAAGAATCAGTTTTCATATACGAGTATTTATGGATGGAGAAAGGGACTAAAACCGAACATTCAAAGCGTCGCCGCGGCACCGTAGATAAGTAAAAGTTAAAACAGCCGTAATGTTAAAAAAGTTAAAACAGCGTACGCTAGAAAAAATAAACCAAATTTTAGGAGAGACTGAAGGAATGCAATTGAAGGAGTTGCATATCTCATAGGTACTCATATTGCTTGTAATCTTTATATTCCTCTGCAGCAAGAATACATCGTTGGTCTAGTTCCTATCACCTATATACAACTGCAGCTCAAAAACGATTCTCAAGCGACATAACATGAAAACGACAAATAAGTTTGTAATATAGCTGAGACTCGGTACCTCGACAATTGAGGCCGATGTAGCTTTGGCTGAGAGTACGTTTACCTGCCGAGTGTCATTTGCAAGGCACATCATTTCCTGCAGAGATTTACTTCGAGATTTTATCGATCCTTTAGATTTAGACACGCGGCAGCGTATCCGAGTCAAAGTTCAAAAAAGGGAACTGGTAACGGAGCGCCATTTGTAATATTAGAAAAAAGAAAAAAGATTTTTTTTTCTTTTTCTTTCTATTAACGATTTAAAGATGCATTTTGGCGAAGGACACACTGACATAGGATCAAAAACCTAACCTACTTCCTACTTACCTAGATGACCTAGAAACTTGATATTTGGCATCAAGGTAGACAGACTATTAGCCGTATACAAAGGAAAAATCTAAAAACTGAAAATTATTGATAATTAGTAAAAGTAAAAGTAAAGTTTTTGATGAGATATCATGTGAAATGAGAGCCAAGTTCAAAAAAAATAATTGATATCTAAATGGGTGCCAAATTCTGTGTAGGAAATATTAGTCGGAAGAACATGACGTAATTAAAGCTCTGCATTTGATTTGGCTTTTAGCGTCAGTTTTATGTCTCTTCAAGGCACGATAAAAAGTATGAGTGGTGGAATATACTTCTTCTATTTTACCTTATTATATTTTATCTCTGACTAAAATATAACTTAACACAAATGCTTTTGCTACTAAATCGTCAATATTCAATCGACTCTGTTGTGACAAGATTAATGGCTTAGCTCGTCATTATACATTTTGATATATGTAGTTGGAATTTATACAACCTTACGTTTTACAGTCTAAGGTCTTTGAAAACCACAAAAACCATGCTAATATTTCACTGGTCAAGATACATTAATTGTTTCCACAATATATTTTTTGCATAACTGTCAATCATCTACAGTTTTATGGCATAGGTAAGGCTGTTTTATTAGACTACATAGCATGTACAAAGCAGTCTGGCTGTGAATGCTTTTGAAACTGAAACAGAAACGTATATTGCAGAGCGACTCGACAATCGCGCAATCGAGGGCTGACGTCGCGTTGTTCTACCGACAAGGGAGCGCGTTCACTCGTAACTGCTGAGTATTGATGGCATTATTTGTCCGTATGGATTTATTGAGCCATCTATTTTATATTCACTTGCAAAGAATGGGTAATACGGCTGATTTGAGAATTCGTTTAACATCGGATGGATAGCGTTAATACAAACAATGGACACTTTAGATAATTATCTGGAATAAGATATAGGGAAAGGCCCAACATCTATCGATCGGTAAAGTGAATCAAGCAGACGGGGTTGGCTTGGACTGAAAGTTGGAGGAAGCCACTTGTACCCCTAATTCCGTGTTTCGATTATTTTGTAAGATTAATTAATACTGGTAGTCTGTCGCGACTTTGCCCGCGTTTTTCGGGATAATAAGTAGGTACCCTATAAATGTTATTCCTGACCATGGTCTAATTGTGTGCTTTTCATGAAAATCCGTTCTGCAGTTTTGCGTGAAATAGTAACAAACGTCCAGCCTCACATACTAACTTTCACATCTATACTAATATTATAAAGCTGAAGTTTGTTTGTTTGGTTGAACGCGTTAATCTCAGGAACTACTGGTTCGAATCGAAAAATTCTTTATGTGTTTGATAGAGCATTTATCAAGGAAGGCTATTATAACATTATATATTTAATAGTTAGTTTTTTTCCCACAAATTAACACGGGTGAAACCGCGTGGCACAGCATGTTATTATATTAGTAGGATTTTCCAATATCCTTCTAGTTATGTACCATGGGATAAAACAACAACTTAATCCAACGTTTATCCTAATGATGATATAAATATGACCTCGCACGTTCGTCTTCAACAAGGAGCGAATAAATCAGGATAAAAATTCTCCTTGCCTCGGTATGTTTGTATCTGAATGTTAGTCAATATATTGAAGTTCCTTATTGTTTAGATACTTATTATGTTTTGTATCCTAAGATGATATTTATTCATTCTATGGTATGTTATAATTTTATGACTTGTTACAATATGTTAACTGTTTACTTTATTCCTCCAATTTACATTCACTTTTATTTTATTAATTTAATTAACATATTAACAGTAAATGCAAATAATAAAATTACGACTTAAGGAAAAGCTGTCACATACATACTAATTTTGATTTTACTCAATACCCAATATTCAATACTTTTTTGCATTTTTCCACGGATTTGTTGTTCATTAGTAAAATAATTTCAATTACTATTTCATTCCTACGTTCACACTCTAAGGCGCTCCACCCACTGCACCGCGCCCCGTCTCGGTGCGCGGGATGGCAGATTTTACCATTGTATGCAATTATGTCAATTTATATAGAAATCACGCCTAGCACAACACACTGCCGACGCGGAAACGCGCGGGAAGGCGCCCCGCGCGCAGTTGCGTTATCCGTCGCTCCGCGCACCGAGGCGGGACGCGTCTTCAGTGGGTGGAGCGCCTAAAAATGCTTAATCATAGTACCTGGCTACTTTATTTAGAAACAAATAAAATGATAATGGCAGCAAAAAAATTCAAGAATTATACATTCAATGCGTAACCAATAAAACTCACCATTGAAACTAAACTACTAGAATGCACGCGTGTAAAAATACTGCATGCATTTATTTAGAAAATCCGTATGGACAAACAATCACCGCGGATTCGAGTACGTAGATTTGAACACACAATAGTATTTTATTACTCGTACAAATCTTTATTTGCTGATCTACTGGTCAGAATTTCCGACTGCCTTTATAGTGAAATAGCGACGAAATAAAACATTATTTATATTATTCAATTGTGTAATATGCCGAATCCGTAGCCAATTTGGAAGTGGAAGTGCCTGCAAAACGAAGGGTTCTGGGTTTGATTCCCACTCGTGATAAATTTATTTGTGTTTATTTCATGGAAATAGTCGACAATCGAGATGACGATTCACCTATTGGCTATTAAGTGGCTTTCGTCGCCCATGGAGATCTGCGACATCTTTCTCAAGCCCCTAGCCGTAACACCGTAACCGTAACACGACGAGTCCCTTCACTTTTCGGCGCCGCTATAGTAGCGGACTCTGTTTTTGTAGTTACTCTAGTTTTCTTATAATTAAAAAGCCGCCGTCCATGGTATGGTTGTATGTATAGTATGGTTAGCCGTCCAAGCAAAAGAGGGGAGCCCACTTAAAAGGGTCAAATATGATAAGGTGACATTTGAAAGAACCGAGATCGGTTTGTTTATACGGGCTTAAGAGCAGGGTTGATTGAACTTAGGTATATACCAATAGATAGAACGTACTTTAAAGTATTTCTACTATCACCAATAGTCCATCATTTTAGAAATACGTTTCTGGATTTTTAATACTTTTATAGACTTTTTGCGGTTTGGCCAAGGCACAAATGTTCAGTGACACGAATTATCTGCTCTGCTTCAATTTAACCTAGTTGAAAAGGAATTTGATTAAATTTTTCAAGAGACTTAAATCATTTTACCATTCGTTAGCTGTGGCAGTATTACAGAAAAACATCAAAGAAAATAGAAATAGAATAATTTTTATAGGAAATATAATTTATTTTCACAGAATTTTTAGACCTTTTCAGATGTGGCCTGGTCCATAAACAAACATGCAGCACCCGTTAATCAGTGGTTATAAACCATGCTACGACACGAATTATAATTTCTTCACGGTACTGGAAATTTGGGCCGTTACCCGTCCACCCACTGGCTTCACCCACTGGTAGGTGGACGGGTAATCTAGACACGCGGAGCGTGTCAAGTCAATTTCTTAGCTAACAGAATTGACGAGCAGCACCGTGTGTAATATTACACGAACCATTTGGAGCCACTTTTGACCACCTCATAATTCAAAAACTATTCAACATAAACCTGTCAAATTTGGCTCATTTATTAAGACTTGCGAAATACATACGTCTTCCAAATTTCATAAACACATCTCAAACGGTTATTTAGATATTAACGTCCAAAAATCGAGAAATTTAACACTGACTGACCTATAGATCAAAACTATATCCAACTTCCAGGTGACCTAGAAAGTTAAAATTTGGCATGCAGATAGGTAGTCGGGTGAATACAAAGGAATAAATCTGAAAGTAGTAAATTTTTATCAATTTATGATAATTTTTCAAAAAATTGATTCTATTAGGAACACTTACTTAAAATGCCTAAAATTTAAGAGTAGCAATCAAAATTGATGACATCTGGTCATTATGTGGATTCCAAGGTGAATATATAACGAAACATATCAGTTTTAGTACTTTCTGAAGCTTTCAACGGGAGGAAGATGTTCAGTGTCCCAAGTGCCTGTGAGAAGTGCACAGCACATATACATTTACGTGAAGATTAGTGGTTTGTCAGGAGACGTTATTTCCAGTGTATTACATCGTTTTATTTTTAATGTGTGGAAAATTATTTTTCTCTAATCTACAAGATTACACCACAAAATTTTGTATTATTTCCGTAATTATACCAGTTTAAAGTAATTCGAAGTATTGTTTCAAAATTTATTGTTGCACGATGTCATGGAACATAAACAACTTATCTGTACTAATAGTATAAAGAGGAAAGATTTGATTGTTTGTTTGCATTGAATAGGCTCCGAAACTACTAAACCGATTTGAAAAATTCCTTCACTGTTGGAAAGCTACACTATCCCTGGGTGACATAGGCTATATTATATTTTCAATAAATTAGGGATCCTTAATAAAACTCCAATAACGTAACCCAAGGTGTAAAAAAATAAGAAAACCAAAGCAAAGCGAGGGCGGTCACTTGTAACTAGGGCGTGCTATCCGGATATTCGGATATTCGAATTATCCGGATATCCGCCGAATTTAATATCCGGATATTGGGCTTTTTACTATCCGGATAATCCGGATAATAATTAATTTTATTATTTTATACGTTTCTTCAATTGAAATATGTAAAAAGCACCGAGATATAACATTTTAAACTGTATTACTGTAGAATAGATACAATATTCGCATAAAATACGACTTAATGTCAAAAAAGAAACGCCAACCCGATATTTCTTCACAATAAATGCAAGTGTACAAGCCATGTCCTAAAAATGTTTGCAATTTCAATAATAGTAACACAGAAAAGACGACGTCATCAATACATAATATGTAGGTAGGTAATAAAGGCAACGTCTGGTCTGGGTGGTTGAGCACTCGCTCACGGTGCTCCTTCGAGGAGAAACCTGGTTCTGTCGAATCTACATGCCGTTCCAAGCTTAGTATAAAGCACAGCACTGCTCAAAAACTGAGCAGAAGTCGAGCAGTTGTATAGCAATTGACTACAGAAATCGAACAGCGTTGGGAACTGCTGGAGGGAGAAATAAAAGGCAAAGCCACTATCACTTTATAATTGATACTTTACTTCTGTGTCGCATCCTTATTACTGAGGGTCGTGCCCTTGATGAAGGTCCTTTACTGCTCTTATCAACTTCCTTCACTTTTCCTGGTGACCAACCTTCTAAGGACGATTGTATTGCAACAGTAAACCAAAACACACAAGGATTTCCTGATAATATCTTCGTAATCTTGACAGACCGTGGTATGCAACGCCTCCTGATCGAACATAACATCTCAAAAGCATCTATTTTCCTTCACTCTTTTGCTCTATGCGCCCATGATTCCCTGGCATATAAAATATCGAGAAAACGAATGTCTTGAGCTGGTCTTAGTGACATTAGAGATCTTTAGATCTTGCCATATTTCATTAATTTGCTTATAGCATTTATTGCCATGTTTCTTGCTTTTGACTCGATTTCCTTCCCACATCCTCTTTGATTGGATATTAAGTACCCCTTCGAGGTATACGAACTCGTTGACGAATTCAACGTACGCAAGTTCTCTACTCCTAGAGAGTTGATCAGTTGTGTCGATAAGCATTATTTCGGTTTTCTTCTTGTCGAGAGTGAGTCCGATAAGTTCACTCTTTCGCTCTGCTCTGCGGAAAATGTGAGCAAGGTCCGTCTCCTTTGATGCAAAACCATTGGTATCATCTGTGACTCAGGTTATTGATCTTTAAGCTACGACAAAGGCTTTTAGCATGGTATACTCCCCATAAATATTGAAAAGAATGAGTGACAGAGTACGAAGTAAAAAATTGTCAACATTACTGACAACTGGACTTTTTAAGGACACATCCGTGCATAGTTGTGTTCCCGGAACAAGGATTCCTTCTTGAGGGTTTGCCTTCGGTGACAGTATACAGTTTACCAAGAAGTCGAGTTAACCAGATGACCAAAAATGGCGATCTTAGTGACCCGGCTAACTATAGGCCTATAGCGATAACTTCCCTGCTTCAGAAATAACACGCAGATCTTAAGATATGTGGAAGATCATTAGGTGATCAATTATCGACAATACGGTTTTGGCCACGGTCGTTTAGCTGGTGATCTTCTAGTTAATCTTAAGTGCTGATGGGCTCAGGCTCTTGATCGCAATGGGGAAGCTCTGGCAGTCAACCTAGATATCGCTAAGGAATGAAGACTGGGTCTGGCACAGGGGCCTTCTCAAGAAGTTACCATCTCTGATATGTTATGCAGTTGGGTAGCCAGTTTTCTATCTGAGCGACACACCAAGGTAATTGTAGACGGTTGTTGCTCAGATAATTATGAAACCTATAAATACCGGCGTTCCCAAGGAACTGTGAAGACACAAGTTTGCGCGTTTACCGCTAAGAAAACCCCATTTGTCATAACGCCTCAAATCCAGGGTACCGCGCTCATCGTGAGTAAACGTTTTGGGACTCTGGGAGTTGACGTCTCGAGTGATGTGCATTATCGGCGTCATTCAGAAGGTAAGCCAAGCTAATATCCCAAGAAGCTTTCTGTCCTGAATCGAGCTAAGCAGTACTTCACTGCGAGGCACCTACACAAGCTCAGATCAGGCCTCACATGTAGTATTGTTCCCACCTCTTGGCAAGGGCACTACAATACCAGCTTAACCCATTCGATGCTATACAGAAACGCGCGGTCCGAGTTGTCAACGAACCACGAGTCACTCACTGGTTAAAACACCCGAGTTTCAGAAGAAATATCGGTTCTCTCTGGGTGTTCTACCGACTTTACAACGGTGAGTGCTCCGAGGAATAGTTTGACTTGATGCCTACTTCACCTTTTCATTATTGCACCACTAGCCGAAGTTTCATCCACACTGATTGGACTCGTGGAGAACCTCTATGGTCCTCACGATCTTATTCGCCATGCACGTGCAAACTGTGGAATGAGCTTCCTTCTGAGGTATTCCCGGAGCGCTATGACATGGGGTTTATTTATTTATTTAAAAAAATGTTGAACCTTACAACTATGTAAAAGGTACAAAGGCGGACTTAATGCTAAAAAGCATTCTCTGCCATTCGACCTTCGGAAAGTAAGAGAAACATCGGGGTTCTTAAAAAAAGATGTAAAAAGAGTTCTCCTTCAGGGCCCGGAAACATTAGCGATTCCTCTGGCATTTGCTCATTTTGGCTCTGCCATTCTGCTCATGTCCATAGGCGACGATGACCATTTAACATCATGTGGCCCGTCTTCTTTTTCGTCGGCCGAAAAAAAAACAGTGATAGGAACTAGCAACAAGATCAGAAATATTGGTATGCGTTAGGTTTTATATAAAGACAGTACCAGCTCGATGTGGTGGAAAAGTATGAAGTACCCTTAGGGTACTTCATAATGACCAAATGCCATATCAGGGTGAAACTCATTAAAAGCTTAGCAGCGCGCTGATACATCTACCGAAGTTTTGAATTTAATTCTGAATAAGTATTTGAATTAAAAATATTGATTTAATCTATAAATTATTTGAATTCAGCCTACTAAATGAATTATCCGGATATCCGGATAATATCCGGATAGTATTCAGAAATTATCCGAAATATCCGGATACTAAAATTAACGGATAATTGCATGCCCTACTTGTAACCAATAAGAGTATAGTCGACATTCGTATTTATTACGATATTATAATTGGGATTTAGTATTAATTATTATTTCAATATTTAGCGGACATAAATAGTGGAAGTTCATTACTTATAATTATTGAAATAATAGGTACCGTATTTCGGACCACGGCGCACTAACTACAGATTTAGTTGAAGAGCACTATAACAGTTCATGTATTAAAATTAATCAGTAACGTTATGAATAAGTACTTAATAATAATTTCTATACAAAAAGTAATGATATCCCATCAAAAACATAAATGTAAAGTGAGAGTCAATTTCAAAAAAAAAAGAATTGAGATCTAAATGGGTGCCAATTTCTGTGTAGAAAAGCCTAAAATTTTAGTCACAAGAACATGTAATTCAAGCTTTACATTTGACTTGGCTAGTTTTCTTTAGTTAGCAACCAACAAACCAAATTAGAGAAGAGTGTCATAAGCCATCAACCTAACAGATTTGACGAAGCTAATTACATAGATATAATATAGCCTAGGTAGGTACGTGAAAACTAAGCAAGTCAAATGTGGAGCTTGAATTACATGTTCTTGTGACTAAAATTTTAGGCTTTTCTACACAGAAATTGGCACCCATTTAGATCTCAATTCTTTTTTTTTTGAAATTGACTCTCACTTTACATTTATGTTTTTGATGGGATTCGTGTTTACCCGTGCACCTACTGCATCAAGGTTGGAATTTTTAAAATATCGATAACATTGTCGATAGTTTCATAATAAAAAACTGCTGAACAAAAATATAATGTAGGTATACGAATACTATATCTCACAATGAGATTGTAAATACACTTGGGCATACAGAAGGTGGTAGCCCTTTATGAATATAATTCAAAACATCAGGCCTGAAGTTCTGCGGTGATTATCAGATAATGAATTAAAATTATAAAAATAGTCGCTAAACAAATAAGGTCTTTGTTTTTAATATTTATACAATTAATGCTGTAACCATAATGGATGCTAAATTTCTTCAACGTGCATCGCATGAACAAGGTACTTCCATTTCACGGAGTAATTGAATCTAAGTCACTTAGAAGATGTGGAATCAATTTCCGGCCGTAATTGCTACCATTAATACACGCTTTGACTAGAACCTTTCATGGTAGATATACTTAACTTTAATATAACTAAAAGGCACATATTTTATACTGTGTTACCTGTACCAATAAATATTTATAACTAAAACAAACTATTGTTACAACATTTAAAACTATTGTTATAACAGCACTCCCGAATGCTGGTTTGTAACAATAGCCCAGGGGAAGGCTGTAAGCCAACAATATTGGTTCTAAAACTGAATGTTAGAATAAACAATTCAAGGTTCTGCGGTCAACGACCTTGGCTTGCGATGTGTGTTCAAATATCGGTTGTTTTTCAGTTTTTTGTGTATGATAGAAATAACAAAGCGGTCAATTTGAATCGAACTCGCGTGGGATTACCGTTCGTGTAAATATATCCAGGAATATTCACTTTGAATTTTTGGATAGGTCTTCCTGTGTGTAAACTATGGGTTTTTATAATTTACATATACGTATATCTCTACATTCTCTACCAATAATGAAACTGTAAAGACAGCCCATACATATGTATGTGTTTCGATTTACCTATACGATTTTGGAAAATGGGACAAAATAATTATATTGTTCATGCAACCATCATTTATTTTTTTGGATCATGTATTACATGTAATTCTGTTGGTGGTTCTATTAAATAAATAAATAAATAAACAAATAAATAAACTGCGTACCAATTTTACAGTTAATTTGTTCATTATCAATTCCAAACTGGGCATCGTTCGTAATAAATGTATTTTTCGTTAATTCGTTATTATCGTCGACTTACAGTGGAAAAGAGATTCACCATAAAAACCCTTTTAATAAACTAGATTTTTTTTAATTACATGGATAGTTTCGAAGAAAAACACCTTCATGCAAACTTAAGAACATTATCCAATTAGAATTGGTGTAGGTAGATAAAACAATCATTGTGTTTCGTCCAAGGACAGAATGTAACATTTTAGCGAAACTTAATTGTATTCCAAGTAAAGCCTTATATGTAGGTATATGTCTTGTATCTAGAAATAATTTGCAGCAGTTCGTGGAATCTTACGGAAATCAAATACATAATGCTTTCGCTAAGCTGTTTTGTGCTCGGTACCTTGCAGCCCGCAAGGTAATTGAATTGAGAACACTTAGGAAATCCTCTAGTATCAAATATCGACCTTAATTAAATACGTTGTTATGCACTTAGAGCAAGGAGCTGCTACTACAAGACTTCATACTAGACTTATAGGGGTATTTGTTGATGAAATACGTAAAGGAAATGGTACATTGTTGAAATTGTTTCTATGTATCCTTAGTTTAAACCCCCTAAGCTATCAGACGTGTGTATCTGTAGGTCTTCGTAGCTCCTAAACGAATGAACCGATTTTGATTTCGTTTTTTTTAAAAGTCATCTGAGCTATGATTGCATACAAACAGTAAATCTGTTCGAATGTTTTGTTTCAACATAACACTCAACAGGACACTCTCTTTTGAACCTTTTAAGTAATATATGTCGGTGAGGCCACGAATCTCCAGTGAAGGTCCAGGGACGGACCTCTTTATTCTACAACGCTTGTCCGATGCAGAGGTTGGCATATAAGAAACGACATGTCATATTTAGAGGAAGGAATTGTCAATAAGATAGAACGGATCGTCACGTAGTGTTGAAGTACTTGGAAGTATTGATGTGAACGTTAGGAGAACTTGAAATATAATATCATGGAGCAAAGTAAAAGGAATATTATTGAATAACCAACACCGTAGAATACCCCTTCTTCGTCATCAGGAGCGGCCCTATCCACGCCTAGGTACAGCAGCCATCCAGTAATTATAAATTTGATGATAGAACATGGAATATGGAAAATGTTACTGTTTTCTCGGATTAATATCGGTGTTGGAAGAACTGATGCGCCCAAAATATCGGAAAAGTCGGAAAATAAATGAGGAATGACACTAGCTCGGATGACATTTGAAGAAAATTTTGCAAGAATTTTGAGAAATTAAACAATCCAAAACGCAATACAATGAGAATTGTCGAAGTTTATAATATAATCGATGTGGATAATGCGCAATGTAGTGATGTGAGAGTTGAAATAAACCAAGCCATCCAATATGTAGACCTTTCAGAGTACGATGTAATGATACGCGAATGTCGATTTTTAAGAATGAGGTGACGACTAAAATTTCTTCGAGGAACATGTTGATGGAAGTGGACGTAACTACGGGTCGCAGATAAGTAGCCCTAGTATAGCATCAAATGTGATATTTGATATTATCATACGAGTGAAATTAACCTTACTTATTTTTCAGTTGCGGGAAATCGATGACACATGAAATAATGATCTACCACGCCAGCCACGTGAAACCAAGAGTCCCAGGAGCTGTCTGCTGCGTGAGCGGTGCTAGATTAGGTGATGGCAGAATGAGTGCACAACCATCTTCAGGCATACTTTGATCATACAGGTGATTTTGTGAAGTTTTCTATGATTATGGGGCTGATGAGCGTGTAGATAATGTTGTTGCTGGTATTGAATTTAAACGAATCATTCTTAAAATTATTTGCATGATTTGCCTGACATTCGTATTTAAAGAACGAAATTACGTTGTCTTTAAATGAGGGTTTTTCAGTCAATGACAGTGACATTCTTTTATTTTTCTAAATTTAATAAATGGTTGAAAGTTATGAAACCTAATTTGAAAACTAAGAGTAAGCTGTTGCAATTGTTGACAGTTCGAAGTTTTTGCTATCGGGTTCCTTATGATGCGAGTTCGTTATGGTGAATAGCGACTTCTTGTCAGTAGACTCGTTAGACTTGTGTAAGTCAGATGTAAGTCACGTAGAGAAACTATGGTCGGTCTGATGGTATAGTAAAAGAAGGATTGCATGATGATATCAATTTAATGAGTTTCGCAACAATGGCTATTGTAAAAAAAAAGAGTAAAAAAAAAGAGGAGTGAAAAAAAGAGATGTGAAAAAAAAGATGTGAAAAAAGAGAGAAAAAAAGAGAGAAAAAAGAGTTTAAAAAAGAAATAAGTGAAAATGAAAGGTAAAAAAAAGAGTACCTAGTAACAATATGAAATTGTAAAAAAAAATGGAGTAAAAAAAAAGAGTTATGATAAAAAAAAAAGTTGTAAAAAAAAGGTGTCAAAAAAAAGAGGAAAAGAAATGTGAATGAGTCCGGGCCAGCATAGAACTGAAGGGACGTTGTACCTGGAGAGTCTTAGAGAGACTGGACCAGGTGTCTGCAGGGTATAATCCGGACCAGACGACAATAACATAATTGCGACGTTCCGTAGAGTCTTATGAACCAGATTGGTAACCAAATGGCCAAACCATAGTTATCTCCACTATATTTTAAGTGTCCACATTTAAAATATCAGACTTAATGAGCGAATTATTCTTGACTGTAAATTAATAATGATGTGATGAATGACGAAAATAAAATGAATGTGAATCAGGTTAATGTAGTCAGAATAGTCGAGCAAAATACTGTTGAGACTGTTTTTACAGGATTCTGATTATCCACACGAGGTCGTGTGGGTCGTCAGCGATGGCCGTGTGCGTGATACGAAAACAACGAGTTGTGGAGCCAGGAGTTAGAATGGAGACCACGAACACCAACAGCCCGATACACTGACGCTCTTATGAGGGCGACTGGTATTGCTGGATGAGATCATAAGCGGAGGACCATGAGGCATGCCTTGTGGAGCAGTAGATAGAAGAAGCATGACGATGATGTACCAAGATAAATTAAAGCGCGCACGAGGACGAGCGCACGTCAGGATAGCCGTGTCGGTGAGGCCACGAATCTCCAGTGAAGGTCCAGGGGCGGACCTCTTTATTCTACAACGCTTGTCCGATGCAGAGGTTGGCATATAAGAAACGACATGTCATATTTAGAGGAAGGAATTGTCAATAAGATAGAACGGATCGTCACGTAGTGTTGAAGTACTTGGAAGTATTGATGTGAACGTTAGGAGAACTTGAAATATAATATCATGGAGCAAAGTAAAAGGAATATTATTGAATAACCAACACCGTAGAATACCCCTTCTTCGTCATATACATTAGTAAAATGCGGATAAAAGTGATTAACAATTATTTTGTTTGTATAGTTCAGATTTAAATATTTTGAATGAATCAAAAGTCCCCTTATGATACTTTATATTATTTTAGTCAAAACCAAATTACGATTTCTATGTTTGTTGGGGTTTAGTAATATCGCCCATTAATATCTTACGACATTTTTTATTCTTTAATACGACAATATTCCTTTAACCGCACAAATTCAGCCTGTTTAACATTTAAACAGTTACTAAAACTACTTATTATAAGTACCTACTACTATTTCTTCTGTGGCAAAACCTACAAAATATTAGTATAACATTTAAACAACGCACTGACGTCATACAACGATACGGTAGATAAAATCGGTTTAGTATTCGTCGATTTCGCGTCAACCGACAAACACGAATTTACGAAACTAGCGAACTGTCAGAATAAATCTATTCGAATAATTCTGTTTCTTTTTTACTGAATTAGTCGATGTATCGGACAAAAAAATGTCGCGTTACAAAAGCTAATGACAACGTAACTACATTTAAATACTAATTTACAATTTACATTTAATTACAGTACTAGCACGGAGTGGTAAACGGATCGTATACGTACTTGCCCGCAGAGAGGAAAATTCACCGGTACTAGTAACTAGCCAGTGTTATATCGCGGAAAAGCATTGTCGCGTAGTCAGAGAATATTGGAAATACGTCCCTATAAGCTAAGAGGAACTGAGTCAGCATTTGTTAGTTCATTGGTAAAATCATTAATAATTCAATAAGTCTCAAAATTTTACCATGTCGTAAGGATTCCAAGTTAATGCGCAATGAAGTGTACTAGGAGTTCTCATGCTAATTGTCAAACTGGAATAAAGATTGGTGTATGATATTTAGACAATGCAGCAATGCTACATAGATAATCAGAAGACGTAGAAAGTACCTGGTGCTTCCTACGCCGCTTTCTGAGTGCGACCCTTTCCCGGTATGCTGGTAGCTGCAACTCCGAACGCGGTTATTATTTATAAGTAATAATGTACCACCAGTTTTAATCATTGTTGCAATGCCAGTGTCAGAATAAATGTTTCTTTCTTTCTTTCTTTCTTTCTTTCTTTCTTTCTTTCTTTCTTTCTTTCTTTCTTATAATGGCTTATGGCACGTTGAGATTGCATGCAGACGCATGTGTGTATTTCTGTTTGATGTTTACCCAGTCCTTAACGTAAGATAACAGTAACTTTAAGCCATTTCGACCGGGTCGACCTCTCCACCAAACCGCACTGGAGTAGCGTGGTGGAGTATGCTGTAGGCCCCCTCAAGAGAAGAAACCCATTTTCATTAGTTGGACATTAATGGCTTGAGGCCAACAACCTTTTAGTTTTATTAAAATACCATAAAAATAACACTATATCTAAATATTTTATGACACGCACTGTAAGTGCGGTTGCCAGATGATCGAGATTCATCTGGATTGTCCCGACATTTCACATGATGTCCAGAGTCCCGATAAAATACAAAATGTCCCGACAATTCACTCGATTCAACAGTAACGACAACGCGTTTGTCGCCGCAGCGCCCGCTGCCTGCCGCACGCGCTCTCCGTTTTTCTTTCGTCGTCAGCACATTAGCCGGCTATTTTCAAAAACATTTTTTTTTGTCTCGACAAATCCCGACTTTTTGACGTATTGTCCAGTTATTTCAGTCTTGCCATCTGTCAACCCTAACTGTAAGTGAGGTTTGAAAACAGTGAAGGTTAAGGGTCGCAAGCGCCGTGTTCAAATTAGATTACCGTCATGCATATGGGTACGGTGTAAAGTGAACGAGGAACGTTTATATTGACGCGACGCTCTAAAGAGATGCCTCTTATCATGGGCGAGATCTTATTATACGAGCATCGTCACAGCCCCACCAACCATTAATTAAAGTTGAGTACTTCAACCAGAAAGCAATGGTTTCATAGGTTGAATATCGGCCTGCTGTACGGGAGTTTTGGTTACAAGCCTGATGTGAAACGCGAAAATAAACATAATTTTCAAAGTTATGTAAGTGCGTATTAGAACACTTTGCCGAAGAAAATCATAGGGAGGTAGTGTGTAAGTTCTAAATAAAATTTCGAAAGCCTTTGTCTGTGGATTTGGTTGTAGTGTATATGCCATGAAAACTTCTGGATATGAGTGTAGATACGAGTGCAGACGTGGGACAGTTGAGATGTCACTTAACTGGCTTTACCTACTTCGTTTTGCTTCATTAAATGGTATATTTTATTATATCCTGCTTCAGATCTCTGTAATTAGAGACAGTGCATCTGCTTGAAATGTCATCATAATAAATAGCAATGTTTAATAATACCTACTGATTAAAAATAAGAATATTTCATTTTCACGAGTCACGCTTATGGAGGCGGTAAATTGAAGTAAGGTGGTAAGGCGCTCCACCCACTGAAGACGCGTCCCGCCGCGGTGCGCAGAGCGACGGATAACACAACTGCGCGCGGGGCAATTTCCCGCGCGGTGCCGCGTCGGCAGTGTGTTGTGCTAGGCGTGATTTCTATATAAATTGAGATAATTGCATACAATGGTAAAATCTGCCATCCCGCGCACCGCGACGGGGCGCGGTGCAGTGGGTGGAGCGCCTAAAGGTAAACCTTTATAGTATGGGAATCGTTTGGGATAGTTATGTTAATACCATGGGATTTCTTAATTCTGGAAAGATTCTTTGAGTTATTATGGAAAACTGAACAAATTCGCACGTATATTTTGTACATTACATTACAAGAACATTGAACATTAAAACTACAAACTGACCTACCAATTCGCTGATACTGCGTAGAATCCTTATATTTTTATAACGTAAACGCGCCTATTACCGCCCCCCAAAATTTGTATCCTATTACCGCCAGTTTTTTTAATCATTATTTTAAGGCATGTTGTAGATTCCATGAAAGTTGTAGCCTAAAAATATTTTAGGTATGTATATTGAGAAACAAAAATAATAAAGTTTGTGTGCGTAAATAATCAGCAAACAGAGTAAATAGCCAATAATTGAGACGCGGCCGCAACGGACTTCCGCGTCATAGTGTTCTGCTCCCAGCTACATAAGAACACCTCATTATTACTTAAGAGAAATTAACATAAATAAAATGTGTATACGTGCATGCCAATATGTAACTATAATAAATAATACATTGGTTTTCTAGATTAACATCTAATACTACCGTTCTGGCCATGTCTTGTCGTTTAAATCGAATTTTACATTGGAGCGGTATTAGAAACTTAATTTTTATAAGTCGCTTCTATTAACGACCCATGGCGGTGTTAGATGTTTTACAATAGTTAGTATTTTAGCTTTTATTTCTTTTAATACATAATTTTAGATGTTTTTTTTTAACTTGTTTGATTCTTAAGGGTATATTAGATAATTTGATCAATTAACGCCATACATTTTGTCTCATGGATTTTTGCCTGTTATTTTTTCTTTTTTGGTCGGTAATAGAATCTTCATACTTAATTCTATTACCGACCCATACGGTCTTATTTATAAATGTCTCTTATTGTAGGTATGTAGCGTACTTTAGTTAAAATGCTGATAAGCCTACTATAAGTTCCTGTGTTCATAAATGTTCTATAGGCCAAACATAAGTTTTTAAACGACTTCAAAAAAGGAGGAGGTTATCAATTCGTCGTATATGTTTTTTTTAAACGGTATTAAATAGCGGTTTGCTTCAGGGTGGTCTCATTAACATCATGGTGAGGATCTTATGATGGGTTCTGGGTTCGTTGACATCTCAGGGTGTAATGATGTGAATTGGAGACGAAATATGTAACTCCTCCACGGATTGGAATAATTGAACCGTGTTAAAAGGTATATTTTGTTGTTGGTAAATATTTACACAGCAAAATCAGTACATCATTGACCATTCTATGGTCTGATGATGTCCCTTGGAGACAAAATGTTTAACTCTTAAATAGGAGAATCGGAACCGTTTTTAAGAAATTTTTTGCCAATAACTTTATTTTTGCAAAACTAGTACCTACATCATAGACAATCTCAGGGTATGATGATGTGATTTGAAGGCAAAATGTGTAACTCCAACGGATTGGAATAACTAAACCTTGTTTTAAGATATTAACCTCCATCTTATAAAATTTCAGTAGATAGTGTTTTTAATAATATCACTAGTTTACAAAATTAAAAAAAAAATCATGTCCTTCCAGTGAATGACATATGGTTTTATTTAGTAACAAGAGCTAAACACAAACATATTTATCTTTTATTTTTATCACGTCAAAAAATCAAGTTATCATCACATTTTGTTTTAAGACTATCCACAAGTTGATTCTGAATTTATTCTTAAACTTTTGTGCAGTGTAGCGTTTAGTTACATAACTATTTGTTTTTAAAATGTCAAAAAGGTTATGTAAAGTACATCCTAACAGTTTTTGTTACGTTTGCGGCGAACGTATTATATCTAATAAAGGATATCCCATAACGGCATCACTTAAAAAACCATATTTTTGTTATTTCCAAATTTCGCTGTCACACCAGGACAAAAAGTGGGCTCCTCATGTATTTTGTGAAAGATGTAGAACAACTAAGCTCCTGGACTGCAGGTAAAAACAGATTTTTTAATTTTAATATGCCAATGATATGGAGGAAACCATCCAACCACGAAAATGACTGTTATTTCTGTCTCACTAAGACATTTGGTTTTAATCAGAAGAACAAAGATAAAATTGTAGAACAAAGATAAAATTGTATATGCGGATGTTACTTCGGTTACTAAACCTATCTACAGTTCGAATAAGGAACAAGTTCCAATGTACCTCGCGGTTGTTCTAGCAAAACATTGTCTAACACAGAATGTGATGAAGATCAAATCAAAAGTGACTCAAGTTCAAATGAATTGGTAAATTTTCATATAGAACCACATATGATAACTCAGAACTGAATGATCTAGTACGAGATCTTAACCTATCTAAATTCAAAGCTGAATAACTAGGTTCACGAATGCAACAATGGAGGTTACTTGCCCAACACAAGAGTTACTATGTATTGTATGCGAAGTGAATGTTTTTCAACATATTTCAAGAAAGAAAACGAATTAATTGCTGACTTATTACATAATTTTCAGCGAATGTGTGTCCAAATGTCTCTGTAAATTCATTTCCTTGACTCGCACCTCGATTTCTTTGTTGAAAACCTCGCACGAGTCAATGACGAAAATGTAGAGCGTTGTCATCAGGATTTGAATTATTTTGAGCAGAATTATCAAGGTTTCTGGGACCAGGTGATTATAGCTGGTCTATTATAAGAGACACAGACACAAATAAATACAAAAAAAAGCTAAGACAATTCATTTTTAATTTTTGTAAGTAATTTTTTAAACAGTTTTATTGTAAATTAAAAATAATAAATATTTTGGAAATGTGACGTGTTGGATTTTTTTCATATTTTTTTTAAAACTCAGTGCACCTCAATTGTTAAGAAAAAACACTTTTCATTTCAAGGACAAAAACCTTGTAAACTAGTGTATTTACTTTAA
Source organism: Thymelicus sylvestris (assembly GCA_911387775.1). Taxonomy (NCBI): domain Eukaryota; kingdom Metazoa; phylum Arthropoda; class Insecta; order Lepidoptera; family Hesperiidae; genus Thymelicus; species Thymelicus sylvestris. Next base: position 6,920,166 of record OU426886.1, read on the forward strand.
CTACATTATTAAGAAGAAAGCTCAGTTTTTAATAATAATTATTGATCTCAAATATTTTATACCAACTTAATAAATATTTATTTGGTTTTTTTTTATTTAATAGTATGGAGAATGTGTTCCTTTTTCAGTGGTCGGTAATAGAAACATGAAAAACGGTAATAGAAACAACATCATCCCATCGGGCGGTAATAGAAGCAGCCGCTATTTCAGATTAAATTATTATTTATTAAATATTGTGTGATTAAACACTAAATTTAAGTGCTGAATATCATAGAATAGATCAGAATAAATCTTTTATTCAATCCATTTGTCTCACCTTTGTTTATAACTTCAGTTGATTGGACACCGCTACTTCTAAACAACTTTGGCTTATCAAATAGAAGGCAAACAATTTATTTAAATCAAAATTATTTATTCCGTCTTAAATTGATTTAAGCGCAGAACGAAGGCCTCGTGAATAATAGCGTTGCAGATAAAATAGAGTTTTGCTGAGAATTTGATCCGTTAATTAATCAGTGTTTGGGTTACCGTCGACTGACTCAGAAATAAAATCTTTAGTACGATAGACTATTTATATACCTGAGTGTAAAGTTAATAAGCTTCTTGAGGTAGAGCGCTTATATTCCTTTGGCTTTTGATGATTGGGGCTTGTTTCACAATCTCCAAGTAGAGTCCTGAATAAGCTATTCGCCGGTTAAAGTGACATTTTATGATTTTACATACACGAAATGTCAACTTAACCAACGAATAGCTTACTTCGGACTTACTTGAAGATTGTGAAACAAGCCCTAAGTGTTTTAAGTTAAGCAATTGTGTGCGGTAAATAGTTAAATGGTCAACGATCACCTCTAGTGCCTAAAATTTAATTTGGAAAGGTCTTTGTCGTAAGATAACAGAATATATTGACGACAATGTCAAAGGCCTACAAAAACCATAAAAATGTTCGATACTTCGTTAAGCATCTTATCTCTCTATGGTGAATATTATATAAATAAATAAATAAAAAGCCTTTTATTTCTTGCAGTTTAAGTAGGTACATGTCAATTTATCGTTTAAATAAGTAATATTAACAATTTATTATACAATAATAATACAGTCATAATTCTATTAATGTCCATTATGTAACTACTACTAAAATTTAAAACGAATAATGCTGGATAATAATAAATAAATTAATTAAATTGATATTAATACATTTCTTAGCCATAATTATTATAGTCATAAATTTTTATCATTTTGCAAGAACCCTTTCGCAGGTGAAGGCCTCCTCCAATGGTGAATATTATATGAATTTATTTCTTAATCATATACTATAGAACAATTTATTCATAACTCTTTTCTTTACGTTAATCTATATGAAATTGGCCGCTATCGCCCTTGAAGAGGTACCAAGGGCATCACAAAAGCAATCAATCCGAAAAGGCAACTGATTCTTAAGTACCTTTTCAGCAACTCAATGATTTTATGAACATAATAATTATTACGAAATGGATATCAGATACCTTTTTTTCTGATACACATTTCATTTTCTATAAAAAATAATATCTATGACGTAATGAAATAATTATGATGAAAGATTACATAAAAAACTCGGTAAGTACATTTGTTATTGTCTAAAGATTGGTAAAGCAAATGAATTAAAATGCTTCTACGGTAAAAGATAAAAATATTGTAAATTACTTCTTACTGAAATGAAATAAGAAAAAATTGAGTTTACGGGTATGACTCGAGGAGGCTCACAAAAAATATTAATTGGCAACAAATTAACTAGTTAACTTTAGCGAAAAACTTCGGGTAATTTTGTTAATTGAACGTTTGTTTTTGGAACACTCGAATTCTTGAAATTATTCCTAGACTTTAGCAAATTGTTTAAATTTCGACCCTGTAGCCTAGTTGATAGCGACCCTGCTTGCGAAGCGAGGGATCCTGGGTTCGATTTCCGGCCGGGGCAGATATTTATGTGACCGATAAATATTTATACTCGGGTCAAGGGTGTTATCGTGATGTGATATACGTGTTGTCCATGCAACCCGCGACACAGGTAAAACCTTACTGCGGGGGTATAAGTGTATTAGCGTTTTAAGCGTTTATTTTGAGAATGACCTTTTTTACACATTTGTGATATTATGTATCACATTTATTACCGTCCATAAATCCACATGTAAACTTCTTAACTTGAACAGAATTAAATGAAGTTTTTTACACCATTTTTATGGCTAGCGGGGGCTTAATGTGTCAGTGTACCTACTACGAAATGCGTAGTTTTCTGGAAAAGAGGTCATTCATTAGTTAATAACACATGCACACAAGACGGATTTGGCCCTTTGACGCTCGACTTTGAGACGGGAGACATCATCAGTAAGTAAATTAATTATGTATATTTCGTTCGCTAGGTACCTAATTTCATTACATTTCTTCTGATAGTAAAATCGACATTTTATAAAGACATGTCATGCATTAATGTCATGAATTACGTAATAACTTTAAAAGCAATTCCTTCTGCCAGAAAGCTCGGCTGACCGATACATATTGAAAAATGTTTTAATGATTTTTTAATCCTATTAATGGATGTTAAGATATTTGTTCCTTAATTACACCACAACTACTTAACCGATTTGACTGAAATGTGGAATGGAGATAACCTATACCTACCCTGGATTAACACATAGGTTACTTTTTATCCCGGAAAAGTTCAGGGTTCCCGCGGAATTTGTAAAAGACCATGCACACGCCTCGGTAAAAACCTGAACAAAAAAAAACCTGAAGAAGACAGCGGGTATCCGCTTGATTCAGAAGGCTCAGGACCGGTCTGAGTGGCATATATTAGGGGAGGCCTATGTTCAGCAGTGGACCTCTACAGGCTGATGGATGGATGGATGGATGGATGGATGTATGTATAGTATCTAAACTATTACTCACGAGTTTCTGAATTCTACTTTAGGTACCAAACTCTCGCAATAAGATCTCTAATATTATTTATGTTCTCGAAGGATTTTAAAGTCTTCCAATCTTTTGAGAAAAGATCCGAGTCGAGCCATAAAAGGCGACGTGTACAGCTGGCCATATTTCAATTTGTGTTGCCAATTTTCAGTCTCGAAAACAAATTGTGTTCCAAAGGAAATATCTAATCAATATTTTGTGCTGCTAATTAACTGGCGATTGCTACTTCCCTTGACTTTCACAAACAAACAATGAAATTACATTTCCGGAGCTCGTTCTAAATTAAATAGGGCTACCCACTAATTCGCGCTGAATTTAAGAGTTTGTAGATACAGTTATACCTTGTTTTTCTTTTAAATGGGCGAAAATTTGGCAGGAAGTTGAGTTATCGTCGCAAATAGCGAGACCCTGGCGTAGAGCCAGAGTGCGGAATTTACCATTTTTACAACGTAACGAAGTCGGATTTTTGTCCAAAAAGATTTCGTAACCCATTAACTGCCGAGTCGATGTCGAGATTTTATTAGATGAGAAATATTTGTCCTTGCCTGCCATACCGTTATTTTGCCAGAAGAATGTGTTATAATACTAAAATTGTACTTTTTCAATTGTGGGATGATAAAGTGCGTAACATTTAGGTTCCAATTTAACTTGCAATTTTTGATGTATTTGTAAACGTTTGCAAGAAAGAAGTTTTACTCCAGTAGGAAAAGGTACAGGATATTACAGAAGTTCTAATTTCCGGTGAATCGCCTCGCTTGTTCTGCCAAGTTATTGCCTACCTGCGTATTTGCAGGAAACATTTTCCACAACTCGACTCAACTGCGACTTTACTTATTAGTTTTATTTTAAAACTAAGTATCATCCGAGGAAGAAATATGCACTTTTATAATAGACTAGCTGACTCGGCGCACTTCGTATCGCCTAAGAATGTAAAAAATCTGATAACATCATTAAAATCGGTACAGCTGTTCTTAGCCGTTATAGTTTTTGTGTACATATCTCCTCCCTCTCCCTCTCCCGCTCCTACTCCCCTCTCCTCCCCATGTTACAACTATAACATTAAATTTTTGTTTCTAACTATAAGCTTACATATTAATTTTTACATTTCTGAGTTCAAAACTGACAAAGTATTACCCCATATGGGATGAATTTTGAGAAAACCGTGATATAGTTATTTTTGTGTTTAACTACAAGCTTATATACAAATTTTCATCCTTTTTACTTCAAAACTGACGAAGTTGCCATACTAACTTGCATCCCCTCAATTATGAATACGACCTCTTACAAAAGAAAACTGGCGCAATTATAAACCTTTGTTCAATAGGATCAGTAATTCATCATTAAGGCGATTAACTTGACCTCAAGGTTGGGTCAAGACTGCAGAGAGACTGAGAATTTACCTTTACTTGTTACTGATATTATATTTCATATTATCCTGAATACAACAAAATTATATACTCTACTAACAAAAATACTTTATGAGCTGTCTGTAACAACGATCATTTTATTTGACCCCAATGAGCATAAACATGAGAATGAATAAGCACATGCTTTTACGGCTGCCTCGTAAACCCGTCAGAGGGCGCTGGTCACTATATTGGACGGAGACGAAAAGATACGATTCTATGCGCGCCCATAAAACTGAGACCTTATTCGTAGCTACCACAATATTGTAACGACTGGAAATATGGAATTATACGGCTCATTATTTTCTCAGGCGTTGAGTGAGTAGAATTTTTATGTCTTATTTGGAACTGGATTGTCTGGATTTGTTTTGTTTAAAATCGCATATTTTTAAAATAAATATTTAATGCTACCGCTCTATATTTTCTATTTCATGATTCGAATTTCAATCGATCGATCTATTCAAATCAAGTAAAACATTCTAAATAAAAAAAAACTAAACTAAGTACCTACACACTTAATCGAGAATGAGACACATTATTTTACGTTTCACATAGAATATTATTAAATTAAAATTTAAAAAATCCCCGACAGTATGATTTACACTAAACATAGCTAAGAACACTCTCGATTAAGTCACCTTTCATACAAAAAGACTAGAGATTAAAATTGGTTCCTCCGTTTGGGAGCTACGATGCCACAGATAGACATAGAGATATACAGATATACAGACATGTCAAACTTATAACACCTCTTTTTTCGTTGGGGATTAAAAATGTGTGCCCCAGTCGGGAATTAAAGTCTGTTGTATGGCAATCAGTTAGTATATTCAAATAAAATAAAGCTAATACTAGTATTTCATCCACTTTATTTGAAAACAAGTCACATTTACTTAGTAGGCATTGCTTTGCTTTGTACCAACAGTATTACAATCTGGGATGGTTCGTTAACGGCTAAGAGCCCTTACATACTGCCGTATCTCTCACTCTTTGAGGCGTCGAAACCCGGCGACGGCCTTGGCCAGATTAATTATGTACACTCCGCATCTTAACCCATTTTCACTCTCGTTTCGTATCCCTTATGAAGTGTGTGCCAAATTTGAGAAATGTTAGACATTTGCGAGAATAAAGAGCGCGATAATAAAGTAAAGCATAGTGTGGCAAATGATGCATAGGCACTAAAGAATGTCAAAATTTAAGTTAAATAATTAATGTGCATTGCAAAAATAAAGAGCATCGTATCATCATTATGTACATTGTGTTTGTTAAATGTAAAATACAATAAAGTAAAACATAATGAGAAAAAATCAATTATATATATTTATTTTCATCGATTTACGTTGTTTATTCAATAATAATACAATCATAATATTCATATTATAATTAATGGTTTCACATAAGTACATTTGTTCACTGTATTTTCCTTTGTAGTTATAGGGATTATTCATTTCTGATTTTGACATGACTTCAATAAATAACCCCGGGCGTAGTAGGCAATTCAAACCACTGCCTATCGTTGGCTTAATTTACTACACCACAATACTATATTAGAACATAAAATGTGATAAATATAGACCATAGAATTTCCACTCGGTGATTTTCTTAGACTACTAGAATGTAAAGATTAAGAAAACACATAAATTCCAGTCCATTTCAAAATTGTCTTGCTATGTTTAGATAAGACGTGGAGACAAGTCGTTTTTTATGTTATGATTAAGCATGAATAATTATAAATGATTAATCATAATTATTGGGGTTCCTCGACAGGTAGGTATACCGGTACCCGCACCTTAAATTTTTATACACTTTTTGTTTGCTCATCACATAAAATATATGTATATGCTTTTGCTATAACCCTACTTCAATATTATTATTATTAGTTTCGCTGATATCTTGTTCCACGACACCCAATCCAAACATTTTAAAATAAAAAAAGAACTAGGGGTCGCATGGATCCCCGCCAGGAATGAAGTTCCTTACGTGTATACTTTAACACTTACTATAATACAATGGATAAATTATTTGGGTTTAAAAATACTGTACTTAGAGCATTAATAAATAATCGCCCTAGTCTAAATAAAGTAATCTACTGCATTTTGGTAAGTCCAATGTTGGAGATATTTAAGTGGAATCTATATTAGATCTATAAAGTGATTCTATCCTTAGCTTGAATAAACACGAATGGTAACTAATCGCCGATGGAGGCGTAGCACATATAATTTAATCTGTTTCCATTAACGATCAAAATTATTATAGAGTCAAGGTAGCAATTACTCGTTAATGGATCCTCTCGCTCCGTAATTTTGCGACTGGCCTTTAATAGTTTTATTTACTAAGAAAAAATGATTCAATTTCAAAACGTGATAAATATTCACAGTTAATGTCTTTAAATAATTATCAAAAAACTAAAAAAAAATTGTTTTATTTTACATGTCTTAAGAAAGTGTGATCGAATGGCTTCTCAATATCTGATATTTATAATAAATAAATAATAAATAATAACGCTTCACACTCATAGCCCCACACTAGGATTCCCTGTGTCGTGGGTGCCATGGACAACAACACACTAGACAAGGACATTCACACCCAGACCGAGAACAGAAATTCAAACTCATCATTCAAATTTCCGCCTCGCTGGGAATCGAACCCAGGACCCTCGGTGCGGCGATCCGGCATGGTAACCATTGCGCCACACTGGTCGTCAAATTTAAATTTATTTTAGTAAATACAGTCAAAATTAGTCACGATTGCTCCACACGAGGACTGAGACAGAATGCCTCATTTGTAAGTGTCGTTGGTAACATCACCCTTTACACTTTGCAAAGTTGCTTCATGACGTAAGCACCAGGTGTAACTGTGCTCCCCCAGTCCAGCCATATATCATACAAGTTTCTAGATTGTACTAACACCCAAAAACCTATTACTGTTCGATTATTTAGAGTTATTTGATTTATTATATAGCTTGTTGAACAGTTTTTTGTTTGTTTGTTTGTTTGTTTTTGGAACTGCGAGTCGATTTTTAAAAATCGTTTTGTGATTGATATCATGAGGAAGGCTTATTATAATTCGTGACAAAAAGAAGTTGCTTCAAAGTATTAAGACTTAGGTTTTGTAAAATTGAAATTCAAATAAATTGGATATGAAGTTAATAACGCAAAACTCTATTTATCAAAGTCGATTAAAAAGCTTATAATTATTTTTATTTTAAAAATGTTAGCAAGTCTCACCTCAAAATTGAATTTCATATTTCATACGTGGTATTTTTATTTTGTATTATCATGGGAAATGTTGCTGTAGGCTGAAAATTGTTTTAGCAAATGTACCGTAAGATTTATGTTTGGGAAATTTGTGCAATATGTTAAGTCTTCTTGTTTGAATGAGTTATGTTTGTATCCCTTGTTGTTTCTCATTACTGTTTTGGAAACACAAACAAAGATAACATATTGAATAATTTGTATACGTGTGTGAGTAAATTTTTTATGATTCAGTAATTTGAATACGCTCTAAAGAACAATTTTGTGGCTGTTGCTTTTTAAAATTAGCTATCAGCGCATAAGTTTGTATGGTAATGTACCTAAATTAATGGTTGAGAGATTAGGGGCCAACCCAAAAATAATAGACACTCAGAAAAAATTGATAATATTATTAACTAAATAAAAATGCCAACTCTGCAAAATTCAACAGTCTGAAAATTACAGCACTGTCATCGGCGTCGAGTCGTGTCATGCCGTCTGGAAGTACGTGAAAATTTAATTAAAAGACAGCATCGCAGTAACAATTACAGATCATTATCATGTATTTTATTATTATTATTATTTCCTTATTATTATGTAATTATCATTATTGGGAATGTTTTTACGAATGATACTGTCAACTGATTGAATGGTCACTGATAACCATGCATAAAGCTATTTATAGTAGAGTCAATTTGCAGCCGATACAAATGTAAACAAACCATTAAAATCATTTTCTAGGGTTTTCAGCGACTTACATGAATTTGTACACCAAATGCGTTTTATTTAGACAAACTACTCATTATGGCAAAATAGTAAATTATGTTAAATGTTTCAAATCGCTTCTTGGAAATAAGATTTTCACTGCAAAGTGTTTGAATGAAAGATATTCATAGATATGGGTTAACTTTCAAGGCTGCGAATAACTATTGGTATTCATTTCTGGCTCGCACTCAAGGCAAGCGAACTTTACTTCGGAATTTTCCACAATAAAACAAGGTTTTTACGGTCCGTAGACGTAATATAATTAGAACAGAATTTCAGCGCGGGGCTTAATAAATGCGTATTAAAATTACGGTAATTGAGGTTTAAACTCCAACGAGGATTTTCTGCGACATCCCACGATGTTAACTGGAGACAGTTGCCGCGACCAACGGAAATTCAATTATGAGCGTTCATCGCTAGGTACCTCTGTCAGCTCACTCCGACGCTGTCGGCTGCGATGAGGAATTTAAAAGCGTAATTATACAAAAAAATATGCCTTAAATTTATAGAATATCGTTCACAGTGTAATTTAAATTTCATTAAAATTAGATTGTATAATTAAAATGAGGTTTTAAGTGTTCTTTGGCAAGGAATCTTATGTCACTGGTGCGCCATGTTTTAATCAATGATTAAAGACATTTTCTTTAATGATTGGTTTTAATGTTATAGTTAGGTACCTATTTGTAGGAGTGTTTGAATTTAGAAGAGTGAGATGACACGGAAGGATGTCTTTGGCTCTTAACACAATACTGATGCTAGCGTGGAAGACTGTGGAGGAAGACCATTATCGTCTCGGCAAGAACAGCGTCCGGTAGATATCATGGTAACTTGCTACGTAATCAGTAGTATCTTGGTGTCGTCTGAATAAGGTGTAATTGTGATGTGTACTATGTGTTGTATGTATGAAATTGAAATAAATGTGAATCAATAATAATTATTGTCAATTATTGTTTAACTCGGCAATAGCAAATATCCCGTAGAGATGGAACACAACAGGAATGATGATAGAAATTAGTAGTCCCGTCATATTTAATCTATATATTTATTTATGTATGTATACACATTTGCATCTATTATACATATATTTTGTAAAACAAATTATCTTAATATCGAAGGGTTAATTAGTAGAGAATATTATTTTTAAAGTTTTGTAATAAAAATGCTGATAAATATAAAACTGACCTACAACTACGACTATATTAAAGCATTAACTATCTCATCGAAAATATAAATGTAAAATGAGAGCCAAGTTATCAAAATAATAATTTAGACCTTAATGGGTGCCAAGTTTTATTTAGAAAATCCTAACATTTTAGTCACATCTACATGTAATTCAAGTTCTTCATTTGACTTGGCTAGTTTCCACCTATATTACGATTCTGTTTGGTTTGTTTGTAGCTAACTAATGAAAACTAGCCAAGTCAAAATGTAAAGCTTGAATTACATACCCTATTACCTTGATGACAAATATCAAGTGTCTAGGTCATCTGGAAGTAAGTAAGGTTTTTGATCCTATGACAGTGACTCAGTCACCAAAATGTATTATATATGTGTATATGGGAAAAGGGGTATTCTACGGTGTTGGTTATTCAATAATATTCCTTTTACTTTGCTCCATGATATTATATTTCTAGTTCTCTTAACGTTCACATCAATACTTTCAAGTACTTCAACACTACGTGATCATCCGTTCTATCTTATTGACAATTCCTTCCTCTAAATATGACATGTTGTTTCTTATATGCCAACCTCTGCATCGGACAAGCGTTGTAGAATAAAGAGGTCCGTCCCTGGACCTTCACTGGAGATTCGTGGCCTCACCGACACGGCTATCCTGACGTGCGCTCGTCCTCGTGCGCGCTTTAATTTATCTTGGTACATCATCATCATGCTTCTTCTATCTACTGCTCCACAAGGCATGCCACATGGTCCTCCGCTTATGATCTCATCCAGCAATACCAGTCGCCCTCATAAGAGCGTCGGTGTATCGGGCTGCTGGTGTTCGTGGTCTCCATTCTAACTCCTGGCTCCACAACTCGTTGTTTTCGTATCACGCACACGGCCATCGCTGACGACCCACACGACCTCGTGTGGATAATCAGAATCCTGTAAAAACAGTCTCAACAGTATTTTGCTCGGCTATTCTGACTACATTAACCTGATTCACATTCATTTTATTTTCGTCATTCATCACATCATTATTAATTTACAGTCAAGAATAATTCGCTCATTAAGTCTGATATTTTAAATGTGGACACTTAAAATATAGTGGAGATAACTATGGTTTGGCCATTTGGTTACCAATCTGGTTCATAAGACTCTACGGAACGTCGCAATTATGTTATTGTCGTCTGGTCCGGATTATACCCTGCAGACACCTGGTCCAGTCTCTCTAAGACTCTCCAGGTACAACGTCCCTTCAGTTCTATGCTGGCCCGGACTCATTCACATTTCTTTTCCTCTTTTTTTTTGACACCTTTTTTTACAACTTTTTTTTTATCATAACTCTTTTTTTTACTCCATTTTTTTTTACAATTTCATATTGTTACTAGGTACTCTTTTTTTACCTTTCATTTTCACTTATCTCTTTTTTAAACTCTTTTTTCTCTCTTTTTTTTCTCTCTTTTTTCACATCTTTTTTTTCACATCTCTTTTTTCACTCCTCTTTTTTTTACTCTTTTTTTTACAATAGCCATTGTTGCGAAACTCATTAAATTGATATCATCATGCAATCCTTCTTTTACTATACCATCAGACCGACCATAGTTTCTCTACGTGACTTACATCTGACTTACACAAGTCTAACGAGTCTACTGACAAGAAGTCGCTATTCACCATAACGAACTCGCATCATAAGGAACCCGATAGCAAAAACTTCGAACTGTCAACAATTGCAACAGCTTACTCTTAGTTTTCAAATTAGGTTTCATAACTTTCAACCATTTATTAAATTTAGAAAAATAAAAGAATGTCACTGTCATTGACTGAAAAACCCTCATTTAAAGACAACGTAATTTCGTTCTTTAAATACGAATGTCAGGCAAATCATGCAAATAATTTTAAGAATGATTCGTTTAAATTCAATACCAGCAACAACATTATCTACACGCTCATCAGCCCCATAATCATAGAAAACTTCACAAAATCACCTGTATGATCAAAGTATGCCTGAAGACGGTTGTGACGACACTCATTCTGCCATCACCTAATCTAGCACCGCTCACGCAGCAGACAGGTCCTGGGTCTCTTGGTTTCTCGTGGCTGGCGTGGTAGATCATTATTCCATGTGTCATCGATTTTCCGCAACTGAAAAATAAGTAAGGTTAATTTCACTCGTATGATATCAGGTATCACATTTGATGCTAGACTAACGGCCGGTCTCAATAATGTACTAACAGATGGAAGACTGTGGATAGGGCTGTCATCTGTCATATTTGTCAATTTTTCAGAGGCAAAAATTGACAAATATGACAGATAACATACTAATGGTAGCCCTATTCACAGCCTTCCATCTGTTAGTACATTATTGAGACCGGCCGTAAGGCTACTTATCTGCGATCCATAGTTACGTCCATTTCCATCAACATGTTCCTCGAAGAAATTTTAGTCGTCACCTCATATTTAAAAATCGACATTCGCGTTTCAGCACATCGTACTCCGAAAGGTCTACATATTGGATGGCTTCGTTTGTTTGAACTGTCACATCACCATATTTCGCATTATCCACACCGATTATATTATAAAATTCGACGATTCTCATTTTATTGCGTTTTGGATTGTTTAATTTCTCATTGCAAAATTTTCTTCAAATGTCATCCGAACTAGTGTCATTCCTCATTTATATTCCGACTTTTCCGATATTTTGGGCGCATCAGTTCTTCCAACACTTCTGATATGGGAAAAGGGGTATTCTACGGTGTTGGTTATTCAATAATATTCCTGTTACTTTGCTCCATGATATTATATTTCTAGTTCTCCTAACGTTCACATCAATACTTTCAAGTTTGCTTTCAAGTACTTCAACACTACGTGATCATCCGTTCTATCTTATTGACAATTCCTTCCTCTAAATATGACATGTCGTTTCTTATATGCCAACCTCTGCATCGGACAAGCGTTGTAGAATAAAGAGGTCCGTCCCTGGACCTTCACTGGAGATTCGTGGCCTCACCGACATGTACAATATTTATTTATTTATTTATTTATTTATTTATATTATGTAGATTTAATAGGTCTCCATTTAAGGGGTCGAAATGGTTCTCGAACAGGTTGCCAGTTTCCTTTTTTTGAACTGTGGCTGGACACGTTGCCACGTGCCTAGATTGTGAAGTTGTAAAAGTTAGTAGTAGAAGTTAAAAAAGCTTTCAAAATGCTAATGTGAAACAGCCACATATCGGGTCAAGTCGAATGAAAATGTTGAGTAAAGTGTAATCAGTACAACTGCACCTACTTCGACAAATATGATAAAAGTTCCTTTGCCTTTAATAATACGTACCTACATGTTTATTATATTTATTCCTTTAAAAATTGCTATCTCTCTTGTGTAATAAAATAATGTTCATAAAAATTCGCAACGCAGTGCCATCTCCATTTCCATTGTGATGAGCAGGAAACATCTTATTAAACTTTCTCAGAGCGAGAGTTGAGGCGTGATCGCTTCCAAGGAATTTCACTCTGTAAGCATTTTCAATCCAACATGCACACATCGAACGTATTCAATAAACTTGTTCCGACCGCTTGGCACCGTCATACAAAAAAACCGATGGGTTCCGAAGTAGTAAGTTTATCGACTTTACTCTACTGACTATTACTCTTTAACTACTTATGCTAACAAAGTCGTGATAGTTTTCTTTATAAATTCATCATTATTATAACCTATGTTTGAGATTTTTTTCATTTATTCAACCCCAACCGTTTAGCCGGCAGGGGGAACACTTGATTCCAACCAAAATTAACACTTTAAAGCCAAATATTTCGCAAACGGCCTCTAAATCCAAAAATGGTGTTAAAAGACCCATAATATTTTTGAAAGACCTTTTCAACGATACCCAACACTATAAGGTACGCGACGAATAAAAAAATCATCCTCACCTTACCTGTAGGGGAGGTACCGTAAATTTTTTTTTTCAATATTTTATTCTACGATCTTGGAGTTTTAATAAATATGTATAATGTATATGCCAAGTTACAGCTTCCTAGGACTAAGGGTCTCAGCGCTATACTTCGAACAGACGGACGGACGGTCAGACGGATGAACGGACAAACGGACGGACGGACATGACGAAACTATAAAGGTTCCGATTTTACTTCAGAACCCTAAAAACATCAACAGATAATTTAGTTTTGGAGCGATAAATCAAAAATATTCCTACTGTTTAACTTACTAAATTTATTGCTAACGGATGTTGCCAAAAATAAAAACTTTGATGTAGTCGTTGTTTTGCTCTACACAAAAATAAATCAGATTTGCTTACGCCCCAACTTAGAGTCTCTAACGGTTACTTAAATCGCTCTTTAGTAAAGAATAACCGTAGAAATCAGAATCAATACAGAAGTATTAAGGAGCGATTTAAGTACCCGTTAGTGACTCTTGAGTTGAGGCGTTAGAATTTTAATGCACTACTCGTAAATAACCGGAAAATTTAATTGGAGTAATGTTGAGTAAATATTTCTTTATTTACAGAATAAATTTGTATTTGCCGACATTAAGAGCCTTTGTACACGGTGTATTTTTGCGCGGATTCCGCGCGTTTTCGGCGCTTCAAACGCGATGAATAATTTTCTCGTCCACCTCGTCATTAATTGCAGCGCCAAAAACGCACAGATTCCGCGCGTCGCGTCGGCCACGCTTCAAAGATACGCCGTGTGCAAAGGCTCTTATAGTAGTATGGTTCTTGCAAACTTTCTAAAGTTTGTACTGCAAGGCTTGTTTTCATTAAAATAAAAGAAGCAATTCAAGAAGTTGAAAAGTCGGAATACGTTTAATATAAATAAAATAAAAAATAAAATATTCATAATAATTTATTTGTACCGATTCCTTCTGTTTCCCTTGATATGATCGAAGATTTATCTGTTCTCAATTTTATCCGGAACTCACGGGCACGGTTCAATTACACTCGAATAAATCAAAGAGTTCGTACGATCCCCTCATATACAGCAGATAGGTCCCCACCTAAGTTTTTAAATAAATAACCATCTAATTTTACTTAAGAGGTTCAGCTTTCAGGGAACGCGAGAATTTACCATGAAAATAATGAGGCTAATCAAGATTGGTAGCTAAGTGAAGGCCGGCGGGTCCCAAATCGTTATTTCTTGTAGAAAACTTAATTAAAATGAATCTTTCTACGACACCAGTTTTTTTTTGTACGCGATAAGTTGAACGAAGTTTTTTTTGAAACACGTCAGCATAAGCGAAGGACAGACGTTCTGATTGCTGAAGACTAGTATCTCAACCATGCTGTACTTGAACAAATATTAAGTTTACAAGTCTTCAGACTTTGAACAATTTTATGATGACAGATTTTCTGAGATATTTTATGAGTTTCATGGTAAGAGCAATTTATTACGCTATGATTTATCGATGTACCCTGAATAGAAATAGTTTTATTCATTGTGATTAATTTTATTAATATTCACTTAAGCGTGAACAAGTTCTGATTGGTGTCTCACATTATTACGTCAGTGATGATTTCTAGTTGACTTGAATGTTAATTCATCAATGATTTTGTCAACTATTAAAGGGATAGTAATTTGCTGTTAATAACTATCAAACCCTATAATCCGATGTAGAATAATTCTGTAGTTCAAAAAAGTTACCCAAAGCTCTATTTACATCTTAGCCTTTTATCAATGACCTTATATAAATAAAAACCGTCTAAAGGACAGCCAAACCAACACATTTTGTTTTATTATCTGCTAACACTTACGCCCCAAACTCAGAGTCACTAACAGTTGCTTTAATCGCTCCTTAGTAAAGAATCATCATACAAATTCTGTACTAACAAGTGATTTAAGTAACCGTTAGTGACTCTGAGTTGTAGTGACATTAGTAGATTTTATTAGATAAGCAATAATTATTATAATATTAACTTTAAGTCATTTCTAACGATATCGTAAAATATAATTCTACTGGCATGTAAATAAATAAAATATTTTGTTTAACGTCGTATCTTCCGCAACGGAGTAATTTTTAATATCAAAAACGCGACGCCATTTTTGTCAATCCTGCTTCAGTTCAGTGGGTGTGATGAAATATTGCACGCATTTTAACTTTTACCCGAGATGAGAATTTACTTTCCGGCATAACAGCCTTGGCTTTGAAAATTGTAAAATTACTATTACAGATGCTATTGAGATTATGTATAGAAGATTAATTTTACTAAACGTAAATAAACGTGAAGTTTTGTGATCCATACATCCGGATGTTGTTCTGCTTTCATGTAAATACTACTGAAAGGATTTTCATGTTTAGTATGTATATAGATAGATCATTAATTAATATAGGATATACTTATTGTCCTGAAAAATGCGGGCAAAGCCGGACTAGTTATTTATATTTTTTTTGTTTCTAAGATACTACTTAAAGTAATTATAGAAATATGTTATGTTCGGTTTATAACTTGGAAATTTTATAGGTGCATAGGTAAATAAGACCCCATGCGCAGGAACAGAAGACTGTCTGCGACTTTGCGTATCGATGTATAATTAGTAAGCAAACGCAGAAGTATAGTAAGCAGAAACATTCTATGTTTCTTGCTAAAAGCATAATAATTATGATGACTGTTTTAACACTTAGGTACCAACTTGAGAAATTATTGCTTTCCCATACAATCTTCCAACTTCCCTTTTTACCCTCTAATGACTCTCATACCAGAGTTCGCCTTGTTCTCATTCGATTTTAATCATTATTCGAGGAACACAATTATCTTGATAGTAGCCTCTCAATTATGTCAAGAAATCTAATAAGATTGAATGAGATTTCTGACGATTTATCTACGTATTGCTATATAAATTCCTGCATGGACGCAATTACGTATTTTATTCATACAGGCAAGATTAAACGCCTCGACATTAGTAGGTTAATACTTGGCCATTAGATTAGATTTACAGCGGAAGCAAGCTATTAGTTGGGGTTGTTGGCGAACACAATGTAATCGTAGAGATGGACCATGAAAATTGATATTTACCAAATATAAAATATCTTTTATAGTACTAGGTAAGTCTGATTTTTGAAATTGTTACTTCCTGGCCTACTTGAGTTAGTCGAAGAAGATATAATTATTTCATTCTTTGCCTAGGCAATCTATACAATATCAGATGCGTTGCTGGTAAGGTGGGAAATAAACGAGAAAATCACCACCAACTGGAGTACCATGGCATCGTTATTTTACTGCTGTTTTATCTATTTACTTTATACCTTGTCCGTCAAACAGAAGATATTTTGTTCATTGCCTAGGGATTATATAGAATAACTACATTTTAAAAACTACTGAAAATCAATATTTTCAGTAAATACGTCAATATGTTTACATTGTAAAAGAAAGAAAAGAATGGAGGGTGGTGCAGTTCAGCAAAATTTGTATGGTAAACATTGTTTTGGTTAAAAAATATTCATTAAAACATATATTATAGGGTGGAAATTAAAGACGGTAGTTGGAGGAAAAGTACCCTGAATATTGATGATGGTAAATTTTACTGAAAAGACACATTCCTTTATTTTTAAAAATAATTAAAGCTGCATTCAAAGATATTTGAAAAATCATCTGCTCCCAAAGGTTGCATAGGTGCTGTGTACTCCTCCCAAAGGTTGTCTGGAAGAGATCGCTCTAAAGCGATAACACCGCCTTTTGTATCTCATATTCTACCATCATTTCACCAGTTCGATTTCCAGCTCAAACAGGTGATTTTTCAAAGTTCTTTGAATTCAGTTTTAATTATTTCTGAAAATAAAGGAATGTTTCCTTTCAGTAAAATTTGCCATCATCAATATTTTGGGTACTTTTCCTCCAACTACCGTCTTTAATTTCCAGCCTGTATATAAAAATAATAATGAATAAAGAAATAAATATGTAGGTAATGGCATCCATTTGTAAAGCCTTCACAATGGTTTATTACATGAAACCATCGTCTCTATTTCTTAGGGCTGCCAAACAAATAATGGATGTAAAACAAAAGCATTTGTGATGCTTCATTCGATATCGATTCTCAAAAAACAATACGTTATTGTTTCGATTTCATCCTAAATCAACTTTTACTCTAGAATCATTATTTTTCACTGCGCAAACACTGGAAATATTAGAAAATTATTTTAAAGGAACGAACAATACTAACATTTATGTATAACATTTATGTATCCTAAATTTTTTTTTTCCCGTAAATATATATAGATATATATTACTTTTATGTGTATCTACTATATTATATACATAAGTTAACAAAATAAATAAACTTACCCGGCCACCATCACTTAATTATTATTGTACATTTTTTTTTTTAATTAGCTATATTATAAGACCTTTAAACAGTCGCTTATGAATATATTTTCCTAATAAATAAACCTTTAACCTCGGCACTGCCCGTACTACAACTCTCTGGGGTTTCACAGAAAACCAGCGCTGCAGGCCTCTTACTATAGAAACTGCAGCACAAGCTGAGTGAATTCCCTTTTTACAGTATAGCTCTGCAGCGCAGGCAATTAGGCGAAGCAATAAGTTTCGTAATATTATACTTAAATATAATTATAAATATTGGAAAATGTGTAAATTGTGTAAGAAATATATTATGTACCTACCACTATGTTTAAGCCTTATGTCTGTACTGCAGCGTATTGTATTGTGAAATAAAGTGTTTCTTTCTTTCTTTCTTTCTTTCTTTCTTTCTTTCTATATTGTGTAGTTATTTTCAAAACCTACTCGTAATTCCGCTAGATACCGAATTGCGGTTCTTTTTCGTGAATGTGGTTGTCTTGTAAAAGGTTCTCCTACTGTTTTCAAAAGTAGGTACGAGTACTTCCTGATAAAGATAGGTTCTCACTGAGCACGATTTCCACAACGCAGCCACGAATGACCAAGCTCGACGCACCGCACATTGAGAATTCTAATGATGACCTGACCAGGTGAACTGACGACCTGAAGAAAACAGCAGGTATCTGCTGGATTCAGAAGGCTCAGAATAGGTCAGAGTGGTGTTTGTTAGGATAGTCCTATGTCCAGCAGTGGACTTCCAAAGGCTGATGGATGGATGAATGGGAATGTTGATAGAAAACGTATTATGAAAATGGCAAAAATAGAAAAAAAATTGTCAACATATAAAAGGGTAATAATTATATCAGTGTAATTAAGCAATACATTTATAATTTTATTCTCATCAGACAACATTGCACTCATTCCAACCCACACATGTTGCATTTTAATGCTGATTACACTGTCGTTTACTCGATGTCAAAGCCTTCATTATTTAATCTCTTTGCTTGTCGTAGATGATATAATGTTAGACGATATTACATTCCCCAGATTTTTCAGTTCTGTTGAATTACGTTGGAAATTACCATCACGCTTGGTCCTTTGTTATTATATTTGAAGTTCTTGGCTAAAGAGATTTCGACAGAGTTGAATGGCAAGGTAAGTTATCTTAGCGTGGTATAGATGTGACATTAGATAAATTTAAAATATTTCACGCTTGATACAGGAAAAAATATTGTTACAGTTAAAACCGAACCACCATTTATGATTGTCGCTTAATAATTACTTATAGGAGTAATATATTTTCCACAAGTTACCTTAAAATCTTTTCCTATTAGAAGTACATTTTTACAGAACAATACCACGTCCACTTGAAATTCTAAATTAATAAAATCAGACATAAAAGATTATACCAGATAAAGCGGAAAGCCATACAGACATAACCCATACATTTAATTACATTAGCCAGCCCTGATCGCAATGTTAACAAAGTTTCATGAGTACTAGTATCATATTAATGGAATACATGAACGCGGTCCGGTTGTAAAACCTAAGTGGGTCATGATATTCGTACTTATCGTATAGGGTAAAAATTAGAGAACCCCAACCATTTGCAGTCGAAATTAGATGCTTTCTATGCAAATACCCTTCAGGAACAAATGGTAAATGTATGTACGAGTACATATGAAAAATATAATGCGTTTGTTGTTTTTTATTATTTAGTATAAAACATACTAAAACACCTGTTGGCTAACATCACTTACCTACCACCAGTTTATATATCGACGGTTAAAAGGCGAATTGATTCAAGCGCCATCCTGGGCGATATTGAGTTATATACATCATTGGAATCGGCGAATTTTTGCGCGTCGATGGAGCCGGGTTTGAGGTTAATCTGAGCACTTTTTTGGCGCTTGGCTCCATGACCAATTTGGGTATCATTTTTGCTTACGCGGTATCAAGTGTAGAGAAATTGGTTGTTTTTTTCAAAGCATGTATATAGACCCACGAAAAAAACGGGTTTTTCTTACTATTTGTAGTTTAAGCCATTTATCCTCGGATGGAATGAAATGGTATTGGCATTTGAATTCTTTTTACTTGATCTTAAATAATTAAACAAAGGATGTTAATTCCTTTTTGCTTGAACCAGATTTATTAGTGTATGTTACTTAAATCATTTTGCCTTAAACATTCAAACATTATCTCTGTCGCTTGAATCAATCTTACCTGAACTAGTATATTGAAGAATATGACTTGTGCTAATTTTCCTTGACCAGTTTTAAGTCTTTATATCATTTAGAACCATTTTCTTTTTGCAAAAAATAAATGTCTGCACGCTTGATTCCTTTATGTTAGTTTATTAATTAAACTAATATAGTACTTCAATCAGTTTACTCCTTTTACCTTGCATTAAAAATGGCGTTTAAATCACAAGCAAAAGAACACGAAACAACGCGGGTAGGTATTTGAATCCACGACACGCGTATAGTCCATTGAAAAGTTACATTTGGGGTTGCGTTTTTTAGAGGACGCAATTTTATTTTTTTGATGTGTAGGGGGGGTCAGTGTAAAGCTAAAACCAAGTTTGTGGGGTCGCCACCCTTGTCCCACGGCCGCCATCTTGAAAATAGGGGTTGAAATGGTTTTTACCATATATCTCTTAAACTATTTATTTGATAAAAAAAAATTGTAAACATTTTCTGTTAAAAATTAAATTCTCTACAACTTTGGTCCAGTAACTTTTTATCGTAAAACTATAAATAAAAAAGTTATAAGCGAAAATGTGAACATTTTCTATACATTTAAGTGACATCAAAAGCAGGCTAGAGCTTGAAATTATGCATAGAAGGATACATTTGTATGAAAATTATTATTTTTTGTACGGCAATACTGAAATTTATTATTTTTTGTACGGCAATACTGAAATTTATTTCTACCAAAGTGTGCGATCTATAAGATCCAACAATAGTCCTGTACATTTAAATGACATCAAAAGCAGGCTAGTGCTTGAATTTATGCATAGAAGGATACATTTGTATGAAAATTACTATTTTTTGTATGGCAATACTGAAATTTATTTCCACCAAAGTGTACGATCTGTAAGATCCAACAATAGTTCTTTACATTTAAATGACATCAAAAGCAGGCTAGTGCTTGAATTTATGCATAGAAGGATACATTTGTATGAAAATTATTATTTTTTGTATGGCAATACTGAAATTTATTTCCACCAAAGTGTGCGATCTGTAAGATCCAACAATAGTTCTATACATTTAAATGACATCAAAAGCAGGCTAGTGCTTGAATTTATGCATAGAAGGATAAATTTGTATGAAAATTATTATTTTTTGAATGGCAATACTGAATTTTATTTCCACCAAAGTGTACGATCTGTAAGATCCAACAATAGTTCTATACATTTAAATGACGTCAAAAGCAGGTAAGAGCTTGAAATAATGCATAGAAGGATACATTTGTATGAAAATTATTATTTTTTGTATGGCAATACTGAAATTTATTTCCACCAAATTGTGCGATCTATAAGATCCAACAATAGTTCTATACATTTAAATGACATCAAAAGCAGGCAAGAGCTTGAAATAATGCATAGAAGGATACATTTTTTTCTGAACATTTTCGCTTATAACTTTTTTATTTATAGTTTTACGACAAAAAGTTACTTGACCAAAGTTGTAGAGAATTTAATTGGCAACAAAAAATGTTATCAAATTTTTTATTTATTTAAACCTAATTAAAATTAAAAATTTAAAACCATACCAACCCCTTATTTTCAAGATGGCGGCTGTGGGACAAGGGTGGCGACCCCACAAACTGGGTTTTAGCTTTACACTGACCCCCCTACACATCAAAAAAATAAAATTGCGTCCTCTAAAAAACGCAAGGTAAGGCCCAAAAAATGTAACATTTCAATGGACTAGTAGTCGCGCGAGGTTTCACACAAATTTTCTATATGAAAACATTCTTTCAGCTTTATCATAATAACAATTATAAAAATTACGAGTAGTGCCAATATTCGAAGGCTGATTATTACAAATGTTACCAACGTTTAAATATACTTAAATTTAAGTAAATGAATAATTAAAACAAAAGTTGATTCATGAAAAGCATTGTTTTATTAAATTTTAATTCTTTCGTTGTATAAAATCGACTTTAAAGTCTAAGTTCTTAAAAGTATACCATTTAAGTTACTTTTCTTTGAATTGACAATGTCCTTTCATTCGTTTTCCCTACATCGTGAAATTTATTTTATTACCTTTGAGCTATTTTCTCCGAGTAAAATTTTAATAAATCTTGCGATTAAAACAATTTGCTTTAAATCTTATTACATCACTGTGTAATTTGAGTCATTACTCCTTGAACAGTTTACAACTAGGTGAGCGGTTTAAATCATTTATCCATGAACAGTTTATAACTAGGTGAGCGGTTTAACTCATTTATCCATGAACAGTTTACAAATAGGTGAGTGATTTAAATCATTTATCCTTGATCTGTTAAAGAAGTCATTGTACACTTGAATTATTTTGCTTTGAACAGATAAATAGTAATCGTGTAATTTGATTCCTTCTGCCCTGATCAAAGAATTGTGCAAAATGGCTCAAGTAACATCTAACTCCGTTAAAAAACACCTTTTATTTGTTATATATATATCAAAAAATAGCACAAAATATGCCGCTTTATGATTGGGGAGACTCGTCAATTTTTATTGTATACTTTAGGAACAATGATTTTTTTTCTCAAAAAATAAACTTTAAAACGCTCTCCTGTAAAGTTTGCAAAATGGCGCTTGAATCAAGTCGCCTTTTAACCGTCGATATGTAACTTAGGAACATTTTTTGAGTCTTACTTCCGTATCATAATATGGTCTGTTACCTTTTAACTTAATTATCTTTGATTAGCGCTCTGCCCTACCCTATATCTTATTCCAGATCATCTACTTATGTGCTAAGTTTGATGAAAATCCGTTTAATAGTTTTTGCGTGAAGAAGAAAGAAGCTTTCACGTTTAAAATACCTATTAGTAGGATTATCGGATGGAATTATAGGATTGGAATCTATGCCAAACGCAATATACCATACCATATTAATTGTACCATTAACGCAACATTAATAACGAATTACTTTTCAGTGGAAAACAGCCAGCTGTTTGGGGTTTATACCATCTAGCAACTACCATGCTGTTCTAAGTGCATCTGTCATTTGGCTTTGTACACCGTCGACTACAATATGGAAAACTCATCGTGGAAAAATCGTGCTGATTTCTTCGAAATGTTTTGCTTCTGAAGTAAGTGATAGAGCATTATTTTATTTTCAGTAAGTAAATGTCTCTGGAGTGCATTATGTTTTCCATATACATATGTATAACTTATTAGACAATATGGATACTGATCTTACAAGCTATTCATCTGAAAATATCTGCAATGGATGTGAATCAAACGTTTTAACTAGGAAAATCCCAAATAATGGCACATTAATATGTGAAATCACGTTCCCTTTTAATTTATTTAAATGGCCATACAATTTCGGAACGGATACGAGTACGCTTTATGTGTCGGGCGGACCAACGTTCATTTTATTTGAGCCTATATCAATGAGCATAAACATGAGAATGAATAAAGACATGCTTTTACGACTGCCTCATAAACCCGTCAGAGGGCGCTGGTCACTATACTGGACGGTGACGTAAAGATATAATCCTGTGTGCCGCGATAAAATAGACCATTCGAACTACAACATATTGTATACATGATTGTGGAATGGAATAGAGGACTTAATGGCGAGTTATTTGGATTTCGCCCCTTATTTACGGAAAACATAGTTTACAGCTTTTACTAGGACTTCGCATGCTTATTTTTTATGAATGGTCTATACCGAGCTATTTACTAATTTTCAACATGAGCTAAATTAGTCAAGCCATTTTGAAGCTATTACTTTTTTAAGGAAATAGCCGACAAATGAGCTGCCGATCCACCTGATGGTAAGTGGCTATCGACGCCCATGGAAATCAGCGACGCCAAAACCATCACTGTTGCGTTGCCGGTCAGAAAATGAAATGAAAAAAAGAAAAAAAGAACTAGCCTCAAGCTCGGCTCGGCTGTCTTAATCAAGAGAGTGGTAGCTAGCCATACGAATCCCACGAAGGTTATCGTACACATACACTCTGGATTTCAAAATCATATTATAGACACACACAAATATACCTATTTATCGTGTTGGGATAATCCTCTACGAACCTTTGTAATAACATGCTAAGGTTGACCCTAGAGACTTCCTTTTGGCAAATTACTAAGATTAATCCTACTATTATTATAAATGTGAAACTTTGTGAAGATGCTTGGATGATGACCCATCACGTGCTAATGTTTTTATGGATTTAGATGAAATTTTATCCCATTTCTATGCTCCCTTGGGATAATTTGTACGTTTATGTATTAGTGGTTAAAGAAATTGTGAATTTTGTATGAGGTTGTGATGTAAAAGTTGTTAGCAATATGATACTCTCCTATTTATTACTTCATACCTACCTTTGAACGTTATCGAATGAAAATATCGGGAGATAAAAGTTTTCGAAAGCAATCTACTCCGGTTGCAAAATGCAGCGGTGGAATTCGTTTCCACCGTTCTTGGCACAACGTTGATGCTAGATTTGGGCTCCAGATATTCTATTTCCAGATCTGCTTATGATTCTCTCCTGAGCGCTATTCGCCAGTGGAATACGAGATATATTTACGAGTAACGATTGTTTGTGCACCAAATATTTAGCTTTGTAAGATTATATAATATTAAAGAAAGTAACATTAGAAAATCAATAGAAAGAATGATTTAGGATAAGCTTTAGGTAGCTTTAAATTTAGGATAAGATAACCAGCTGACCGATAGAGCTAACACTAGATCGATAAAGTTCGCGATTCATTTACGAACTGTTATTATTTTTACAGCACTAGTGGGATTTCTTTTTCTCTACTCCGCAGAACAGATGGTATAAATGCCGTTTTTTTTCTCTTTTTGAGATATCTACGGAACCTAAAAATTAACCAATTTCAGAAAAAAAAACAAAAAAAAAAAAACAAATGCTTTTCAATTTTTAATACCAAAATAAAAATGACATTGTGATTGGCTCGTATTTTCTTTCGATTGTCAGTATTCCGAGAGGCGCGAGGTGTGTTCGAATCAGAAATAGAGTCGACAGAACACTCCACACAAATTCCCAAACGGGTTCCAAATATCAATTGCTTTCTGCCCAATTTTCTTGTAAATATGCTATAGAGCGTATAGTACCTACTGTGAAATAACGATATACCCGTATCTAATAATAAAACAGCGGCTGCCGTTATATTTCTTTATTTTCAACATCTAGCATATCAATTAGGTACTAAAAGTGCTCAAATTGGTTAATGTAAAATTTGGCGCTTTCTTTAAAATTTACTGATTTTCAAACAAATTCAATCCCTATTTGAGCTTAAAGGAGTAATTTTCAAAAATTATTTCTTAGTTCTATTATAAGGGACAAACTACCTGTCCCGGCTGCGCACGGGCATAACAGCAGAATATTTATAGTGTCTACATTTGTTTCTGTCGTAGTGTGATATCAGCCTGCTGATCCAAGAGGTAACATTAAAATGTAATTCTAATTGTAATGTAATTTAAATAAAAAACTAGACGCAACTTATCGTACTTTATGAGCCTTTAGAAGCCCATCACTAGTCCTGGTTTATATTTACTGTGTATACAAAGGTACCAAACGAGCGTATTTTTTATGTTGTGAGTCGCGTGAAATGTGTCAGTCCAAACTCATTTTGCGTCGCCGTGTGGTACAAACAGGATATAGTATGAAACCGAATGCAGCGTACTCATTTTTCGCGAATCAAAACTCAAAATAATACTCTCGTTTGCCCTCATCTTAAGATACTTTTGAAACTTTTGGGTGGCATAAGAGCTTTTGACATCTGTGTTAGTCACTAACCTTGCAATCACTTCGTATTGAAGCGGCACAGATTATGCTCTAGAAGCCCTCACAAGGAGACAATTGCAATACGTCGCTAATGGTTTAAAGTCATTTTCAGTTTCCATTTTCGTAAACAGAATAGTTGGCAAACCACTCTATGAACAATGGTTTTAACTGAGGCATGAAGCCTACCAAACTTTGCCTGAGCTTTGTATGAAATCCTAATGCCCTTTATGAATCAATCGGCTTACCGTCGATCATTTCATAATACAGTTTGGCCTACTTTGTCGCTAAATCAATACTTTTAACACGTTAGCTACACCATTGCAAAAGTGTATTTATTGTGTCTGTTTATAGTTTATTGATGGTAGTTTTTGTTCTTATTATAAATAATTATGGTGTGCATACTGCCAATTGGTACTTGGACACGGTGACCAGTGCCCTTTGTCCACCACGTTGTAAAGCAACAGCCTCACAACTGCACAAAACAGCGTAGCTATAAAGTAACGAGATACAAAACGATTTTTCTTCAGCAAATATTTCACACAAGGATATAGTTTGAAAGTGGCGCCCGTTATTTAGGAGACAACTTCAAAGGAAACAAGAGAGCATTAATGCTCTTGCTTCGCAGTGTAAAGGCCATTGTTGTCCTTACAAATTGTTTACCGTTATTATTTTGTCTGTGTGCCAAGCACAAGAAATATGTTTACAGAACTAAATCTATTATTATATGTATAAAACACAAAATATGTTTATACGGATGTCCTATATGTATAGACTTTGAAACCATCCAACCGATATGCCCCAAAATGATTTCATTTGAAAAGCAATAATGCAAAGATGGTTTGAGACTACTAAAATTTCGACTTTTTCCATACCTACACAATTTTTAGTGTAGTGGAACGCCGGGTATCCGCTAGTAGATATACAATATAATAATATTATGTATTTAAGATGTCCTCTTTTTCATTGCGGTGAAGATTCTTTGTTATTACATCTTTAAAAAAGTTTTATGCCATAGAGGTCGCAATCAAACGGAAAAATAATCCGTTGCTACGACTTATTTTAGACTCAAGAGTTTATAGAAAGAAAAATATGTTCTATAAAAAAGAAAAAAAAAGAAAAAATATTAAATCTCTGTAAATAACATTATTATATATCATAGCAGTGATAGAAAACCATTCTTTACCACATTAGTGGGCAATAGACAGAAGTAAGTGGTAATTTAATCAATTACAAGTTGGTAACAGTACGAGACATTAAAGTAGGAGACCTCCCTGTTCCCTGAGTTTCCTGCTTATAAATCTTGTATTTGTCAAACAGTAGGTGCCGTACAAAATCAAATTAACCTTGCGAAGTTTAAACAAATTAAAAGTTCGGAGGAACACCCAAAAGGCAACATTAAATAAGCCGCGTGCTACGTGTGTCAATTAAGTGTTGAAATAAATATTGTGTAACTTTATTGATGCTACGTGGAATGTTTTTATTTTATTTTATTCTGGACACAGCCTTGGATGGATGGATAGGATAGCAAAAACATGCAAGCGAGTGTGCCAAAACAAATCTAAGGTATTAAATTTCGTGAGAAATTTAATTAGATTTTCCAACCAATCAAAAAGATTCCAAAAGAAATCTAAGGTATTAAATTTCTCACGAAATTTGTTTTGGCACACTCGCTTGCATGTTTTTGCTATCCTAGTACTGACTGCAAGGAACTTCGTTCCATCCGGGTGTCCCTTGACACCTCTCAAGTTTTTTTGTTTCTTCCTTTCTTGGATTTATTGTCTAGACTAGATAAAGAAGGGTTAAATAAATTGTTTCGTTTTATACTAGTGGATGCCCTAAATTCATACTTAATTAAGTCTTCATACTCGTCATTCGTCAATCACGCAATAATTCTTAGGAATTCATTCTCGGTCATTGGCCGCTGTTACCTACCCACAGTACAATATATATAAGAAAGAAAGAAAGAAATGCTTTATTCCAACAGCAACAATTATATCGATGTCTTGTCCCAATTACGTGGTCTATGGTCATGGCGAGAATGTGGTGGTGGAGAAACTCGACAGGGGACTATTGACAGACACAAATGACAGACGAACTTAGTAACTTTAAACTCGGTTCATGGCCTAAGTTCGATATCATTAGACTATAAGCCTCAGTGGCTTCATTAATGCTGCAGTACCTTGTTATTTGATTTTTAAGCAATAAAAAAATAGGTTCTGACTTTTTAGCATTTAAATGGTTGTATCTATTGATTGAAATTTTCGTTAATTTTTGATTATTGCGTGTATGAAGGAAGATGTATCTTTTGCACCGTTGAATTGACGGAAATTCATAAAATTATTTTACCAAATTAATATAAATACGTGATTTATATTTTCAATTGATTTTAATATAAGCGTGTGTGCATGTAAGTGTAACCTAGATTAGTATTTTTGGGTTGCTTACTAAATTTTATGTCTATTTATATCTGATGATTTTAAGTGATCACAAGCTTCTTTTTTTAGGTTCAGATTAAAATCATCCTCAACAGTAATTATATATATAAATTTCATTAGCACAAACATTTGAGCAGAAACTCGTCCTAACTAGAAACATTTACGTCTCTACTAACAATTTTAAATATATGAATATAATAGCAGATTTTATAAATTCTAAGAACGTGAAGTTTAGAGGATAATCCGACAAGGGAGCTGACACAATGAAAGACCTTTGACTCAGCATTTTATGAGGTTGCGTCCGAAATATATATATCACTTTGAAGCCGCCACTGACGTTTATTAAAAGTCCGCGTCTCTTGATCACTTCGTTTAGGCATTATAAAAAAATGTTTAAGGAACCAAATTGAATGTTTCGAATAATATACTAGCTGACAAGGGTCAGCAAATTCTTATGACTCTTTATGATGATATATCTAAATATATTGTCTTGCCTTGTATAGAAGATGTAAACACTAACATAAATGTCGTATTATAATTATACTCTGTCGATAGAGATAGTGGGTAATGAGTAACGGACAATTTATAGGACAGCAATTAACTGGAGTTAAATCTCCCGAAATTGTTAGAACTGTGTAATTGTATTCGCTGTTTATTAAGGAGTAGCGTCGTGGCTCGTAAATATAAAGCACCTTAATCTCATTTAATTTTGTTGTTTACATCGACTGCCGAGGCTTACAACTCGCCTTTTGGTTGATTAAGATTTTTGTTTACTGCCTCCTGCACACGTTGTGTTATGAAACTATAATTGAACCATAAATCAGTAACTGAAATTATTTATGATAAATTGAATCAAGAAAAGACAGTTACAAGGACAGAAGTGAAAACTCAAAACAATGGAAAAACTGTTCTTTTTTATATTTTTAAATCAATTAAAGTCTGAATTATTTAAATTTCATTATTTGTAAACGTAAATAATGATTATCGAAAACACAGTTAAAACAATGCACAGTACACAAGATAAAATAATCAAGTAGTGAACATAACTTCACTTACTGCTATTACCGCATGTCGGTGACGCGAAGTTACAAGATTTTACCCACCCAAAAAGTTAAACACGCATAAATATGATACAGTCGAGTTTATACAATGTATTACAGTATATTTGCGTGTACATGTACACAGGCCGCTATACTGCGCGTCCCTAGTCTGCTGCAAGCGCAATACGTCACGAACATGTCGGTGACGCGAACCCATAACATTTTCTTCTACCAATTTTGTAACTAAATTTGTAAATTGTAATTACACCCAATTTGTTAATTTTGTAACTAAAAGTGACTTTACCTAGATGAGATCCTTAATTACATGTCTTTTTTTCAGAATTTACAAAAGCTATTTTCTATGTCTCAGATGTTTTAAAAAACTCAAAAACGGGTATGCGGGAATATTCAGCCATAAGTGGCAACATAGAAGGCTGAGTTAATGTGGTATTATATCTCAGTCAACCATAGTTGACTAGCAAAGCCTTCAAAGTAAAGTTTTTCGACCATAATGTGGCGGTGTTTACTTGTATTTTCTGCCTATTTTTATTTTATCTATAGCTTAAGGCATAATTAGTTAAGATAAAATTCTAATTTAGGTAAAAATGTAAGTGGAAGTCGTTAAGTATTACTTAGAAATTTGGGTAAGCGTTAAATCATAGGACATCTATCAAATTCATAAATGAAGACTAAAATATTCAGCTTCTCCAAGATAAAATTATGAATACCGTAGCTTAAAAGCACTTGGAAACTCTATTATGTAAAGAAAGTTAACCTCGACCCATCATCAATCATACAAGATGTCATTATAAAAATAATATTTCGAAACAACTCAATTAACTAAAAAATCTTTTAAATTTATACTATTACAAAACACGCCACACGCAAACCAAACCTGAAAGATGTTTGATTTTAAATGCTTATTTATATAAATAATATGTATGCAATAAGTTGAAAGTTTTTCTTCAAATTGAAGTTTTCCGAGTTTCATTCAAGAGGTTGGGGCCTGGTGTCTTGTAACACAGGTATTTAAATACCTAGCTCAAGCACCAGCTCCCACAAACATCAGTTGTAAAATCTTCCTATATGTATGATCCACTTTGTATTTTTCCTGTTTGTGGTGAGAAGTAAATAAAGTTTATTAAATTATTATTATCGGAAAAGGATTTTTTTCTCAGCTTTTGAGCTGGTTCTACTACCACATTTACGAGCCGTAGCCAAGTAAATGCAGCGTGTTGTGTACTTATTGTGTGATAAGCAGTGTTCAATTATTTTCTTCTATTTGCATGAACTTTCGCACTATTCTACATGTGTTTAATATAGCAGCTTTTTGGAGAGTCACATAAAGTGTGTCTTTTAATCCTATTAATTTAAGGCTGTGATGAAGATGTTTGGGGATAACGCCAGTGGTAGAAAGGACTATGGGCACTATGTATACTTTATCTTGTCTCCAAATTCTTGATACTTCCTCTTTTAACTCTGCATATTTACAAATTTTTTTATTATTATTATTATTATTATTATTTAACTTTTTAGTTAAAGCTCGTCCTCTTGGGACGGTGTTAAGTAACCTAGCACGGGCCTAGGCCAAGTGACTAGGTAGCTTTGTTTGTCCTTATAATGTGCTCAAATGTAGGCTGTTATTATTATTATTATTATTATTATTCATCCAGTATACTATGTATTATAGAAATAGCAAAACAACAATATAAATTTTGTGTTACTAAAAATTTCCTTTATCACACTGCAACCCGATTTGTCACGTGTTTCAAAGGACGGGGATTATCGTACTGTATTGTAAGCTTCTCTGGAGGCGTTATTCGAATTTCAGAAAGGATTGTACTTTTAAAAGATTATTTCAGCTATCTTTTGTAATCGGTCTTGATTTGTGTAGATACACGTAACAATAAAATTTGCTTGCCAGTAGTTCATCAAAGGAGCCTTTTAAAATAAGATTAAATTTTTTATAGTTAAGTATATTGGCATTGCAAATCAAATACGGTAATTCCAGAAAAGATTATTAGCATAGGAATAATGATAATTAAATTCAGTTATGGTAATATATTTGTATATCGACAGTCAGAATTGCGTTTTTTTCGGCCATTTTTATTACTTGATTTTAATTGTTTACGAGTTTGTGGCTGTTCTTACCGGTCAGATTCGTGATTAGTTTTAAGTTCTTAGCGTACTTATCATGACCTCACACTCTTGATTATGGTGAATCAGACCGTTAACTCTTAACACAGTTAGGTTTACTCTACCCATAATTAGGATACAATGTGTAATAAGCAAAGGTTGCAGAAGGGCTAGTCAATGCAAGTGTCGTAAGTTTCTATTCCTAAAGATTTTAGATTTATCTTAACAAAATAGTATAGTTACCGGGATTGATGGCTTAATATGCCCCGTAGATCACTTACTTGTATACAACCACGCAAGTGCTTAAGATTTTTTTGGCACCAGTTTATTAAAATACTTATCGCAACCAAAGTTGTAACTTGGTTGAAAAGTTGCTATAAATAAACGAAGCACAAGCAGTTTTAAAAGTTGCTTAAACAACAATCACATTTTACCTTCTCCTGTAGTTTTCAGGAGTTTCTATAAGAGGTGCGATAAACATAGTACTAAGCTGTTGGTCTCAAGGCGGACCTGTCGCCTGCTTACGGGGATCTTTGCTCTTTATTATTGTACGGGCTAAAGCAGCCCGTGCTCGCTATCCATGCCTATTTATGTATAGCTAAATGTATGGTAGTTTTTGGTTAATCTTTGGAGGCAATTATTTGGGTTTTTCTTTATCATGTTTTGATTACACAATAGAACGAGAGTACAATTAATCAACCATTATTTTATCTTCTTAGTTTCTTGCTATTGGCCCCTTGTTTTTGTCGTCTTCTTCTTAACTTTTTTCTCAATTCTACTTAATATTGTAAATGTCGAAGTTTAAATGGATATTTTTACTATTTTACGCAAAAACTACTGAATGGATTTTCATGAAATTTAGTACACAAGTAGACCGTGATCTGGAATAAGATATAGGATACTTATCATAGTATGTAATATATTCAGAATTATAATGTTTATATATGTTTTAATGCATATTTAATCCAAAAGCGTGAAACAAGATTTCACAAATTATATTAAGGGTCTACTCTCTCGCAACCTCGAACCTCAAATATCCCTCGGCTTTTACTATGGTATGCTCAAATGTAGCAGGCAACATTAGATCAAAGTGAGTTGTTAATTAAATACTGAGCAAGGCAGCTCTAAGGTTGTAAGGTACAGTCACCTGCAAAGAAAAGTAACCCGTCTGTTTATAAACACACAGTAACAGATGGGTTACTCTTCTCTGCAGGTGACTGTACGTGACGATTGGAAACGTTTGACAAAGGAAGGCATGTGTAGGGAATTGCAGTCGCCGTCTTGATAACCCAGCTGAAACGGCTCAACCGACTCAATTTAAAGTTAGGGATGTGTCAATACGAATTTATTTTAATATTTTATTTTATAAGTATGACGACGCAGCAGTCAAACCGAACCTAAGAGGTTCGGTTTATACACTTGACTGCTGTTATAATAATAATAAAATTTTCATAAAGAAAAAATAATGGAGTTGGCACTAGTAGTTGTATGAAGTTGTACGCAATAACAATGAAGGTAAACTTTTTAGGTTCTTTATATTATCATTGGAAGTTAGAATAAGAAATGCGTCAACGTGATCAGAAAATAAATCTGGGAACGTGAAAAAGTTAAGTTAAGAAAACTAATACTTATAGGCGGACGGATGGACAGACAGACAGACGGACGGACGGACACGACGAAACTAAAAGGGTTCAGATTTTTTTCGGAACCCTAAAAATATAATTTCCTGGGCACAGTAACGTTTGATGTCATCCTTAGAGGTATCATAAACTTTGAACATATCAGACATGTTACCTTGTAGGGGGTATTTGGACTACAGAAGATATTAACATAGTCTCGTAACTTGAATTGAAGGAGAAGGTTAGTAAGTAACAATGACAATTTCTAAAAGATAAATTTAATATTTCATTGATTCAAAACTTTAATATACCTACTGGTACCATAAAAATGTACGTATTAGATGGCGAACTTATTGATTTTACCATTATATTTAATTCTGTAAAAAATAAAACAATTTAACCCAATATATCATTATTACAAATATTATAAACGAGCATATTGTACACAGAAAAGCACTACCATTAAAGTATTAGTCGACTAAAGCGATCCAACTCTTAACCACTTGGATTATCGCTGAGGCGGCGCGGGCGGCCGCGGAACCTACACTGCTCTCCCATTAGATGGCAATTTAAGCGGTACTTAGGTATTAGTTACCATTTATTTTCATCCTTTAAAATTTATACTTAAAAATCGAAAAATATTTCGTATTTAGCTAATAATAGAATTTGTAGCAAAACTACATAGGTATGCCCGGATAGCTGATATAATTCTAAAGAAAAAATCATAATAATGGGCGACACAAAAATTTCCGACTCTTGGGTGGGCTGCTAAGTACACTGGAGAAGCGTGGTGGACTATGTTTCAGACCTATAGTAATTTTGTACTTATTGTTACGTATGTAACATAAAACCAAAGTTCACCAATATTATTATTTATAGCACTCACAAAATATTTCGAACATGCTGTAATATTTTAGTAGCAGTAAAACTTTGGGTCAAAGTCATCGTATCGTAGGTACATAAAATAATAATGTTTCTATTTCGTTATCGGTTTTTCTATACAAGATAAAGTGGAATTTTATTCCATGCATATATTTTATTCCTATGATTCGTGAATTTCGTGATTAAATTTTTTCGAGAACTCTTCTTTTTAATAACTCAATGTACGCTATTTTATGAAATAATTGAATCTTTTAATTTCACTAGGATACTTTTTAAAACTAAAGATTCTTGAAAACACGCTTTTATCGTAGCTATACTTTTCTACTTTACCTTGAGACCCCAGATAATTCATCACCTTACTTTTTAAGACAAATCAAAGATCTCAAGTTCAACAGGGTTGCGTCGTTCCATTATAGCTTCTAAGGCGATCTGGTTCTGGCTCCATCATCAGGCCTAGCTCTGTGACATTCTTATACAGAAAGTGGATCAAATTTATACTGCAACTATTGATCCACACAGATGAACTAGATATATGTATAAAATATTGAAAATTAGGTTCAACTTATAAAATATTAGTCACGTTTTAAAACTACATTTTACACGTATTTACAGAAATATTCATCGTTTCTAATCAACGTTATAGTTACGAAACTAAAAGCCTGCTTTAAATAACTTGGAACCTATAATATACAATGTAATCGATGCAAACTAAAGCTAAACTAAAGCGGTCTTAACCGGGTGGATTAGCGTCGGAGGGAGAGAGACCGCGGCCTTACTGCTCTTCCATTAGACGGCAATTTGTTTGCCCACCGTACCGCGGGTGGGGTAGCCTTTAATCTCCCGCCACAGTCGGCTCCCAGTGACACGGCTAGTCGGCTACGCCTATCATTTTTTAAAACCAGCACGCACTGCGTATAGGACAGATACGAGGTTAATAATGCTTTGGCAACAGAGGAATATAATAAGAAGGGTGGGTTAAAGTATAAATAATTTAGCCTATATATAATGTTAGCCTATATATATGCCTATATATAATGATGTAAAAATATGCGACGATAAGCAGCTTTGTATCCGATATTAGGTCTTCATTGTTTTCATGAAAACCCAGTCTAAACTAATATTACAAAGAGGAAAATTTGGATTTTTCGTTTGTTTTTTTTGTTTACTGGATAAACTCGTACATGAAATAAAAAAGGTAGATTCAAGAAAAAAATAGTTCTATTCAAACTTTAAATTTTTTTCTATCCACTTGAAATAATGTGAGGAAAGTACATTTTAGAGCCGTTTTTTGTACTAACTACATACCAGTGTATCTATTATAGTCTAGTACTTATTTGTTGTCGCAAGCATTTATAATTGTAATCAAGTTTTATTTTGAAGACGACATGATACCTGATAGATGATACTGTGAATACCTAATCAGTAAATTTTTTTAAGTTGTAAGTTAATGCTTGTCTACAGGTCTGATGCCTAATGGTAAAACTGATGGTATTGTTTTTGTTCTATAGAGTGTAAAGACAGGAAATAACGTAAAATCAGAAACCAGAGTAATGTCAGGCTTATCCCAGCACTTCCGTCTGCCCGCGCGTTCAATCCCATTACTGATTTTGCTTCTTGATGTGATAGCGTTTGTCTTTGATGGCTCCACAATAAACTCCACTAATACAGCCTTGTAATTGGATTGCCCTAACGAAATATCATATTATGTTATGGTGTTATTACGGAAGCTTTATCTTACGTTTTTTTTAAAACGATCTTAGATTACAGGATTTTTTCTCACGTTTGTGTTTTGACGACAAAATATGGGCTGGATCAATATTTTGTAGCATAGTATTTCTTTATAAAATAAATCTTATATTTTTTTTGGAAATAGCCGGCAAACGAGCCACCTGATGGTAAGTGGCTATCGTCGCCCATGGACATCAGCAACACCAAAGGCGTCACTGATGCGCTGCCGGCCAAGAAAGAGAAAAGAAAAAGAAAGAAACAACTGGCTTTTTAGCCCCCAGCCGGAACACGACGAGTCCTTAATTAATAATTATGTTTGTATTGTAATCTTTTGATAATAACACACTTATTATTAATGACAAGATTGACAAGTCCAGCTGTGCTGAGACACTCATTATTATTGCCTTTTTACAAATGGGGATTAAGTTTTTCTATTTATATGTATGTATACCTCAAGTATATTCGGTCATTTGACCGTAGTACAGAATGTCAATTGTAATTTTTTTAGTGTTCTATTTTTTTAATAAACATAATATGTGCTTGTAATATAATAATACATTTTGAAAAAAAAATGTTTAAAAGAAAATAACATTTAGCAGTGAGCATGTAACAGTGCTGTGTCGATAACCTGCTGAAAAGTAGCTGTTGCTGAAAGCTCCAATAGAATTCCAATTTAATTTGACAGAATCTACTAATAACTATAATAACTAATATTTCCGTAGCTACTAATAACTGGGATGAATTGTTAAAGTAAGTGAGAGACAGCAACCACAAATTTCTGCAGGAAATGCAAAGCTGTTTAACGGGAGGTGTGTTGGTGACAAAGAGTCTATCTAATACCCGGTCCAACCATGGAAAGCTTTTAACGCCAGGCTAACAAACTTAAACAAGAGGCATTCTAACTTTTCCTTCTTGCGTGGTAGCTGAATTCAAATCTAACTATTTGACCGTTTCTTCGAAATAACTTTGACGCCAATAACATACAACAGTTACAATACAATACTGCAAATATATTATTATGCATTGGTACATACCATGCATGTTAAAATATTCCAGACGAAGATATTATTACTGTTATAATAAATAAGGTAATCTGCTCAAATTCGAGTGTTTTGGGTTCAAATACAGCTATCAATTATCTTTTTAGAGTAATATTAATGGTTTATGTATTTATCACATGCTACGGTGAAAATAAATATTCCTCAAATTCTAGAATGTGTTAGCTGTGTAACTTGGTACAAAAATTTGATTCCATAATAAAAAACAAAGTCCTGAAATAATGAAAATAAATGAACAAATTCTTTTCACATTTCTGTACCAACAACGTAACAGAGTTATGCTAAAAAACAAAAACAAAACGAGGCGTCGGGGTTAAAATTAGATAAAAATACATTGTTTTTCAGTAAACTTTGAAATAAACGGCCACGTGAGACCTCAGATATACGATACATTATAAATATTCCTTTGTTACTCTTTATTGTTTCGAATTGTTGATGAAGACAAATAAAGGTCCCGTTCACATTGTTATTCACACAGTAAGCAAACTCTCGCAGGATGCATGCATAGTGAGCTTGGATACAACACTTGTGCAGAATAATACTGTTATACGACATTTATACATACACTAGCTGACCGGGCAAACGTTGTTCTGCCATATAAATTATTGCGACTATAAATTGAGATGTAAGCTATCCTATCTTTCAAGTTGGATCAAACTGCACAGCAAGCAAGCAAGCAAGCAACAACCCATAATTGTCCCACTGCTGGGCTCGGGGTCTCCTCTCAGAAAGCGAGGGTTAGGCCATAGTCTACCACGCTGGCCAAGTGCGGATTGGTAGACTTCACACGCCTTCGAGAACTTTTATGGAGAACTCTCCGGTGTGCAGGTTTCCTCACGATGTTTTCCGTCACCGAAGCAAGTGATAATTAACTTGTAATACGCACATAATATTTGAAAATCAGAGGTGCGTGCCAGGATTTGAACTCAGGCCCCTTCGTTCGGGCGACCAACGTTCTACCGCTAGGCTATCACTGCTAAACTGCACACGGTGTGCAAATTTGATTAAAATCGGTTCAGTAGTTTAGGAGTCCATCGCGGACAAACAACGTGACACGTAATTTATATATATTAAGATTATACAACATAGAATAAGACAGGCGTTAACCCTTCTTTGCACGTTTCATTAAAGCATAAAAAATACAAAAAAAATTGCTCATCATTAAACCCTGGTTAGGCTAGAATTACTTACCTTTGTGTTTGGGTTACTTTATAAATACTCAATTCCAATAGTTGACTGTTCACTGTTTTTCTCCGGGTAGGCCCCTTATATCACAAATCGTTGACTTATCATACTAAACCTGCCTATTGGTAGTGTGCGCATATACAACATGTTACCAATACAAACAAACATGAGTTATGGACGTTTATTAAGTTACTGCACTCACCATACTAGGATTCATCTCTAATTATCATCGCGATTGTGGTCAAACATAAGAAAAAATCTAAGTGATCACGGGATCGACATCGACTCTACTAAGCACACACCCTCTGACCGCGCGGTATCAGCCAGGTGTCGCCGGTGTCGGCAATAACAAATGGAAAGTATTCCTCGTTTATGTACAACATCAATAACAGCCTCCTCTCAACCAACGGTACAGTTTTTTATTTCTCTGTTATTTATTCTCCCACTCAGTCGTATGTCCCCCGTTTTAAGAACATCGGGTTACATATAAAAACATTTCACGGATAATATGAAATGTGTTCGAATAATTCAAAATGTAATGATTTAGTTATATTCATAAAAATATGCGTTTGTGATAGGTAGATAAAAATTACTGCTTGACAGTACCTGGTCTACACTGATTAAGCACAATTTATTAACGTAACAAAGATTAACAAACTGCTATGAACTCATAAGTAGAAATGAAATCCTCGTTAACTCGTAAGCACTTCATTTATATAATATTATGAACAATTTATAAGCCAATTAAATTATTCATTCCATTGCATTGCGGTATGTGTTTGCAGCTTTTAGTGTAAAGCTTAAATATTATTTTATAATTTCATTCAGCAAAGAGGAAATTAAATGATTATCGATTGAATATCACCGTACTTTCCCACAGAACATTAATTAATACAACTACGTTGATATCTGCAATGCTTCGTTGTTTTGTTAAAAACTATTAAACTTAAATTTAAATAATTGACAGAGAACATAGTTATTTTTTATCTATACTAATACTAGCTGCCCGGACAGACTTCGTTCTGTCAACAGTTTTTTTTTATTTTGAGATGTAAGCTATCCTATTTTTCAAGTTGGATCAAAGTGCACACGGTGTGCAAATTTGAATAAAATCGGTTCAGTAGTTTAGGAGTCTATCGCGGACAAACAACGTGACACGTAATTTATATATATTAAGACTAGCTACCCGGACAGACTTCGTTCTGTCAAAAGTTTTTTTTTGAGATCTAAACTATCGTATCTTTCAAGTTGGATCAAACTACACACGGTGTGCAAATTTGATTAAAATCGGTTCAGTAGTTTAGGAGTCCATCGCGGACAAACAACGTGACACGTAATTTATATATATTAAGAAGATTATAAAGAGGAAAGATTTGATTGTTTGTTTGCATTGAATAGGCTCCGAAACTACTGAACCGATTTGAAAAATTCTTTCACTGTTGGGAAGCTACACTATCCCCGGGTGACATAGGCTATACTATATTTTCAAATAATTAGGGATCCTTAATAAAACTCCAATAATGTAACCCAAGGTGTAAAAAATAAGAAAACCGAAGCAAAGCGGGGGCGGTTACTCGTTTTCAATAAACACGTTATGTCGTCTGCCAATCAATGTTGTTTAAAGTTAATATCAAACGTATACTTACGATTTTTGACAGCGATGGTGATTTGATAGACGAAATCAAATTATGTTTTGTAATCTCGTCCTCATATTTTGTACTATGTAGTACGTGCTCTGTGCTACTTGCCGTCACAATGTTTAAAGATAAGCGCATTCTTCATACTCTGTGGTTCACCCCTAGCTCCATCCGTCCACCACTGGCAATGTCATTGTGCTTTTTTGTGCAAAACGTGCTGTCACAAAATTTTATATTAATTTTATTTTAAAATTTTACTAACGTTTTTACAATCCTTTTTGCAGTATTTTTCAGTTATTATAGTACGCCCTATTCGAATTAAATATGGGAAAATACAAAAAGAAGAAACTGAATGACGAGATCAAAGAATTGAATCAATGGATTCTAGAGTTGGAAAAACGTATGAACAGCGGGCCCGTCTTAGAAACGACGGTATGGTTTTGCTGCTGAGGTTCCTTCAAAAAATTTATTAACACAATAGTCTCTAGAGTTTTCACGAGAGGTTAACCATGAGAACGATGTTGTGTCTACCTATAACAAATAGGTAACTCTATTACCTTCAATAAACGCAGGTTTTTTGTTGCTGAGGTTCCTTTCGACGAATTTATTAACACACTAGCCTCTGGAGTTTTCACGAGAGGTTAACCATGAGAACGATGTTGTGTCTACCTATAACAAATAGGTAACTACCATGCTTTGGCTTTCACGAGGGGTTAGCTAATGGTGCCGCTTTTTACAGCACAAAATATTGTTATCACCTATAATAAATAGGTACCATGCAAATGCTTTCACGAGGGGTTAGCTAATGGTGCCGCTTTTTACAGCACAAAATATTGTTATCACCTATAATAAATAGGTACCATGCAAATGCTTTCACGAGAGGTTAGCTAGTGGTGCAGCATGTTCCGCGACAAAATATTGTGACCACCTATAACAAATAGGTACCACGCACATGCTTTCACGAGAGGTTAGCTAGTGGTGTCGCATGTTCCGCGACAAGATGTTATGACCACCTATAACAAATAGGTACCACGCACATGCTTTCACGAGAGGTTAGCTAGTGGTGTCGCATGTTCCGCGACAAGATGTTATGACCACCTATAACAAATAGGTACCACGCACATGCTTTCACGAGAGGTTAGCTAGTGGTGTCGCATGTTCCGCGACAAGATGTTATGACCACCTATAACAAATAGGTACCACGCACATGCTTTCACGAGAGGTTAACTAGTGGTGTCGCATGTTCCGCGACAAGATTTTATGACCACCTATAACAAATAGGTACCACGCAGTGCCACACACATGCTTTCAAGAGAGGTTACCTAGTGGTGCCGCATGTTACGCGACGAGAAGTAATTCATGGAGCTTTTTCGAGAGTTGAGGACGGAACGAAACAGGCTCTTGTCGCACAACCGAAAGCCGTTCGCCTCACGGTCGAAGTCGATCATACTGATGCTCGAGAAGTCATAGAAGCAGGCGCCGCCTCTTGTCTTCCAGCTCCAATATCCACAGCTGATCATCGACTCTGACTTCCAAGACTGACAGAGACGCAGTCATGACAGAAAGAGGGGGGAGGACCACAACAGAAGAGTAGGTACCTCGCCAGTACAACAACACCAGGTAAAGGACGATAGCTCTCTGCCAGCAGACATCGAAGGGCTCTTAGGCCAGGGTGGTAAGCAAACTACGTGTTATTCTATACAATTATATGAGAGCATAGCTCTACACGTTGGTCAACTATTCTGACTAATTGTCTAATCGCAAATGTAAAAGCTACCATGCTGATCCTTCAGACACACGACCCCTATAAGAACTGTAGTATTCTAATATCACCCAAGTTAAATGGGGAAGCTATTGCAGAGATGAATGACGGTGGTGTCAAATGTGACAAAAGAATCAGTGACCAATAAGTGGTCGTATCTACATCAATCTTTTCAGTAGGCGGAGTCCTCAACGACAGGATTGCGTCACCGAATAATAAACAGCAAAGTAACTCAGCAAGGCTGCTCTTTGACATATTCCGTGAGAGTTCGGTTACGCGTAGGTCAATTATTCTTCCTGGTCTGAAAACCAACGCGATTGAGGCGTTCTCCACCGAGGCGTCATCATCATCGACATCGGGGTCAGGAGCGACAGTGCGGTGATTTAAGGTTGTTTTATAACAAATGGTGTGAAAATGATATTACATCTAATCCAACCATTATTGTCTGTATAAGGGGTTATACAATGTTATTTAAAAGTGAGCCCACACAAATTGTTTTTTTCCCACAGAACAATATTTTTTCTAAAAAAGAAAATAGCTTGATTGCTCTCGAAGTAAAACAACTACTGGAACTAGGTGCTATACAATCATGTATTTCCTGCTCAGGGACAATTTTTGTCCTCATAATACTTAGTCAGATGGGACATAAAGATTTATGCTTAACATTATGAAAGTTAATGAATTTGTTGTCACCTCTAGGATACTTTGTGCATTGCAGACTCCTATGAGGATTGTGTGCAGCATGCATTGACTACTAAATCCGTTTTGGGGAATCTAAAGTTTATTATTAACTCAAAAAAGTTTTCTAAAACCAAATCAGGTTTTTCTTTGTCTAGAATGTATGCTAGATTTAATTCAATGTTCCATATCTAATATCCTCTTCCTTAGAAGAAGAGGGACCATGTTATCGAATTTGTTAACAACTACTAATCGTCCTTGCTTCGCTTCGGTAAGCCTTTCGGTAACCACACTTAAGTAAATGTATGAACGGTATTTTTTAAATTCACATAACTTTATTTAGTTATGAACCGATTTAAATAAAACAAGACGTTAATCCAAGCTTACTATACAATACAGCAATGAAAATTGCATCCAAGTCTGTAACGCCATTCCTGAGATTAGCCGGAATAAACGCGCATACAAGCAGACAAAATTACAGTTTTATTATAATATGTATATTGACTGATGATATAAAATAAAATTAATAATTTATAATAATAATAATAAAAAACCTAGTTGTCTTTGGAATTTTGATATTTTGAGATTGAACTTTGGAATTTGCCCAATTACTTGGCCTTCTTGTAGCTGTTTGTCAATCCATAGAATATGGTTTGCTCTATACGAAAATCTTAGAAAACTACAATACAACGGTTAAAAATATATATAATGGAAATTATAATTTAACAATAACCTTATCAAAAGAGATCCAATCACATCTGAATGAATGGTGGACATCATACATCCAAAGTGATAACAAGAAAATTTATACAATTTAATTTTAGTTTTCAGATTTTGTCAGATGCTTCGCAAACAAGTTGGGGACTTGTCTCTAATAATGTGAGGAGTCACGGACACTGGACAGAAAAAGAAAAGCTTTTCATGTTAATTATGTAGAATTAGTAGTAGCTTTTTAAGGTTTAAAAACGTTTACATCTAAAGTAAATTACTGCGAGGTTTTTTGCTTAGGATCGATAGCAAAGCTGCTATAGCGTGTCTATAAAATGAGGTTTTTTCCTCACCTCAACAAGTTAGCGAGAGAGTTGTTCCAGTGAAGTGAGCGAAGACACGTCATATGGGTGTATGCATTTTACATCAGTTCAAAAGAAAACTCAATTCGCAAATAGTGAATTCAGACAAATTCAAAATCTGAAGTGGAATGGCATCTGTGTGACATTGTTTATGAATGTATTTTAAACATAATAACGCCAAATGTCAGGATTATATAACATTGCTTCCAGATCTAGATGCATATTCTATAGATACCTTCACCTTGAGATGGAATGAGATGTTCTTTTATGCATTTCCCCCATTCACGCTTATAAGTAGAGTGCTGCAGAAAATTATAAGAGACAAGGCCCAAATGTTATGATTTCATATGTGGCCCTCACAGCCCTGGTATCCACTATTCAACTCCATGGCTATATCTGAAAAAATTAGATTTAAACCTCGATATAATTTACTCTTATCTCCTTCCAGAGACTCGCACCTGTTGTACAAGACCCTTATTCTGATTGCAGCCATATTGTCAGGAAAGCATTTTTTAAGGAAAGTAATACCAGCTTTCTCAATGGATATAATGTTAGCCTCATTATCCGACAACACAAGAAATATATACGAGTCTGCTCTTGGTGCATGGATTTCACTACCAAACCAAACATTGTGAAATGTGGATCTTTTGGAAGGTCGAGTATCGCTAGTCATGGCATTTTTATAAGTTACTCTCAAAAAATAAATTAACCTTAATAGCCCTTTTTGGCTGCAAATAGGATCCAAACCTTGTCCTATTTCAGCATTGAGGACTGTTAATTCCGATTATATTAATATCAAAATTATCAAAAAAAAAAAAAAAGCTTATCAAAACTTCTGGTCCTAATAGAATAGGCACAACTTAATTTAACTTTACAGTTTTTCAAACAAAATACAGACATCTGACCGGCTACTATATTATCCTACTATATTATTTAAATTTAACAACAGACGTGAGGCAAAATTATAAATCATTAATTCTAACTATATAGAAACCACACCAACCAACCTCCACTGCAACTATCAGTCGATAGCTTAAACAGGTTCAGACTAATAGTGAAATAGACTCTTCCATATAGATCAGAGACATGCTTTACTCCAAAAGCCTCAAACGCAGGCATTAGTGTAAAGGTTATAAGGAAAAGCCGCCGGTTGGTTCATCTTTTTCCGCCACATTTGCTTTATTTTGTAAAAAACCAGTGGTTAGTGGTCTCAATCAATTTGCTGAAGCTCGTATGCTCTTTGCATATTAGCATATAGATATTCCTGACACATAATGAGACCAACAGGAATCCAGTTACTAATTAATAAGAATAATAGTTAATTTAAAATTATTATTATCACTATTTTAGGTTTTTACAAACTGTACTATGTACAGTACAATAAGAAGTGGATGTTTCTTTATTTATATACTTAAATATTATTTGTGAACCTTGAATTATTACCAACACAACTTTCTTCTTTGAACATCTACATAGTACAAAATATGAGGACGAGATTACAAAACATAATTAAATAGATCGGACTAACTTACCAAGTGACGTCCGATCCTCAATTATGTGAAGTAATCTCGTCC
This sequence comes from Thymelicus sylvestris, assembly GCA_911387775.1. NCBI lineage: Eukaryota > Metazoa > Arthropoda > Insecta > Lepidoptera > Hesperiidae > Thymelicus > Thymelicus sylvestris. Next base: position 6,964,740 of record OU426886.1, read on the forward strand.
TCATCCGAGACCCAACCCTTCCCAGGTAATACTCTTAAAAGAGTATATACATACTGCTAGTATCCTTAAAGAATAATTTGTGATTCCGTAAGTTACATTCATGATGATCTGTATTGCCTACTCTAACCCCTTCTCCGAAAGTTGTGTTGTAGAGCTTTGAAACAATGACATTGCCAGTGGTGGACGGATGGAGCTAGGGGTGAACCACAGAGTATGAAGAATGCGCTTATCTTTAAACATTGTGACGGCAAGTAGCACAGAGCACGTACTACATAGTACAAAATATGAGGACGAGATTACTTCACATAATTGAGGATCGGACGTCACTTGGTAAGTTAGTCCGATCTATTTAATTATCTCTTCAAATAGAATCAATTACGTAAACAAAGTCGGTTTCAATTATAAACTAGGTTAGTTTTTTCCAGTATAACAAGAGGCGACTATAAAACAAATATCGGTTATATTTAATTACGCGAACAAATACTGTCGTAATGTGCGTGGTGCCCCCTCAATATTCGATTTGTGTACAAACAGTACACAATCGGAATTTGTTATTCTGCACGAATACGTTCATTGAAAATAAATTGTGTGTTTTCAGAGGGGAGCGATAAGATTTTTTGTTTGTACATGATTTTAACAGAACACTGTGACAATATCTGCCTCGGAGATATAAAGGACAGTATTCGGTGGCCCCAATTAAATATACGTATATTACCCCTGGGTTTTATTATACGCATTACAGTACCATAATATTGTCAAAATTTTAACAGTACGTACGTATAGTACGTATAATTAGAACAGAAAGAAATATCACAAATAAGTGATTACGTATTATGATGATGTCATGACAGAGATATAATAAAATCGTTACAAATTGTAGTAGTTGTTGTACTTACGTGCTCCGTAATATTTGGATATAGAGTTATGGTTGACTTGCATTAGCTCGTTACGTCACCAGTGGTAGGGAAACACTACACAAATTAAAACATATAATTAGGTAGCTAGGTATGTCTTCTCATCATGACATTTTGACAAAACCTTTCGATATATTTACCATAATAGACGCTGCTTATTGGAAAAATGGCTGAACTTCTATCAATATCAAGTGAATCTGTGTATTTTTAATGATCAAGTACTATGCTACTAAGTAGTATATGCGTGAACTACAGTTTATTCCATCGTCGGTAATAATAAGATGATTAAGATCAGGTAAATATAATAAAATGATAATTTAAAAGTTACTCATATTTTTTCAAAATCAAGGAGAAATACGAACACAGCTTCAACAGTATAGAAAGGAAAGCAAAATTCAAACTTAACTATTCCGATATAAAATGTTACTTATCTTTTGATATAATTTAGATTAGCATATACCCTGCCTGACAATTTAATTCATATTTACTTTAGACTTGCTCGTTCGGTGACGTCGTAAAGTGCCGCCCGACTTTAATTCCCGACTCCAATTAACGAATGTAAAACTTTCACACAGTTTCCAAGATCAATTAACCCACTTGTTACGGATATCACTTTTTTCGACAGAAATTGCTGATTTTTTGTAATATGTTTAGTAAAGATGGACATAAGAAGAAAAAAATAATTAAAAAATTCTAACTTTTCTGGAAAGCCTGGAAAATGGCGTTTGATATATGGAACGCTAGTAATATGTACTACCGTAAATTGCATGTTTGTCGGCATTTATTCATAGTGAGTTTTAGTTTCATTTTATTCAATAATGTACAACATAGACAGTTTATTTATAATGTTTATTTTTTATGTCATATATTTACATATTATTTATATTTATCAATTTCAATAATTCAAATTCAATATCAAAGACGTATACGTATATGTATGACGTATTTTTGTATGTCATATATTTATAAATTTTTCATCATATTAATTCATTGTGAGAGGAGACCCCGAGCCCAGCAGTGGGACAATTATGGGTTGTTGCTTTGCTTTGCTTTGCATCATATTAATTTATTAATCACCTTAAATCTATGTTATAACTACATCAAAGATAACAAAATGGGCGCATTTTTGCGAATTTATCAATTTTGTTCAAATAGAATTGTCGGAACAGTGTAAATAAGACATACGGAAATCTGTCTCTCGACTATGCATTGCAATCTATTGTCATACCACAGTCAGAGAATTTTCCCAATACATCTTCTAGGTAACACAACATATCCGCTGTAGAGAAATTCAGTTACAGTCAGATTTCCTTCATTGTTCTTTTGAGTAACATACAGATTTGTGTAATCAACCAAGATCTGTATTACTGCATCATAGAATAGACAGATAAAGAAATATTTGCGCTTGTTTGTTTTTACACCCTGCATATCAATCCATTTCTTGTTTACTGGACGAATATCTCTAGAACGCCAAGTATAAGGTTTGTTCTTTTCTACCCTCTTTGCAGTGCTTTGTGAAAGAGGTGGAGTAATACTAACTGCGCTGCTGGAGGCCATAGGCACACCTAATCTTGCTCGCTTAGGTACCTGAGTTATGGGTATAAGATCTTCTTCATCATCGCTATCGCTAACGTCTGATGTATGGTAACCGGTAGCCATGGCTTCGGCCCTCAGATGAGAGACCGGCAGGTTTTGCAATGACACTATATTTTCATCGGTGCATTTTGGGGGGGGGGGGGGGGGGGGGATTGTAATATAATCTGGCACTGGTTCATGTTCGTTACTTTCTAACGCTTCAAGAATTTCATTCAGTCAATATTTTACTTTTTGGCCTGAAATGACAAAACACGGTAGTACATATTACTATCGTTTGATATACGGATCACGATTTTTATCGTAAATATTATGAAAGGTAATGAAATAAAATCCATAAACAAATGACTAGCGAATAATGAGAACATTCTAATCTATCATATTATCACAAGGAAATTTTTGAATATATTCAATTTATATTATTTACTCACCTTGAAACATTCATGTCTAAAATGCACAATTTATAGATGCTTATAGAATTTACTATATTTAAACAACACGAGTACTAATTACTTATAATTACAGAGGAATCATTCAGCTATCACAAGAAATTAACAATTATTTGTGTAACTACCCTCATTTTCTATAATAATTTTTAATACTCATTGATCCGTATAACAAACGATAGTAACAAATGGGTTAAGAATGTCGTGTTACGGAAGCGGATGGTAATTAGTTCAATTTAACTTATACTTAAGATCTCCGGGTCGTAATGAGTTTTCAATACATACACAATTTATGTAAACATATTTCGATGTCATTGTTTTGTACGTCGCGACGTTTCGGAAAGTTTAATATGAGCCTACGCAAACAGCAATTACAATTCCCTTATTTTTAAAGCATACTAATATGTCTCAAAATATAGTCGAATATATAGGGTCACTTATATTATAATATTCATAAAGAATGCTTCACTGTTTATGTCAAAATTAACGCACAGGTTAAGTAGGTACCTAATGGTCGAGCTATTTCAAATTATTGCTACATTACTTAGGCAAGTCTCCTTGAAAACTTAAGGAGATTAATTAATATACCTATTTATTTAAGACTTATACGCCCCAGCCCAGAGTCACTAACGGTTAATTTAATCGCTCCTGAGTACAGAATCACCATACAAATTCCGTACTAAGGAGCGATTTTAGTAACCGTTAGTGACTCTTGGGTTTGGGCGATAGACTTTTAGTAAGAGCGCTTTACTGCCCTACACTATGACTACACAGACTACATCGTCACTTTCCCAGTCAACATTGTAATCAAACTGTTAAGTATTTGCATGTAAAAATTAATTGGTCAGTCAGTCGCATTAAAACATTCGTAAGAATAACACGCGTTTCTTTTATCAGTCAATGTGCAAGCAAAAGTGACCCCTATTACAATACACATTGGTCCATTCGTGCCGGACGTGCGTGAAGATCGTAAACAACATCGCTGCATCGTAGCAAAAAATCAACACAAAAGGCGACCCGAGCGCACAATAGAGATCGAGCGATAAGACTTGTTTACTACGTTATGGCTACGACCGCAGAGCAAGCGATAAGCGTTTTAGAAGATACAGCGATTTTATTGCGTAAGGCGCAAATTAACTTGAAAAAATGTCCAAAGGAGCGCTTCACACGAGGATACATAGAATCAAGAATCAAAACAATAGAAGATTATTGGACAACGTTTAAAAGGGCTCATGAAACTTTAGTTAAATATACTCCTAAGGAACAAAGGGGAGTAATGTCATACTTCGTAAATGAAGAATTTCACTTGAGTGAAGATTTATATGTATGCCTTATAGCAGATCTGAAAGATATGTTAACGAATAAAATACAGCAGCAAGAATCTCCTGAAAATGGAAGTTCAAGTACATCTTTCGAAGCTATTAGTCACTCACAAGTGAGACTGCCTACTATTCAACTTCCGACTTTCACCGGAAATTACGAAGAATGGCCTACCTACCAAGATATGTTCCAGTCGCTTGTCCATCAGAATACATCGCTTACTCCAGTACAGAAGCTACATTATTTAAAAACTACAGTCGGTGGTGAAGCCGCAGCCTTACTCAAACATATTCAAGTAACAGAGTCCAACTACACTCAAGCTTGGGAAACGTTATCGCACCGCTACGGTAACCGCCGCCTTATTGTGAATGCTCTTTTACGAAGATTATTTATGCATCGGAAATGCAGTACTCAAACATCGCAACAATTGAAATCGCTTTTAGATAACACAACAGAATGTTTAAACAGTTTAAAAAATTTGAACATTTCCGTAGACTCTTGGGATCCACTTATAGTGTTTCTCGTCGTTCAGAAATTGGACCCAGAGTCCCACAGAGATTGGGAGGAGCATAACTACAGCTACAACTCGGACACCCTGCCTACTTGGGATAGCCTCCGACTATTCTTAGAATCGAAGTTCCGTACGCTTGAACTTATTACGCCGGCTACGTCTACCGTTCGAGAGCGAAGTAGTATTAAGGAGCGCTCGTTTCACGTCACCACTACTACGAGCGTAAACAAATGTTGTGTTAAATGCAAAGAAGATCACGCACTAAGAAATTGTGATGAGTTTTTAAAGATGCAACCTACCGAAAGAGGTATTTATGTGAAGAATGGAAACATATGCTTTAATTGCTTAACACCAGGGCATAATTCTATAAAATGTCGTGTGCCACAATCGTGTCGTGTGTGCAATAGACGCCATCATACACTTTTACATCTGCCACGAAGAATTAAGACATCAGATAAAGAAGTTAATCAAGCGTCCACGTCCACAGATGTAGAAGAGGTCAAGGTCAACACAATGTTAGCGTCTCATCCCCCGCCAGAGCGTCGAATTGCATTACTTGCAACCGCGCTGGTAATCGTCGAAAGTGAGGACGGTTACACCACGATTCTCAAGGCTTTGATTGACAAGGGGTCTCAAGCGTGTTTTCTTAGCGAAAAGGCGGCTCAAATACTCAAGTTAAAAAGATTTCCTACTTCGAAGGTCGTTACCGGTATGGAGTCTATGAAGGTGGCTGTAAAGCAAGTAGTACACATTGAAGTTAAGTCAAGATGGGAGTCAGATTTCAAGATGTCCGTAGAGGCATACATTATGTCTAAGCCGCTGACTACTCATATTCCTATACCTCAAAGAAGAATAACACATAACGTATGGCCACACCTATCAGGTCTGAGCTTGGCAGACCCAGACTATTGTGCATCCGGAACGATAGATCTCTTGCTGGGAGTGAAAGAATATGCAGACATGCTACAAGATGGCTTAATCAAGGGTCCCCCAGGCACCCCGTGCGCACAGAAGACCAGCCTAGGGTGGATTATATTCGGCGAAATAAGCTTGAAGGAAGATTTATATGAGAAAGAAGCCCTTGTAATGCACCAGCAAGTTGAAACTAAGACAGAAGAAGAAATAATTACACAAGAACTTTTGAAAGGTATGTGGGAAATCGATACAAATACAAATAGAAAATTATCTAAAGAAGAACAATACTGTGAAGAACACTATGAAAGAACGCATAAACGTGATAGCACAGGACGATACATAGTTAAATTACCTTTCAAGAATGAAGTAGTTAAATCAGCTGAAGGTGATACAAGAACAATAGCATTGAACAGGATGCTACAGCTGGAAAGAAGATTTAAAAATGATACACACCTGAAAGAAGAATATATAAAGGTAATGGAAGAATATAAAAACTTAAACCACATGGAAGAAATACCTAAAGAAGAAATAAATAAAGGGAAATTTGTATACTTACCTCACCACGCTGTATGCCGTGAAGACAAGGAAACCACTAAAACCCGTGTCGTCTTCGACGCCTCATGTAAAGCATCCAACGGTGTTTCCTTAAACGACGAACTGCTGTTAGGACCGCAACTACAAGAAGACCTCCGACAGCTACTGATGCGCTGGCGAATGCACGCTGTGTGTTTCATAGCCGATATACACAAAATGTATAGAATGATACGCATTGATGAAACAGATAGTGATTACCAGAGAATCCTTTGGCGTAGCAATCAAGATGAAGAAGTAAAAGAGTACAGACTTCTTACGGTGACGTTTGGTACAGCATCAGCGCCGTATCTAGCCGTACGAACGCTTATGCAGCTAGCCAAGGATGAAGGTAATAAATTTCCGGAAGCAGCCAAAATACTGAAGAAGGACTTTTATGTTGATGATTTGATGTCTGGATGCGATGAACCAAGCGAAGCTATTCAAATCACCAAGAACTTGAAAGAATTACTAAGACTAGGTGGATTTGAGCTCAAGAAATGGGCCTCTAATAGCATTGAATTTATGGAGTCCATTGAGCCCAGTGAACGATCGGTGAACACCCAAATAGATCTGAAAGTTGATGGAAAAATAAGGGCGTTAGGTATACTGTGGGATCTGGAAAACGATCAAATTGAATATAACTTACCTACTTTGGAAATTAGTACCATTACTAAGCGCGTTATTCTCTCTGCAATCCAAAAATTATTTGATCCATTGGGGTGGATCTCACCATGCCTTATGCTTGCAAAGATCTTGGTACAGAGGCTATGGCTAGAACAATCATCATGGGACGATGAGATAACATCTTCTTTGAAGGAGGAGTGGTTACGCATCCACAATGATTTGTTAAAGGTCAACAACGTCAAGATAAACCGTTGGCTAGGTACTACATGTGCAAATAAAAATGCTATACAAATCCACGGGTTTTGTGACGCCTCTATGAAAGCGTACGCTGCCGTCGTATACTGTCGAGTCACACGTCCTGATAACACCGTACAAACAATGTTAGTTGCAGCTAAAACCAGAGTGGCTCCCTTAAAAACCGTCTCCTTACCAAGGTTGGAGCTGTGTGGGGCTCTACTACTTGCCCAGCTTATGAAACAAGTCAGCAGTGCCATGGGAGTACCTGCAACGAGAATGCATGCATGGACTGACTCAACGATCGTACTTGCTTGGTTGTCTGGTGAACCAAATAAATGGAAACCATTTGTGGCAAACCGTGTCGTAGAGATTCTCAGCAACTTAAGTAGAAGTCAATGGCATCACGTACGATCTCAGGATAACCCCGCAGACATAGGGTCCAGAGGTATGTTGTTATCTGAACTTGAGAAAAGTGAATTATGGTGGAAGGGTCCAGGCTGGCTCTGTGAAAAGAAAATAGATATGTCAAATTTCAATATTTTTACTACTGAAGTAGAAAAAAGAAAAATACAGTCATATAATATAAATGTTGAAAAGGACCAGTTGGAAGAACATAAAATCTTAAAATTTGAAGAATTTTCTAGCTTAATAGAATTACAAGTTACCATTGTATACTGTATTAGATTTCTTAATTACAAAAAAAATGAAAAGACCGGAAACACAGAGAAAGCAATGACTACCGAAGAATTAGATAAAGCCTTAAAGATATGCATAAGAAAGTCACAAGAGGAAAGTTTTGAAGAAGAGTTAAATTCTATTAAGTTAAAAAAGGGAGTAAAAAGAAACAGTCGTATAAAATCTTTAAATCCTTACCTGGACGATGAAAGCATCCTCAGGGTGGGCGGACGACTTCGCAATGCTAATATGAGTAATGAAGAGAAACATCCTATAATTTTAGATACAAAAAGTAAATTCACTCACCTTATCATAGCTGAAGCTCATACGAAGACGCTGCACGGAGGTGTAGAACTGATGTTATGTTATCTGAGAAGTAAATATTGGGTGATAAGGGCAAAATCATTAGTAAAAAGGTGTATTCACAGATGTTTAACTTGCGCAAAGCAAAGCTCGGCTGTAAAAAATCAGATCATGGGAGATTTACCCAAAGTGAGAGTAACTCCATCACGGCCCTTCAGTAATGCTGGCATTGATTTTGCTGGTCCGTTATCAATTCTCACTACCAAAGGAAGAGGAGCCAAGACAACCAAGGCGTATATATGCATATTCGTATGCATGTCTACGAAGGCTGTGCACTTGGAGTTAGTAGGAGATCTCAGCTCTGCAGCATTTATTGGAGCCTTTAAAAGATTCTGTTCTCGCAGAGGCCGGTGTTCAAATGTGTGGAGTGACCAGGGACGCAATTTCACTGGCGCTAGCAAAGAATTAGAAAAGGCCTGGAAAGATGCTTGCTTAGACTTTACTGGTGAAATAGCAGACTCTCTTGCTAAGGATGGTACCCAATGGCACTTCATACCGGCGTACAGCCCAAACTTCGGTGGCCTATGGGAAGCCGGAGTAAAGTCTTTAAAATATCATTTAAAACGAATTCTTACAACTAATTTCACTTTTGAAGAACTCACAACACTACTGTGTCAAATTGAAGCTTGTTTGAACTCCCGGCCCCTTTGCCCTGTGGCCGAATGTGACGACAAAATACAGCCATTGACACCTGGACATTTTCTTGTCGGAGAGGCACCAATTACAGTTCCAGAACCGAGCTTACAAAATGTGAAAATAAGTAACTTAACGAGATGGCAACATACACAAAAATTACTTAATGATTTTTGGCACCGATGGCAAGAAGAATATTTGTCTAGGTTACAACAGAGACCTAAGTGGCTCAAACCAAAGAAAGAAATGAACGTGGGAGATATTGTTCACATAAAGTTTGACAACTTGCCACCAGGAAAGTGGATGCTAGGCAGGATAGTGGAAAAGCATCCAGGCCCAGACGGGCTTACAAGAGTTTATAGTGTGAAGAGTGGTAGCACTATAGTTAAACGACCAGTAACAAAATTATGTTTGTTGCCAATTATTGAAAATAATGAAGATTAATTTACTTTATTGTTTGTTATCTGTAAAGTTAAATACTAGCCCACATTTTCAATCTTGAAGTAATGCATTCCTTTTGAATATTGTAATTTAGATTTTGCTCTGAAGAGATTTTGTCATAATGTTTACTTAGTTTTTGTTTTTCTTCTTTTTTTTTAAGGACTCAAGTAGTCCTTAGGTGGGCGGTATGTTAAGTATTTGCATGTAAAAATTAATTGGTCAGTCAGTCGCATTAAAACATTCGTAAGAATAACACGCGTTTCTTTTATCAGTCAATGTGCAAGCAAAAGTGACCCCTATTACAATACACACAAACAAAAACTTACATGTGAAAAATATTCAAATGACGTCTATAAAGTGAAAAATAATAACTGCGATTAATTTAGCTTGCTTGATATATGAAAGCAATAACCTTTGTAGTGCAGTAATATTGCCGTAAACTAGCTCATGTGGTGTATGAATCGTAACTTACAAGCATGCATTATTAGCCCGTAGTGGGTAGGCAGTAGTCTGCAATGTCGGCACCGGCATGCAAATGATTATTGAACAATTGTGAATAGGGACAACCGAATCCATACGTTTCTAACAACTCTCAGCTCAGGATTGTATTGACATTTTAATAGAACATCAACGTGACTTTTAAAGTTACAAATAATTATCATGTATCATAACAGTCAAGATATTTAGTGTGGATCATAGGTACAATTGATGAGATCAGTAATTACCGCTCCTGACCCAGATAAGCAATGTAATATAAAATAATTCTTAAATTGAAATCATAAATTAGGTTCATCAGTCATAACGACCCGTGAGGCGCAATGGTTAACATGCCGGATCGCCGCACCAAGGGTCCTGGGTTCGACTACCAGCGAGGCGGAAATTTGAATTTTTGTTCTAGGTGTGTGTGTGAGATGTTCTGTCTTTGTGTTGTCCATGACACCCACGACACAGGGCATCCTAGTGTGGGGCTATAATTGTGAAGCGTTATTATTGAATAGAATATAATTTTATTTTAATTTTATTTTTTAAATAAGTCAGTTATCATTTATTGGAGTTAATTATAATTTAATATGAAACCACGTCCACTTTCGTCCATTCGTTTTAGCGCAATGCACACAAAAACATTTAGACAAACAACTAACTATACTAAATGATTGTTTTTGCTTCTGTTACTATTTTTGATAACTCTCATATAAATGTATCTCAAATACATAATATGGAAAGTATAACGTTTTTTCATGTCAAAATGATCACAAATTAATACAAAATAACTTACTAATTATAATATTATACTATAAGCTAAATTATATTTTTGTTCATAAGCCCACCAGAATCTTCGATTATAAATAAAATAACACCGACGAATAATAAAAGCGGGCCGCGAATTATGTAACACCTACCTTGTCTTTGGGGAGATAAGTATCCATCCAAGTGCGTGACCAATCACTTATAGCTTCTAAATTATTCCTGAGGCCGTGGCGCCCTTAGCTTGCGTTACGGAGATGTCCATATCAAATTACACGTCAAGCTGAGATACACTTTAGTAACTGTTATAACTAACCTACTTGAAACGTTAAGTTATCTACAATTCGAGTAGGTATCTACATAATAATCTATACATGTAAATATGTATGTGTTTAACAAGTCTTAAGTCATGCTGAGAGTGAGTGATGTTGGTTAAAATAAGATTAAGATTAAAATGTGCCTAAGCTTTTACAGTTTCATTTAATGGGTATTTTTTATTGTATACCTAAACGCGTTCATATAAAGTTCAAGGATGAAAATATACACAAAAAGTATTTTTAAATTACACTTATAAAATTAGTAAATAATTCGATTGTCCAGCATGTATTATAAAGTATAATATTAATAAGTAAAATAAATTTAATTTAAATTACCGAATACCTTAAAATCAGCAGAATACACAATACAAAACAAATGCAAATCTTTAGTTTCCGACGAACATTTTCCGAGCTGGCATTCCCAAAAATTTTCAAGTAAACTAGAACTTTGGAGGACTTAGTTCCGAGAGCACGACGTATTGTTATGGCTTCCCGGTGTAGGCTTTGAATATCTACGTTGACTTTGAGACCAAGTGTCCTAATTATGCGGTATACATGCGAGTTGTGTCTCTAAGTTCTGTTTATTTAAATGCATTGAATTTAAGGCTATCCTTATTTATTTTTATTTCATACAAAATAAAAGACATTAAAACCTGATATGCATTAAAAAAAATTCGTCTCAGCATAGCCTTCGAATGGACACTGATAAAAAAATGAGTTGTTTACCAAGGTATTGAACGTAAAAAAGCTATTTGCTTAAATAAGCAAAGGATATATCTTTCAGCTCTGATTGTTAATCTATTTATTATTTAATTATTCTTTAAAAAACTATTTTAATATTTGATAAAATTTATTGTTGTATACTAGGCTTAAATGAGAATTAATTAGAATAGTATTTAATCCCAAATTAGCGAGTCTTCGATATTACGAGTAATTTGTGAATAATATTGACTTCGATTTCTGACATCTAATACAGCCACAATAGCAATCAGAAAGACGTTTTACAATATATTATGATAATATTAAATCAATCACACAGCATTTCTACAACATGTCTACGAGGCTACGAAGCTACGAGGTCTACGCGAATATTCGTAGCAGTAACTTTGAGAGCTATGATTAATTAGATGACGGATGTCAACATGTAGTTGTAATTTGTCTTGTTAGTTGTTATAATCATAGATAATGCCTTTGTTGAATTTCTCACTGTCAAGTTGGAAATCAATAATATTACCCATTTATGTAGTATACCTTTGAGAACCATGCGCTGCCGAAAGTTACACCAATGCAACCCAAGAGGAAGTTAATATTCCCCATAGTAGTAAAAACACTGTAGTGTTTTAGTGGTGATTATCAATAAAATACATTGGGAACATGAAGGAAAACTCAGCAAACACCACACATATCAGCTTTTCTATTCTAAAGAAAGTTGAGCGTTGCTTTTATGATATGCTTGGGCAAAGCAATTGTAAAATTTTTATAATCGATTTTATAAATGTACCCACTCTCTACATACTCCATTTCGATAGTTCTAGACCACTCTAGACAGTCTAAAATGTCAGTCTAACAAAGTTGGCAAATCCTCTCAAAGCTCCATACGCTGCGCCTCGAAGAGATAGATGCTGTCCAGTCATATCGTAAACGGTTTCTACGATCTATTTTGTAGAAGATAATATAAAAGATATGTTACTTTATAGTATCAATTTCTTAAGATGTTACGTACTAAATATACCTTTAAAGCAACAGATTAATATACGCAATGTCGACTATGAAAGAAGAGGGTAACTGCCTTTTTTAGCTCAGAAAATGCTATTGATTAACATATTCTAAATCAGGGATTTTCTAGTAAGTGTACGTGTACGGATAACGGCCCGTACTCAGAAGTATACACAAATCAGTAGTAATATGGTTCAGCATCTTCAACGAGTGCCTCGTCAGTTGCTCAACATTCATAAACAAGTTCAATTCACAAACGGAGGTCATCGGCTTGGACATGGCTCTGCGAAGAAAATCCTGATAGTCGCACTGATGGGAATATCTGGTGTAACCACGAGTCAATAACTAGTATTTTCTGCCCTAATGAAAGTAATATGAGTACCAATAACCTTACTTTAGTTATGCAAAAGGCGGACTTCACATCATCGAAGCTATGAATAAAACATCCGTCTTCAATTCGATCGAATTTGTGTATGGCTTTATACGTTCGCTCGGCGCCGCTACTCGCTTCACTGCGTCTTTGTTGTTCTTGTGGGTCTTGTGATTACAGAAATAAAGCGGATAAGTGCGAGTTAAATTCGCGTGGAGAGGGATCCGTACATTGATTTTGTATTTACAATTTTATTATTTTTCTATTTTCGTTATATCTGCCGTTTTTTAGACCATATATGTACTTCTTATAGATTTTCCTGTAATATATAAGTAAAGAACTGTTTTCTGTATTTTTTTAAAATTTTAGCCTCAGTAGTCACCGAGTTAAGGGGGGAGTAAGGTATGATCAATTTTCGCCTTCTATTTAGGTACGTTTTTTCTTGAATAATTTTCAAACTATCTATTGTAGAACTATAACAAAAATATATTTGAGATCCTTACAACAAGTTGTTTCGTTTGACATACCATACAATTCGGTTTGCAAAACATTTTTGTTTGAGACATGAGTACTCATTTGGTCGAGTAGTTTCGGAGTATATTGGCTGTAAAAGGCGGACAGACACACGAGTGATCCTATAAATAAGGGTTCGGTTTTTTTTTCTTGGAACCCTAAAAATAGGGTGGAATAAAACCATGACATAAATGCTTTTCCTCTATAAACAATGACTCACGGCGTGCCAAATATAATCGCGGGAAGCAATGTATTGAATACGATTATTGTATGGCCTTGAGGAACCACTTCAAACCGTATATAAGTAGGTCGCATTCGCGAATGTAAAAAATTCAACATTCTTTACATCACTACTACATACGTACAAACAAATACTTACAACAGAAGACAACTTTATTGGGCTTTTTGAACGTTTTTACTATAAATTACCAAAATCAACACGTGATTTGCCTATTCAAATATTTAAACGATGTGTGAATGCTCGGCTAGTAGGTAAATTATACTATGGAACAAATTAATATATTGATGACAAGGACACCTGGAAATTAGTGCGGCATCCAGTTCCGCGTAGGTTAAAATCTGTTCTGAAGCTTTTCATTAATCTAAAATATAGTATTTACGTAGATAGTATACTTTGGAGTAGCGTGATCACTGCGGTAATTATTGAATACGAAAACTACGCTAAAGAGATTGCCCGCAATGTCATTTTAAATATATTAGTAAGACATTACGAGTATGTTCTAAAAACAATAAGTAACAACTTCAAGGAAAATGCAATAATTGAAAAGGCGGCAGTTAAAATAGATATGTCTTACTTAGTTAAAATAGATATGACAGTTAATACCGAAAATACTAATCGTCTATAACGCCGCTAACACAATAACACATTGCCGCATGTGTGTGTGTGTGTTACAGTATTTCATGAACCCGCATGCTTGTTTGTTTCTCCCTTAAAAATAGCTATACAAAAAAACGTTCACCTGACAGCGCTGAATGCTAAGAACAGGCGATGCTGCTTTGTTAAGCCCCAATTAGAGTTTTAATGAACTGCACAGTTCAGTAAAAGTTTGGCTTAATCCGGATTTGTTTAATTATTATTATGAAAGTTTAGCCCTGGATATGGGTGGGCGATACGCGCCTTAGAGAGGGAACCTTAAAAAAACCTGCAAATTGTAGAGTAAAAAGAGTCGAAGTCAAGAGAGGGAATATTTGCCGTGCCCGCTGTTTAAATTGCGTTTCTTTAAGTAAAGTACCTACCTAGGCGTCGAGCGGAGGTAAAGAAATCCACGGGTCTCGCTGGCAGCTATTTCCCGGAAAACTTGTAAAAAGTATGGCACTCCGGCCAACCAAACTATAACTATTGCGATAGAATCGCGATATTTTATAAGCAGTTCTGTTATTCTTTAGACAATTTTACATATATTTCAGTGAGAAACAGGGTTAGAGTTTTTACCTCACGTAGATTACAGTTATGTATACCTACCTCTAGGTATACACATCTGTGATACGTACTTACTACTTACTTTTTAGCCCACGACGCAAAATGAGGGTTGTTATAGGGTTAACCTGTATGTCTTTTTAATTTATGGATGTCTGGGCATCGTAGCTCCTAAGCGATGGCACAATATTGATGTGGTTTTTTTAAATCAAAAGCGTTGTCTATCGATGGCTGTTGGCTCTTGCGGCTTTTACAGGTTCACGTAAAACAGACAATTATTGCCCTTAACACGAAATACCTACTTGTAATTATTTCGTCCGAGTATGCCATGAATAAACAAACAACAGAACTTGCTTGTGAATGACAAAATAAGCAGCAATCTACATTTCAATAAAATATATCTCTAAAATTTCTCAAATTTTCTACGCTTCATACAAAATTTTAAATAGCTTTATCTTCAAAATACTTTTATATTTGGTTTACAAGTTTACGCAAACATGAAAAACTTTAAATTTAAAAATCTCGGGGCAAAAGTGCTTGTAATAGTAGAACGTGAAGTGCAGATAAAAATAAAAGCACTCAGTTGAGAACCTATCGTAAAAAAGAACTTTCCGTCTTAGAAACCTCAAAGGATAGTAGCGGAAGTTAAAGAAAAAGGCAGACTCGAACATTTCAGATGGAAAGTTTTGCACCGGGTTCATCAAACAGATAAATCTTTTCCCTGATATTAGTTTATTTGAGTATTGTTATTGTAGTAGAGTTATTGAGAATTAAGACTCGGCCAACAGTGCCACGTCGCTGTCACCATCCTCAATATAATAATATTGATAATTGGGTCTAAGCTCTAAAGCTTGTTATGATCATAATAATATAATTGTGTAATTGATTGTCCATGTATTGCATAGAGTAATTCAGATTTTTTCTATGTTGTATTAAAATGTATCGGTCGTTGATGGTGTTCATTTAAAATAAATTATCACCATGCCATCATAATTATTACCTTTACTTACCCACAGACCATCGCCACCGATTCATTACATCACACCCATGTAGCTTAACGACCTTTTAGCCTAGTTGGTAGCAACCCTGCTGGTTGCTGCTGTTGGTAGGGATCCCGGGTTCGATTCCCGGCCGGTTCAGATATTGTGTGACAGATAAATATTTGTACTCGGGACATGGGTGTGATTGTGATGTGTTATAATTATGTGTCGTCCGTGCGACACAGGTAATAACCTACTGCGGGGGTGTGAGTGTGTTAGCCTTTAGCGTTTTTAGCGTTTTTTATATTGCCTATTTAAAACCGTCAAATATGTATTTTTTTTTATTTAGTTAGAATACGATTCTAACATACATTTGGTTCTCTTTAACATACATATGTTACCCATATATCACGTGGGCATGTAGCCGGGAATTATCATACAATTTGATATAAATATGCCGATATTATAATTATTAATATTACAATATTATACTTCGGTTAACTTTGGTACTCTATCATAAGGTCAGGAACATCGTAACTTAAATGAGATCTATCCCATCTAATCAACCTGTAACAAACGTTCAAATCTATTGTTTTCAGTTTACTCAAGGCTCTCGAATGTTTCCAAGAGTACGTATTGTTCACTATCGGAGTGCTTCGAGCTGTTTATTTAAGAGGATTAATTTACAGGGGATAGGTTATAATAATACAAGAGGTTGATTGATTTCGTCTATTTCAGTGTAACAAACATTATTGAATTATTTATTTTACATCCTTCTAACATTAGCTACTTATTTACTATGTACATCTACTATGCTACGTGAAATGATATTGTTATGTATACAAAAGTCACAAAACGTTTAAATTTTGAAATTATATAAAAGCATACTAACTGCACTGAAGATGTTTTACAACGTCAATTACACCAAACTATCTAAAATCTAATACTCTATGATACCACCGATGACACAAATATAACGTGATTTTTAATATTAGAGCCATTAAATTTAATCGTTGCTTAAATCATTAATGAAACTAATAAGCAGTGAATAAAAGTTTTTGCTAGATAACACTGATTCGACGATAGTTTTTTTTTTGTTGAAACTATTATTATCAGAAATGTAGAGTCGTTACTAAAAAAATGCTAACATATTACATAAATTCATGACATTAACTAGTTTGCAAATAATTATAAATTAGCTACTTATTAAAAATTTACTTTCTTTTATTACATTTGATATTGCATAACATTTAAATATTTTATTATTGTTTAATTTAGATATTTTAGTAACTTTATGAACAATTATAAAGGTTTGGTCAATTTTGCCATTGAGTAATAGATGAGCTATTTTTAAACTAGAATATTCAGTTTAAATATTATGTTAATAAATCAGATAGGTAGAACTAAGTAACGAAAGCTAAAATGTGGTTGCATTTTATAAAAAAAAATATTACAATTAACATAAAATTTCTGACTGTTACCAAGGAAAATTTTGTTAACAGAAGAACATTTAGAATACATTTTTTTGTTATGGGGGCCAATTTTTACTTAGTGAGTGCATACTTTATACATACATACTAATTAGTGAGAATATGTTTAATACGATTAAGTGTCAGTAAATGTAATTAATTTACAATTTAATATGTGCGAGAGACGCCGCCGTAACTACAGAAAGTACATTTACATACCACTTCTCTGAAAGACGAATATATAACAAAAATTACGGCTGTAATTGACACAATTATTAATATACCTACTACAATTTTAAGAAATTAATTTAACATAAATGTCTACCAAGTTATGATATTATAAAGCATTATCTCACATGGTTATACGAGTTTAGCGGCTCTTTACCGCGAAACACACATAAAGCATAACACATACGAGTGAGTTGTTACACAATGAATTGCGTAAAACAAGAATTCTTCTTTATAAGTGATATCTTTTACCGAGAGTACAATTTTATTTAAGCACGGTGATGCACTATGATAAGCTAAGACTCTGTTGAAATTCAAACATCAATACGGCATAGCATAATTTAATGATAGTTATATTATTAAATGTGGATGTAATATACTTAAAATCAAAATTCATATCCTTTAAAATAAATTAATATTTTATTCAGCGTTGTGTACTCAAAAGTAATAAAAGCAAAACTGTATCTTAAATCACTGTTATTCTCCCAGTCTTTTCTTGTAAACAAAACTTACGTTTCTTACAAAGGTATAATTATTTTAGTTGTTACTGAAACAAGCGAGTCTTATTCAGTCTGTAATCGCATGTTCTACTAATTATCTTTTCACCTACCTACACCGATGCCATTAGATTCTTTTACTTAAAATTTATTACGTGTTTTATCAATGTAATAATTGTCAGTGTTATTATACTACGTAAATAAACTAATAAGTATTATAAAATTAAATTAAAATAATTAATTAAATTAAAATTAAACAGAAATTAAAATTTCGTAATTTTTATCGTGATCATATTAAATAAACGAAACAACAAAGTATGAAGAAAAAATCTTAAGATGATATATTGAAGTAAGAATTCGGTTGTTTTCTTTCTAACGACATTCCAAAACATGTTTTCACTTTTATATTATGTAAAATACGCACAGTTCACTTTTTCACATGAAAAGCATTTTCTATAAAAAGTTCACAATTTCATTTCACTATAAATCGCGTACCTATTGCTCGCGGCTTAACACATTCAGTATCGATATTTATATCATACTCCATTGGATTTCTGTTATATTGCACATAACGGTTGAAGTTCAATTTTACACGCCACACTCGTGCACTTTGCGGAAAACACTATTTCAGTCAATTCACTATGAACAGTTCTTCACTATGCGCTAAAGTTTATACATTTTTCACTGTAAGGAAAACTACGGTCGTCACTGGCCGATAGATGTTTATAGTCTTTACAAAAGTCTTTTGTAGACGTTACCATATTTTGTCCACTGTTTCTTCACCGTGTAAAACAAATTACCCGAGTAACAAGTTTTTTATAGCTAATATTTAGGTTCCTTTCCGAAGTAGTACGAAATGGGCAGTTTGAAACTAATTTCATCACCCATAAAGATACTAAATCATGATAGCCATGTAGTCTACAATTTCACTTCCATATTCTTCTACCACTGTTGTCAATAGTCAACCAAACTATGAACAGCTCAGCGTGACGATACTTTTAACTATAGTTCCCAAAGTGATAGTAGTGATGACGTACGTTGTGGTCAGTCGTACAGCGACGGCGGAAGCAGCGGGTGCGGGGGTTGGCGGTCCAAGTCGCGTGTTGGCGCGTACCACCTGCGATCGCCAGCGAATGCTGTATAACGGCTGCACTCGGGACAATGCTACCAGCCTGGGGAGAGAAACATAGTTAAGCATGTTATGTTTAAACTACAGTTGCGTTAGACTGCGTGACAGTAAAAGGCAACCACCTCTTAGGTAAAAAACACCATGTCTGCAAAACCAGGGATATCTTTTATGCGTTCTACTAAACCTCTCATCAATAAATTGTCAAGTTTAATAGAGATTAAGCCGAGTGATGATGACGTCCAAAAAAGGAATTTAATGCTATTGCTTAGTCCATGGTTCAGCAAGATGCCCCAGTGTATACGATGTACAGATACATCTTCTTCCAAGAAGAATCTTACTCGAACATCTCACAAAATATATTCGTACGAGTATGTAGGTCCTATAATGCCTTCTGGATAACAGTTTGAGTAAACAAACAGAACAGAGATTTAGAGTGCTCTCAAACGACGGCGTGGACAAATTTTTGAAGCATGAAACGTCGGCACCCCATTTACGTAAATGCATTGGCAAATGGTGTCGCACACTCAGCCACGCCCCGTTTAGTAGTGATACATTTAAAAACAGCGTTTCTAGGAATCTTTATGTTCAGAAAGTCGATTCGCAATTTGCCTGTAGAAATGTTCTAGAAACGTGTGAACGCACGGGTTGTGGTATGCATTATTGAATAAACCAATGGCAATAAACAGATCTGCAAGCGGTTTCGCAGGAAATTATACATTTTTTAACCGACTTCAAAATCAAATAAATCACATTTACCATCAGTTGGATTGTAGACAAACGCTAACTTAAAATTTATTTTATAAACGACTAATATTACATGTTGTATGAATTTAAAACTTGTAGATGAAAGTAAATATGATGATTACTGTAGATATTATACCTTTTCTGCAATGTATATCTACTCATTAAGCTTGAACAAATTTTAATGTTTAATACTACCTATGTTTAATACTACCTATATCTACTCCAGTGACAAGATGGCCTTGTTTTAAAGCCTTAATTTGTTAATGTTGTTATATAACGCTTAGAATTGGCCGATAAATTTAATTTATATTGTACACGTTTCACTGTGCGACATTATCATAATAATGTCAGCTACTTTACGCTTCTGAAACGCTTCATTTTTAAAATAAAAGCAATTTTATCACAACTTCTATAGCACGACGAATAACAAACACTGTATAAAGCAATAGCAGTCGTCGTCGTTGAAAACCTCTTAGCAGTAAGTAGACTGACATTTGTAGAGCGAATAAATATTCTAAAAGGCACTTTTGTGCATTATGTAAAGAACGTCACCGTACCAAATTCCGGATTCATCGACAAAGGTATGTTTTCACACATCGTTATTCAGGATTTACGAGCGAAAACGTCGTTTGGAAAACTCGCCACGTAGCCGCTTACGGGCTTCTATCTAATATGTACAAAAAAGACCACTTTGTACTGTGAAACACTCCGCTACCTATAATGGTATGCGATTTTACGTACTTTGTGAGGACGTGCGCGCTATTCTTAAAACTGATAACCTGATCAAGATTCTAAAAACCTAATAAAGAGAAATAAAAAAATTTAAAATAAGAAGTAGATTCACTTCTGAAATTTCTTTACATTGTCACTTCTTAAGTTACAAGTGAAGCTAATAATAGCTTGTTAAAAAAGGTGTTCTAAAAACCAAAGCACACAAAATAATTTATTTATTGGACTGTTCCTCATAATTTAGAAAAATAAACTGTCAATCCACCTGTTTGGTAGACCACTTACCTTTAAAGTACAATAATACTGTTCTTTTTATAAGTCAAAGTTATTTAAAGATAACTTAGCGAGTCCAAAAATATCTTACTCAACGGATGAAAAGATAACGTGAGTCTTACATTTTATTACGAGCGACAAATCCGGTATACTTAGTTTCGGTGAAGAAAAAATGTGACGTAGAACGTGAATAGACTGATGTCGGATTTCATGTTCATCTATTTATGTAGTCGTATAATACTTTGACGCGCGCTTCTGCGATATAGTTACGAACTGAACTTTCGTATTCCTTACCTTATGACAACAGTATTCAGTCTCCAAGGTAATGTGTAAGTATGATTCTTATGTCTTGCGCAGAAGGTGTAAAGTAGCTCGCCTGCCGCAGCCGCCAAGCCCCCATCACTATGCGCCCCTGCTCCCGACCACTCGTGAAGGGTTATGTTCCAAGAGCTGCAAGACTTATCCTAAGGAGAAAATATGAAGAAATTGGTGTAAAGATTATTCTCAAAGCTACGTGGTTTGTGTAAGGGATATTTTAACTTCAAAGGTTAGTTAATAGTGTGCTTTGGTTAGAGTTATGTTGCTAGGAACCTTGCGGCGGAGCCATAGAAAGGTAGAAGTAGGTATGTAGTTTGTAGTAGGTCGGTAAAAGGTATTTTTCCTGGTCTGAGCTATATATAATAATAAATCTTTATAGTTGTGTGTGTGCTAATGTCTATGCCGCCTGCGGTTCAGTGAATTAATTGTAAATCAGACCAAAAACTGAGGTTATTCGTGTTTTTCAATTTTGTAAAATTAATCGCTTGATTGCATTGTTTTACCACTTTTACCTATATTAAAATATGTTTCACTTTTATTAATCACACGAAACTCGTATGTATTCATTTATTAGATTTACTTTCCAATCGAATGTAATATTCCAAATGTAGGTCATACACTTGTTTTCCAACATGACACATTAATCAGTTCGGCGAATGACATCATTGATCAGAATCGGCTAAAAGTATGAGTCTTTATGAAAATAATCAGTATTATTACAAGTATTAATATTATTAATAGAAAAAGTTTGTTTTAATCCGCATTGACCTCGACATAGCGCCGCCTTCGGCTTACTAATGCGGCCAACACCTACCGGGAAGATACATTACGCCACTAATGGCTCTAAAGCGATTTTATTGATCATTCTAACAATAACATCGGTCACATGACCTAAGTTGAACAATATTGGTTATAACTAATATAGTTACACAGTCACTTAGATATTTTGCTGTAATTTGATTATTGAATTGAAATCTTTATCAAAGAGTGAGTTTAAGTACCTAAGTTAAAAAAGCAATTCCTTATCCGCAATAATCTTTTTGTTTTATTTTTTCTCTTACCTGTATCGCTTTTATTGTTATCTATACTAATATATAAAGAGGAAAGATTTGATTTTTTGTTTGCATTGAATAGGCTCCGAAACTACTGAACCGATTTGAAAAATTCTTTCACTGTTAGAAAGCTACACTATTCCCGGTGAACATAGGCTATATTTAAAAAAAAATTAGGGATCCTTAATAAAACTCCAATAATGTAACCCAAGGTGTAAAAAAATAGGAAAACCGAAGCAAAGCGAGGGCGGTTACTCGTGTAGTGATAAATAGCTTACTTAAAGTAGACTAGTAGAGAATACTATTAGCATTAAGACCACTTTTTGTTCCACGTAATTCAAGAGTCTTATTTGAAATATCGGGTTGGTGCATATGAAATTGCCGATTGCGCAACAATGTAAAACAGTGGGCGCGTATTACCGAACACGTTTTGATTTGTTCATTTTTATTATTGTAAACAAAGCATCGACACTTGATTAGTATTTTAAACACCATCAGAGGATTTAGACGTTACACGTGATTTAATTTAAGTTTTCCTTTCTTATCATGGATTCGAAAAAAATTAGAGGTATCATGTTTTATGAGTTCAAAGGTGGATTAAGTGCACGTGAAACAGCAAAAAAAATAAATGAGAGATTAGGGGAGAATACAGTTTCTGAAAGGACAGTGAGAAATTGGTTCCGAAAATTTCGTTGTGGAATAGAGAATTTTGAAAATGAGCCTCGTGGTCGACCTTCGCGCCTACTGGATCTGCAAGTTTTACAACAATTAGTGGAGTTTAATGTGCATATAAGCACACAAGAACTTGCACAAGAACTCGCTGTCCATCATACAACTGTTGTACGAGGCCTCAGACAAGTTGGCTGTAAATTAACAGAAGTGGTGTAATCCTGCTTCATGACAACGCTAGACCACATGTCGCGCAAATCGTTAATAAAAAAATACATGAACTGGAAAATGAAGTTTTACCGCCCCACCATACTCGCCTGATCTTTCTCCAACAGATAATATGTTCAGAAGTTTTGACAATTTTTTGAAAAATAAGAAATTTAAATCTGATCAAGATATAATACAAAATGTCTTTCGTGAATTTATTGATTCAAAAAAAGATGTTTTTTTTTTATAGTGGCATAAATTCTTTGGTGGATCGTTGGTTGTTATGTACTGAAGCCAATAGTAATTATTTTGTCACGAATAAATAATTTTTAAATAAATTATTTTGTGTTTTTGATCCTCTGTTTTAATCGGCAATTTCATATGCACCAACCCAATAGAATAAATAAAATTTTAATAAGCTTCACCTCCCTGCAGTGATAGTTAAGTTATCGTTAAGTCATAAATCTTTCAAGTAAGCCATATAATAAGTATAATTAAAAAGTAACACTCACATGAATTTACACTTAAAAACTACACTAACTAAACAAAATAAAATATGATTTAACATCAAAGCTTTTTAAGCGTTTCGCTTCCGGCTTTGGCTGAGTTGTTCAATCATTCAAAAGCAGAGTTATTTTATTTAGTTTAAAGCTCGGTAAAATAGATTTAACAAGTAGAATTTTATGGTGTGTTTGAGTTACCAAGCAATTTTTTATGCGAACTTTTTGTTGCGAAAAACATCAAAATATATGTTAAACTTATTTTGGCTGTGAAAATCATTGCAGTGCATTTAAACCACTAACGAGTGTAACGCAATTTAAAAATAAGCATAAAGAAAATGAAATGTAAAAACTAAGTATTTATAAGTATAAATAAAGTAGAAGTCTATAGTATGGTGTACAATACTTTATTTAACATATATCTAATATGTTAAATGTCATACATATAAAAAATAAAACGACAAATTACGGCAAGCCGAAATGATGTCTTGAACGCCAATCAGTTTCAATCAGAGCGAATTACGTCACGCCTAAGTAAATAAACGAAAATGACAATACTGATAATGATATTTGGTCTATTACTTTAAGCAGGCGTGACGTCACAAGCAACGCCATGCTACTTTGAAGTGTTTTGGTGCGAATTTTAAACTTATAAATTAAAGTGTATTTATTTTATACTAAACCTTATTTTTGCCGAAATATGTATACGTTGTAATTATAATATATTTCCCAACAATATGGAACAGTATTTCAAAATGCCTATTATTATTATACCTGTTCAGAGTAGATGTCGATAAAGAGTTGTCTCTCCACATTAGAATCCAGGACCCACGTGCATTGTTGATAGAAGAACTCGTTGAGACTCCCCGTCACTGATACATTCTTTGATGTTATTTCACCTAGGACAAATAGTTGTCATTAGATTAACATTTTATTTAAAACTGGTAAAACATCTTTTATGACTAATGAGCAACAATATTAATGTTACAAGATTAATTTAAGGTCAACAAGTCAACCTCCTTTGCTCATACTGCACTCTTCTACATATAGATCGGTTGTAACGGCCCTAGGTCCTTCTTACGGGACATGGATAGGCTTGTTTCAAATCCCAACAACACTCATGCATAGTTAAATCATCCCTCTATTTACCGTAAATATTTTGTACGCTTTTCGGTTGCCGTGTCGGATCTCAAGAGTGGATAAAGCTGACTCATCAACTTAAACCAAAGTCATTGCTACTAATCAATCAATAACAAATAGTGAAATAAAGACAGTTCAGTTTACTTTTCCAGCCCAAATCAAGATTTTTCTATCAGATTGCGACGGGTGGTGCTCCCTCGGATACGTCACGCGTCGTCGTCTCGGTTACACCTAAACTTTTATATCTGATTGAACTGTTGTCTCCTAAAGGGCCTTTCACACATATACCACAATACATCATATTGTAACGACAAATACAATCTGATCTGGAGTAGGGATGATGAAGTAGTTACGATATTGTAACTACAAAAACATCGATGGGATGAATGATCATGTGTGTTTTATTATGGCTTGAAGTGCTCCTCGACTCTGTTAATAGTGTACGTATCATATGGACTGAACGATGAAAGCTTTTTTTAACAATTAATTTCCGTCCTGGACAGACACATTTGTATTATTAAAATTATTTGCCTCGTCTTCCTCGATGCCGATGACGAGTAGTACCTACTACCTTATGTAGATAGACTTTTCATCCGTCGCACAAACACTTTCAGGAACTTTAGAAATAAAGTTTTACAGGTCTTGTAATAAATCTACGAAACGGCCAGCTACACTTTTTGGTCATAAAGGGTGACTTACAAGCCTCGTAGAATTAGGGGCTTGGCTTTTCAGGACATCTTATAACTTTAACAGTGATAACGCCAAAGACCTAGTTAATCCTGGCAACCAATTTGAGATGAAATATTTTTGGTGGAACATATGAATCGCAAGGTATAGATAGGGTCTTATATTCGAGTATGGACAGAGTCCTTTTACACCCCAAACTTTTTTTACTTAAACATGCTACGACTTTACAGAGGGTTCCGGTAAAAGTGGGTCGAGCACGTAATTCGCTCGGGCACGCCTCTCGCCGTGAGAACAATATCCGGTCTGTTCTATCAATCACTTGCGACGAGGTAAGAATCCCAATAGCGACTTTTCTTGTTCGATTTCATTTGCATCGATATAGGTAGACACTAAAGACAATTCATTTTCACCTCAAAGTTATGAAATTCAGAAAGCTATGCACGTAGTCAAACAGTAACACACATTTTTTTAACGGACTTCAAAAAAAGAGGAGGTATTCAATTCGGCTGTATTTTTTTATGTTTGTTACCTCAGAACTTTCGACTGGGTGAACCGATTGTGATTATTCTTTTTTTAAACTAAAGCTGGTGCTTGTCATGTGGTCCCACTTAAATTTGAGCTACATCTGACGAGGAGTCTTTGTGTTATTTTGAAACAGGTTATTTTGTTCTTGGTAAAACTAGATTACTATGAAATATTATGCGTGTCTAAAATAAAATCATTACTTTTGAATGATGTAATTGTTATTGACATCACTAAATAGTTTTTTAACAATTATTTTCCTATTTCAATTAGGAATTTATTGACTAACAAAATTTAGTTTTCGTGGACCAGGACCCCAGGAGACTACCGAGCACGAAGCACGTAGTACTCTCGGACACGTCTCGTGAGGGAGAGCAATATCCGGCACATTATGTCAAACATTCGCGGCGAACCTTGAATGCTAAATTAAAGTTCTTCTTATTTGATTCAACTATATTATTTACCAGGTTTACCGTATAAACACATAAAAACTTAGTTCTTGCGTTTTACCCGGAAAAGAAATGTAATGTCCTGTCAAAAATCCAAACGAAGTGTAGGTATATACGTAAATGATGATGTTTATTTTAAGTGAGTAGACTTAAGTGGGTACAACGAGGTAAGATACAAAAACAAAACAAAACAAAAAACAAAGCGTCAAGCTATAAAAATCGTTATTTTCATACTTATAATAAAACTGTAACAGATCAATGTCTGCACATAGAAAAAATTTGAGAAAAAGTATTTTTGAGGGAATTTATCGCAATAGTCAAAAGTTTTTAACTCGTTTCCTCGTACCATAAAATTAAAATTAATTTTGACGATAGTTGTCAAAATTGCACGTCATAACATTAGGTAATAAAAATAAAATAAAATGCAATAAAAAAGAACCTCAAACAGCCTCAGGAAAATCAAACACCGTCTTAAGTTACTTTGGTATAAAGTACTATTATTTCTTCGGTGCTTTAGTACAGGCCAGCTTTATCTCGTTTCGATGGAAGTACTATAAGTAGATTCCTACACCAAATAGTAGTGATAATAGTAGATGATCATCGTTGTTCATGCACAACTGTAACCCGAGGGTTATGAGCTGCAATGCTCAAAGCAAATTAACTCTGCGCCACAAGCGTCGGATATAAGACCTGAAAACTGTGTTGCAAATTGTAGCTATAAGTAATTAAATCAGTTTGCGAATTAGAAATGACGGCTGCAGCAAATAGAGGCCTCCATTGAGCCATAATATTAGAACTGTCATGCCGGTAAATCTAGAAGCAAGGACCAAAATTCGTCTAATAAGATAGATAAATTTTCAGTTTAATAAAAATCAAGCGGGTGTACTTTCTCCTTGACTGGCGACGCAGAACATTTTATATCCAAATATAAAAGACTTTGAAAGTACTCATATAGTATAGTAATCAAAACTTGGTTCATACTTTTCATGAATTAACCACATTTCCTGAAAGTAGGTCGAGGTCCCAACACCCTAAACGGCAATCCGCCACCAGAACAATTCAAGCCTTTTTCATACGAGCGCTTCCCGCAGTTACGCCTCCAATATCAAATGGGATTACTGTTTGTTCCTTCGTTATATCCCTTATCTTGGCCGCTACATGTAATTGAGGAACGAAATGTTGATTGCTCAAATAATAATCTGGTGCAATTTTCTGTAAGTGAATACTAGCAGAATGTACTTCTGTTGTGTCGTAAGCGTCCAGAATGAAATGTGTTTATCTGCATTGTTATTAGGTTTATAAGATTTAAAATAACAATTCATAATTATTACAAAATACTATGCTATCCCTAAAAATAACAATGTTAATTTGTCATTTATGCTTTCAATCCGAATACAAATAATTGTTATATAACCTCCTACCAATTCTTTATTTAGCTAGCTGATAAACGAGCAGCTCGTATACCTGATTGTAAGTGGTCGTCGCCCATAGTACATCCGTAATACCAGAGGCACCACCGAAGCTTTGCTAGGCGCTAAAGAAAAGAGAAGAATGAAAGAAAGAACAGAAGAAGCAAGTAAACCTACCACATGCCACGTACTCACCAGAATGCGTAGTATATGTGCGTTGACCACACACAGCGTCGTCGTTGAAACTATAGGCAGCGGCGTAATCGAAGCCGCGGCTCGCGTATGTGTAGTGCGCCACTGAGTACTCCAGACGAAGGCTGGTCCAACTTCTCACTACGACTGGTAGCCAGGCCGCCTGTACAAAATTATTCGTACAAACCCATGTTTAAATACTCAGGCGTAACAAGTATATACAGTCAGTTAGGTAACTTTGAATTTCAGAGTAATTTGTAACCAAACTTTCTAACCCAACCTAATTCATTTTTATTTAAGTTTGTACAGTTATGTTCTCTTGGTGTCGTGACGGAGATAAGAGAAAATGTTGTGTTCAAATGTACAATGAAACTCAAAGTTCTGGGTTGATTGTACGTAATACAATACACACACATACCTAAATAAATGATAAATACCTTAAAAATATATATTGCTGTACAAATTGCGCAAAACAAACATCACCATTGATTGAATTGGAAGCAAAAAGTAGATTATTATTTGTTCAAATATGTATTTTTAATTGGGAATGTTGCCTAATCCGGAACGAAACGTTTTCGCATGATCACACACATTGGAATTCAATCATACCTTCTACCTATTGTTCTATTGTGGAATGTTTTCGCAACACCATTAAATATTAATTTAATAGTAAATATAATACCGATTTCATTCAGTTTCTTTGAATTAAATATTCTAAAACCTGACACTATGATGAGAAAAGAGTACCTAAATATTTTTTTGGAAAGGTTTTACTTAATAATATAGATCAAACACTGAATATAATTAAATATGAAGTATTTCTTTCTAATCTAGGTATGTACTTTAGATAAATATTTAACAATTAGCCAAATTTCGTTTTATCCATTTCAATTCGTTTCCTCATCTAAACTTTTAAGAAATGAATGCAGCGGTTTGAGACATCCATGTATATTTATTATTCTACAACTTATTTTCGAAATACGTTCCCCAAATTTTTGAAAACCAAATCCAAATCACTTCAACAATAGTTGAATGTTTGGGATGAAAAAATTATCATAACTTTCTGTAGTAACTTTGCTTCCAAAGCGAGCGAGAACCCGCACAAAGTGAATTAACAATAACTTTGTGCCATAACTATTCACTGTATGATTTTAATAAATATCATTATACTGAGTTCGGTTAATTACAAGGACTAAAATAAATAAGACCTATAACAAGTACAAAAATCTTAATATATATAAATTACGTGTCACGTTGTTTGTCCGCGATGGACTCCTAAACTACTTAACCGTTTTAATCAAATTTGCACACCGTGTGCAGTTTGATCCAACTTGAAAGATAGGATATATGTAGCTTAGAATGTTCCTTAAGGCACACGGAAGGTTTTAATAAATAATCTAAATTTTACTAACAAACAATAACCGACTCCAAAGTCTCAAAAACTACATAGTTGTCAGATCTCGTTCAAATTTATGTGAGACCACATGACAAGCGCCTGCTTTCGATTAAAAAAAGAATCATCGAAATCGATTAGCGTGATATTGAGTTATTCGTCAATTTGTCGCGCACATCTTAACACAAATTTACGACTTATGTGGTTTTCTCATGGATGCCATTATCAGATCTCAATAAAATTTATGTGGGACCACATGACAGCTACCAGCTTTCGATTAAAAAAAGAATCATCAAAATCGGTTCGCCCAGTCCAAAGTTCTGAGGTAACAAACATAAGAAAAAATACAGTTGAATTGAGAACCTCCTCCTTTTTTGAAGTCGGTTAAAAATACTTTTGTACGCGCGTGAGAAGTTATACCTACTTCTTTGACATAATTAAATAAATATTTAACCCCCTCCCCACCCCCTCCCTCTCCCTCTCCCCTCCCCCTCCCCTTATTTTGTAACATGAATTCACAAATACTCATTTTTAGATTTCTTTTTTCCAAAATTGTGGATTATGTAACCTGGTATTCAATACTTCAAAATAGAAAAATATGACCGTAATTTTAAACTCTAATTTTACTTGTTTGGTCGGTAGCCCAAAAGATCCAGTCTCCTTTATTTCCTAAAAGACTTTTAACTATGTACAATGTAGTTGCATAGTCATTGACATTAAAGTCTCAAATTGATTTTACCGTGTCTACACAACGTACGCCCTCACAAGTTCTCACAGCGCGTTTAAGTACCCGTAATCTAATTTTCTAGACGTAGCTACCTCACTCGACCGCCCACCAACCAATATACCGATCATACAATATCATTGGATCCTATATAACTTTCCGATATGGATATTCATTATGTCGATACTTATTTAATGATAAGTTTTAACGTTGAAAAATTATGCATTTACAAAATTGAAAAAAAAAGTTGCTTTACTATGGCGTTGTATTGTAAGAATTATCTGATAACTTAACTCATGATTGCATTATTATTAGTGTATTTGACATTTCTGATATTTCACATTGAAGTATAATGTCATAGAATAGACATCTCGAACAAAATGTGTGTCCCCGCCGGGAGGTTCTTTTTTCAAAATTGAGCCCCTGTTCTCCTTTCAAAATCGAACGAATCCATTGGCAATTGAAGCCGCGCAGCGCCGATGCATTGGAACATACATTGTGTTCGCGGTGTCCATTCTATTCTCTAGTAATAATACTTCAATGATATTTCATAATGTACCTTTTCTATCATTAAGTTAAAAAACATAGTCATAGAATATTAACGGCCAGTGATTAATTCATAGTGAGAGAAGTCCTGGGATACAATGCTTTTACTCGGTTCATTGGTGTTTGTAAAATACTTGTGCTAACTGTATATTCTTTCACCTACCACCACACAGGAAAACCTAAGAGGTATGAATGTATGAAAGTTTTTTTTGTATAGGGTTAATGTTTCACAACTTATTTTTAATGCCTTATTTTTCCTAGTTTATACTTATATGGCTTATTCTCTACTATAATAAGATAAGATCACAGAGATAATTAATGATTTAAAAATTTTACGCAGCCTTTTCATGTTGAACGGATAAATTTAGCCTGTAGGAGCTACGCACAGCGCATACGTATCGCGCGAGGTAATTTAATTTTCACATGCGAGAGTGAACTGGCTCTGCCGTCCCGCCACTAATAACCGCTCTGGACATCACACATTCCGGCTTGTTTTACGACCGCCATATAATATGAACACATAAGACACTTTCAGTACCACTCAATATAGTTCTGTGACAATATCATATTAGGAATAAATAATAAGCGATGAATCCCAGTCGGTTGACTGGCATGCCAATGTTATAAGCGAAATGAGAAAATATGCTCATTCGATTTGGTGTTAGCTAACCGTCTGGCCAACATAATATTATTTAACCAATAAAACTTATTATTAACAATGATTACTATCCAAATTAGCCAGTTTATAATTGTAATAGCCGTTTAACTCTCTCATTAGTTGCCCAACTATTTGAAGTTTAATTCAACATAACGCATTCAAATTTTGAATTTGCACATAAATATTGAATCTATATTAACCTATTATATTATATTATAGTTTTACATACATGCAAAGTACAAAGAGATTTTAAATACTCTGCGTATTTAAAATTTAATTCAGCATGTTGATGCTGTGAAGCTGTATGTACCTATCTGTTCACAAAGTTGCACGTTAACGGCTTACAAAATAATTGAAATTTCAGGGACAGTACTGAATGTGCCCTGAACGTTTGAACGCCCGGCTCTAATAACCGGTTCGGACGTAGAACGCCAGTTATGGCATGGTTTATGGCCACCGGGATGTGTTATTCCCACGAAACTGAAGCTGATATAACCATGCAGCATACGACGTATGCATATGTTTCTCAGAGCTGTGTAGAAACGAGTTCTGAGCATCTAGAATTCTAGAATTGTAGGTTATTTCAAAATAAGACATAGAGGCCAGTGAAACAATATATTGTTACTAAAATTTGTATTTATTAGGTACATGCCTGACTAGCTATCAAACTCCTTCCAAAATAAACTTTAAGTAGAACTCAGTTTTTTTTAAAGCTGGAAGCTTTTGGTGTTATAACTACGGGTGGCAGTGATCGTTTACCATCAAATAGGTAATTTGACTTCTATTAATGTAATGATTTTACCTCTGTGACGTTAAGTTTAAATATATGAAAATTAGATGTAGATATGTATACTGTATAGTCTTTATACAAATCTTAATATTTGTATAAAGACTAAATTGGCTTCTACGTACAAATATTAAGATTTATAATAAATACTATACTCTTACGTCTATAGACATCTACTTTTCATAGGCAATAGGTTAAAGTCAAAATAAATAAAAGAAGAGAAGCTTTCATACTGAATAATATAGTAATGAATAACGTAGTTCTTTAATGTTATTTAAACACTTAAATAGTAGGTAGGTCAACCAGTCGGCTGTAAAAAGTAGGTTATAGAATAAGCTATGACTCGGTTACGATGATTATAACCATGAAATTCAAGTTACGAGGTTAGTACTCGTAGACGGTTCTCATAAAATTATCAATGACGTGTGCTAGATATTATTATTACAGTTTTCAACGTTCAACATTATTTTATCCCTGTCTATTTTTCCTGCAACAGCGGCATGCCGTAAGGAGTGATTGCGTGCGAGTATTTTCGCTGCGATATGCAACATTTTTGCGCACGTATATGGATGAAATTATGCATTTTCGTACAAACCTGCGTCTGTCAAAGTCAATGTGCGACAGTTTGTCGTATCGCTGTCGCACGTGTGAACTGACACTTAAAATGATCATTATTGCTATTTAAGAAGATTAATTTTGATTATTAATAATCTAATTTCTATCGTTAAATTCGAGTACCAATTATATTGTAAGTACGTACTACATAATGTCTCTCATTTCAGCTACCAATAAATCAGTAAACACTAACAAGTCTATTAGCAGTTCTAATTACGCCTAATACCTTTTAATTTTAATTAACTTAACATTTATAAACGCTGTAATAAGAAGTATCATCATAAAATTTTTGAACTTCGTCTACGAAGTAAAAGGATTAAGTCGGTAATCAGTTAATAGCTGTTAAAATTTCGAGTTATTATGAAAAGTTTATTCCGTACAAAGTTGGAGTTGCGAATATTGAGTTTAGTTAAAATGCGAGCGGAGAATCGAGCATTTACGTCCGTATAGATACAAATCTATACGTTAAGTAACAGTACTTATCAGAGTTTTATTTAGATGCAAATGTTTTTTTCCGATATAAGTATTTATTAGGGGCAAGTATTAGCTTGTAAGTTATTTAGCGGTAAATTTGCTTTTTCGTACAAGTCCCTTACGGTAGGGTGGTCGTTTTACGCTTTATTGCTGTTACATACTTAATAGTACCCTTTCCTTAATTATGCGGATCGCGCAACCCGCGCCACTGGAAGGGTTGGGGCATTCTGCAGCGTGTTAGCATAAGGCCCTAGTAACACGATTAATTTATTGGTGGTAACAATCCTAGACCCGGCTTTCAAGTTGTATCAGAATAAAGCTTAAGGGTATTTTAATGAAACCTTGATAAGTTGTTACATGGGGTTACACGGCCGATTCTTTATACATTTAATTATTATTTATTTGTACTTTGGAGTTATAAGTTTTAAACTAGAAATAGCCCATAAACGAGGAGATGATCCACCATCTGGTAAGTGGTCACCGTCGCCAATTAAGGACATGACACGATATTTTGCCGACCAAGAGCTACTAAATATGATAATACTCGTTTATTTATTTAACTCATTACAAGCACCCATGACCAAATATTAATCTGTCACATAAATATCTGCCCCGGCTGGGACTCGAACCCGGGACCCTTTGCTTCACACGCAGGGTCACTCCTAATTAGGCTACGGGATTTTTCGGGTGCACAAATAAAGGTGGTCTTGAAATTGTGGAAACAGTTATTCATGAAACAATCTTGTTTCATGAAACGGTATCAGATGGTTGTTATAATAATTTATAATTAAATTGTTATTAATAACCTATTTGAAGAATATTTTAATTTGACACTCTTTTTTATTTTATTTTGTTTTGTTAACTAATATTTTATTTTCTTTTGTTCATGTATTAATTAGTGTAATTGGTGTTAACCGTGCTAATTAAATTAAATAAATAAATAATTTGTTGATCGAAACAGTGGGAACTGCGAATAGAACAAACATTATAAGTAATTATAATTTTACGTGTAAATACTATTGAACAAATAAAATTAATACATTTAGTTAGTTTAATATAGGTATTATGCAGTCACAGATCACGCGTTTGACCCGCGCCGGTGGATTTGCGGTTTAGCCCAAATCCGCCACATGTCAATTTTAAACCACTTTCGCAATTTAGATTCGAGTGTGAATAATTTATATTGTACAGAATATGTCACATCAAATACAATGCATGAAGACTAAACCGGATTTATTACAGTATAATTTTTGTATTGATTCTGAATAATCATCAGTAAACCTACTGAGTTACTATGCAATTTAATTAATTTTTATTTTATTTTAATAACAACGGATTTGTACAAAGTAACAGTGGACATTACTCAATTTTTGTGGGGTTTTGATGGGTCCATAATATTTAAAGTAGTTACAGGCCATTATTACCAAGCACTCAGGTCAGATCCGACTTTTCATATTGATATAAGAAAAAACATTTTTTGATAACTATCCGTCACTTTAGCGATTCTACTACCTACCTACGCTATACCTTATACTCTTTTCTTTCTTATAAAATTACTATTCTGTTACATTCTAAAAGTTTGGACCTTAAAGTTAAAGTTTAACTAAAAATCAGGAATCCAAAATGTATTAAAATACGACAGCCCTCGTTACATAACGCCAAGGAAACGGAATATCGTTATTTAGATAGGAATCTTGCAAATTTTATTGAAGTTTAAACTGGGTGTGGTTTTTTCTCTCGCTCGCTCGTCGTTTTCCTCTATATTGGGCAATTATCGTAGATTTGTTTTACGCCACAGTCGATTGCAAGATTCCCTCCATTCTACCCAATATTTATGGTTCCAATTTTGTTATCTTTCGTTCGTATTTTTCAATCGAGATTGAATTTATAGTGTCGTAAATGTAATGGTTGATGCAGCTAGACGAATATATAATTTTGGATGATATTGACTTATTGAGGTTTATGAGGTTACGTCTATTTAGTCGAAAATACAGTTGTGTCATAGGACCCACGTGCATGTATTTATGTAGGTACATAGATACCAATCATCTACGTACGGGTCTTCATTCATTGAAATTAAGAATAAGTAATCTGGGTATAAGTGACAAAGTTTATTATGAAACTGAAAATTATATTTTCATTGCGTGACATGATAATTCCGTGCAAGCATTCTCACTATACTCCTGTGGTTAGCGGTCATTGTACCACAGTACTTGCCCGAGTTAATGATTTAAATCACGTTCAACATTGTTATATCTAAAGTTTTACTTGTTTATTATGCTGAAATAAAAACGATTCTAATTTCTTAAACAGTGTAACGAAACGACATTTACAATGATGATTTGCAAGTTCGATCTGCTAGCGGGGGGCTGAGAGACGTGCGGGGAGGGCGGCCGACCGCGCGTTGCACTGCGCCCGCGCTCCTCGCATTCGTCTCGAGACTCGTTGTGAGCTTGACGACACACGTTCGCATTTAAATTAGCTGTGCGCGTTAGCCAGCTCGAATACAATTTTGAATATTGTTTCTTTAACCCTAGAGTACTAACCATCGCCTGGGAGGCCGCACCCGGACAATTTTTTGATTTTTTCTGAAATATGCGCGGTCGTAACACCTCGTGCGCCCGAGCCAACTCGGTTCCCCCCGCGACCCGAAGGATAGGAGACTCGCGTCCCGCGGGCTCTTACCGCAGCGGAGATATTGATATGCCGATCGCCTGGGAGGCGATCGTTAGTATTAAAGGTAAAAATAAAATTTACTATTTTTTTTTTATTTTTGAATTTATTTCTAAATTATTGTATATTTTTAAATTAATATCAATATTTTGTTTATAGATGAACCTAAAGATAGAGAAATAGAGAGGCTTTTATTAGAATGCGACTCAGGAAGTGAAATAGACGATCATATAGAAACTGAAGATTACGATTCGGATGACCCGATGATGTTGTTGACCCGACGTTTTTACCCTCAAGCCTAGACGAAGACGAATCATCACACATAATTACACATCCGTCTCTCCGGAATGATAGTCATCACCAGCAGTGAACAAGCAGGAATATAGATTTCCAAACTGCTCCTCTTGTGATAGAAAATAAGAAGACTGATTTTGATCTCATGTGCCTTAAAAACTGTGATTGATAAAGTTAGAAAAACTTTTTAATTTAAATACTTACTCATTATTCTAATAATTCGTTATATTTTTTTACCAATTGTCTTAATTTTATTATTTTTTTTCATATTAATACCAAAAGACGATTACGTCAAAATCGTTGTGACTAGCGTTAAGATTGAGGCTGAATTTGATAGTCTATCTATTGTATTTCACATATTTTTGTTATTGATTTATGAAGTACAGAAAATGACCATTTATGTTATAACAAATTTGTTTCCTTGAAATTAAAAATATTGAAAAAAAAACGTATTTTTCTAAAAAGTAGCCTCCCAGGCGATGGTTAGTATTGTGCGGTGTGAAAAAAAGGTTAGTACTCTAGGGTTAATTAAGTTCCTTACAACTGTTTAATAAGTGTGTGAAGTATTCCCGTATTAGGGTAAGTTTCAAATATCAAAAATTTCATAAAGCTTATTTTTTTAACCGTAGACGCTGTTTTTCCTTAGTTATGTTCGCAATTCAAACTAACGGCTAAATTACCGTTAGTTTGTCTTTTCATTTTAGAACCTGCTGAATGCAATTATATATTTCTTACTCGCTTTATCTTGTTCTTTCGCAATTGAATATTAAATTGCACAAGCAGACTACCTTTTTTTAAATAATAAAAATATTAGTGTAACGTATTATTTTTTTCAATTCACTCTTGATGCAATAATTTGAATTTAGTGTAACGTATTGTTCTTTCTTTTGTTTTCTTATATTCTTTTTGGCCTAACGCTATTAAAGCTGATTGTTAGTACCAATTGTAAACTCCGTTCTGGTTTTTCCGCCACGTCAAAACTGCTATATGCCTATTTCCTTTGTGCGACGTGTTGGGACTACCGGATCGGAACGTTGATTAACCGAATGTTAATCATTTGGTTATATCAATTCCAGGTGCCACGGTACCGCTTTAGTACCTGACCGCTTCACCACGACTGCTCTGACTACACACCTTGCACGGCTACCTACCAGCTGTTGCCGCTGCGCGCGCTAGCGTTTCGAAGGTCGCTCCGCCGTGTCATACCTGGCTACGTCTCCGCACCTCGGCCGTCAACCATCTTCGGACTACGCGTGATTACGCGTCACAAGGGGAGTACGGCGCTACGGAGGGGGAAACTGGTTAGGCCGGTTACCACGACCTTATAAATTGTATGTGCTCGCCGACTGGTAGGGTTATACCAATATACTTGTATTGCCTACCCTGGAATTTTATTTTACTTAGTATATAGACCAGCGGCGGTACATTGGCGCCCTTAAACGTGGTTAAATCAGTTTCCGCTTCTGGTAGTAAGTAGTTAGTTTTGTACGGTGTTGGTTTATTTGTAAAACGCTTTTTTGTTTTTGTTTGGTTTTCGGTAACTGATGTGATAGTAGTATTTTTCTTCTATCTAAATTGTTGTTTCATAATTACCCACATACTGGATTACCACTGCATAGTTTATAGACTAGCTTGTAGCTTAGTAGTTTTTTTTTTATTGTAGTTAAATAGTTTAATTTTTTTTTTGTTTTATAATTCTTGATTGTTATTGTTTTTTTTTCCTTCTTCTCTCTCCAGTTGTATTATTGGTGTAACAAGACGTATTATAAAGCTACTTTCACACCAGTTGCATTATTATTAATTTCTTTTTGTTTTGCGTAGTTTTTGTTTTTGTTTTGGATCCAACGATCATTAGAGGTAGTAGTGTATATAAACCAAAGCGTTCTGTTAGCATTGATTGTAACAGAACGGAGTATTTTCTTACATCATTGATCAAACTAACCTCATTTTTTTTGTTGTTTCATTGTTTCATTGTTTTTGTTGTTTTGTGTTTTCATTTGTATGTTATTTGTGTGCCATTTTAAGCTACCACCCTAAGCGATTGTGTTAAGCAGATAATATATATATTTTTTAATATTTTTCTAAATAAGTTTCTTCACTTATAATATTTTTTTTTTTTTTTTAATAATTTTATATTCTGATATTTACGATGTCATTTCCGATCAAGTTCCTTTCCTTGCAAAAGTCCGAGTTGGAATATGAGGTTGCCGTTAGAGGCGAGACTCCTGCAAGCACGGTAGCTGATCTACGGAAACAAATTAATAAATTATGCCAAATATTTCCTTCTGAAGACATCTTGTGTTCCCACCTTGAAACATCTGAAGATTTAACAGCCTGCTGTGAGATATTAGATAGGGTCAATCTTACACTATCGAGTGATGTATTAGACAAAAATATTCTAGCTCGAACTGAAAACATTTTTAACCATCTTTACCATAGACTTAATCGTATGGATACCGATGACAAGTCCGTAATAAAACACTTAGAATGCAGCGAGCGATTTAGAAATTTATATGAAAAACTCGCGTCGTTGATGAATAAGAGCGTTGATCCTTTATCCGTGACCGGCTCAAGTACAGAGCCTCAACATACGTCCACACCAATACACGTTTCAGTTACCTGTGATAACAATGGTAGGTTCCCTTCAGAATTAGGCAAGCTAAAGTACGATGGGAAGACTTGTGTTCGCTCGTTTATTCAACGAGTCGAAGAATTCCGACAGGCTCGTGATATCTCAGACCAAAAATTGCTTTCCTATGTTACAGAAATTTTTACTGATGGTGCATTACATTGGTTCCGCAGCATTCGGGAACAAATATCCACGTGGGAGGAATTAGTGGTATTTCTAAAACAAGACTTCGATAGGGCGGATTACGATTACCGGTTACTCGCTGAGATTCGCAATAGAAGTCAAGGCGCAACTGAGAATATTACTATATATTTATCTATATTAGCGGGAATGTTTACGCGCTTGTCAAGTCCCCTAGCCGAGGCAGACAAGCTTGAAATAATCTTACATAACATCAAACCTTGTTATGCAAGCACCTTAGCTTCTGCGACAAGAATCACTACCATTGAGCAAGTACGTACGTTATGTAAAAATTTTGAAAATTTTCAGTCGCGGATGGCTCATTTTCGTGAACCTTCTTCATCATCTTCTGACTTAGTTGCACCAGAATTCGTCTATAAACATAATAGTTCTAATACTCAAACTCAAAATTTCAACAAAAATTTACCAGTAAAAACAAATATTAATAATAAACCTACGTTTAATAATAATAATAACATTAATCAAAAGTATCTACACGCTATAAATACAGATTCATCTACCAAATTACCCTACTGCCCAAGGTGTCGCAATCACACACATTCCTTTAAAACTTGCGCAAGTAATGATATCGTGTGCTTCACCTGTGGACAAAAAGGTGTGAAAAAACCTGATTGCCCTAAATGTAATAGTAATCCAAAAAACTAGCTTTGCAGAATCGTAAGCCCTCACCAACGGATCGTGGTAGTAGAAAAGAATTTGAAGAATGGCTAGAAACCATTCGTAGGTTTTTTAACAGCTACAAGCTGGCTACGATTCTGCAAAATAAACCACTAGATGATATCCGACCATACATTAATATCAAAATTGATGATATAACTGCCTCTGGGCTTCTGGACTCTGGTTCGGCGGTAACGATAGTCGGAAACGATGCTCATAAAATCTTGCTTAGTCGCGGTTACATACTATGCGCCGACGACAAAATATCTATTGTCGCTGCTGGTGGACAAACGTTGCACAGCATAGGCTACATTAATTTGCCTTTTGAGTTTGAAGGTAATTCCCATTTAATAAAAGCATTTGTTGTCCCAGAAGTTCAATCCTCATTAATCCTGGGAGTAGATTTCTGGCGTGCTTTCCATTTATGTCCGAAATATCTAGGCACTGCTCACTTATCTAAAGTTCCGTTAATGGATTTAAATTTTAATACTAGCTCAACGATGATACACTCGTATGACAACTTAAACAGTTCCCAGAAAGCAATCGCCGATGACGTCGTTCGTCAATATGGTGACATTTCATTTGAACCTAAGGGCCTGGGACGGACGCACTTAATAACCCATCGTATAGATACCGGCGATTCTCCTCCAATTCGACAGAGGTATTATAGGCTCTCACCTGAAAAGCAAAAGATTCTCGTCGAACAGGTGGATGAAATGTTAGCCCTTGATGTGGTCGAACCATGTGAAAGTGCTTGGCAGTCTCCTGTTCTCCTCGTCAACAAAAAGAATGGCCAGCCTCGTTTTTGTCTTGATAGCAGAAAGCTTAATTCTGTCACAAAGCGAGATGCTTATAACCTACCATACATTTCAGAGATCTTGGATAATTTACGTGATGCTCGTTTTCTGACTAGCCTCGATTTATCCAAGGCCTTCTGGCAGATCCCAATTTTAGAGGAGGACAGGGATAAGACGGCATTTTACGTCCCAGGGCGTGGAACTTTTAGATTTAAAACTACTCCTTTTGGGCTCACGAACGCTCCAGCAACTCAGCAACGCTTGGTCGATACAATATTAGGGGACGTAGACCATCGCATTTTTGCTTACTTAGATGACATTATCATCGTTAGCAACGATTTCGATGAACATGTCTCACTGCTGTTGCGCGTTCTGGACAAGTTGCGCAAGGCCAACCTGACTATCAATTTAGAAAAATGTGAGTTCTTTAGGAGTCAGCTCAAGTATTTGGGGTATGTGGTTGATGCGTGTGGATTGCGGACCGACCCCGATAAGGTAGAAGCAATTCTTAATTACGCTGCTCCTACCAATCGGAAAGAATTGAAACGATTTTTAGGAACAGCGACCTGGTATCGTCGTTTCGTTCCAAACTTTAGCACAATCGCAGGACCCCTTAACAAACTGACCTCAAATAAAAAAACGCACCTCCTTTTAAATGGACAGATGAAGCTGACGCGGCCTTCAAAAAACTGAAGGAGTGTCTGGTATCAGCCCCAGTTCTCGCGTGTCCAAATTACGATTTACCGTTCGAAGTGCACACGGACGCGAGTAATTATGGAATAGGTGCCATGCTCACTCAGTCGGTGGATGGCAAAGAACATCCTATAGCCTATATGAGTCGGTCACTAACGCCCGCTGAAAAGAACTACAGCATAACTGAACGTGAGACTCTGGCTGTTCTCGTTGCCCTAGAACATTGGCGATGCTACGTGGAAAACGGTAAAACCTTTACTGTATATACCGACCACAGCGCATTGAAATGGTTTCTATCCTTGAGCAACCCTACGGGCAGACTTGCGCGTTGGGGACTCCGTTTGTCCTCATTTAACTTTGAAATCAAGCACCGTCGCGGTGTGGACAATGTAATCCCCGATGCTTTATCTAGGTCTGTCGCTATTGCTGCAGTCACAACGGCCCAATCGTTCACTACTACCCGTGACGACTGGTATAAAACTCTGTATGATAACTGCCTCAGTAAACCCTCGAAATTTCCAAATTACCTAGTCAAAAACAATACATTATTTCGGCTTAGTAAAAATAAATGTGTACTGACAAATGAATTTTCATGGAAAGAAGTGGTTCCGTCTGAATTTAGGGATCTCATTATTTCCGAAAACCACAACGAGCCAACTGCCGGTCACTTAGGAATTTTTAAAACGTATCGACGCGTTGCTCTTAGGTACTACTGGCCAGGTATGTACCGCGATGTTTCGAAATACGTTGGTTCTTGTTCTACTTGTCTAGAGTACAAAATGCAAAATCATGCTACTCTTGGAGAAATGGGACGCCCAAAGCAGTGTTCTCGACCGTACCAGATGTTATCTATCGATCTTATGGGGCCTTTACCCATAACTAGAAAACAAAATTGCTATATACTAGTTGTCACCTGCTGTTTTTCTAAATTTTGTCATATTTTCCCTATAAAAAAGGCAACGTCACAAAATATAATTAAAATAATTGAAGAACAAATTTTCCTGATTCACGGAATCCCTCAAACAATATTCCTGGACAATGGGTCCCAGTTCATTAGTGGGGATATCAATGCATTTTTTCAAAAATACCACATACCTAATATATTGTATACACCTAAATATACGCCACAGGTAAATACAGTAGAACGGTATAATAGGACCATCATAACCTGCATCTCCACTTTCGTAGACAATGATCATCGATCATGGGACACGTTCATTCCTAGTGTACAGTTTGCCATAAATAACTCCGTAAATGAAGCCACAGGTTTCACGCCTTCCTTTCTTGTTTTTGGGCGAGAATTAGTAGTCTGTGGATCTCATTACATCGACAATGACTTAGGTGATGAGGTTCTGTTCTTACCTCGGGATGTTTATGCTGAAAACCTTGGGTTACTGAGCGCTATCTTCGACCAGGTGCAAAAATCACTGTATCATGCCCACATTAAGAATACTGCTCATTATAATCTACGCAGGAAGCCCTACGAGTATAATATAGGTGACATCGTGTACAAACGTGCTTACGTCCTCAGCGATAAGGACAAGTTCTTTAGTAAAAAGTTAGCACCAAAATATATCAAGTGCAAAGTTGTAGAAAAGCGATCCCCTCTTGTCTACGTTTTAGAAGACAT
This sequence comes from Thymelicus sylvestris, assembly GCA_911387775.1. Classification (NCBI taxonomy): domain Eukaryota; kingdom Metazoa; phylum Arthropoda; class Insecta; order Lepidoptera; family Hesperiidae; genus Thymelicus; species Thymelicus sylvestris. The sequence continues at coordinate 7,007,549 of OU426886.1, forward strand.
GTCTGGTAAAGCCTTGGGCTCATGGCACATCAAGGACCTAAAAGTTTTTGGGAAACATGAGATATAATTTGTTTTCTTATTTCGGCTTACTTTGACTTGTTGTTATTTTTAGTTTTTTTTTGCGAAGATATTGTAATTGGATATTGATATTGTAAATTTTTCGGATTTCATTTTAAATAAAATCCTTAAGGGGAGAGGGGGGGTACTGTAACGAAACGACATTTACAATGATGATTTGCAAGTTCGATCTGCTAGCGGGGGGCTGAGAGACGTGCGGGGAGGGCGGCCGACCGCGCGTTGCACTGCGCCCGCGCTCCTCGCATTCGTCTCGAGACTCGTTGTGAGCTTGACGACACACGTTCGCATTTAAATTAGCTGTGCGCGTTAGCCAGCTCGAATACAATTTTGAATATTGTTTCTTTAATTAAGTTCCTTACAACTGTTTAATAAGTGTGTGAAGTATTCCCGTATTAGGGTAAGTTTCAAATGGCACATAAAGCTTATTTTTTTAACCGTAGACGCTGTTTTTCCTTAGTTATGTTCGCAATTCAAACTAACGGCTAAATTACCGTTAGTTTGTCTTTTCATTTTAGAACCTGCTGAATGCAATTATATATTTCTTACTCGCTTTATCTTGTTCTTTCGCAATTGAATATTAAATTGCACAAGCAGACTACCTTTTTTTAAATAATAAAAATATTAGTGTAACGTATTATTTTTTTCAATTCACTCTTGATGCAATAATTTGAATTTAGTGTAACGTATTGTTCTTTCTTTTGTTTTCTTATATTCTTTTTGGCCTAACGCTATTAAAGCTGATTGTTAGTACCAATTGTAAACTCCGTTCTGGTTTTTCCGCCACGTCAAAACTGCTATATGCCTATTTCCTTTGTGCGACGTGTTGGGACTACCGGATCGGAACGTTGATTAACCGAATGTTAATCATTTGGTTATATCAATTCCAGGTGCCACGGTACCGCTTTAGTACCTGACTGCTTCACCACGACTACTCTGACTACACACCTTGCACGGCTACCTACCAGCTGTTGCCGCTGCGCGCGCTAGCGTTTCGAAGGTCGCTCCGCCGTGTCATACCTGGCTACGTCTCCGCACCTCGGCCGTCAACCATCTTCGGACTACGCGTGATTACGCGTCACAAGGGGAGTACGGCGCTACGGAGGGGGAAACTGGTTAGGCCGATTACCACGACCTTATAAATTGTATGTGCTCGCCGACTGGTAGGGTTATACCAATATACTTGTATTGCCTACCCTGGAATTTTATTTTACTTAGTATATAGACCAGCGGCGGTACAACAGGTACAAAGAATTTCTTATTAAAAAAATCTTGGCCATTATAAACTATGTAACAAAGAAAAAAGAACTCCCAAACAAATCACAGAACACAGAAACAAATCACAGAAAGGGAAATACCTGAAAATATCCACACAGGCAGGACAAGGGTACCCCATCTCCCAGTCCATAAGAATCGATCCCAAACCAACAAATCACAAGACGGGACTAACCTGAAAGTCTCCACACAGGCAGGACAGGGGTGTCCCATCGCCGGCCACGAGCGTGATATGGTCGTGGTAGTGCAAGGGTGTCCCGGCGCGGCACTCGCAGCCGGCGTCCCCGCACGCCGTCCGACAGCCTGCCAACCCGTTGGCCGCTGTCCCTGTAGGCTCCGCACTCCACATGCGCTCGAGACGTTGGATCTGTTATGTATCATCGAAATCAATGTTATATTCATTAGAATATCCTATCACACATTTATGCTTAATATTACAAATTAAATAAATAAATAATGCCACACACTGATAGCGCAAAACTAGGATTCCCTGTATCATAGGTGCCATGGAAAACACACTTTAAGAACACACGCATCCAGACCGAGAGCAGAATTTCAAACTCATCATTCGAATTTCCAAGTCGCTGGGAATCGAACCCAAGGCCTTTGGCGTGGCGATCCGGCATGGTAACCATTGCGCCATACGGGTTGTCGTTTAAGTAGATAGATATTCGATGAATAACATTATGACCACTTACCTCGATAGTGATGCTCTGATTAGCAGCCGGTATAAACCGATGCGTGCACAGCAGTCTTTCCTCGATGTTCCAAAAGATATGATGATGAGATGGCGCTGAAACTCCCCCGTGTAACGGCGACGCAAGCCCGTAGTGTGTGGACGCACATGTCGCGTCTGGAGACGCCGTGCCTTCGTGTTGTTCTAAGAAAGAATATGTTTGTCTATTCGTCAAGTGAGATGAAACGGTTTAAAGACTCCAACAGACGGAACGGACCGAGATGTGCCGAATGGCATTTATTGACACAAATTGTGTGTGTGTATTCTTTTAGTTACTGTATCATTCAAAGGTAACTTTATAGTAAATTATTTATCTTTTTATTAATAATGACCTGACACTTTGTCGGGTTAATTTTAAGTTTTCGAGAATTTTGCAGATTAAATTACAGACATATGTAGTTAAGGGTGAGGATAGTTAACATTAGTTTGTGTTTCAGTTACGGGCACAAATATGAAAGGTTCAAAAAGTAACTTACAATTAGCAATTTTCCTATAAAGAAATAATAAAGACCGTGAAACACTCACCATCATGGAAAGCAAAACCACCATCCACGAACTCTTCTTCGTCAACGCTCTGAGACGCTGCTCTCCGTACTAATAACGTCAAGTTAGCACCCTTGGAAGTAACTGCTTGTCTTACAAGGAATCTTCCTGAAGGGTCCCTGGCCTCCCTCACGGAAGGTCCACATACCCTGAGGAGCGCACGGTCTCCTCGCTCTGTTCTTTCACCTCTCTCTGATCTCCCACCAAATTCGTGTAAACCTTCTAAGACCTCAATATGAGATCGACAACTTGGTAACCTAGTGAAGAATGAGTGGTTTGATTAGTTCAGATCCTTAAAGTTTTGTCATAAATGCAAAAAGTTATTACTGTAAGGTGACCTAAAATATGTATGTATTTGCTTCTGAGTATGCTTTACAGCTTCAAAGTAAGGCTCCCTTAAAAACAAAACTACACGGTCTAGGTTGGTAAATATATACACTTATGTATGTCTGTTTATTTTCTTCTCTTTTCTTTTCATGCTTATTTTACTTTCATGACAATTTCAGACACCTGAGCTTGACGCAACTTCGCTGTATTGTCTTCTATCTATTTTAATATAATTTAAATGCAACGTGCATTCAATCACATACAATTTTAAATTATTAAAAAAAAACTTGTGCAAAGTTGATCTCTAACTTAATTACAACGTAATTATAACTTTATTCACTTACCTTAAATTATAATTAAATAGGGACACTTGAACGACATCAGTGGGCATGCCCAGCAAGTGTATTGTACATTGTGTCCGCCACGCGGATCCTCTCGTGTCGAAGTGTCCGGAGCGCGCGCCGCCCGGGCCATACCCGCGGACAGTGGCGCCACACCCTATCCGAGCGCCGTTGCCAGATATCTCGTTTGATACTAAGTTGCTTTCCATTGCTGCAGTTCTATCCGCTAGGAAAAAAGGAATTAAATCCATAAACATCCAATTCATATTTTAAATTGATAGTTTAAAATAACTGACGCCCTGGCAACACACCAAAAAATCATAAACATTTTAATTTCTAAAATAGCGTAGCGACATTAATTGTTTTTCGACATACATATACAAGTTAACAATAAATATGAATGAAATAATAACTTTAGAAAAATACAAATTCAAAATTTTTCTAGGTAACTATTAATATGAAGTGGGTGAAAATTCAATCAATAAATGTATATTACGAGCTCATTAATTTTCTGATGCACACTATACAGGTACACAATGGTAAAAATCTTTGCAGGTACACAATAAGACTAACCTAAAAATTAAAATCAAGCTGCAGTGTGTAATAAAAGGATCATGAACATTATGAACGTGGATAACTGGATACATTCCGAGACGTAGGTAAGGGATATTATTCAGTCTAGTAAACATTCACTAGTTCTCTAATTGGAATTGTAGGTAGGTCTTAAAATCAAATGCAAACATTATATCCTACACCGCTACGCTTATTAGTATGCATAAGTTCAGATAACAGAGGTTCATTTAATGAATAAATCATAGGTATGTTTGTAGAGATTTCCGCCTTGGTTTTTAACATAATTGCTTCAATACTTATAGTTTTTGTTGCTTCAATGATTCAGAATTATATTTATATCTTAATGTATTTTTACATATAAAATGAAAGTCTATGAACAATAAAAATTAAATAAATAACCCGACACACTCATAGCCCTACTCTAGGATTCCCTGTACCGTCCTGCAATCCTGTAAATATCTGTAAATAAAGACAATAACATACATAGTATGTATTACATACACCCAGACCCAGAACTTAAATTCTGGATTCGAATCATTTCAATTTCAGCTTCCTTCAAAATTTTGCCTCACTGGAAATCGAAACCCATAACCCATTCTATGATGATTGGTTTATCACTACATAATAATGATACTCGTTATCGCACACTTTAGCAATTTTTACACGTTTTTATAATAGACGTGCACGTATCTATAGACTGTGAACATCTAAATACATGGTAAATACCAATGTCTGTAAGTATCTAATATAAGTGTGTTTTTAACTTGAAACGAACGTACCATGACGGTTGAGGTGTGTCAGCGCGGCTAGCGGCGGCGAGGCAGCCACGGTGGGTGGCGGTCCGCTGCTATCGATTCGCTCCAAAAACTCCAACTTGGCTATGAAGCCATTGTAGTCGTAGGGCGGGACCAATGGCCCCGAACTGAACAATAAGTTTGATTTTATTATTAGCGTTCTTGACCAAATTTCGATGGCATTCATTTGTTGAAGTTAGGTGTCGTTAAAAATATTACAAAAATGCTCTTGTAACATTTTAAATTAGTATTATTTTGGTGCAAACATGAAACATATTTGCGTGTATTAACACGTATGAAGTTAATCTTTTTCTAATCAGTAAACCAGCAACAGCATGTATTAATATGCGTAAATAATAATAAATAAACGCGTAATAACGACTACTCATAGAACACGAGTGTTCGATGATATAAAAAACCTTAACTCTAACTAAAATTAGACTCAGAACAGTATTAAAGATGTACGTAACTATACAGAGATGAAATAACAAAAAAACTGAATGCAATAAAACAATACATATAATGAAAAGTTAGACATTTTCCATTATGAACGAATCGATTACTCGCTCGAAGAACTCCAGCCTCGCAATGAACCCATTGTAGTAGTAGGGCGGACTAATGGCCCGGAACTGTTAAAACAAAGTGCAAATTATTCGAAGCTTTTAAACTCCGATAGCACGTTTTTAAATTGCGGCTATATCGGTCGAAGTGAAATTTATTACTGCGAGTTCGATTCCATTTGCTCCACCTGCAGTTTCAAATGATATATCTGAAGAGTAACATTTATCAGCTAGTGGAAAAATAAAGATAAAACTAAAAACATTTAAACAAGCAATGTTTTATTAAATGGTGATCATATTTTGAGATCATTATGATTTTTAAATCTTCAAAGATCCCGGAGCGCAAAAAGGTGCCAGGTATACCGGAATCAAATTGATATTTCGATACTAAATATAGAGCAAAACATTTACTCGTTTACTGGAAAGCTAACAATTTTCCTATAGGTAAGTAAAATAATTGGAATATCGTCAAGCATACATTTACAAGAAAGAATACGTACTTGAACTCCAATAGGAGGTTTGGTCCTGGATGCTCCAAGATTGTGCTTCTCTCGGAGCAAAGTGATGCCAACAGCGGTGCCGAGGGCGAACTGCCAGCTCTCAGCGTTAAGTAGTCCGTAGCACAGTGGCTGTGAAAGACGATATAATTACTACATGAAGAGACCCACAATGTAAAGGGAACGTATGCCAAATTATCCCAATAGGCCATTTGTTCGCGCGAGTTGTATGTCTTCCGCTCAAACCGCCATATTCATAGACCTAGTTGTTATTCTTATGACGCAATAACCAAAAAGACGAAATAGCTACTGTGGTGGTAATATTTGCTCTATGTAGATGATTTTATCCGTAATGGGCAGGATTTCTGCCAAATCGGTGATATTGATGTGATTTTTATGAGAGATTTACTTAATCTATGTGATTCATTGTATAGTATTTTGATAGATAGTATTTTATTACATAGCAAATAAACTGCGAGCGTGAAATGGATCAGAAACTACAGCCGATATATTCATGTGGCTCAGAGTAAAAAATAAATTAAATAAACAACACAACATGTTTTGTTATGTTATAGTACGATAAAAACGTTGATAGTTGAAGTTTTACTTGACAAGGGAGATGATCCATCAAATATAGGTCGCCACATCCGCACCCGTAACTCCACGGGCATCACCGACACCATAGAAATTTCCGGTGCAGAAGGAAGTGGGAAAGCGCTTATTAATTGACTCTCTAGCATTTCAACCATGACTAAGAATAGTTCAGTTTTTTTTAAACCACGCCCGAGTAGGGGAGAGTGTGTATGAAAGAGCCAGGCTTTGAAAGAGCCGATGTCATTTTAACTAACTTACCGATATTTTACCATAGATTCATTTTACTTTTTATATAGCAACAGTGGATATCTGTTACCCACAAAAATTTAACAGTTCTATGAAAATAAATGGCGTCGTAGGATTACAGCAAAAATTTGGAAGCCAAAAAGTAAGTTTATTTGCATTTACTTATATATTTTTAAAAATAAGAGTGTTGCATAAACTGAAAAGATGATTATGCTGTGTTGTTAAGCATATACATGGTTTTCTTATGCACAAAAAATATTGGACTTACGTTTTGGTGAAAAACTTTAATGTAAGGTTATATTTTTGATCACGCAATGTTTTGAAAGAGCCAGCGATCAATGCTTTGAAAGAGCCGGCTTTTTCATGAAACAAATGGTGGCTCTTTCAATACACCAATAAGTTTTAGTTTAACATTCTTGTTTTTTATACCGTGGCTTCAACCCATTAATGGCCCACTACTGGGCACGGGTCTCTCCTTCTGAGGTGGCCTACAGCATACTCCACCATGCTGCTCCAGTGCGGATTGGTGGAGGGGTTAGTGGCCAACCCGAGTGTCGGAAGTTTTCAAACCGCCCGAGGGCCTCCGACATGGATTAACAACATGGTTTATTTTATGATAACAACCGGGACCGACGGCTTTACGTGCCCTCCGAAGCACGGAAACGCTCAAGAAATTTTTGCCACTAGCGGTCACTCATCCAACTACCGATTTTATATTTCATATCAAAGATTTATTAATTTTTTTGAGATTATCTTATGATAACAACCGGGACCGACGGCTTTACGTGCCCTCCGAAGCACGGAAACGCTCAAGAAATTTTTGCCACTAGCGGTCACTCATCCAACTACCGATTTTATATTTCATATCAAAGATTTATTAATTTTTTTGAGATTATCTTATGATAACAACCGGGACCGACGGCTTTACGTGCCCTCCGAAGCACGGAAACGCTCAAGAAATTTTTGCCACTAGCGGTCACTCATCCAACTACCGATTTTATATTTCATATCAAAGATTTTTTTTTTTTTGAGATTATCTTATGATAACAACCGGGACCGACGGCTTTACGTGCCCTCCGAAGCACGGAAACGCTCAAGAATTTTTTGCCACTAGCGGTCACCCATCCAACTACCGATTTTATACTTTATATCAAAGATTTATTAAATTTTTTGAGACTGATTTTTATGAGGATAATATAACTGATTTAGATTAAGTAAATTATTATTGAGGCTATTCAAAAATTGTAATTTTCATAGAGTTATACAAGTTTAATTTCAATTTGATTTTTTAAGTTTATTAAAAGAATTTGGTTGTTGATATAACTGTTTTGTTTGTATTAAATAGGTATCGGCTCTTTCATAACACCCCGTGGCTCTTTCATTGACATGCTGTCATGAAAGAGCCGATTTCCCAATTTTTTTTAAGTAGACATATTTCACATTATTAAAATTGTTATCGATTTGATTTAAAATTGATAACATTAATTACTAACGTGATTATTAAAAAAAAGTAGTTTTCTTCAAAAACAAAGAGTCCAAGATGCTTTTTTTTTACACTTTCTAAAACTGGCTCTTTCATACAACCCAACCTAACCTAACCTCTAACATGAGGAATCTGTCACTTTCGCCTCCTACAGTGTTGATTTTGTGCCATTTCTTCTCGACCAAAATGACAAAGCACTTTACCGAATGGAAAATATTCCGACATGATTGAATGATTTTAAATTTTGTATATATTTAGTAAAATGCACTAAAAGCAATACACTCTTACACTTCACGGATTCCAACATTATTAGAAATAAAAAATAAAACGTATGTAACGCTTAATCCATAATAATTAATACTCTTGTTAAATGAATTTAAGCGATAAATTTAAATTCACTCGATGCCGGTACTTAATGTTCTCATATTTAGTAGCATGGTTTGTCGCAGCGAAATTTAAGTGAAGTAACAACGAGAAGTGAGTTGTAATCAACGAATTTCCACATCGCCTGACATTGTATGATGAACATAATGATAAATTATTTGTAGGATGAATTGTATTGTCACGTTGTGAATATTTTTAATTAATTAAATAGACGCCAATGCATTTTCTACCACAAAATAGATATTGCGGCTTAATCAAAATCTTTTAATCAAAATTTTTGCACTTGCAATATGAATTTGTAAATAAATTTAACTTATGAAATTTCTTGTGTTTGTAAGGAGGTGATTATTGTGTTGGACTTGTATTTGATCTTGTTGCTGTGTGTATTTGTTAATTGTATGTTATCCTTTAACAACTATATTTTATTTATTTAATAATGTATTTTTTTATAAACTAACAAGCATCTAGGCCAAAACAGTTTCAAGTCACTTACAACGTTACAATCCTTTATTTCTACAGAACTTTAAACCCTTTTCCAATATCAATGTCACATAATCTATTCGTTCTTCGTTCGTTCGATTATTTTTATCAAGCACTCGTTTGGATTCTGCTCGTTGGTTGAAATGCGGCGAACAATCGCTCCCGTAAATAAAGGTATGCCGTATCTCGCTTCCATGACTGCTCTTTCAGCTGTCTAAAATTTCTGACTCCGGAGTTTCTGGACAGTTCTAGATTTACGGGTCATTTATGTATGAAGCCGAGGCATCCTTTTAATTCTGCTGAGTAACAAACCTTTGTTTTAGAGGACATTGTGTTTTATACCAGCTTTAACTTCAACGGTCCCCAAATGGTGAGATTCTTGAAGATCCTAGCTAAGATCTTGCAGTGGCGGATCCCAGCGGTGGGGGGGGGGAGATATGAATTGTCAGTGGGGGATCCGCTAGCGTTGTATATTAAAATAGAAGTGTTTAATAGTCTGTTTACAACTGGAGAAGCGTCGAAGCGTCTGTTTACAACTGGAAAAGCAGAAAAGGAATTTACTTTTCCCGAAATTCCTGCGCTCTACAGGTCGCTATTGGACAGCAACAGCAAACGTTTGCAGCAAAATGGCACTGAATGGCTTGGAGTTAGAATGGAAAATAATGTTAAAACTCGAGCGTATTGACACAGTCAGCAAAAACCAACAAAGTCAATAAAAGCAAAACTCGGGATTTCAATTACAATATAGCAGCGGAACTTATTTTTCATTCATGGGTACATTGTGTATATTTAGCAGTCTTTTAGGAACAATGCGACGTTATTAATGATAATAATGTCCCTTAATAATCGGATTTCAAACTAGGACAGCTAAAAATATTTTTCTCCATACTTCTAATAATAATTACATATCTCATTAAGCATAATTAGGCCTGTATTTTTCCACTTACTGAAAAACTAATTATAAGGGTCAGGTGAACATGGGCGTCATAATTTATTGACGTGAGTAGGCGATTATATTTTTGGTAATATGGAGGATATAAATACTCACTTTCTAGGTAGCAGTATAGATGTGAAGATGATTTTGACTCGCGTGTGTACCGAGTTGGTGGCGAAGAGGTACCGGCAGCGACGGTGTGGAGGGTAGATCCCGGGATACCCAGGGCTCGCCAGTACGCAGGCGCCAGGCCCTCGACAGGATACATCCTGGTACAACCAGTCGCAGTCTGCGTGGAATTTTAATTATTTAACTTAATTGCATAAATCATAATAAGCACTCAATTTATTTATTGATGAATAAATAAGTACAGTTTAGAGGCTGTTATTTTTGGTAAATATATAGAACCTGTCTTGAAAGTAAAGTTACTTAAGTAATTTTAATGATTGTCCTCTACATACAACATTTTTTATGACTTATATTAGTGTACATTAACAGTACATAAATAAGTAAATAAATCAACATATTACGTTTACGATCGGCAAACGCGCGAAATGGATATGTCATATAATCTAAATTTTACTAACAAAAAATAACCGACTTCAAATTCTCAAAAACTACTTGTCAGATCTCGTTCAAATTTATGTGGGACCACATAACAAGCACCTGCTTTCGATTAAAAAAAGAATCATCGAAATCGGTTGGCGTGATATTGAGTTATTCGTCAATTTGTCGCGCACATCTTAACACAAATTTACGACTTATGTGGTTTTCTAATGGATCTCGACACTACTAATAATCTAAATTTTACTAACAAAAAATAACCGACTTCAATGTCTCAAAAACTACATAGTTGTCAGATCTCGTTCAAATTTATGTGAGACCACATGACAAGCGCCTGCTTTCGATTAAAAAAAGAATCATCGAAATCGGTTGGCGTGATATTGAGTTATTCGTCAATTTTTCGCGCACATCTTTACACAAATTTACGACTTATGTAGTTTTCTCATGGATGCCATTGTCAAATCTCAATAAAATTTATGTGGGACCACATGACAGCTACCAGCTTTCGATTAAAAAAAGAATCATCAAAATCGGTTCGCCCAGTCCAAAGTTCTGAGGTAACAAACATAAAAAAAAACTTACAAAACTTAAAAAAAAATACAGTCGAATTGAGAACCTCCTCCTTTTTTTGAAGTCGCTTAAAAATAAAACGACAGACTAGATTTTATTATAAAAATGTATTCTTAGACATAGACCTAGAAGAAAGACCATGATAGCATCTTAAATTAATGTGGAAAGCTTTCAAAGAACATCTAAACGAAGTAAAGCGTTGCAAAAATGCACCTTTCAACCCAATAGAAGCAATTTTCCATATTCTCAAGCCGGCGACGTTCTCACATCATCATGCGCAATTTTAGTGCTCCGTTCGCCTAAAGACAAAATGCTATTCAAATTTTCATACAAGATCTCTCATTATAGCAGAGAATAGCTTTAAAATACTCGCTGGAAGTATAGATGCAGTCAAACATTATCGGAAAATTTCTTATACTCCAATTTTACAACAAGTATCCCCAGTATGAGAAATCTCTTCGATAATCCCTTTAGAAGGGTTCTTGGAAACTTTCTACTTAAGCTATACGAAAGCCCTTTGGATTTTACTGAAACAATAATGCTGCAGACGAGAAATGATGAGATAGATTTAGTTAAAGCCAGCTACTACCTGCTCCAGGTTTAAAGTTTAGTTAAAATTTTATTACAAAACAAAAGTACTTTAAAACAATTACAAAATACTTCAGCATAGGTGCGCATAGTTTAAAATAAGTGAATTACTGCTTAATAGACCAATACAAAAATGGATTGTAAGGATATAATATCAAAATATAGCGTTTTAATTCTATTAATGTTTGCTTTTGGATTTATACGAAAACTTGAAAAAAATACAATTTTTTTACTTAGTATAAGTTATTTCATAATCGATTTTACACAGGAGGGTGATATTCTGTTAAAACCACTATTATATGAGTAAAATTGAGATTAATCTGAGCGATGTAGGACTCAGTGACTTCCGAAGCCTGGTTCATTAGTTCATTGTTCAGCAGGTTGTACTATAAACAAAGAAGATGGGGCGGAGCTAATTAGTATAACAGCAATAAAATTCATTACTCATTTACTCGACCGATAAGATATACCATACCATAGTTAATATAGTTATGAATAATAGAATTATATGTACATATATGGTACTAGAAGTCCTATATCTCTGCAACGCACTGTGTCTACGAGTAAATCTTTGACGAGGGTCGTGCACCTTTGTCCACTACACTTGCGTCTTTATGAAAAATCCCTTTGAAGACAATAAATACCCGTTTGACAAAAATAAACACACATAAATATCTCCATATCATCTTCTAGTGATAGATTGTTATATGGTATATCCTCACTATAAAGTTAAATAGTATCGCAAAATCTATCTTCATACTTAAACAAAAATAAATTGGTATAACGACAACGCTTTATTAACAACATATTGAAAATGAGCGTTCTGCCTGCGATTTTACCCGCGTTTTTCCGCAAAATAAGTACCATATATCTTATTGCAGATAATATTCTGTGTGCTAAATTTTATGAAAATTCTGAAGTCTGCTTCACATTTGAGGTGATAAAAAATCGAACTAAGAGCCTTCTCCATTTTTGATGTCAGTTAAAGATGGTACTATTTAATTAATGTTGAAGTTTTTCTTTTAAATTGACACGTTCTTTTTGTATTGTCACATATTTTTCTGACTTTTACAATCTGCTCTAGAATAAATCTGAAAACGTAGTTTTTCTATATATTTTTGTGGTTTAATTTCAACAGGTTATGGGCCCAGATCCGTAATCCTGATTGTAGAAATCGTAGACAAAGTGATATTCTTGAGATTAGTTCGCCGGTCATAGTAAAAGTGATACGACCTAAGCTCAACGAAGAATAAAGAAGACTACTTAAACAGAATAATGACTGAGGCGCACGAACTACGAAATACTTCGTTTGAGGTCTATGATGAATGGATGGGTACATTACTTCTCGCTAGTTTATTTTTCTTACTGGTTTTGAAGTATATAAACCTATGATAATGGCCCTTCAATGTTCCGGTGTGCCGATAACAGCAGATTCCGTGAAGACTAAGCTCCTGCAAGAAATAAAGGGCTCCGAGTCAATGGCATTATATGCTGGTAAAAGTGATAAAAGCAAGCAAAGAGGTCTCTGTTATAAAGGCCCCCGTTGCTTGCAAGTATTGCAGAACTAAAAAGAAGGATAGCAATAAAGAGACAGAAAAAGAAACTGGATATGTCACAGTAATCTCAGCAATGTCAACAGCATGTGAAAGTAATAGTTGGTTTATTGATTCAGGAGCATCCATGCACATGACCATGAAGCAGGACTGGCTATATGATGAATCACCAGCACCGATTACAAGCATCCGTATCGCAAATGATAAAATACTCACTGTGAAAAGCTGTGGTAAAATTAACCTGTCAAAGCAATGAAAAAGCGGAACTATACAAGTAACTAATGTGTTATATGTATGTACCTGAGTTAGCAAGCAATCTTCTCTCCGTTAGTCAAATCATAAAGAAGGGGTGTTCCGTACAGTTTGATAAGAATGGCTGTAAAATACTCAACAATTCAAAAGAAGAAGTTGTGGCTTGTGGAGATCAATTGCATGACACACCAAAAACTTACCGAGAAGCACTGACAACTGCAGAGAAAGAAAAATGGGAAAAGTCTATACAAGAAGAGCTGAAAGCACATAGAGAGAAACCTGTAGGAGTGAGAACAATTGTCACAAGTGGGTCTTCCGCATAAAAGATAACTAACCCCGATCAACAAATCAAGACTCAGTGCTCTGGGATGTTCAAAAAGATACTAAATAAAGATCTACTACAAGGAGAAATTTTCACCAACTGTGAGGGATGAGGTATGATGAAAACTTAAGGATGACTCCACCTGAAGGTCTGGTTGTACCCGAAGGGTTTGTTTGTAAACATAAGAGGTCCTTGTATGGCTTGAAGCAATAAACATTAGGAAGTACTTACCTTTGTAGAAAAGTTTACATATATTGAGCATTAGGTAGGTATGTTATAACAATTGTAATTGTATAACAGAAAATTTAAATGATGTAGGTACTGTGTAACTATTGATGTTTTTGTAACTATTGATGTTTTTGTTACTATGTGGTGTTAAGGAGTTTATGTAGGTACCTACTGTAATCTTATATTATTAAGGTGAGGAACGTTACAATTTGGAGGGAGTGTTGAAGTTTTTCTTTTAAATTGACACGTTCTTTTTGTATTGTCACATATTTTTCTGACTTTTACAATCTGCTCTAGAATAAATCTGAAAACGTAGTTTTTCTATATATTTTTGTGGTTTAATTTCAACAATTAATTTGTTAAATATTGTTATTTAATTTAATTAAAAATAATAATACTTATTATTAGTATAATTATAATGCTTGACAAAAATATCAACCGATGGTAAAATCACTAAAAACCTTTTCACTTTGCACTGGAAGGAATTTAATTAACATTATCTTTTTTATTTGTGAACCGAACCGTATTGTCAGGAGACCGATGATTAAACATAAGATTTATAAAACAATAGCATTCCAGTCAATATTAAAAAAACTGTTTTTCATAAAAAGTCACTTCAAAAGCTTTAAAATGCGATCCCCTCGCAGCTCTGACCTCGTCTTACGCTCCTTCACGCAGCCTTTTCACATGGAAATGAAGAAACCGCAAAGTTACGACACGAAATTTTCGAACTGTGGTAGGTATTCATAACGAGAAACGGATATCGTTTTTTTCCTTTTTTGTTATCCGGGGGGAAATCTTCAATGGTATTTCTTATAAAAATGGGAATACCAAGTCTTCCATTTATTTATTTCAAACAATTTTTACAATTTCTTGAAATTTCCTTGAAAGTTTGTATTTGTTACTGTTACTAAAGAACGAATTTTGAATAGATGTTCTTGTAGAAAATTTAGGCATAATTTAAATAAGAATATTTAAATAGCAAAGGAATACAAACCTGTATGTGGTATTCTTGAACCACCACGTGGATGAAAGCCAACGCCCTGAGTATTACTTAGTGAAGTAAAACTGAAGAACGCAAGAAACTGAGATCTCACTGTCTTCTCTGTTATCCTGGTAACAAAAATAAAAACATTAGGTACTCTAAGTATACAAAAATACATATAAAATTTCTTGATATAAAAGTTTACATAATTATTCGGTCTTGACTAGAACTCTAGGCACCATTTACGTACACGTACTTGTGATTGACAATTTCTTCGAATTGGTTCTAGTAGTAATACCTAATATAAATACGCTAGTTATACCTACATACATAAAGCCACACGCAATGTAGGGTTTCGAAGTAAGTAGTACGTTTATCGACTATTACTCATTAACTTCTTACGTTGACATAGCCGTGATAGTTTCCCTTGTAAATTCATCATATAACCTATTTTTGAGAATTTTTTCACTTGTTCAGTTCTCACAGTTTAGCCAGCAGGGGTGACAACACTTGACTCTAAACAAAATTAGCATTTTAAAGCCAAATATTTTGCAAACGGACCCCTAATTCCAAAAATGATATAAGAAAATTATTGGAAGACCTTTTCAACGATACTCCACACTATAGGGTACACGACGAATAAAAAATTCATCCTCACGTTATCTGTAGGGGACCCTG
The DNA here is from genome assembly GCA_911387775.1 of Thymelicus sylvestris. Classification (NCBI taxonomy): domain Eukaryota; kingdom Metazoa; phylum Arthropoda; class Insecta; order Lepidoptera; family Hesperiidae; genus Thymelicus; species Thymelicus sylvestris. The sequence continues at coordinate 7,023,131 of OU426886.1, forward strand.
GAAAAAAATATTTTTCAATATTTTACTCTACGAGTTTTAATAAAATATAAATTCATGTCTTACAGCTTTCTAGCACTAAGGGTCTCGGTGCTTTGCTTCGGACAGACGGACGGACGGACGGACGGACGGACGGACAGACGGACAGACGGACGGATGGACAGACGGACAGACGGACAGTCGGACAGACGGACAGACGGACAGACGGACAGACGGACAGACGGACAGACGGACAGACGGACAGACGGACAGACGGACAGACGGACAGACGGACAGACGGACGGACGGACGGACGGACGGACGGCCGGATGGACTGACGGACGAACGGACGGACAGACGGACATGACGAAACTATAAGGGTTCCGATTTTACTTCGGAACCCTAAAAACTATAAAATTTAAGTGCGAAGTAAATTTAACAGCCATTTCAAAATACGACCGCGATGTTGTAATTGGGACGGATTATTGAATTTTAACGTACAGCACACTAACAGCTGACAACGGGAGTTTGTAAATGCTCCATGAGCGCCACAATTCCGAATAGAGCATTACCGGTTCCGACGTGACGACCTTTCCTAACCACTCGCCCACCAACTCGCCAACGGAACTCGCGTTTTGCGTTTCCGAAGAGCGGCAAATGGAGATAAATTTGCAGCGTCCCGTGCCAGTATAGGCGGAAATAATGCTCATTTCACCTCCGACACTAATGAACGAAAATGTATTTAATTATTGCCCATTTCGGTCGGATTCACCGCCACCGCGAAAATACTCGTCCAGATTTCAACTGAAACATGTTGCGTTAATGATAGTTACCAGTACTAGGCATCCAAATTTAAATTAGACCGTTTAATTTCACATTCATAGCACTGTGCAGACTGTACTCTATGTTGGATAAATGCATAGTTTTATTTACTCAACACAACGATATTCGACTATTTTTAGTTTGTAATCGATAAAGTAAAAGACGTCTATTTAGTCACGTGTAAAATCTTCTAGAATAATAGTCTTGAAACATGATTATAAAGATTATGAAACCTTAATAATCCTCGCGGGGATAATTTTATGTTTGCAAAAGTAGAGTGAAAAATTAAAGTAATAACTCGATCCTCCCTTCTTTAAAGATTCATGAAATGTTTTTGTGAATTTCTGGAATAATAATGTAAAGAGGGAATTTTGATTAGATGTATTTAAATTTATTATGCAAAGAAATATGACGAAAGCAATGGGATAATCTTATTAATTCTTTGTTGTTATAAATGAAATTTGACGTAATTATTTTGTTAATAGTATCAGGCGTTACTTTGCGGAAATCCATTGTTATTAAGTTAGTATTAGTCTACTTTGCAACAATCCGCGTTTAACATGTATGATGGTACATACTTTAAAACATGCGTGGCACCTCCCTCCCGCCCACAACGGAAACATGCACTACAATAATTAAATGTATATACCAAAATACATATCAACATCAATACGTGTTTCGCCCCGAAACGGAGCATCATCAGGGTAAGTTGATTCTACGATGGTTAGTCGCAAAGTCAAACGCGTTAAACGCGGATTGTTGCAAAGTGAGCAAAAAGAAGTTTTTACATACAAAGTGTTCTTCCTTTCTCTTTATTCTCTCTTTCTTGGCCGTCAGTAATGTGTTTGGTGTCGCTGATATCATTGAGCGACGATAGTCACTTACCATCAGTTGTATCGCCGACTCATTCGGCAACTATTAATAAAACCAAGTATTTTCTTCATACCGCAAATACACACATTCAGAATATTTTTGAACTTACCTAAAATCAAGCGTAGAAGCGCCATGATCAGCAAACAGTACTACTGGCGGTGTGTACCGCTCGTTGGCACCGCACAGCCTGGTCTCCGCCACCCCGTCCACTCCGTGCACTGCGCCGCCCAGCTGCAGCCAGCCGCCCACGCAACTGATGAATTACTTTCCTCACTTAAAATTTGCTAAAAACTATAGCCTGTATACCTCACGGCTCACATAGTGAGAGAATACCCGACCCCAGCAATGGGACCGTTATATTGATGTTGTATGGATGTGAATCAATCTTGGTAACAGGAAAAATATTACTTTGAAAAATATTACTTTTGTAAAAGAATACTTTCCAAATCGAGTGGTTTGCGCGAAATGCAATTCACTGTCGAATAAAATGGTATCGAAAGTTTTTTTTTACATTTGAAATATTTCTGTCGTATAGCTGTGTCTAAAAGATAAAAATATTTTTTGAAGAATTTATAACATCAAAATAACGGATATTCGGCCTGTCGTGATTAAGAGCTCTTTCGTCTACCTCTACGTGTTCATTTGGTATTCGTATTCGATTATCGTATTCGAGCAAGACGTAAATCAGAATGACGCTATCAGTCACACGTTTTCCGTATATTTAAGCATTTTTCGACGTAAAATAACGAATGTTAAAGTAATTGAACAATATAATCAAACGATATTCGAAATTCGTAAAAATTTATTTTAAATAGAAATTGAAACCTTAATTCATTCTCGGATCCAATCACACGAAGCAATGTTACTTATTCTACTTTAATTACTATAATTACAACAAACTCCTTTGAATAAAATTTCACGTTCTGATAGGTATACCAAAAGAGCTCACAAATTCAAATAACAAATGAACTGAAACTGTGTACAGAACAATATTAAATAAACAAACAGGTTTATCGCTCTGATCACGTAGGGGTAATTAACGCAGAACATTGCATAAACCTTTATTTACTTAATGCTTTACCAGCAATTCGATACTTATCCGATTTAATGTGGAATCTCCTGATCCATATTATGTTTATTTTTATTCCAAGCATGTTCAGTAGTAAGTACGTATTCCTGTCGCCAAAGGCAAAGGTCTAAAGCTGTTTCGCTTCAAATATTCAATTTGCCGGGACATTGATCACAACTGTCTGTGTTTGACAACATCGGACCCATCACCGCCTTCTACATTCCCTATTTATGTTAACGTATTCAAATAAAACGGCTTAAATATTTGATCTACAGTGTTCACTGTTGCGAGTAAAAATACGGTTTGACTTGGACGGAGTAATAACTTATTTAAATGGACTTAGAGATATTTGGGTCCGACAAATCTTAATGCAATGGTGTTTCGTTACCGTAAAATATCAATTTCTTATTAATTTTCGCCTGCCACAACAGTGACGGATGACAGTTATTTTTAATCTGTCTTGCCGGCACTCCTGTCAATCTTGACGCCTGTCATGAAGAGGGCGCCACTATCGTCCAGTAGTTCGACTCGGTACAACGACGCTGTCGGCGCGCGCGCATCAAAAATCAATCTCTGTGTTCAAAAATCTAAATCGTGTTTAATCGGGCGCGAACGCGTATATTTTCATCAATCCATCATCAGCAGTGCCGTGTCATCACTCAAACCTATCACAAACCTCATCACATCGGGTGGAAGATCATCGAGGCGTACACGCAGCAGACCAGGTAGGTGCCGTGCATTTGCCTAACTGTTGTGGCCTATATCAAAGAACCTCAAAAGATCGTAATCGTGGACCCGTCAAGCGGTCTGTCCCAGGGTAGCATTAAAGCCATCCTGATTTCGGTGGATGCGTATGCTACATTCCTTTTTGGTGCCGAAACCCGGGACTTCCACCAATTCACATCGTAAACGTCATCAATTTACTGTGGTATTTCTGGTTATTAATCGTTAGCTTAGAATATAATTATCGATCTATTGTTTTATCTAAGAACTGTAGATACCCATCGCATTCCAGGCTGTTCCATCCGATCAGAAATACATATCAAATATCTGTGTTAACTATCACCATCGAACAAATTTCGAAATAATCGTAGATTATTGTGGGATCACAAATTAGGCAATCACTAATCACATCGGTGCTTAATTTAATATCGGCTCGCAATAATCCAATCACATATCACATTGTTAACATACTTACACATCATACATCATTAACATTCATCCTTTAAAACCATTATCTTAAAACATAATTTAATTTCAAACTCCATTTCGTTTATTCAATCGTACAATTAATATCTAATATCAAGGAGGTAGTTTGAAATATTAACGCGCGTCGTCGCATTGCGCGCTTCGACGCATCAAAAACGCATATTCATTACTTGTTACCACAGAGTACTCGCAAAGTAAGTAAATCACTTGTCTTGCCATATAACTTTGGTCATAGACTACTAATCGTTCATCTTACTGCATGTGTACACCCTATCATCAAGTATTAGTCTGTATCTTTTTTGTATCGAATGACAAACGTTCCGTGTCGCAGGGTGTACAGCCAGCTGGTTATAATCCGTACAAGATAAAAGGACCCATACGATATATGCGCGTTCAAAGTAACTAGGGGTCAATATTGTATGGTAATAACTTCCTATAAAGAATCACGGTCAAGGTCAATACTCGTTATCTATTGAGTTGCATTCTTAACGTTTTTATGCTTGAGACATTGTTTTGTGCATCGAATCTATTTGTTTACTTATAATCGTTTTATATCGCATTGACTTTCTTACACAATTTTAAGGATTTAACTTATTGTTTTAATATCAAATACACAAATTACCTAACGTAATCATGTCGCTTTTAAGTAAACATTCTACACGTAAATCAAGTGTTTTAAAGAAGTCAAAGTCGAAATCGGTGGATATCGGTTACAACGTTCAAGACTTGCCTTCTTTGCGTAGAAGACGAACTATTGCGTACAATCGTATAACAAAGGCCTTAGAAATAGGTATTTTAGCTACAACTGACTCATCTAAGCAAGATTTATTCTTTTCATATCATCAAAACGCTAAACAAATTGCCGCTAATTTCGAAGACGCACATTTTACAATTTTGGAACTTTTAAATGATTCGGAAAACGATACAGATACTGACATTCAGGAACGTTTCGATGAAATGTACTATGAGGTCTTATCGATTCATCGAAATTTGACCAAAAGTGATACGCCGCAACCTCATAATTGTTCATCGCCGCAACCTCATAATTGTTCATCATCTAACATTCGGTTACCAAAAATTATTCTTCCGTCGTTTAACGGTAATATTAAAAAATGGCCTGAATATTTCGATACGTTTAATGCGTTAATACACAATTCAACCTCGCTTAGTGACACGGAGAAGTTCCACTATCTTATATCTTCCCTTAGCGGCGATGCGTTGTCGATCGTTAAAACGTTCCCGATGACTCATGAGCATTATCGCAGCGCGTATGACGCCCTCACCGCCCGCTACAAAAGTAAACGGGACTTAGCATTTACTTGTTGGCGTGACGTTTTGAATGTTAGCTTCAAATGCAATAACGGTAATGAATTTCGAAAATCACTTGACTTATTGGAAGAAAACTTGTGTATTTTGAAAACGATTAATTTACCGGTTAGTCAATGGGATTTTATACTCGTTTATCATATTTTATCGAAACTCGATACTGATCTACGCCGTAGCTTTGAAGAAAAGTATTCAGAATTTGAACTTCCATCGTATGAACTGCTTAAGTGTTTTTTACAATCGAAGTGTGAAGCATTATTACGTGACACACATTTCTCTGAGTCAACCAAATCAAAATCGTTTCAAAGGTCTTCTACTCCCGTGCAACCCAAACGTATAAACATGTCTCATACACTTATCGCTGCGACTGACCGCGACCGACCGACTGACCAATCGCAATCTAAAATCGTAACTTACACCAGTAAATGTCCGTTCTGTGGTGACTTACATTCGATCTCTTCATGTTCGGAGTTTATCAAAAAATCAATCGATGAAAGGATGAAAATCGCTAACGATAAACAATGGTGCTTTAATTGCTTGAAACCATCCCATCAATTAAAGGACTGCAAATCAATATTTTCGTGTCGTATTTGCAAACGGAAACATCACACCTTGCTCCATCGCGATAAATCTATCGAATCAAATCAAATCGTATCGTCGTTGGTTACAAGGGAACCGGTTCATACGACCGTTTTGCTGGCGACTGCTATCGTGCAAGTCCGGGATGCGTCTGGCGTTATGCAATCGTTCCGTGCATTATTCGATACTGGTAGCCAAAGTAATTTTATCACGGAGGCAGCAGTTAAACGTCTTAATCTTATTCCTACTGCGGCTTCCACAACTGTAAGTGGACTCGGAGACGCAGATGCGTCACTTATCGGTGACGTCACCTGTTCTATTGGTACTAACGATAAAATACTTTTTACTTTGGATATGCACGTAATATCAAAGATATGTGGCGACCAACCTATCGCAAAATTAAACACATCGGGGTGGTCACATATCAAATCGTTACCTTTAGCGGATCCAGGATTTGATGTACCAGGATCCATCGATCTATTATTCGCCGCTGACGTTTTTACCGAATCGCTACTCCACCAACGTATAAAAGGCACTTCAAATCAACCTGATGCCTTCAATTCCGTGTTCGGGTGGCTTCTTTTAGGTAAAACACGTTTAGCTTCCAATTCTTTACTGCAGACGACTGCATTAAACATCGATAATGATTTAAATTCACTAATTCAACGTTTTTGGGAACTCGATTCAATTCCGAGACCTTTATCTATGACATCCGATGAATCATCTTGTGAACAAAAATTCGTATCGGATCATTATCGGGATTCATCTGGACGTTACACTGTCCGCTTACCGTTTAAAAGCGATTCAGAACCCATCTTCGAGGGCTCCCGTGAAGTAGCTTTGCGTCGCTTTCATGCGATTGAGCGACGTCTGTCACGTGACTCAACTTTACGTGAACAATACGTTAACTTTATGTCTGATTACATCGACTCTGGTCACATGTCCTTGGTTCCAACTGAGGAATTAAATCAAGGGAAGTACTACATACCACATCATTGTGTATTACGTCCTGATTCGCAAACAACACGTCTGCGAGTGGTTTTCGATGCCTCGGCCAAGGATCTTCACTGTCATTCCTTAAACGATTCGCAACTCACCGGTCCGAAATTACAACCTAATATTTTGGATATTCTTCTCCGGTGTAGGGAACATAACATCGTTTTTATGGCTGACGCCCGACAGATGTATCGCCAAATTCTTATCGCGCCTGAACATCGTGACTATCAGCGTATTTTTTGGAGAGTGTCACCTAACGATCCGCTCCAAGAGTATCGTCTGAATACTGTGACGTATGGCGTCTCTTCGTCTCCATTTCTCGCTTGCCGTACGTTGCGACAGCTTGCTGAGGATGAAGGGGATTCGTACCCTATAGCGAGGAATATCGTTCTGTCGGATGTTTACATCGATGATATTGTGACTGGATGTGACACGTTAAACAACGCTCAAGTTGCTAAAAATCAGCTTATCGCCCTGTTTCGCCTTGGTGGTTTTGAACTTCGAAAATGGGTAAGCAACGATCCAAATCTGCTTTCTGACCTTCCTAGTTCGGCCTGTTTATCAGGATCTATATCACTTGATAACTCTGAGCCATCGATTTTAAAGGTTCTCGGATTAAAATGGGATCCATCATCGGATGAGTTTATGTTTGAAATCAAACCTTCAAATCGGCCTTGTACTAAACGTGCAATTCTGAGTGAACTCGCTCGAATCTTCGACCCATTGGGATTCTTATCGCCCATCACAATACAAATCAAATCTTATATTCAACGTTTATGGGTTCTCGGTGTTGGATGGGATCAAACGCCGCCTGATGAGGTCATTAGTACTTGGAACAAATATAAAAATCAATTACCCGAATTAACTGACCTTCGTATACCTCGCCAGCTCACGTGTATCAAAGCTAAATCGTATGAGCTGCACGGCTTTTGTGACAGTTCAGAAACCGCGTACGGTGCCGTTATATACCTACGCGTCACAGATAGCACTGGAGCGATCCAAGTATTTCTTGTCTGCTCAAAGGCTCGTGTTGCTCGTCTTAAACGTATTTCCTTACCCCGACTAGAGCTGTGCGCAGCTGTTCTTCTCTCCGAGTTGTATAAATTCGTGCGCGAAACGTACCTTGATCGTATCAATATCGATGCTGTCTACTTGTGGTCAGATTCAACCGTTGTTCTTTCCTGGCTGCGTTCTCATTCATCTCGTTGGGCCACATTCGTCGCTAATCGAGTCAGTCAAATCCAAGACATTACACCTACCGAATGTTGGCATCACGTGTGCTCGGGAGACAATCCAGCAGATATCTGTTCCCGTGGACAGTTCCCTAGTGCGCTTCTTCACAATTCGTTATGGTGGGCGGGTCCTTCTTGGCTATCCAAGGATCATCAATCGTGGCCGTTGAACTCAAACACCATATCATACACCGCGGACGATGAAGTAATAGTTAAATCGGAAGAGCGTAAAGTAGTTAATGTAGTTTCTGGTAAAGTTCAAAATAATATAAATATCGAATCAAACTTTTTTGACAATCTTTTAAATCGTTTCTCATCGTTACAAAAAATTGTTAATATTATCACTTACATTAATCGTTTCATTAACAATTGTCGAAATCCAAAACAAGCAAATCGTTCTAATTTTCTAAACAATATTGAACGTCATTCAGCTCTAATGCAACTTGTGAAACATGTACAATCAAATTCATTTGTAGAAGAAATATCTCACTTACGGAATAACAAACCGTTATCAAAACCATTTCGTAAGCTTAATCCGTTCCTCGACAAGCAGGGTGTGCTCAGGGTGGGCGGCCGGATATCTCGATCTGGGCTACAATACGAACACAAGCATCCAGCCTTCTTACCTTCTGACCATCCTTTAATGTTTTTAATAGTCGACAATATACATCGCACTTACCTGCGTCCAGGTATAAACAATACACAATTATCATTCCTTCAACATTTTCTCACCTTAGAGCCTGTAGCAACTGTCCCTGATGAGGATCTCTCTAATGTCAATATAAATCGGCTTCATCGGTGGCAGATGTCGCAATCATTTCAACGGAGTTTTTGGTCCAGATGGAAAACCGAATACTTAAATACTCTCACGCAACGAGCCAAATGGACTAAATACTCTCAACCGTTATCGATAGGTTCGATGGTGATAATTAAAGACGAAAGTCGTAGCCCCTTGCAATGGGCGCTTGCTAGGGTCGTGGAACTAAATCATGGTGCGGATGGTATAGCCAGAAGCGCTGTGGTGAGAACAGCAAACAATCATCTTATCAAACGACCGTTGGTTAAACTATGTCCTCTGCCTATGGACGACTAGTTTAAATCGTATCAAAATTAGTTATAAGCAATTTTGTTAGTTTCTTATATTTAGTATCATAACATAATCATAGTAGCAAAATAGATATTGTTATATTCGTAATCGTAGAATCGTAATCGTTGTAGTTCTGTATCAATATCAAATCAAGTTTATCGTATCTAATCTAGCATAATATACATTTTTTTTGTATTATTAACCAGAAAATACCATAGGTATTTTGGTGGGCGGAATGTTTCGTTACCGTAAAATATCAATTTCTTATTAATTTTCGCCTGCCACAACAGTGACGGATGACAGTTATTTTTAATCTGTCTTGCCGGCACTCCTGTCAATCTTGACGCCTGTCATGAAGAGGGCGCCACTATCGTCCAGTAGTTCGACTCGGTACAACGACGCTGTCGGCGCGCGCGCATCAAAAATCAATCTCTGTGTTCAAAAATCTAAATCGTGTTTAATCGGGCGCGAACGCGTATATTTTCATCAATCCATCATCAGCAGTGCCGTGTCATCACTCAAACCTATCACAAACCTCATCACATCGGGTGGAAGATCATCGAGGCGTACACGCAGCAGACCAGGTAGGTGCCGTGCATTTGCCTAACTGTTGTGGCCTATATCAAAGAACCTCAAAAGATCGTAATCGTGGACCCGTCAAGCGGTCTGTCCCAGGGTAGCATTAAAGCCATCCTGATTTCGGTGGATGCGTATGCTACAAATGGAATATTTTAATGTTGTTTTCATTTCTGGTATACCTTAACTGTGCAGTTCTTAGAGTATTTACGATAAACAAGAGAAATAGACTCAAGAAATACAACCTGAGAAAACGAGAAACACCCGAGAGTTCTTTGAAATGATGTCAAAAGGTCGGAGTGCGTCAATACGCCCTAGACTGGCGATAATGGACTTCTCTCTGTTTTATTGTACGCATGCCCATTTGGTCACGAATGTACCATAAGCTGGCCATACCTGATCAAGTTTGCAGCGGACTTGATGCGGCATCCAGTTTGCATGAGATAGCTATAGATAGATAGATATATATATAGCCAGATAGCCATACACCATCGAGGTTACTGGATATCGCATCAAGTCCGCTGCAAAGACGAGTAAACTTGATCATGTATGGAGCTATAGTTTAAAATGTCATAACGGACTCTATAGGTATTCGGATTGTACCAAATTCAGGCGTCTTCATCTCGATGGAGTATCATCGTGGTGTTTCACTAATGGGTTGAAGTTAACCAGTGTCGTGACACCATTTCACAGCCTAGTAACTTTAGGAAACTAACCATTATTTCTACCAAGATAATCGTTTCGTGGATATTTTCGAAGACAATAGCGATCGTCAGCCTTGAAAGACTTGCGATACAAATTGTGAATGCCCACTGAGAGTTTTAATTGTAGCACCCCGTCATTTCTTACTCACTATTGTGCCTTAGTGAATTTTTGTAATAATTAATTCGAATTTTAACCCGGCGTCTATGAATTTTGTTTTATTTAAATGAGGTTAAGCGAAAAATAAATTAAAGCCAGGAGCTATAAATGAGAATGCTTCACCTAATTAATTCTGCAGTAAGCCTTTTTGGAGTTTTAAAAAAATCCTTACAGATCATTTTGCCTGTTTGTCGGTATTTCTGTTTTGAATTTCACCCAACTAATGGAAAAGTTAGAATTGTTTAGAAACATAGATTCACCTCATGTAATCTCATAAAATTCTAACTCTAAGTATTATTTTTTTAGAGGCACTTCAATAAATAAAAATACATGCGAAGCTTTTATTTCAATTAAAAATAGTTTCATTTCTTTTAATTTCAAACCCTATACCAAATGACTTGCTTCAAACATGAAACAAAAAATTCCTGGATGTACACTAACGTATTCCACATGACTCCGATACATCCACGGCCTGCAATCGGTAACGTATTATAATGATGATGTATCTGACATAAACCCATTTGGTAACCTCGTGATTGAAAAACTGGGCGAGTGACTTCAGTGATGGCATGACATGGCTCAACGAGCTCAATCCATAACAACTGGGACTAACTATTTGTACCTTTCAAAACATGGATTATACTTGGCTAGCAGCGGTCATCCATTCAACTTCCGATCGTACCTGCAATGCTTATTGTTAGCTTCCTATCGATCAATTACCTCAGCTTGCCGTCGCAGTAAGAGAATTTGATCATGATGTATCTACTCAAACCTAAGGGTCATAATCGACGGAAGTGCCTTATTGCTCTTTGGGACTGTAAAATAAAATGTTGATAGGTACTTTTACCTTTCGCTAGGAGTAAAAAACCCTCTCATTATGTATTAATTGCATTACTCGTGCAATCAACAAAGTGATCAACCAGCACGGTAGGTAATTCTGTTACAAACACACAGCTGATTCCATGAGTATTTTTGGATTAAGTATTATGGTTAATATAAGCATGATAATAACTTATTGAATATGATTAAATAATAATGATTAAAGTTTATTTAACCACAACAAATGGGGAGATTAAAGTTAATAATCACCATTTTAATGACGCTGTAGAATCAACGGTGAATTTGGTTGTATGTAATGCTGGTCTCCCGCTTTCCTTCAGCGACGCGTTTGTGATGTCTTTGGTGTTACTGATGTCCATGGGCGTTGGTGCCCACTTATGCATCACCGTTTTTTGACGAGTTAAATAAAAAATAATAACATCTCATTTTCTAAGCCTTAATGGTTTGAAACGATCCTGCCCAAACTTTACTAATGGAAAAGCTAAACTATGGCAAATATAAATCTAAAAATTGTTACGCGATTTATCAAACTGACATACCTACCTCTTGCAATATACAATGTGTTTTCATTGCATACCACACTAACACAATGCGTTATGCCTTACCTTGTACCATTAAATCTGCCAACGGAGACGAGTCGGTACAGCTGTATTTCGACTCGTTGCCCTGCATCGGGCTGGAGGAAGTAGGAACAGGCGCCGGGACCCTCGATCGACGGTGATTTAATCTGGCCGAACGTCTTGCCGGACTTGCTCTTGAGCACACGAGAATCGATCGTGATGTTGCACACTGGTGACAAATAGAAAGAAACATTTTTTATATCGCTGCAACAGATACATTTTTATAAAAACATTGCTGGCAGTCGATAAAATTAACAATAAGATAAAATTGAGATGTAGGTTGTCTCATACCCTAGTAAAAGGTTTTTATTTATGGTGTAGATAAAGTAAAGTTCTTCAGTTCTTTCCTTCTTTTTCTTCTCTCTTTCTTGGTCGATAACGCATCAGTAGGTAATGCTTTTGATGTCGCTGATGTCCATGGGAAAAGAAGGCAGCTTACCATCAGGTGGATCGTCAACTTGTTTGTCGGCTATTTGCATTTAAAAAAGCTTTTTTATAATTTATATATCGAGCTCATTAACTCGTTAGTAGATTGTAAAAGATGAGCCAGCCACCAATTAAACAGTTCGTTCCCTTATTACAACACTGGCTGCATGCCGTGATAGACATTTAATTCCAGGAATGTGAAACGAGTTTTGAATGAAACAACTCACTATAGAGCCGCAACTAGGTCGCCGGCTAGTCTCGGCGTCGCGGTCGTGGTCGGAGAAACTTTAAACGTTTGCGTGTCAAAGTTGCCGAGGAATAAATAAAAAGCTTGTCTACAGTTGCCGAGACTAGGAGCAATTTGAATCACATTTACAACTTACTGTAGTTGCTAATTGCAAACGTTATTGCCGTGGTTTTTTTTCTTAATTATATTAATATAAATATCGTACAAGCACCCCACCGTCAGGTTGTCAAATGAAATTAAATGAAATGTTTAATCAAGATTTGTTTGGTTTACAAACTCTTTTTGAATAAGTAGTAATCAAGTGGGTTGTTATTTTCTTTCCTAGTGAATCAATCTATCTATTGACATAATCTATACTACTATTTTATAGAGATAAAGTTTGTGAGGTTGTAAGGGGTAATCTCTGGATCTACTGAACCAATTTTGAAAATTCTTTTACCAATAGAAAGCCACATTATTTGTGAGTGTCAAAGGCTATTGGATTTTTGGAAATTCATCCCCTAAGGGGTAAAAATAAGGGTTGGAAATCACTTTCATACAAACCAACTTCGCCAGTTTTAGAGTTATAAATATTCTTTATGTAAGTTTATTATTTTTATGAACAAAAGTGAAACACATTTTTTTAAAAATCATTCCATAAAAGGTTAATTTAGGGGATGGAACTTAGTACGCAACTTCATCATTAGTTAAGTTAAAAACATGAAAATTTATGTATTAGTTCCAGATTACAAACAATATCAGGAGTATTACGATTTTTTGAAAAATGATCCCCTATTGTTAATTAAGGGGGTGAAAGTTAGTATGGAAAGTTTGTCAGTTTTGAAGTTAAAAAGGTGATATATATAATATGAGCTTATAGGTTGACATAAAAGAGAGAGAGAGAGAGGGAGAGGGAGAGAGAGAAAGTTCGTGGTTTAATTTTGAGTTAATAATGGTTTAATATAAATAGAATTTCCGGGTATACAAATAAGAAAGTTCTCAGTTAACAAAGTAAATATTTTAAAATACAATTGATTACCTCATCTATTTTTAAATTCGGTTAATTAAAAATAGGTAATAGGCACTCAATAAAAATACTTTAGAGAAAATGAATACATTTTTACCTAATTTTAACGGACGCGCGGTTAATAATAACTTTGTTTTCCAGGTTGAATAAACATTGGTCGAAGCTTAAATAATAAATATTCAACGAGACTTGAGAATAAAAACAGTCATAATTTTTGAAATTCTCGTCATTTTATCTTCATTCTTTTGAAACATTTTTGTTATTAAACTTCATTGTAAAACTGAAATAATCGTTGAAATGCTATAAAAATGAGTTAAATATGAATATTTCCGCAGCCGACGTTGCATTGACGATTCCTATGATATTATTGCTCGTGTCCTTTATGCGACGGTAACCACTTACCATCAGGTGGCCCGACTGCTTTTTCGTCAGGCTATATAAAACATTGAAGTATAATGTACCAACGTACTAGAACAGACATCGTCAACAAAATCTTTGCTGCAGCCGCTGCAGGCACGGTAGTACGGGTCGCGCCAGGAGGGGGTAATAAATCATAGAGTTTGTACCTCATTGTGCAACCATCGAGTTCATGGTGTTGGTTCTATACGCAAATAATATTAGTTCAATGATTACTCACTATTAGAGCAGTACTGCTCGAGGCCGCACTGCGCGCATCGTGTAGGCGCGACGTCCCCGCACGGGCAGGCCCCGTCGCGCACGCAGCACGCACATTCGTCGCCCCCGCCGCCGGGGCACGCGCAGCCCGTCGACGACTGCGTCCACAGGTCCACTTGACCTGTTATTGAATTACAATTTCATTTTAACTTAGGTGTATTTCTCGTTATTTGTTTCAATGTGATATTTAAGTCGATATTTTATTCATTAACATTTTTAAAATAACCAAAAGCTATCTTCGCAGCTGAAGGTAACCTAACTTTGGAGGTTGATGCTGGAGGGCATTGAACACTTATGACATTTCATCACTGAATACCTAGTGATTAAGTACTCTGTGCTGAATACTTTTTGATTGAATCACTTACTTCGTCGATTGACACATGTGTCATTACTGACCGCCGAAACGAGGTTTTTGGAAAATGGCGGACTTCTAGGTACGCTAGGTTCCATACAAAAATGTTCAAACCCCAAAATAATATATTATGAGTGATTTCAATAAAAGTATTATGAGCATATTATTTTTTTATGTGTTTTTTTGGCACCCGGTTTACCTCTTCAGCGTTAAAATCTTCGTGTCATCAATTTTTATTTTAGAATCCCGACGTGGCTTGTGTGAGAAGTTCTCAAAGCCGCCGCTTGTGTCAATAGTAAGTGATTGATCGAGTTAAATACCTCGTGTGCGGTCGAGTACCTATTGATGTGTAATCGCTAGTGACAAAATTTCTTGATCGCTACCGTGCTTTTGAGGGCACTTGGTTAATTTAACCCTTATTTTAATCTACACCAGAGCTGCATAATTTTTCAATTACGACCATACATTTCTAAGCTATTAATAGCTTGAATCCAATATTATACTTATGTATGTATAATACTAGCGCAAGGAACTTAACTCATAAGACGTCAAGTAGGTATCGTTGCCTCGTACCGACTGCATGACTGCCGTCCTCAAACTAAAAGGCGGTTAAGTGACAAAAACAGTTTTTGAGGTAGAGCCAAAAAACGCAGGATTATTTTGAAATCGTGCTAGTAATTATCTATAAAACAATTGTTAATGTTGTCATACTATGTCAAACTCAAAAGATATATATTTTTTTTGAACTTAAATATTACTAAAGGTCAAAAAATATCAAAACTGTTAATAAAGTAAAAATTTACCAGATGACATTTAGCCGCCTTTTAGCTTGAGGACGGCAAATGAGCGATCGAGGCAAGATGGCGTTCTGGCGTTACGAGGCAAATTTTTGCCGTTTTGGCGTGGCTAAGAATACCTCCTAACCCCAATCTCTCGCCGGATGAGTGTCGTAAGAGGCGACTAAATCCGGCCCGCTAGACGTAGAGCCCCTCAAAGGAATTATATTGATTTTAGTAGTTCATTAATACCATTATTACTAATACTATTTCTTCGTGGGGACTCCTTTCTTGGCTGGCAACGCATCTGTGATGCCTTTGGTGTTGCTCATGTCCATGGCCGACGATAGCCACTCACCATCGGGTGGATCGTCAGTCAAAAAAGTAAAAAAAAAACACACCCAGACCGAGAACAGAAATTCAAACTCATCATTGACGACCCTGTAGCCTAGTTGGTAGCGACCCTGCCTGCGAAGCGAGGGGTCCCAGGTTCGATTCCCGGCCGGAGCAGATATTTATGTGACAGATAGATTTTGTACTTGGGTCATGGGTGTGATGGTGTTGTGCAAATATAGTGTCGACCATGCCACCCGCGACATATGTAATAACCTACTGCGAGGGTATGAGTGTGTTAGCGTTTATTATTATTATTATCATTCAAATTTCAGCCCGGCTGGGAATCGATATTAGGGTCCTTCGAACTGCGGTAACCTTTAAGTCACGGGGTCGTCATAATATTATCATAGGTACGTAAGGTACGTTACTTACTGCTCCCATCGAGGAAGATAGGGGTCCAAGCGATTTGCGCGGACACGGCGCACACGGCGGCTAGAAGAAGTGCAACGGGTCGGCGCATGGTGCGCGCGCGCAGTCACCGCGGCGCTTGCCACGCGCCCCACCCGCGTCGCCTTCTCATTTGACCCCACGCCCCACCTCACTACCCCACCGACAAATCACTATCAACAATCGAACGTGCCTCGATACCCATGACTGCACACAAAAGTCTTTTTTATTGTTATTTCCAGTACGCAGCTAGTTTATTGCGAATTCATTACATGGCGCGCTATTTGTTCACCGGTTTGGTTTTGTTTCGAATTTCGGCCAACTCTTTGCCTGTAACAAAGGAATATTATTATTTTCTGAAATTATGTTAGTAAATTATAATTATATTTGTTATAGGCCATAGCAGTCACGCAGAAAGAAATAAATCCATAACAGCCCCAAAAAACGCTGGTTAAAATTCGGGAAATAACTATGGAATTGAATTCGATTCATATCCAATAATTTGGATATGAATTACAATTCAACTAATTACCTACATATTAACATCTTACAGTAATTATTGGTGGTTTATATGATAGCTGATAGAATGAAATAATAATAATATTTATTATATACTCCACACTATAGGGTACGCGACGAAAAAAAATTCATCCTCACCTTCGTGTGGGGGGAGGTACCTACCCTGAAAAAAAATTTTTTCAATATTTTATTCTACGATTTTTGAGTTTCAATAAATAATTTATATCCAAATTATAGCTTTCTAGGTCTTGGCGCTATGCTTCGGACAGATGGAAGGATGGACGAACGGACGGACATGATAAAAAAGGGTTCCGATTTTACTTCGGAACTCTAAAAATGCGCAGTCTTTGCACTGAAACTGCCTCCGGCTCGACTATTCCTGGTAGCAATTAAGTTTTATTGAGAAAACAATTATATTCCATCTAGCAACACCGAAGTCGGGGAAAAATATGACAGATAAAACAAATACAAATAATACCTACCTACTGCAAATGTCATTTATCATTTATCATTCTTTGCCCAATTACCTACTCTTTTAAGTGTTGTCCTTTATGATTTTTGAGTGTGCGTGTGGATTGAGGGCTTTGAGGGTTTAATAAAATTTTACAGGTCATAATTTATCCGACGCTCTTTAATAATACTGCATTTACTGCCGGTCTCAATAATGTACTAACAGATGGAAGACTGTGGATAGGCCTACCTTAGTATGTCATCTGTCATATTTGTCAATTTTTCAGACGTAAAAATTGACAAATACGACAGATGACATACTAATGGCAGCCCTATCCACAGTCTTCCATCTGTTAGTACATTATTGAGACCGGCCGTTAATGTCATTTATCATGATGAAAAATGTCATACCTAAGTGTCCCACCTTGCTCTAATAAAGAGAAAGAAAAGAGTACAGCCCTGTCTGATTCATGAGCTTATTAAGATTTGACGTCTTCACAGTAATCCGACAACCTATTTATCAAACATGAGATCTATTACTACAAATAAGAAAATCATTTTTATCGATAAATTTATTACAGAACATAGCCGCCATGTTGTTTAGGGATTACAGCACAGGACGAAACAGTAAACGATCAACAAAAGTATCAACAATCATCAAAAAACTATCCAACTAATAAAATCAGCTACAATAGTAACAGCAGCGGGGAGGCTGGACCATGCGGGCGTACACTCGATCCCCGGCCACCGGACACGACTCACACGCATGACAACAATTGCCACAGTCATAGTTCTTTTTCTCAAAATGGTAGCAACAGTTACCCTGAGAAAATAAAAAAATATATTTAAAAATTACTTTTATTAATATCGTTCATTTTCCTGTGACTGGTTATTAACGTCACAGTTAATGGCATGAAATGGTATTTGTGGAAAAAAAACCTTTAAGTTGCATAAAAAAAATTACGTTCCTTTTCCCGTGACTGGATACAATAAGGCGCTCCACCCACTGAAGACGCGTCCCGCCGCTGTGCGCAGAGCGACGGATAACACAACTGCGCGCGGGGCAATTTCCCGCGCGGTGCCGCGTCGGCAGTGTGCTGTGCTAGGCGTGATTTCTATATAAATTGACATAATTGCATACAATGGTAAAATCTGCCATCCCGCGCACCGCGACGGGGCGCGGTGCAGTGGGTGGAGCGCCTAACAGTTTATACGTGGATAGAACTATCTATGTTGAAAAAATGTATTGTTTGCAACGCCAGCCTATTTTATAATAACGATTTTTTTTGGTCCAAAAATCCCCACTCACTACTGTTGGGATTCACAATTTTTCCAGAAATCCCTACAAGCTAAACACAGCCAAAGGAGATTTTTGAAAACATGACTTTTTATGTGTCGACGAACTGTAGTTTCCATACGTGCCATAACTAGGATATGATCTACGATGGTAACTACGATGACCATCTACAGGACTATTTCGACTAACTCCTTATTCCGATAGTTAGATATGTTCTCAATCTGGGTATTATCAACTTCAGTCTACAAAAATACATATTTGTATTATTTTACTCGTTTAAAAGAAGTCCTCCGTTATGTATTACAATAATCCATGGTTTTTCAAAGGGAAAATACTAAATATTTGACTCGTAATAAGCCACAAAATATATTTCGTCAATCAATCGCATGACACTCGCTAATGCGACCTGAATATTGATAACCAATTAATTTAATCAATAAGAGACTACCTACTCGGGTCTGCGGGGAAATCCTTAAAATTGCTCGTAATTAATTTACATTTTCAATTTATTAACTTCAAGTTGCTCATATTTTTATAATATTTATTCAAAATGATATTAAAAGTCCACGAAAGACTTGGGTTTCTCTTTGTGTTACCTAAATCTTACTTCTTCATGACATTGCAGATTGGTGGACAGGTTAGTGTAACAAGAATGCCGAAAAATATTAAACGTTAAGGATCTAACTAGTAAGTGTTATCGCTAGGCACATCAAACAACATAAGCATAACGTTAATAACTGAAACTGTTATGGTTCCTAGAAAGGAAGCCCTTATCCTAATTCCTACTAATATTATAAATGTGAATGTATGTGTATTTTTTATGGAAATAGCCGGCAAACGAGCTAACGATGCACCTGATGGTAAGTGGCTATCATCGCCCATGGACATCAGCAACACCAAAGGCATCACTGATGCGTTGCCTGCCAAGAAAGAGAAAAGAAAAAGAAAAGAAAAAGAAAAAGAAAAGAAAAAGAAAAGAAAAAGAAAAGAAAAAGAAAAGAAAAAGAAAAGAAAAAGAAAAGAAAAAGAAAAAGAAAAGAAAAAGAAAAGAAAAAGAAAAGAAAAAGAAAAGAAAAAGAAAAGAAAATGTGTACTGTAAATATTAAATTGTAAAAGAATGTGTATTGATGTTTGTTACTCTTTCACACTAATACTAAAGAACGGAGTTTCATGAAATTTTACATACAGGTACATACATTGGATAATAGATCGCTAGTATTCCATAATTATTCATTGGTGGTCAACCACACAATGAAGCCTATGCATCTTATACTTAATAGGACAGCTTATGATTAAAATCTCTTAAGTCATCGCACTACTACAGCTAAGCGTATTAAAAGAACTGCATAATTTACAACAATGAGAGTTTTCGCTAAGTTAATCTTACAGTTAACTATCGATAAACTAAATATTTGCATAAACATCTAACTTCGCAGACTAAAACTCGCCTGACTTTTTCAGGTAAAAAAATTAAGACGAAATTCCTATCTTGAAACTTTGCCGAGTTTCAAGTAACTGCGCTTTCTGTTAATTACTGAAGAGGCTAAAAAGTTTTAAATTCCGTTTGAAAGAGAATATTATCTAAATTGGAAAAATGTTTCGAATTTTTGCGTCTCTACATTAAAATTTCTTCAGGGAATAATTGACGATTCCAACACAGAAAATAAACAAATACAAATTGAGTAATGCTTAAAGTGACAAAATATTGAGCCAGATTGAACCAGAAAATACATTAGCAATTTTGGGATTGAGATTTTAATGAACTCATTTCAACGGGTTGTTACGATACGAAGCTCGATTACTAAGAGCCAAATCTTGAATCAGTGCGACATAAATTACAATTTAAACCCTAACCGCGTCCGAGGTATAAACATTGAGGAAGCTACGAGATCAATGTCGAAAACATACTAAGAAACAAACGCGGTGTAATGACTAACATTGCGTAATTTGTAACAAAATGGGAAAACGGAGCGATTCAATTAAGATTCTAATTCCGATGGCTAAATGGATCCGAAAACGCTTCGTCAAGAGAAATTACATTTATCTTATTTATTTCAGGATACTAAAGTATTTCATCTTCTGGATGATGAAATTCTTGTGCTTCTAAATGGACAACGGTGAGCCGCTTTTAATGAGGTTTATTAATTTCATAAATATTTTAATACTGCCTACGCAACAGAATACAATTGATATTGTAAATAATTTATCTCGTTCTCGTTGTCTTTGTATGTTTAAATATTAAAAGTTATTAGTCTAGCTTAAAAGTAAATAAATACTATTTATTTTATATACAAAATAATGGTTGGAAATTGTTTATTTAACGTATCAGTTACCTACTGCTAACCATACCATACATCATCATACCATTCATCGCTTCCCATACCTAAAGAAAAGATTAAAAGTTAAATTGATTTCAGTACAAAATACATTATAGAGAATAAAATCACTGTTACAGAATTTTATTGAAATGAAAAATTAAGATAACTACGAATTTACATTTATTTTGCTAAGAAGTGTGTGTATTTTTAGCATCCAACAGAATATAAAATAATGATTTAAAATTGAATATTCACTTGTGAAGTTAAAGGTTCTTTTTTAGTTCAGCACGAGGGCCGGTGTAATAAAATTGAATTCCTACTGAGCGTCACTGACGGCGTTTATTCGGCTTTTTGCTTTGGCTCTAAAAGGTTATTGCGTGAGAATCAATTCAGGCGGCGGTTTTCCATATCTCCCGGTGAATATTAATTTTTCATATATTATCTCCGTTTACGATTTCAGTGGATAACTGTTATAAGAAAACAACGGGAATTTCTATGCATTAATTGAAACGTTTATACCCAATATTCCGTATCAACGTTTCCGTATCAACTCATAGGTTTTAACTTTCTAGTGTTCCGAATCCGAACGAAAAATCGAAAAACGGAACCTTAAAAGATCACTCGTGTGTCAGGGCGACCGCCCCTCACAGCCAATTTTCTCCGAAAATACTGAATGAGTTGAAATTTGGTACTCATGTGCTATTTTGTGACTTAAATACGAAGGTACAAAGAAAACAAATGAATTTTGAAAAAAACAATTGTTGTCGACATAAATAGGTAATGAAATAAATGCATGGACTTTATACTAGGGATGTTCGATCCGGATCGATACTTGTGTGGATCGATACAATGGCATACGATCCGCTCGATATTTGTATCGATACAATGGCATTCGATCCACTGGCGGATCGATACACATGCAGGGTGGATCGGATCGAATCGGATCGGATCAAAATTATTATGGAATGGAGGTAGATTTCTTTAGATCAGTTGTTGGCGCATCGTTTTACACGAACAAGAAGACCTCCACACATTTTTTAAGCAATATTTGTCTGAATCTTTGCTGGATAGAAAGTCTGATCCATTAAAGTATTGGTCAGCGAGAAAAGTTATTTGGGGAAACTCAGTGGTATAGCTCTACGGTATTTATCAGTGGTAAGAACTTCAGTGCCCTCCGAACGGCTTTTCTCGTTAGCCAATAGCACTGTAAGTTGTTATATAGTGAGATATTATTATTTATGTGATATTCCTACTAGATACCAAATTGTTTTAAAAAACCTTCAGTAACTTTTTCAATATTTAATTATACAATATTTTGAATAAAATTAAATCTAATATGAAATTTAATTTAAAACGATTGACCTTAATATTGGCTTAGTGCTTGTTCACACTAACTCGCGGGCGCGGTCGCGAAATATCAAACATATGACCTACTATGAAAGTGTTCACATACAAAACGCACGTGTGGTGTAAGTAGCGGGCAAGCTAGCGACAAGCGCGCGCGGCCCGCTAGCGGCAATATCAAACGCATGAGAATGTATGAGTGTGTTCACATTGAACTAGCGGCGGAGCGCGCGATTCACTCGCGATGACATGTAAGTTCAACCATTTTGAACTTGTCGCTAGAAACGATAGCGCATGAATTCATCATGTCCCCAGATTAAAGGTTTGTTCTTTCATCTAAGATCATGTCCTTCAATACAGAAGAGTTTATTAGTGCTATTCAGGCTAGAACTGATTTGATTTGAACTCAGATTTGGCAGAGTAAACACAGGCATTTTATGAACAGAATCATTCTTAATAAACTATGGAAGGGATTTGCTGAATTTTTTCCTGATATGGAGGGTGAGTACCTAAATGAAACTTTAGGTGTGAATTTTCGGTTAAAAAAAGATTGTCGACCATGTTTTCAACCTCTGACAACATGTCACAATCGCGTAAACGCCTGGCGGCCAATGTGAACACGAATCCACCACGTCTACCGCGCCCGCGCGTTCAGTGTGAACAAGCACTTAATGATATATCTTTATTTAGAAACCCATTGAATTAAACTTGTCGATAGTTTATACAACGATATTTTTTAAAAAATATTCGATTCTGGATCGATACAAAACAACGTACATATTAAATTATACGGTATATCTACATAAAAAATATCATCTTTTATTTATTACCATATTTCTTTCTTTTTTTCTCTTTCTTTGCCGACAAAACGCTTTGGTCGCTGATATCGATTGGCCGCGATACCCACTTACAGGTATATTTAATTATATGACTCGATATTTGGACTATTAATAATATTGGGATATTCATGACGATCCAGAGAATCAATACTTAAAATACCCGGATCAAACATTCCTATTTAAAAATTTACTTTCTTTTTATTCTCTCTTTCTTGGCCGGTATCAGTATCACCAGTGATGCCTTTGGTGTTGCTGATATCCATGGGCGACGCTAGTCACTTACCATCAGGTAGATTGTCAGGTCATTTACCAGCTATTTCCATTAAAAAAAATTCATTCGATACTGGATCGATCCAGAGTATCGTATCAAATCACTTGGATCGATACCTGGATCGATACACTGCGATACGATCCGTATCGATCCAGAGTATCGATACAAGGCACCTGGATCGAACATCCCTACTTTATACATATATCAAAGGCATCACCGATATATGTATGTATAACCCAAAAGGAAACAGAATCCGTTCATAATACAATTGACTCTCTGTCAGTGGTTGGCTTTGGCCTAAGGATGTATGTATCCATCCATCATTAGCACGGATTATACGATTTAATGCAACATAAGAAAAATAAATGAATTTTTATGTAGGTACCTATAACTATGTTTTCACTGGTTGGACATGTTTTTACCTATAGTGTAGAATGAAGTATAATTTCATTGTTCAAAAGCCCTAAAAATGTGGTAGGTACATACCTACGAGCATGCACCATCAAAATTGTTTGCATGAAACCAAAATTACTGCCTTACAATCGCATCTGCATCGAATGCGTTTCCGTACAATAGACTATACGAGATCCTGCATCAATTAACACGGCTATTAATTTAATGCGGACTGAATTCGCTGGGAAAATGTAGCCTTTACATTCGTATACATATATGTACATAATTATTAGTGATCTTATTCTGAAACTATTGGATATGTAATACAATCCGATAGATGGCGTTGTTTTGTTAAAATAATAATAAACATGTTATCTAGCAAGATGAATCGATAGAATTATTTCTGCGTGATTGCTGTATCTATATTATTAAAATGTAACTACCTACTAATATATTATTAACTTTAATGGTAAGCGAACTAACTGCAGGCCTGAAATGACTACACCCTATCAGGGTATTTGATGTAATTTAAATAAATAAAATAAATATATATGCAAGGTCGTGTGCGTTAGATTCCTATGGAGAATTTATGACTATGCACTAACTGCCAGGTACCCGTTCATCTTCAGAGAGGTATCGGTGTTCTTCGCGTTCAGCGTCGGCTGCGTACGATGAGACGACGAAGGGCTTCTTTCGCGGCCGCGCGCCCACAGCCACCTCGCAGGCGCGCCTCATCAGCAACGTTGGCTGGTTGACCTGCAACAAGCAAACATTTTCTTGAAGGCGTGATTTTTGACCAAATGTTTTGTGAAGATTTTGGAAGGCATTTTATAGCGTAGTAGGTTTATTTTTCAAGGTAGTATCATGTGACTGGAATGTATCCAAACACAGTGTATTAAGCTATAAGCTTATAACAAGGTACGAACGACAGTGTAACTTTTTTTTTTATCAGAAATATCTATCGATTTAACAATATATTTTTATTTCAGCTTTAAAATTACCCGTATCCATATCTGCATTTAATGCATAACGACAAACAATTTTTTTCTATGTTAATCTTCGTCCAATACATCCGCGAGTGTCACTTCAATGGGTTTCTTCTTCAGAAATTTACAATCTAGTGCGGATTTTGCGTCGCACTGGGGCACTTTTATTGGATCGCACACTTTAGCCGGATTGCTGCATACGTCACACTCGAGGGACACGTCACGGGGACACCTCTGAAGATAATTTGTTGTGCCCAATGGCTTTGAGTGCTCCTGATCTTGCATGCCATTCCGCTTGAATGCCGAAATAGGCAATTGGCGCACCTGCAACCGATATTTCCTATTTAGTCCTGCTTTATTATTCACACGATTCAATATTGCTCAATTGTATCAAAAATTAATTTGGTGAACTCATTTTCTCATTTGATTGTTTTCTCGTCGAGTATTACAGTAGGTACACATTTTTATGCAAATACACGCCGTGATCATTATTCAGTGTCAAGAGGAGCCCTTTAGCGGTAAAATTGATTAATTAACCCACCATTGAGGTTGTTACTTCTTAGAAACAATAGCTGCTAGTTTCTTCATTGGTTGGACAGGTAGCGCAAATGGGTAATCGCTTCGTATCGACTTATGCCAGCACTTGCGAATGTATGAGACTCCCCCGCTTTCTATATATTTATGATCTTGAATTCCGTTTCGTCTGAATGCTGACGATGGTATTGGATTTACCTGTTGGGAATATTTTTGTCTCTTGGCTATGTTCTATCGATATTGTTACTTCAAAGCTTGCATACTGAGTGTAGTTACTTTTTATCCTTTCGCTTTTTAATGGGCAAAACTTCTTGTGTTATTTTGGGATATATTTTACGAATAGGTTCCACTGCAGTGTACACTGAGCATGAACACGTTTCGCGATCACCGGCGGCACATAAATATTTAATGGCACCTCTATAACCGTGTATTTGATCTTGCATTCCGTTTCGACAATAAGCGGACATGGGTAATCTACCATGCCGCGTTGGTTTATATTGTTCCTGAAACCAACAACACGATTATTAACATTGTTTTGTGTGTTGTTGTTTTCAGAAACTATAATTTGTATTTACGCATACAAATACAATTATAGTGCCGCGTTTTAGACCTTGCCACAGAATATGCCAAATATTTATGTGCGTGTATGTTACAATGAATATTATATTTGTACTTACGATGCGTCCATCTTCGTATCGATAGCAGGGTATCACGTATTTAGTCTTTATTGGTTTGCATGTAGGTTGGTTACAGGTTGGACAGCAATATTGTGGTGCACTGGAGGGATTGGGTCTTGCAGGTCGGGGTTCACAACAATCAGGTTCTTCACGTTGAGGCTTTTTGCTAGGCCTTTTCTCGCAGCAGTACATCATTTGACCTTTAGGACATGGGGGTAAGCAGGGATAGCACATGGGTGCACTCTCGCAGCATTTCACCGGACCACAAGGAGCAACCAGCATCGGCGTTACGGCAAAGTCTCCACAGTCTTCCGAAAAGCAGTATGCCATTTTTTTACTCTTTTAAAATTGCTATTTTTCTACTAGAAAATTTATCTCATAATATTATTTTTACTAAAATTTAAAAAATATGCAAGCTTTGTCGTTCACTTTTTTGATAATTATGTCAATTTTAAATAAAATTTCTACCAGATTATTTTTTGACTACTATTCTGTTTTATATGCCAGTAATATTTTTGTGGCATAATAATAATTTGATTGCTGTAAGTAGAATAGAGATCTGTGCACCGATCTTTGATAACATAAATAAATTAGACTATTTCTACATCGCTTTTTTTAATTTCTCTGAGAGAATGGTGTAAAAAACAATCCTAAACTATTAGTACGATTTTGAGTCCGGTGCAAAATCGGAGAGAAATACGTACCTACCTACTGAAGCAAATCTTTTTGCGAGCATTCGCAAACATTTGCAGGCGCCGCCTGCGTGTCGCCGACTTGAAATGCAATTTTCCCAATGCAAATCGATTGCCTCAGGCAGATTTAATGCCTTTTACTTGCGATTCCGTTCATAATTTCCGGAGAGAACTGAAGATAGCCACGTTTGTGGCAAATCCGATGTTATTTGAAAATTTGATTTCTACGCGACAATTTCAGACTGAAAGGCAATGTAATGCTTTATTTCCTAGTCGTCTGTGGAGGTAATTTCCACAACTTAATTTCCAATTCGCGAAACACTAAAGTTTTTGCACTTTGCATTCACATGTAACCTTACATATTGAGATTGAGTTTATTAAAAATCCTTATCTGATTCCAGCTTAAGATGTTGATGTAAATTTAAGGTGGACTTTCTTCAGCATCAAAGTACTAGACCAGTGTAAATACTTTAGCGTTTTGTTTATATATATTAACACAGAAGAAATAATTATAATAGTATAATACTTAAGTAATATTAGTAAAGTTGTGAAAGCAAAATGAACTCAACCGTTCGGAAAATGGCAAGCTTTTTAAGAGCGCACTCTCACACGTCCGGAACACTCGCAGTAATGGTGACACAACATGAATAAGTATTTGATGTAATGAAAACTTGGTAGTTTTGGATTTATGAATGATTCAATTGCACTGTGAATTGTGATTCATCACGACTTCAATGCACAGTAATAAGTGTTCTTCAGTTTAAAATAAAACTTTTACCTGACATTAGAAAGCACTTATTCTACTAGATATTTCTTGATTCAATTGCCTGTGTATACATATGCTATATAAATTATAAGTATCTAGTAATTACCAGGCTGAGTTTTTATTACTTATCACAATTGTTAATTATATATGACACTTGAAGAATTTAAGGTGGCGCGGCGTTGTCAACAAACCGAAAATCAAAGGGGTCACAAATGCATCGCTGGCAAGGGCTCTCTTGCTCTAGGCTATATAAAAGAACCGCATGTCATAGTGCTCTGGCATGGATGCATGGATACTGATAGACTTGTAGGTCATATCAAAATTAATAGTTTATGTTGTGCAAGTCAGTGATATTATAAAAATAGAGGTGCTAGTACGTTTTTTCAATTCTCTATTAGTACCTTAGATCTGAGCAACGCCCATAGGTATGTTTTTATATAGCTATTATGGAAAAGGAGGGCTGTGGTTCGGGATGTTATTCCAGTTGCGACTTATACCTACTCAATGTGGAGCTTTAGGTAATAATGTACAGGAAATGTGATGTACAGAAACATCAGCAATCGCCTGTCATATTTTTCGCTTTTGTGGAAAACGCAGCTTTGTTGAGAATACTGGATTTTTAAAGCTACGAGCGGCTGGCAGGTTGGCCTCAACTCATTAATGGCCCACTACTGAGCATAGGTCTCTCACCTTGAGGAGGCCTCGAGAAAAATCCACCACGCTGCTCTAGTGCGAAATGGTGGAGGTGTTAGTAGCCAAACTAAGTGTCGAAGTTTTCATGCCGCCCGAGGGCCTCCAACATGGGACCGACGGCTTTATGTGCCCTCCGAAGAATGGAAGCGCTCAACAAATTTTTGCCGCTAACGGTCACTCTCTCTCTATTATCTCTTAGAACCGACACAAGCCAACGGGCTATGAGCGCTATTTTGTAGAGTCTTGAGAAGAGGTTATAAATAGTTATAATCGAAAGGAATTCATCTTGTTCATCATTCATTAATTGAACCTTAAATTCAAGTACCTATTATTGTCTTCAATCCATTATCAGACTAGTTCAGGATAATCAATCATTGAGAAATACTTAGCTTGGCTGGTCAAGTGTCGATTTGAGGTCGAGTTAATAATGTAATAATGTTCTAATGGAGTGTCAGAAGATTGAAGGCTTTAAACTACTGAAGTGGTGATGGTAAGTTATAATTATCAGCAGCTGATACATATTCTGCGATAAAAAAATAAATCTTGTAAATAATTTTATTGCGTAACAACTAACAACATTAAAAAATCTTCGATTGTTTTATTTCTACCTAATCGTGAAACCTCCTCCATATTTCGACTCTCCTGTCCTTGACTCATCTGATCTCAGCTAATCTCACCTCGCGTATCCGCGTTGAGCTTATCTTCGTGTATTTCACATTTTATAATCACTCCGTCGGATTTAATATTATCCATGGTCATACCAAATTGTATCGAAAAATAACGTGATGATGTAAGCCATGAAAATTTGCGCTAACGAGCCACTGTGGCAAGTTATTGTCATCACCCGTTGACATCAACACCAAAGGCAATATTGTCGTGTTCAGTGAACAAATTCGAGGGAACCTTTTGGTGAGTTCAGAACCCAGAGACCTCCAACAGAAGGGACCGTTTACCCTAGTCCTGTTCCTCGTTTAGAAGCGTCTACTAGAAGGTAAGGTTGGCTAGGACACAAAATATATGAACGATAGATAAAATGAGTTCTATAATGATGAAAATTATGGGTAGGACACACTGAATTGTAATGTGAATATGACAGTATTCCGCTGTTATTGTATTATGTGAGCAGCTCAATTATGATTAAACCAAATGAATGATCGATTTAGTTTCCATGAATAGCTCACGCAATACTCATAATGGAACAATTCGTTACCTATCTAAACAAAACAATGCTTTGATTATGATGAAATTTCATCAATTTGTCTATATTCGGAACGGCTACTTCGTTATTCCAATATACCAAAATACGTTTCCAAGCAGTAAGCATATTATAATAAAAACTAATACTTTAGGTTTAATACATTTTCAGGGTTACGCTCATTTTTACACACATTTATTTCCAGTGTTTCGTAAATTTGATAAAAATGCAACTCCGTATTAAGTAGGTAGGTACCTTTTTAATTTAACTACCCGACAAATAAGCTGACGACCATCAGGGTACAAAGGATGAGGAAATATTACCAGATTCTTTCTTTCTTTTACTTTATTTCTTTTTCTTCTCTCTTACTTGGCCGGCAACGTATCAGTGATGCTTTTGGTGTTGCTGATGTCCATGGGCGACGATAGCCACTTATCATCAGATGGATCGTCAACTCGTTTGCCGGCTATTTCTATAAAAAAAAGATTCGTCTCTTTGCAGGGTCATACCATTAATTCCGACAGTTATACTTAACAGACATTTTGATAGAACTGGGTTCCTAGTTGATCGTCAACGCATCGGTGACGTCAGAATTTTATTAGGCTCGTCTGTTCATGTAATAATGTTTAAGCTGAAAAACTAGCAGGTTTCAATATTGAACAAAAGAAATGAATTACTTATACGTGATACAGACGGAAAAATTTATTATGCCTCGATAAATAGCTGTCTTCGCACATGTATATAGATACATATATCAAGCTCTTTGTGAAATGGGTCGTAAATCACCCCAAAGAACCCAAGCCTTCTTTGACAAAAGTACGGTCATACATAAACACATTCATACGATCTCTTTCCATTAAGAAACGGGAAATAACATAGAAAGTACATGATACTCTTTTGTGTTATTGGTTTTAATTTTCTTGGAAGTTTTATTTCAAAAAGAACCTTGGATATTCGTAACCTTATAAGATAATGTTCACAATTATATTCATGATCAGTCGGTTCATATATGGTTCATGAATGAAAGTTTATTTGAAAGAAAGAAAGAAGAAAGAAAGAAAAAGCATTTCTTCGTAGTAGCAGAACACAAACAATAAAATCTCAGAAATCACTCCCTTATTTACAAAACAAGCAGAGATAAAGAAGGCTTGTAGAGTGTTTAGTCTCTCACTAACCTATGAAAAACGACAAAACGTATACATATATCAACAGTGCAATAACTAAAATAGATTAAGCTTTTATAAATAAGGCCGTAAGACCGTTAATCATAAAATAAAAAGATAAAAAACAGTAAACATTTGCGATAATTGTGGTTACTTATGGATCTTAATATATTACACCTTACAATAAAATTAGGGCTTGTTTCACAATCTTCAAGTAGAGTCCTGAATAAGCTATTCGCTGGTTAAAGTGACGTTAAAGTGTCATTTTACATACACGAAATGTCAAATTAACCAACAAATAGCTTACTTCGGACTTACTTGAAGATTGTGAAACAAGCCCTTAGCCATTTAAAATATGGCATGCAAACATTGAAGTATTATTACTAGCGTATAGAACAGACACCGCGAACACAATGTATGTTCCAATGAATTGAAGCCGCGCGGTTTCAATTTCCAATGGATTCGTTCGATTTTGAAAGGAGAACAGGGGCTCAATTTTGAAAATAGAACTTCTCGGCCGGGACATACATTTTGTTCGAGATGTCTATTCTATGACATTATACTTCAATGCATGCAAATGTCAATTAATGTAATAGATTATTATTATTCATTAATTAGATTATTGTTATTCAGAATGTCAATACATAATAATATACATATGTATTTTTTTTAATGCAACGGGTACTCACGTTCCGCACTTTACAATCCCGATAATTCAACCCAGTCACAGGAATTGCGATCACAGCGCCACTGGCGTGGCTTGGAGAAACTCCTATTACTTTATTTAAAGGACAGTCCGAAGAACCTATCACGGTACTGGTCTCTCCTTCTAAGGATTCCTATAGAATCTTCATTCACCCTACTCCAATGTGGATTGATGGGGCTAGTGACCAACCCAAATATCGATAGTTTTTGTGTCGCCTAACAGCCTGAAAGGCCATTAACGACTGTTTTCTAATGATATTAATAGAGTTTCTTAACATTTTTACGATAAATTAACATTTTTTTTTTTCGGTAGTTAAGTAAAAGTTAAGTTATCCCACAGAAGAAATAATAGTAGATACTTATAAATGTTATCCATAGATCCTTTTTTCACTGATAAATTATAAAAAAGTATATAGGTCGCCTAACGTTAATACTTGCATTTCCACTGTTTCCATTAAGCTCTATTTGTATCTCTAATGTTTTCACTTTTCCAGTAATTAGAGACACGTTGGCTGCATGTTTCTTTTAGCCTATTTTTCTTTTGTTTTCAGTACACGGATATTTCAGCAAAATGGATTTTGGCTTAGAGCCAGTGTACCGATGGAACTAAGAAACAAAAGATATTTTAGACAAAGTTTTCTTATGTTAAATGTCACAGTGCTTGTTACATAATTCAATTGGTTAAAAGTATGCCAACCTTTGATTGTAACATGAAATTCTTTTAGTTACCGCCCTTGCTTTGTTTCAATATTCCCTTTTGCTTCGTTTTAATATTATTGAGTCCCCAATTTTTTAAATAAAATCTAGCCTATGTTACTCAAGAAGAAAGGAGCTTTCTATTAGTGAAAGAATTTTTGAAATTGGTCCAGTAGTTTTTGAATTCTTTTATTACAAATAATAAACTTGACAAGTGCGAGTTAAACTCGCTTGGAGAGGGTTGTACGTGGGTTGTACGAGGGTTGGGAGTGGTACGTTAATTATAGCCTGGGCGGAAGACCGCGCGCAGTTACGTGCGGTCGTGGGGGACGACCTCTCACTGCCGACCGTGGTCAAATGCATGGTCGATATTGAGACGTCGTGGACAGCGGTGCAGGCCTTTGCGGAGTGCGTCATGCTCCGCAAAGAGGCGGCGGAGAGAGAGCGCGAGGACGCTACAGACCTCGCCATCTGCCGCCGGCGCACAGAAGGCGGGCTTATGGCCTGCACCTCCTGCCCCCATAACAACAGCCGGTCGGGTGACGGATACGGGAATTCGTCGTCCGGCGTAACGGCTCGGGCTGAAGACGCGCCGGTGTCGAGCACGCCTTTACCCTAGCGGGAAATAGTAGGCTGACGGGCCATCCCGCTGGCCGCTCCAACCCTCTCGCCAAGGAGAGGGGCTAGAGAGCGTGCTGTGCCGAGGCCGCCGTGGTAGCGGCCGCCGCGCCGGGGCAGTGGAGCGAGAATAGCACACAGTCCCGGCACCAACGCGGTAGGCGTCGACACCGTGTGGTTTTAGTGGGTTCAAGTCCCACATACCTGTCTGGCTTCCCGTGGCCGGATAGATGAGACGAAGGTCTTTCCACACGTTAAAAAAAAAGAAATGGTACGTTAATTATATATTTACCGTTATTTTTTAATTTCATTTATTTTACCCTTTTTTAACCATATATTTCGTATGGGTTTTCCTACAATATAAGTAAATAAATATTTTCTATATTTTTCTCAAAATTCTAGTCTCACTCGGAAATCTAGAAATATATAAAATCTAAACTTTCCTCTTAATAATGTTATGAATAATTCTATAAGGTAGACCTATAAAATAATCATTAAGTTGATATTCATTTTTCCACCTTTCGTATCTAAGTCAATATAGGAATTACTTGACTTGCATTGTTCCAAATTCCAAAGATACACTCAAGTAACAAAAAATAACTATTGAAGTATGAATTTAAGATACAACAAATATTATGTCGTGGTTTAGGTTGTTTTTTTAAGAAATAAAAGAAAAAAACAGGCAAAAGAATAGTAGCTGTAATCAATATAATGGTGAAATGATTCCTTAAAAAAAAATTTGCAGACAAGTTAGTGCAGAAATCTAAAGAAGATAGAAATATAAAAAACTAGCTAACATACAAACGTTCATAGAAGTAATACTAAAAAAGAAAAAAGAAAATTGATAAAACATATAGGAAAAGTATAATAGACGTAAGTTCCATAAATTCTCATAAATGTATTTGATGAATAAGAGTATTCATGAATAGGTTAGTGTTCGATCGAAGAAAACGACCGTTGTCATGTAATATAATAAGCTACCCCACTTCATTGGACGTAACATGATTGGATCCTAAAATATCTATAACCCGTACACTTCATTGCGTTATCGTTATTTTTATTATAACTAGTAATCAAACGACAAGTTCACTGCTTTACATAAGCAACAACCATCTAAGAAATAAATCTAAAAATTTAAAATAAAAACATAAAAATGTTTTGAAGTTTTGTTGATTCTAGAAATATGTCTAGATAGATAACAAATCCTACCCATCATACCTGGCTACTAAGCCTGGTTAGTACAAGCGAACTCAAACGGAAATAAATAGTCACATGCGTATTATATAGTTACATGTACATATTTCATGTTTTTGTCTGAAGGAGGGTTATGTTCGTTTCTTTATAATGGCACTGAACTGTTTTTATTGTAAGTACTAATATTGTTAGTAATAGAAAACGAATATTAAAAATTAGAAAAAAAAACAATAATGGTTATGATCGAATTTCAATACGGTAATGTTCGTAACCATAAATCTGTTAGAAAGCAGGATTTAAATCAATATCCAAAGCTCAATAGAAGAAAAGTCATAAAGAACGGGATTTTTATAAGGTCCTTAATATAATAAATAAAGGTACAATCGTATACCCGCGATACAACTTCCAAAGAATATAAAGCATGATGGGCACAGTATTGTAACGAGGGGAGTGATTTGTCAATAGCAGTATGATTTAGTGTCCCCTATATAACACGGGTCGTATGAAGGATGGAGGGAGCGACTCGCAATAACCTGAATAACCTGAGACTGCGATATAACGAACTATTCAAAGGAAATGACGCCTTGGATTTTATGAAAGAGCATTTCCGTTTCGTTGTCGGAGCGAGCGCGATTGTGGTTTATGAAATAATGTCAGCGAAATGAAGGCAAAAATATTTTACAGGTACCTAACAGATGTATGTTACAAGTGATATTTTGCTGACAGATTTTATTATTGTTATTATGTTGTTTTATATCTGCTTTATTCCCAATGTGTGGCAAACTCATTAGTGAAGAGAAGTCAGACATGACTGAATTGAAACTATTGGTAAACTACATAGTACATATTATGTAATTACTTATTCTAGGTGTAGGTGAAGACTTGTAAGTTGGGTCTTTAAATTAACTGAAATAATTTAGTATATTATTTAATATCTTTAAAATAATAATTCTTGTATATGTATATAAATCTGAGTCTCGGAAACGGCTCCAACGATTTTCATGAAATTTAGTATTCAGGGAGTTTCGGGGGCAATAAATAGATCTAGCTATGATTAATTTTTAGAAAATGTTTTATCAGTGTTTTCAAGTAATGAAAAACTGCTACAATAGACTCTTCCTGATATCTATTGGTGAGTAGCAACACTAAGCTTCAGTAGATGACGTTGTTAAGCAACAATAATAATATAATTTCCAAAAAAAAACGATTTACCAAAAAAAAAAACCGAGCAAAGGGTACTTATTCATAACTAAAAAATGATTTTGTAACAACCTTGGTAATCATTTCTAATAAAATATGATCTAGACGAAACTTTCTTTATTCTTCGTAACTCCTTTTCCGAATAGATTTACCAGACAAATTAGTGTTTCATAACTATCTTCTACCAAACACGTTGAGCTAATGAAGATGATAATGGACCAAGTTGAGGAAATTAAATTCAAGTTATAAAGTTGTTTGAAACTCCAAATTATTATTACAAAATACGAAATAATAAATTTTACATCAAAACTCTTGGTTAAATTATTGTCTGGAATTTCGTAAACGGTTTCAATCCATTAATGGCACACTACTGACACAGATCTCTTCTCTTGAGGAGCTGTTCCAATGTGGATTGCTGGAAGGGTTATTGGTTGAAAGGCTTCAACATGACTTAACGACTGTTATCTTACAATAATAACTGAAACCGACCAAATTAGGTGCCCTCCGAAGCACGGAACAGTTCAAAAAATTTCTGCCCGCTACCCACCCATCCAACTACCGAGCCATGAGCGCTATATAAATTAAATTATAATATTTAACTTCAAGTGGGGTTGTGGCCTTAGCTTTATTTTTTATTTTTTTATTGTAAATCTTTTAGTAATTAAAAAAAAACAATACATCGTAAATTGTAAAAAGAAACTCAAAAGTTATGTGCGTAAAACAGCTCTGCGCCTCGGTTTTATTCGTAAGGTGTTTGTAATGCACTCTAAGCTTTTCTTCGCGGTATACGATTACTGAGCTGTCCCCTTTGACACTTGTTTTGATTCGACGAGAAGCTAGGGAATTTACTTTTCTTAAAGCCTTCTGACACGGCTTTGCTTATCAAAGCGAACCACGTGGCGGAAAAAGTATCGCGGATGTATAGACGCGTTATGAAAGCAATGTCATAGCCTCATAGATATATTATAATGGGGAGGAAAAGAAATCTCTCCTTGACTGTAGGTATTCATGCTTCCTTTGTAAGTGTAACGTCAAAAATGTTTTTTCTTTAATGAAAGCGATTACTTAATACAATCAATACACTTAAAGTGTTTTTTGATCAAACAATAACATTTATACCTACTTACATTTTGTTTATTTTGTTTCGTTTGTAAATTTTATTTTTGTAATTTATGTCCGTGTGTGTTATGGCCACTGAAATAAAAGAAATCTATTCTATACTATATTCACAAGTATAAATTATAATATAACGCTTCAATGTATACGTCGTGGAAAGCGATGGTTTCTGTTTTCAACTGTTGACCGTCTCAAACAATCCATCAGGAATATCTTCCGATGCCAATGACACGTCGTACGCTCCTACGAACGCTATCAGATGGTGCTGGCGTTCCAAATACTTTTTTATCGATGGCGAGATTCCAACATACCTAGTAAATAATAAATGTATCTAATATATTGCCAACAAGTCAACTGCTACGCTTTCTTGCACCTTGGTCACCAACGATTTTTTTGGGCGATAATAACCATATACCAAGTTAATTTTATAGGTGTCCTTATAAAATAGATACTACCTACGCTCAGAAATTTAAATCATTTGATAAAAGAAACAAAAGTTTGATGTTTTGTTTCAACATTTCGTTTCGTTTTACTGATCCGTGTGGTGCAATGGTTACCAAGTTGGATTGCCGTGTCAAGGGTCCTGGGTTGGGTTCCCAGCGAGGCGGAAATTTGATGATGAGTTTGAATTTCTGTTCTCGGTCTGTCTGTATTGCTTGTCTTTGTGTGTTGTCCATGGTACCCACGACACAGGGAATCCTAGTGGGGCTATGAGTGTGAAGCGTTATTTATTTATTTATATGTAAGGTAGAATAGTCCTTTTTAAGATAGATATGAAAATCATCACTTTCATTAATCTTTGCTGTGTAGTTTTCTCAAATTTTAAAGCGCCATTTAACCAATATTGTTTTTAGAACGAAACAATAAAATTCATACTAAAGTTTCCTGGGCGAGCTTTTTTATATTTGTCTCTCTTCAAATGCCTAAAAAGAAGAGTTCAACCGCGAAGATTTATGTATTCTACGAAAAAGGGTTTCTTTGTTCAGTGGAAAGTTTTCCTTCTTTTGCGTCGTTAATTGCATTTCTTCATTTGTTCCAGTACAAGCACAATGGCTTTAAAGTGTATTTACTACCTGTCGACTTTAAACGCTGCGGTGCTAAAGTTTCGAAGTCGGGAGTCGTGTGGATCACAAACGTTGGATGTAGAACACGTTGAACTACTAACAAAATAAAAACGCTTTAAGCAAGACACGTCTTTTAGCTTTTCAACTGTTATATCAATGTTTGTATAGGCTGTATTGAAAAATTACTGTACCTATGTATATACAACCTACTTTTAGCATCATATCATCGTATCATACCCCGGGTCATTGAACTATAAGGACCGAAATAATACCTTACTCTCGGTCCCGCATAGAAATGACACCCCTGGGAAATTCAATTCCCAGTGCAATAATTAAGGAGTAACTTCGAAAAAACACCATTTAAATATTAATCAAGTATTTCTCATTTTCTAATTTTATTAATATGTTTATTCTATTCCACGAATATTATGATATTTACGCCCCAACTCAGTGTCACTAACGGTTACTTAAATCGCTCCTTAGTAAAGAATCACCATACAAATTCTGTACCAAGGATCGATGTGACCGTTAGTGACTCTGAGTTGGGGAGTTAGAGGGCCCATGTGGCGTAATGATTACCATGCCGGGCTACCATACCAAGGGTCCTGGGTTTGATTCCCAGGGAGTTGTGTATTTGTGTGTTCTTGTTGTGTTGTCCATGGCATCCACCTCACATGATGTTAATATGATGTAAATAAATTAACAAAAAATTTGCAGCGATTCGACAACCAAAATGGCAGAGTAGCGTCCCAGACAACAGCTGCTGAACTCGGAGACAATCTGCTCCGCTTTTATTACCCCCATGTTCAGTGAATTTCTCATCTTCTACAGTACCAATGCATATAAGATTCCATTCTGGCACTTTACAAAGTTGGCAAAATTATTTGTAGATAAGTATGAATTACCAATACAAAGCTATTTATAAGTTTCTGGATAATATTCACAGGTATTCACTAGTACCTTCGATAGCAATAGTCATTATAACTCACTGTTTCGCCGAGAGTGTATTTGACACTTCAATTATTATGATATTATCTGAGATCGGCAGTTTTCGCGCAGGAAATCGTTGTCCCAGAGCAAATTGCTTTATTTCACGTGGATTAATATCGAAACTGATTGCGATCGAATAGCATTGCCTCTGTCCTACTTAGTAAATTTCTGCTTCATTAGCCAATAAAAGGCAAACGTTATTAAACATTATTTCAGTCGTTTGAATCTAAAACAAAAATACAATCCCAACACATAACGAAATAATCAAACAATATTTAAGACTTCTGGAGATAAAGGGGCTCAAACACATGACATGGCTCAAAGGATGCTGCTGCTGATGATAAGTGGTCAACTTCTTACAAAATCATCTTTCATGCATTCAAGTTTATTGCAATCCGGTCAAGAAGGAATCTCATATAATGTAATGTAATGCTTAAATATTTTCCTAGTTCATTGTACATGCACAACGAGTGTTGGTTTGTAAGGGGTTCGAACATTTTTGTATGGAACCTAGCATACCTACAAGTTCGCCCTTTTGAAAAAACCTTGTTTCGGTGGCCAGTGATGAAACATGTGCCAATAGACGGAAAAGTGATTACAGTGACAGTTACAGTGACATGGAAACCAATGGTCGTCTGGTATTCCTTTATTATTTAATGATGGAAACACCTGAAGAGGCCCTACATTCGTATTCGCACGTACGTTATCACCTGAAACGAAGACAAAGATATAAATCATTGTTTGTCAGTCTGTAATGGTCATATCGTTAAACGGTTCCTCAATAACTTTGCAAGTGACGTTTGATTGACACGTTAATCAACGCGTACAAACAATACGGATGCGTCCTGTCGGACGAAAGCATTAAGCGCGAATGAATGGAATTTATACAGCCAATTTATACAAGTTAACTACACTTTATTTTCAGGATAAATAAGCATTATATATATTTAAAGACATTTTTAAAGCGATATTTAAAGAGATTTTTAGTTTTTTATTTGCTCAGCATATTAGCATTGTTATACAGCGAGGGAATGCTGCCAGTATTTAGATACTGCACCACGGGGGCTTAATTACTATTTTAATATTTTTTTCTATTAGGTAGGTTTATTATTTTATTTAAACTTTGTAAATATTTATCACTTAATCTGTATTAATGTGTTTTAATTAAATAGAAAAATTAAGTATTTCCCATATTACGTATGTCATTCCCATATATGTATATGTATATATTACTAGCTGCCCGGACAGACTTCGTTCTGTCAAAAGTTTTTTTTATTTTGAGATGTAAGCTATCCTATCTTTCATGTTGGATCAAACTGCACACGGTGTCCAAATTTGATTAAAATCGGTTCAGTAGTTTAGGAGTCCATCGCGGACAAACAACGTGACACGTAATTTATATATATTAAGATTACTAGCTGACCCGGCAAACTTCCTACACACCGAGCTTAGCTCAGTCGCCCAAATCTTATGCACTAAAAACAAATATAAATCGAAGTAAATTCACAGAACTAGGTCCCTGCGGTGCAGTCCCAAAGATGCTGCCAGCACAAGTCGGTCGTATAGTAATACACTAAGGAACTTGCCAGCTCTAAATGCGCATGACTATTTTTCAAGTATTTGTTCATTGCCATAAAGAGGTCTTAGAAGTGCGACCCCAACATCGAAGACTTAATTTAAGTCCAACATAAGGAGAAATTCCACACGAATTGAAAATAGTCTCAATTTTCTTCCACACTGATTTTTCGTGGTTATTCGTAATGGCAATCTTTTTTGTTCTATTTCTCTATATTTATACTACACTTACGAGCAACTGTACTTCAGCAGTAATATAATTCATCGAACGTACTCTTTTCTTTGTTTCCATTGCGAATAAATGTAATTAAAACTAATTAGGTACTTTGCGCACAAACAAAATCACACTAAATGCAGTCTTGTAGTTTATACTACGAATTCTTTAACGCTTGATTATGCAATAATTTATGTATGTACATACACCAGTATGTTCCATCTAACTACCTACGTGAAATTAGCGTTGTTACATCGGATATTGGTGGTTTATAAGATTATTGAAAAAAAAAATTGAATAAGAACAAAAATAAATCTGACAGAAATCGTGCGAGAATAATCGTGCGACCGTCAATGCAACTAACAAGCAAATTAAATTCGTGAATATCTATAACTTTGCACATTATTGAATTTTAAGAACATTTTAAAACAGTGAAGTTAAAGTATTTAACATTGTATTTAATAAATAATCTCATTAAAGTGCTGTGAACTTTTTTTCGGTGTCATGATTTAATTAAGTATAGATACCCCAGAAACCTCGCAGAAACTAATTTGGAAATTTGTTGCTATCCCAAAGACGAAATAAATTGGCTCTTGTATTTTTCGATTCAGACTCTGTCGGTAAATACATTATCTGACCTCTATTGAAGAGTCTTTAAAATTTAAATAATTTTGTATTGCGGTATTCTAAAACGTAAAATACGTGTCGTAAATGAACTCATTAATTTTAAATTGATGCTTCCTCTAAATCCTACCACCGGAATCCACTTGCAGTGTTTTGATATGGAAAAATTAAATTTTAAAATAATTAATGTTACTTTAGAAGTTCACACTATAATAATCTCAAGAAACCATTGCTTGAAATGGATATTTAGATACGAGTAGTACCAAAGCCAAGTAGTAAGTAAGTTTGTAGTCTGAATGTAAAATGAACACAACCCAACAATTGCACATCCACCGCAGAGGGCGTGCGAATGATGTGGATAATGCGGGAAACAATAAACTTCTGCTCCGTTTGAGGACTCCGCACCTAGAACATTTGAGGTCGAGACGTTGACACAAACAGGCCTCCACTTCAACAACTTTAGGATAACTTGATAAACATTTCACCGTAACTGTAACCGTTTTGTTAATTTATGTAAATACATGTTATTTGACTTTTGGTTGTAATTATTGGTATGTTGTACACTGAACCATTACATGTTTTTTAGAACTACATATTTGTTTTTCCTAGAACTATTTTTTTATATAATATACTAAATTATATAAAGTTTTATATGTTTTATTGCGCCAGATACAATTAAATTCATGATAGGTGTTAGGAAAATAAATGAAAATGTGCGGTTATTATGACTATCAATTAAGTAAGAAAATTCAAGGTATTTTCGTTCACCTCATGAACAATGCATTGAAATCGTTATCGGGAATAAGAGAAAAAACCGGGCAAGTGCGTGTCAAGCCACGCGCAATGTAGGGTTCTGAAGTAGTAAGTTTAGACTATTTCTCATTAACTGCTTCTGCTAACAGAGGCGTGATAGATTTTTTGTAAATTCATCATATAAGCTATTTTTGAGAATTTTTTCACTTGTCCAACTCCAGCCGTTTAGCCGGCAGGGGGGTAGGCACTTTAAAGGCAAATATTTCACAAACAAACCCCTAAATCAAAATCCTAACACCAGTTAGGAGACCCATAATATTTTTGAAAAACCTTTTCAACGATATGCCCAAAGGGGTACGCAACGAATTTCATCTTCACGTTACCTGTAGGATCTCCCCCATAAAAAATCAATATTTATTCTACGATTTTGAAGTTTTAATAAATATATAGTTTTAATAAATATTCATGCCTAATTACAGCGCAGCTTTCAGCACTAAGGGTTTTGGCGCTATGCCTTGGACAGACGGACGGTCGGACGGACGAACATGACGAAACTATAACGGTTCCGATTTTACTTCGGAACCCTAAAAAGCACCTCTACTTAGCTATTAACGGGTCCAATTAATCACAGATTGAAGCCGAGGTGTTTACGAGTTAGCCATTCTTTCACGGGGAAAATTCAATAAGCGTTGTGGTGAATAACGTACCTAGACGAATTTGAATTGGCAAGTTCTCCCCATACATATTCAGTTAGAGGAAGCGACGCGGCGACGCACTGCGCAAAACTTTTGGCACTCTCACTTGCATACAAAAAATGAAAGTGCCCACGAATGAAATAGCGCATTCCTTCGTCGATCTCAACCTGACCTACATACTTATTGTTGTGTTGGGTATTGTAATGTTTTAGACTGTACCACTGTGAAATAGGTTTAACACCGCTATTCACTACTTCGAGTGTTTATGAACTCGAAAAACAAAACGTTATAAAGAAAATGTTTCCGTTATTTAACTGCGCAAGGCTAACTTTTTTATGGTAACAAAAAGTAGGGCAGAGTTAACTGGTCAAGCGATTACATCTACAACTTTAGGAGCGTAGAGCATACGTTGCAGATTAAGATTCTTAGCAACTAACTTAACTAAATTAACTAGTACCTAAGTAGGAACTTTTCACTAAAAATTTCAACTAACTCATATTTTTCTTAGTCTTCCTTTAATTTAATATACTATGAAGTTTAAGACAAATTGATCCTTGGGAATGACCCTTTCGATTGGTATCATAAAATTCAAGGTGTATTTTTTTCACGTTTAACAGGTTTGATTCCCGGCTCAAGCAAGTGATTTACCTATCAAAAATCTTTGAATGCAGTTTTACTTATTTTTGAAAATAAAGGTATGTTTCCTTTCAGTAAAATTTGCCATTAATATTCAGGGTACTTTTCCTCAAACCACATTATTTTCCCACTCTGTATAATTATATATGCA
Source organism: Thymelicus sylvestris (assembly GCA_911387775.1). Taxonomy (NCBI): domain Eukaryota; kingdom Metazoa; phylum Arthropoda; class Insecta; order Lepidoptera; family Hesperiidae; genus Thymelicus; species Thymelicus sylvestris. The sequence goes on from OU426886.1 coordinate 7,065,830, forward strand.
TAGATTAATGATAGCCTTGAACACATTTTTAGGTAGCTCATTCGCGATACTTTTCCTTACATATTTATTTATTTAAACTTTATTATACCATAGTACCCTGATTTTTATTTTTGGTAAATCGTGTGTTTTGGAAATGTTATTAGAGTTGCTTAACAACGCCATCTACTGAAGCTTTAGTGTTACTACTCACCAATAGATATCAGGAAGTCTATTGCAGCAATTTTAATTGCCTGAAAACACGGATAAAACGAAATTTTCTTAAATGAATCCTAGCTAGATCAATTTATGGCTCCTGAAACCCCCTGCATAATAAATTTCATGAAAATCGTAGATGCCGTTTCCGAGATTCCGGGAATATAATTATATAGGCATATAATTACAAGAATTGCTCGTATTACTTATTATACTTACGTATATACTTATTATTATTATTAGTATTACATAGATACAATGTGGTACAAAAGGCAGACTTAATGCTAAAAGCATACTATTATTTCTTCTGTACTAAAAGCATTCCCTGCCAATCAACATATTATGAAATTTAATAAAAAATATTTTTATCCGTTAAGCAGATAAATGGGTGAAGAAACGCCTCTAATTCAGATCCTGTACTATTAGCGAATTTGTATACCACAGAACAAAATAATAGTAGGTACATAAATTATACATATAATTATACAGTTGATATGCATTAATATATAATGTATGTACAATGTATGTATGTGTATGCTAATGTTCTAAGAAAAAGGTTCGAGGATAACATATTAGGAATTCCGTGAAATCCCTAGGGATATCTCAAAATCACGTAAGATGTCGAATATTCTAATCCATTTCATATTATTACTGAAACCATATGACAAAATACTGCTATTGTCCTAAGTAATGATATCCCATTTTACTAGAATATTGTCGTACGAAAAAGATGGAAATAGATAATAAAATTTCGTCAGATTTTTTGTGAAAATATTATATTTTTACCAATTTAATTTAAAGTATTTATTCAGTAAATTATTGAAAGCAGAGAAGGGGTGTAAATTGAGTTTAACGGAACTTCTGTTTTCGTTTAATTTAATTATCCTAACCCCGGCAAGAAACAGCACAAAAGTAAGTTTACTTTATTTTTAATAATGTTTTAACACAATGTTTAGCATTTTTCATTTTAAGCACCATATGGAGCTTCGTGTGTGATTGCAGCCTTTAAATGCGTGAGTGATATGAATTCTCCAATCATGTAGTCGAGAACTGTGAAGACTCTCAAACTTTTAAATTGCTCTCAGCTGCAATTGAAAAGCCTTCCCATGAAGTCAGAAGCCACTGCGTGTGTAATTATGATAGAGAGCGATGTCTGTGAGCACAACTTTGTGGAAGGAAGAGGCCAGAGTCAAGAAGCCTGTTTAAAAATTATTTAACTATTCGAACGGTATTATTTTAGACCAGTGCTCTGCACGTGGGTTTGTCTGCGTTTTCCGGGACAATTAGTACCCTATGTCTTATTCCAGATCAAGATCTACCTGCGTACTAAATTTCATGAAAATTCGTTCAGAAGTTTGCGTGAAAGAGTATCAAACAGACATACAAACTTACACATTTCTTATATTTTTAAAAGGGTGGTAATGGTATTTAATATGTATAAATTGGTTAGAGCCGTGATAATTTTCGTCAACTAATTGTAAGTCGGAAAATTACGTGCACTTTGAGAGCTTTCACGGCGTGAGGTGAATGAATAGTCCAAGTACTTATTATAAGAGCTATTATTTCTTCTGTGGTCCAAGTTACAAAAAAGTAATCTGTGATTGAAATTTTACTCATAAAATGTCCTAAAATTCTTTTAACCATAACTCACAGTTATTAACCATTATTGTCTTTAAAATTGTTATCATCAATTAGGTCTTATTTGGTAAGCTTTTGTAAAATATACATAAATAAATGCATGACATATTGACGAAAATATTTATTTTCGAACATATTTGTGCATTGCACTATGAATAATTTGAATTGATATTTTAAAAAATAATTATGAAAATGGTTACGGTTGCGTTGCCGGTTTAGCCCAGACGAAGCTAGGATAAAAACTATAAATATTACTCACTATAAATAATGAAACTAACAGGGTATATTTCCCTCTCTCTGTGTAAGTAGGTACTACCTACTTCTCTTTAAGTAAACTCTATAGGTTTCTGGAAGCAAAACGCCCTAAGTTACTAGTAATAAAATAAAACTGTAAATGATCAATGTTTGTACCTGGAACATATTTAAGAAATTGTTATTGAGGGTTTTTTACAAACGTTTGTTTGTCTGTGTGCTTGTTTCCACTTATCTAAGATAGCTTTACATATTTAAATTCGGTTTTCAGGGAATTTAGGGTCACATTTCTTGTATCAGTTTGTTTTATTTCAATCAATACAGAAAAAAAGATTATAATGTCAATTTGAAGAATCTCGTCTGGTAATTTTTTCAAGTGTGTGTGCACAGGTTTCCTGAACACAAAACTATTCCACAGCTGGGTTCCGATTTTTATCAGTAAAAGGAGTTGAAGCCACATGTTACCGAAGAGTTTTTCCGCACGCTACGTTTCCATTTCGAAATTAGTATGGAGAACTATGGTATACAAGTTTCTTTACCATAATTAAATACATTTTTTACACACCCTTTATATTCATAGCATAATAAGTAATTAATCTTCTGGACGAAAGGGGCCATCCATAAAATACGTTACACTAATTTTATGACTTTCTGACCCCTCCCCCGTCTTTGTCACAGCTGGTCACATCTGTGAGACCTTCCCCCCAGGTATGTTTTTTGTCTACATAAAATTTACGAAATCGTTTTATCTATTTCTATTTGGATAAACTTAATCACTTATTCACCTGAAAAGATAACACAAAATAATATACCTAAAAATATAATTTTAATTTTCCGCTCAAGCTTAGTCATTTTAATGGTGGTCACTCACGGTCATTCCATCGCGTCATTTTTGGAGCCACGCCAAACGACATATGTCAAAATGGCGCGATTGGACATACAATTTTTTTAAATCACGCCATCAGTTTTTCACATTCACGATCAAATTTTGGCTGTATATCACGCCATTTGACGCGATGGAATGACCGTGAGTGTCCACCTTAAATCTCGCGACTGCAGAAAAAATACACGAAGAGGGATCACAGAGAGCTCGGAGTTCATCTAGTTTTTACAGTTTATTAATTTCTGTTAGAATGTTTTGTAGGATGGATTATCCCTATATTTCTTTGTAATTGCATAAAGACGGTTTAACTACTGTAGTAACACGAGTAACTAGGGTAGATATGTATATTTCATAAAGCATTATTCAAAATAGTTTACATTCAACCCGTAAATATGGCTGGAGGTCGCTAGCTCGGGAACAAAATATAAAATGCGTTATTTGAACAATTTTCCTGCCGCCCCGGGCCGTCTCGTGGAAAATTTAATGTACGGAAAGGAATCTTTTATAACTTTCACGTGCGAAATAGCGTCAGAAAACAGAAAAAGTGACGGGCACCAAACTTCAAAATTCAATTCTACCCATTTCTCGGAAGTACTTCTCAAGGGCAAGTTTTTCTTACTCAGCACAACTAATGGCCAAAGTTTCACAGTAAATTAAACCCAAAAGGAGGGGGAAGAAAATTCAGTTTAATACCACGTAAAGCCTCTTACTGACGTCTTTATCCTGTTTAAGTCGAAGTTAAATTTTAACTTGGATAGCTTCGTAAGCTGTTCTGCTATCTTCAATTAAAGGTGCCCAGGTAAATACTGAGCTGTTACGATAAATTTAATGTTACAGTTTTTCATAATCCACAATAATGCAGACCACAGCTCATCTCTTACATTGGGAGAGTTTTACCTGTGGTTTTACCACAGTAAAGGAATATCCTGTGGTTTTACCATCACGATGACTTATTACGAATTGGTAGACTAAACCCCCACGCTGGCCAAGAGCGATGTAGTTCAGATTCCTGACGACGATTTCCTTCAACGAATCGAGAGATAATAATTTTCCAATATGCATTCAATTTCGAATAACAGAGGTACATGCAGTATTCAAACCAAAATCCTCTATGTATAGCGAGGACAGACGTTCAAATATATTATGTATGTGCAGATCATAAATCCCTGAAACACAATCGGATATTAATTCAGGCACTCCAATTTTCGTGTTGAATTTTACAAGCGCTCAAAGCTTTTTAGAACTTTGTTTTATTTCATATTCAGTTTTTACAGTTTTATATTTATTCAATAAACAAGTGCGCAATAGTACGGCAAATAGCGAGTTCTAATTATGTTAAAAATTAATTAGTGCAGCCCGTCATACTAGGTACTTAATTTAAAGGTGAGTAAACTTCAGCTACTTCAGCTGTTACTGTAAATTAACCTCACTTTGGATGAAATAATATAAAAAAAATATACCTAATATCCAGTTTAAAATATAAAAGATAACAAATGGGTAATGACAATAAGGTTTTTTAAATGTTTTTAACATTCTGCGTAGGATATCGAGTTAGTCAAGCTTTTTTTTAGAGTTGAGTGAATTCTAAATCATGCGAATTTATTGCTATATAATCATTATAATATGAATTTTCTAAAATTGCTCTTAAGGTAACGATCACTTTTTGATTTAAAAGTATGCCTACATATACATAAATCAATTTATATCCATAAAAATAAGGACATAAAAAATGCAACGCGTAAAAACAAACGAAAGATTAATTAATTTTTATAAAATGTACCAAAAAACCTTACCTCAGTGACACGCGTAGGTAATGTTCCATTCAACACTCGTATGTCAAACAAACACTGATATCTACACCCACTTATGATTGCTCACTCTGTCGCGTGCGTAAGTGGCGATCGAGTGTCGATTTCGTTGATTTTCAGTTAAAAAAGTCCTGAATAAAACCACATAAAGTACTTTCCCAGAGTGCTGACCGGCTGTATATTTTGGGTTATTTTTCGAACATCGTAAATTCGACTTACGTAAGTTGTCACGAGGCGACCGGCACGGCTGGGGGTCAGAGCGGCGCACACGGCCGATCACCGTGACGCCAGACGCCACTGTGGAACCCCTATCCGTGAGGTGCACACCGCGCATGTCTACATCACAATAAGCTCTAACTCACACGGACAACACTAGAGTCTCCACGAACCGTGAAACTTATTTTTCTTTTCAAGCGCCGATTATTTCAACGACTCACCCCGTGGTGTTGTCGACGAAATCGTTTAAGCAATATTTCTTGTGAAGATTATCTCAATGATAGAGAACTGTATATGTGGCTCTTTTTGTAGAGACAGAAAAAGGTGGAAATCAGAGAAAAAATTAGGGCTTCTTGTGGCGTTCTATAAAATACATTCACTACAAGACAAACTATTTTTGGTTCTCCACCCATAGTTAAACTAATTGGAAGGTTTTTTGAGAGCTTACATTTTTGCTTCCAATAACTCACAATAACAATACATTTTTTGACCCAATCAATAATTTCGTCCATTTTTCAGTCTGTCGGTTTAAGAGACATATAAATATAATTTTGTTGTTTAAAATGCAATGTGTAAAAACCATAAAAATACATATATATCTGGCTATGATCACAATATCATAATAATTATCCTACGCAAAGCTAAAGGACTCAATCGAAAACCCACAGTGTGCAAAAACATTCGTGGTTCTTCTCTTAACTATTCATGAACGGTTGGTCCTATGTTTGCCGGGCCTATAATCAACTACTTGATAGCTTTCTTTCCGGTTCAAGAGTGATTGTCGAACAACCGGTAGGAAAATGTCGGGAACAGAAAACCTGGAATTAAATCAAACACCTACCCCTTGCGAACTTTAAGAACCTCAAATTTGTTTCCATTTTTAACAGTTTAATTTAGTTTTTGTTATTAAAAACAGCAATGATAGCCTAGCCGTAGAACGTTGGTCTCACGAATGAAGGGGCCCGAGTTCAAATCCTGGCACGCACCTCTAATTTTCAAATATTATGTGCGTATTACATGTTAATTATCACTTGCTTTGGTGAAGGAAAACATCGTGAGGAAACCAGCACACCGGAGAGTTCTCCATAAAAGTTCTCAAAGGTGTGTGAAGTCTACCAATCCGCAATCCAGCGAGGTAGACATAGGCCTGTATCCCTCACATTGTAAGAGAAGACCCCGAGCCCAGCAGTGGGACAATTAGGCCAGATCCTCACTATAATGCCGCTCACAGTCCGTTCTCGATCCGATCTCGGTCTGGTAAAGGCGAATCACGTACAAATTATACAATTGGAGCGAAACTGGACTGTCACGGATAGTATGAATGCACACATATATTTTATAGTTAATAATATTTTATCAAACCGAGAACGAACTGTGAACGGCATTATAGTGAGGATCTGGCCTTATGGGTTGTTGCTTTAAGAAAAAACTGCGATAAACGTTATCTAAGGACTTTATAAACGACTTCATTTCTCCAGTCGCAAACCTGCTGGTAGAAATTTCTTTAGAAATAAGCAGTGCCTTTGTACATAATTACCCATATGTTTTGCCTTAATTGTATATTCCGTTATGTGTACATAAATAAATAAATAAATAACGATATTAAACATTTTCGATGAATTGTTTTCTTTAAAACTAAACAATTGTCAACAGGCGTAGGTACAAATGCATACAAATGCGCATAGAGGAAATTGAATAATATATTGTGTTTCGAAAGTGGCGAAGTAGGAAAGCAATTCAAATAAAGTTCATTAGTACATAATTATCCTTTATGGGCAACGAGTTTGCTTTCGGTGTTATGATAAGTGTAAATGTGCATTTGGTGTTCTGTGTTGTTCTTACGCGACGGCTCACTTAACTCAAGTGGTTAATTTGCTCGATTGACATCTATTTTGATTTTTCATAAAAAAGAATATGTTACTTTTTAGATCTGATATAATTCATCAATGCATTTATAAACAGACAGCCTATATCTAACTAAGCCAAGTATTTTTAACAAAAACTAGATATTGTGTAAGAGCGTTATAAATTACATTGAACTATTTTGAACATTTTATTATTTGGTAAATAATAATAATTTTCGTACAATAACATATAATGATACAAAAGGTTGTACCAAGAAAAAATAAAACAAGGACATGATAGGAATCCGTAAATAACAATCACATGATGTAAACAAACATTGTAAATACAATTTGATTGTAGAGTATTATGAAAACCTTTTATATTTACTTAATGTTATAATATATCCTTCGCTCCTATTCACATTATAACATTATATTTTGTGAATCAATGTAGTAAATATGTTTTCAGATTGGGAAATCTTATGACAACCAACGGCTTCCGAGATATGTGTAATTTTTAGCTCCGGTATCTCCAAGGAACTCATTGGAAAAGGTAGGGGCCCTACAGATACCACATGCATATATGTCAACCCTGCCAATCAACCCTGAAACAGCGTGGTAGAGAACGCTATGACTTACTTTATAATCCGTGAACTCACTTTACTTAAGGTTTAATACGAATGCACCTTAAACATTGTATACCTCAATATATGTTTGCAATGAACTTGTCGTTCGACTCGAACGTGATCCGAATGCCGGGAATATTTCCCGGGTGCTACGACACCCCCGTTTTTGCACGCAAATTACGTCACGCGCCACCAAAAAGTTCGTGTAAACAAGTCTTACAATACCTTTAAGTCGACTTATGTAATACGAGTAGTACTACCGCTATTTTGGCCCTTAGAATATGGATCCTTAGTCAACCCTTTTACAGTTTTATTACGGTTGTAAGGTTGGTATACCTACTTTTACCATACTACCACGTATTGGATTTGTATTAGCACGAACCGATTTCGTTGGAAATAATCAGCGTAGCAGTGCCTCTCTGGTAATCTATGTATAGAAGCTCTATTTTGGGAATAATCAGCAAACAGAGGAGTATCTAAAGTCATCTGACGGCAAGTGATAATTTGGAAACTACATTATTATGTGCTATTGACAATGGGCAGATATAATGCCTGAGAAATTTATAGAAATTCCGCAAACACTTGTAACCCGACAACCAACATTTTGTCAGCCGGAATCCAAACCCAGAACCTCACAACAGGGTCACTAAACTGCAGCCTCAAAGCAATCACATTCAATGACTGCAGTCGTTACACAGAGATCTAAGTTTGATATCTGAATGTTTTGAAATCTCTTCGTGCTTTTGTACACTACGTGACTGGCATAAAATGTTTCACAGCTGGCACCGGTTGTCCTTTTCGCACCGAAACGACGTCACGACCCATCCAAATGTTCATATACTTGTAACATATCGTGTAATACCTTCAGCCCTTTACTATGATAATGTACTCAGTTTTTACATGTTCTCATATTGGATTTGATTCTGAGAAGTTACTTAAAATATTAGTTAATTAAATGTTGTATTGATCTACTTTTGCATGAAATATTTTTCGCCTTGATGATGATCGACATGGAGTAAACCAACGGATACAGCTCTTCTGAACCAACTGATATAGCTCTTGTGAGTAGTAATTGAGAGTTTTACTACATTAATATATTTTTCTTATTAAGTATTTATAGAAACTATATCACCTACGATCAAATTACGTAACAGACCCGTTAAAATGTATTATGAAAATATATTTTGACTGAAACACCTGAAAGCTTCAATATAAACAAATTTTCTTAATTCGATGTGTCACAATGGCGTTATGATAAATGTTTCTGGAGCTATATTAAAAAAATGAGAGGCGACGCTAAGGCTTCTGAGGTTCGCCAAAAATAGTCTCAATCAATACATTCAACAAGACGCCTCAAAATGTATAAAATATATTAGTTTTGTTAGGGTTTCAGTTTCGCTTTTAATAATTTTTATCATTTTCGTATAAACAGTACAAACCTTAACTAGTTTTTAGTTATACAGTATGAATGATCTCTACGTTTTGCTGCTGTTAACATTGAAATTTGACATGAAGTACCTAAATTTCGTAGGCTTACGTATCATAATTAATAGTATCAGGCGTTACTTTGCGGAAATCCATTGTTATTAAGTTAGTATTAGTCTACTTTGCAACAAATAATATAGTAATTAATTACTTATCACTAATTATTACAACATCATTAGATAATCAGTGGGCGAGTTGGGTATAAATACGCCACGCTCAGTGAACGATGCTCACTTTCCGACTAACCATCGTAGAGTCAACTTACCCTGATGATGCTCCGTTTCGGGGCGAAACACGTGTTGGTGCTGGTATGTATGTTGGTATAGGTATACGTTTAATTATTGTAGTGCATGTTTCCGTTGTGGGAGGGAGGGAGGTGCCACGCATGTTTTAAAGTATATACCATCATACATGTTAAACGCGGATTGTTGCAAAGTAGACTAATACTAACTTAATTACGTATCAAATTGCTAATGGACACCCGCTTTAATTATGGACACCTTTTAATAAAACTTAACTGAGCCTAGTGTGGCATAATAAATTTATTATTGTACAAATATTGTATGGTGCAAAATGTTATATAAACAAATAAAATCTCAAACGAGTAATTAATTTGAGTAAAGAGAATGTATTTATCACACACGTATAGACATAAGATTCACACACACATTTTCACTGATTTAGTTGCAAATCTTGCAAAGAATGTATAACGGTTGACAAACAATTTTTTAAAAATCACAATATATTCATAATTATATTTTGCTCAAATTTTAAATGTTGATTATGATCGATTTTCGAGAACTGGAAGAACACTAGTAATGTTAAAATTTATCACAAGCAAACACACAAAATCCCTAAAAACCACTAAAACGTATTGTTCTTAAATACGGCAGAATAAAGTTTCGGGAAAGAGAGGTTTACTCGTACATCAAAATTGTCACTGCAAAAACTGGCTAAGCACCGGCCGTCGACCTAATTAATGGCTACCGAGCCCTGGGGCCAGATTAAGCCTAACACAAAACCTTTTCCCTGCCCATGACGTATGCTGAATGAACAGAAATTGATCTATCTCGTCAATTCTTCGATTAAGCCCTTAAAAAAGATTAGACCCAACATACTCGTAGAAGATATTGTTGTAGATTTCTGAAATTTAACGTGGAACTGAACGAAATTATAATAATACGTCATAATATTATGAAAGCCTGTCGTATAGCATCAGCAGAATGTGAGTTATTAGATAATAAAGTTAGCGCAGCAGTGAAAACCTAAAGTAGTTTGAACAACATCTCTTTATAGGTCAACGAGAAGCACCCGATAGGTTTTGATTCCCTTGCGAATGAGAAATACACGATTTAGAAGCATGATTTTTCTCAGTTCTAAGGGATTATTTATCTTAACAGAAATATAGATGAGATGGACAAAAAAGTGATTCTATAAGGGTTCCGTTTTTTCCTTTTGAGGTACGGAATTCTGAAAAATGTATGATGATTTGCATGGGGTTCCTTACGCCCAATGTTTTTGAAATATTTTATGACGTCAATTAGCCCTGGATTATTGTAGCGGAATGTAGCCCCAAATCCTATTAATATGAAGGAAAATCTCGAGCCTAGAAATAGAACATTATATAGGTTGTGATGTTGTGAGCATACATAGCTTTACAACCTCAAATATCCAGGCAACAAATAAGAAGCAAATTCTGTAGAAGTCTTATTCAAGAAGTACTCTTTGCGTAATCAGCAGACTACGCGGGTGCATTCTAAATTATCTCGAGTAAGTGGTATCTAGTCTTATAGCGGAAGAACCGCTGCAAAATTTAACCCGAATAAAAGCAGATATTTCTTCTCTTGTATACTGAGTTACATAAATATTCAAGAGCCATGTTTAATTGCTAAGGTAGCTTTTATACATAGGTATAAAGGGAAATTATGGTACTTTAAGACTAGCTGGTTTCTGAGACTTTGTATTTTACCTCATTAGGGGATTATTTTTCAAAAATAATTTCTTTGTGCTCCTCCACCCTATAATAATTAAGTACCTACCTTCCCATGCACATTTTTCAGTCAGTTATCATTAACGCTTTAAAATTACATGACCATCAAAATTACGTCACATTTCCATTAGATTAGGTGCATTAGATCCATATTTCCCTTCCCCTCATGATCGTAAAATAATATTATGAACACTCATTAGATAAATCTCATCAATCCAATGAACAAAGCCTAAATCCATTAGCTTATTAGCAACTATTACGAAGATAGATTCTGAATACAAAAATAGATCTCGTCATACAAATCATTCAAGCCTATAAAACGAAAAAGTAAGATGAAACCTTGTAACTTCAAACATATGCCGCAGTAATTATTTTTTTTTTATGTGTGATTAATATAAAAACACTCACAGCCCAAAAGTTTCAAAAATTGTCTCGCAGATGAAAATATTCGTTTCATTAAACGCACATTCTTCCAATATTCAAGGACGGTTTTTCATACTCTCAATATACACAGAATGTGGATTCTTAAGAATCGAATTTTGTACGGAAGTAGCTGAAGGGTCAGATTAGCATTTATAGGATAAGAATCTTATTCGTATTTCAATAATGGTCCCGAGGGAATGGAGGTAAAACAGTATGAGAAAAGCCAACGTGAAGGCTTATAATAAAACAATAGGTTTTGAAGATTTGGAATGAGATGAAATAAGTTTTAGGTAAGTCTTTGCAACCATATCTTTCATACTCTATTATATTCTCATCTTCCTCTTGATGTCCTTTTGAAGTTCAGGTATACAACTATCTAAACCCTTAGCTTACGTAAATGCTAACAAAAATTGAAATATTAATTCAAAACAATGAAGAAATTCTACTGTAGTTGTTCTCGGCAGAATACGTGTCACCCACAGCTGAAATATTGACAAATTAATTATTAAAAAACAAAAAACAAATGAACTCGAGTAAATAATAAAGTTGTAGTATTCACATGATACGGTAATGTGTATTTGACATTTTGCGTAAATCATTTTACTTATTGTCATTTTGCATTTTCGACCTTGTGTCTTGCATAGGCATAATCATTTTTATCATTTTAGAGGCTCGTTTACGGAATATTTGGCTTTAAATTTGGTTAGAGTCAAGTGTCCCCTAACTGAAATATAATGAAATATTCTCAAAAGTAGGTTATAATTATGATGAATTTACAAGGAAAACTATCACGGCTATGTAGCCAGCGTAGAAATTAATGAGTAATACCTAGTCAATATTGTCGATAAATTTACTACTTCGGAACTATGTATAGATTCTGGTCAAATTATAATTATCTAAAACCAATATTGTTTATTACTATTTAACCCAGATTCCTTTATGATCCTTCTGTAAAGATTTCAGGATAATACATTTACAAATTTATAAATCCAAATAAGGACATTAAAACTTTTCACTTACCTATAAAACTTTATTTGAATCTTCTGAAGTACAATGTTTAAGATAACCCAAGAATAGGCCACGAACTTTAATAAGAAATTCATGAGATACGTTAACTTCATCCATTGTTTATTTACGATGTGTTTATACTTCGGAGTATATTTTTTAGCAGTTAATTTTATGTTCTAAGTGAGTCCGGCCTTGCGTCTATCAACACTAAGCTACCTTGCTCGTGATGCACGGTGCACCCTATTGAATTACAGGCAACACTATGGTGCTGAGTTCTTTCAGATCATTGGTCTCTAGTGTCTTTATTATCCAGCTCAATCTAAATTAAACTTGTGGAAAAAGTAAAATTTCTTTTACATCGCAAAATGTAAAAACCTACTTTGTCCGCACTGGAGCATCGTGTTGGAGTATGCTAGGCCTCCTCAAAAGGAGAGATGCTAGGCCTTCTCCGTTGGCCCGAACCCGTGGACCGTTAATGGGTTGGGTTGAAGACTTACGTTGTCTCATTTGATCACTAATCTACCATTAGGCGAGGCGCGTGCGGATATTTCCCTGGTAGGAAGATTAAAAAGGGTAAATCCTGAGCTACATATTTCCGGTAATAAATTACGAGTGAGATTGGTCTACAGGCGGAAAATAAATGTTTTTATGTTCCGTGTGTGAATGAAATACATATAGTATATTCACCTTGTTGGAAGTAGACTTACTAAAAATCTTTTTCTGGTGTACCTTTAATCGCTGGAGGTATCGTCCACGATCTCTACATAATTATAATAATAATATGATCCATGACAAGGGTTCATCCACGATCCTTGTCCATGATCCATGGCAAAGGATAGGAAAACGGGAAAAAGGAAAATAATATATTCTTCTATGGGTTATGGGAAATTAAGTTAATCAGTATTTGCAGTACTTACATTCACTTACTCTTTTTAGTATCTCTCTATCTTTGTATATATATATCCCTCTCTCTTTCTCATCCTATAATTTGGTAGAATGTACAGTTTTTACTATGATACATGTAATTACAATAAAATTGTTGCACAAATGCGCTAGGACTTCCTTGGATATATTTCTACGAGTTTCTTTATTATAGACGATAGATATATTACAATAAAATAACAATTCAAAACATAAAAGGACTACAAAAACGTTAACTCAAAAGTATGAAATACTAAATTTATTTCTTCCTCACATTAAGGTGGCACTAGCAATGTAGGTACATATTTATAATTGGTTACACCGTCACATCAAATTTAAGTCATTCCGTAACTTCGTCAACTATACCACTTCAAAAACTTTCTTAAGACACACCTGCGTCAAGAAAAACTTTATAACTCGGAGAAGGAAAAGTTCCACATTAAAGAATAGCGTCAGGTAATTGAAACAATCCAATTAAAATTTGCTTCAAAAGTGAACCAAATAAATGAAAAGTAACTTTGAGTACTTTTATAAAAGTATAAAAAAAGATTGGATATTTTTGACATTAAGAACTTTTTAATAAAAAATCTTGACTCAAAAAATTTGCAAATGGACTCCTAAGTGATTAAATCGAAAAATGGTCTTTGAATACCCATAATATTTTTGACCTAGACCGTTTCAATGATACCCAACACAATGGGGTAAACGAGAAAAAATCATCCCCATATTACCTGCAGGGGAGGTGCGTAGTTCATAAAAAGTGCTTTGATAAAATTGATAAAAATAATTTTCAACACCCTTGCTCATAAATGGGTTTTTATCACATGGCTTTTACACTCATAAACCATGGTATTAAACACTTGTGCTTTTTTTTCTTGATCGCACTAGTGTTTTATTTTATATTCCATCAAATTAAGTTTGTACATTCTATTTGCTCTTAACTTAGCCGGGTTATAGGTTTATTTTTAAACTAGCTTTTGCCCGCAGCTTCGCCCGCGGTAGAGATCGATTTTTACAAATCTTACTTACTTTTAAGCAGTGATAGCCTAGCGGTAGAACGTTGGTCTCCCGAACAAAGGGGCCCGAGTTCAAACCCTGGCACGCACCTCTAATTTTTCAAATATTATGTGCGTATTACAAGTTAATTATCACTTGCTTCGGTGAAGGAAAACATCGTGAGGAAACCTGCACACCGGAGAGTTCTCCATAAAGTTCTCGAAGGTGTGTGAAGTCTACCAATCCGCACTTGGCCAGCGTGGTAGACTATGGCCTAATACCCCTCACATTGTGAGAGGAGACCCCGAGCCCAGCAGTGGGACAATTATGGGTTGTTGCTTTGCTTTTGCTTTGCTTTACTTACTTTTACTTAGTTAGATGTATCATTTAATAGCGTCATTCAGAACTTGCAAATGAATTTTACTAACGCCATCTATTAACAACATCCGGAACTAAATATCTAGCAACTAACAAAATATCGATCTCCCCATGATGTTTTACCGCGGTAAAAAGTAGCCTACGATACTCTTCACCCTCCTCACTATCGCCACACACAAAAACCATACCATATATATAACAGCTTCCTTGCAACGTGAAAGACGGACAAACAAACAAACACACTTTCACATTTATAATATTAGTATGGATTTCGGAAACAAGTTTTGACTTAGATACGTTTCGTTTCTACATAAGACTAAAAATAACACTATTTTTGTAAAAAAAAAAAGAAGTGTACCACCTTGAATATGATACATTTTCAACAACTTATTTACTTTAATTAATAATTCAACGTGAAACTAATTCATAAATATTAGATTTTTTTACATTTTGCGTTTTGGCTGTTTAGCGTAATTGTTCGTGCCCACGCTCCAATCTGCGCCATTTTTAACAAACTTTCCGTCTGGTCTGTGAGCATTGTTTATTTGAGTACGAATTAATAACTATAGAATTTGTTTTTTTACTCGAAAGTGTGTTGAAAAACGACGTACGACACACGTGAGGTTTGGTCATTACATTCTCGGTTTTCTTGCAATATCACCTCAAGTGTAAACCAACATACCACACTTGTATCATAATGTACTATTGTTTTAAAGATTCCTTATTGTTATTTTTTCCCGTAATGATGAACTATTTTCTTCCCAATCAATTATTTCAACGGAGGAGTTTTTGAGAAATTTCCTTTTCCGCTGACGACCAAATGTTAAATCGTGATATGGTCGGTTTAGAATACATAATTGAATGGTACCCAAAAGTTTGACCATCTACTGTATTTCATTTTTCCAAGAATAAATTTAACCAACTTAAATTTAGGTATGCATCCTTAAACAGACAGGAAACTTCTACCAAAGAATACTTTAGCCGGTATTTGTTATAAGTTTTAAACTGGTTTAGAACCCGTGAGATAGCGCTTCTACGCGTAGCAGATTTCTTCTCGTACCTATACATATGTATAAAGTTTAGAATATTGGCTTGCTAATACTGAACAGTAAGTAAATAGCAGATATATCTAAATCAAAAGATCGATATACTGGATACAGACTCATACAATACTGACCCAATCTTAATCAGTCATTTTCATTATCTTATCAGTTTATCTTATTGAAAATATTTTCACATCCATAGATAGTTGTGAAGCTTGGTGATACGTATGTACTAAGCATAAATGAATAAACGTCAAACACTTATAATATATTATGTAGTCTCATAGCCCTAGGATTCGCTGTGTCGCGGGTTGTATGGACTACACAAATACAACATCACTAACATTCACGGCCTATGTACGAATATTTTTCTGTCTTAAAAATGCCCACCCCGACCGGGAATTGAACCCGGAAACCCTAGCAAGGTACGCAAGGTAATTTCATTTAGGTAAGTCCTCCTAACTAAGCTGTGTATGTAGGTATATCTTTACTGCAATGATTCGCTGCAATGCAAGGGCTACCAATAGATTATACTTAATGGCCAGATCTATTGTTGTTTTGTTAGGGTATGTTATATCGTTTTTGATGAGTCATGAAATCTGACTTAGTGAGTAAATAAAATAATTGTCTATTGGTTACTTTACTACATCTTTGATGGAAATAATTTGCCTCGATGATAGACACCTGTGATACCAAACTCTTACGTGAAACATGAGCAATTGAATATATATTTCTTTTGTAACAACACCAAAGGGTAAAATTTACATACATAATAACAAAGCAGGATTTTCAGTTTAACTAGTCGAGAGTGGCAAAGTCCTTATTATTCTGTGCAGCACCCTCTAACTGATAATAAAACTTGCTTGCGCTCAGTTGGGCTGCAAATTATTCTATCCCCATGGGTTTTTTGAGAGAAAATTAATGCTGTGCTAGTTCGTAATCTTTATGCTTACACAAAGTTGGAGTTAACCCTACCTTTGCAGTGCTAAACTAAATTCTTAAATTTAATACAGCTTATAATAACATTTATTAATATAAGTTTTATCATAATACGCACGTATCATAAAATAAATATTGACAAGGTGGACTGACGGCAGTATCGCAGGCCAATAAAAGCTTTTTAGATGTACATTATTTGCGACAATTACGTTGTGATTGTTTGCATAGTCTGTCAGTTAAACTTTTTTTAGCTAAAAGCAGCTGCTGAAGCGTATTCCACGCGTGTCACTTCGCAATATTGGCCCTAAGGCAGCGTGAAAAACTAATAAGTTAAAAGATTTCATTTCCACGTCGTCCCTAAAACACACACTCATTTAATGTAATATTTTACAAAGGCACCCCCTCTTGCATGTCATGCAGACATTATTCGTAATGTGCGTTCGTGTAACAATGAACCATCACCTCTACAACTCAGTTCTACAATATCATCCAGTCATGAGTTTTAATTAATGGGCAAATGATGTAATTAATAGCGGTATTTTAATACAATAGTAGAAAAGTTTATTGCAGATACAGATTATTACAAATGTACTCCACATCGTTTTTCACTCCACAGGTTTTTCAAATAACTATTTTGAGGATTTTTGGAGTGCGCGTACCACTCCTTGATTGGGATGTGTTAAGAAAAATAGCCTATATGTGATAGCCTAGTGGTTGAACGTTGGTCTCCCCAACGAAGGGGCCCGAGTTCAAATCCTGGCACGCACCTCTAATTTTCAAATATTATGTGCGTATTATATGTTCATTATCACTTGCTTCGGTGAAGGAAAACATCGTGAGGAAACCTGCACACCGGAGAGTTCTAAATAAAGTTCTCAAAGGTGTGTGAAGTCTACCAATCCGCAATCCAGTGAGGTAAACAAAGGCCTGTATCCCTCACATTGTAAAAGAAGACCCCGAGCACAGCAGTGGGACAATAATTATGAGTTGTTGCTTTAAGAAAAAACCGGCCAAGTGCATGTTACGGTATGCGGAATGTAGGGTTCCGTAATTGTAAGTTCATGGACTATTAGTTATTATACTACTCATTTACTAAGTAGGTACTCACGCTAAAAGGTACCCTGAAAAAATTTTTTCTTGATTTTATTCTACCACTTTGTTAAAGTAATAAATATGACGAATCTGTAATGATACTGCTATAATGTTGTTTAAGGATGCCGTTCTGCGCATACTGTGCGGCGAAAAACGCGCGCCTGGGTATAATGAATCATCAATGACGGATGTATGTGAACTAGCTGTGCGCGTAACTCAATGTAGGTACTCGTATACGCGAATAATGTGCAAACAGTACACTACCTACTGTATTGTAACATATTGACGCTCCAATCAATTATATTGGTTCATTATGATATCCCATCAACATCACCGCGGCTTTGGTTTGCACAGGAAATGAATTTACCAGCAAGTTTAATGGATATCTATTATGGTTTATCTATGAGCGCTTCTAGCAATACATCAGTGCGCTCTATTGTTATCGGTTGAAAGACTGATCCGCTAAAACGTGAAATATTTAATTATTTACATTTTTACGGTAACAAACTTTATAATACTAGAGAGGGCCCTAAATTATTATTATGAAATGGCTACTTCTGCGATAAGACCACTTATTTGTTTGTAAAATGTTAACAGCTGTTCTATGTATTTTCCAATTAACCATAATTGTATTGTAATTTTTTTATTCAAATTTAATATTCTATAATAAATACATCAAGAAACGTCCACGTACCCATTTTCATTTAAGTCACGGACAAACAAATGAGAAATCACAGACACTCCCGAACCGAGAACAAACTTATCACATAAATGTCTGTCTCATCTGGAAATCGACCTCGGCCACTCGTTTATAAGGCAACCTTACTAACAACCGGATTACGTGATCAACAAACAGGCCTACATTATATGTATTTTTTCCATAAAATAACAAACTAGCATAAATTTAAAAATAAAAAAAATCCCGCTTGCTGTCAAAAAAACCTATCATGATATACCTTTTTGAAATCCTTATGATGTGCTCTTTAATTTGATACCCTTATTGCATTATTCGGTTTATTTTTATTTTTTGATACTTCAAGCAATGGCATTTCACAGCCACCCTATTTGTTTTTTTTTTAATTTCACTTATTTAAGAGTACTTGGGTTATCAAGACAAATCTAACGATATCTTAATTATTTAAATGCATTTAGCAAACAAATATACATACATATCGGAGCAGCAGGTATTATCAGTACCAATTTCTGACAATTATAGTCAGGAATGAGAGCTGAACCCCCCCGGTGGCCTCCAACCTCCCCTTAATCAGCCACCCCAAGCCTCGCATAACCCCTGGTCCGATTCTGTTATTAAAACTTCTTCTGTTTGATTTTTTATATAATAATAATATGAATCCTGAAAATAGTTCAATTATTATAAACTGATTGTTTAAATAAACCGATATTCTTGATGCGTGAACCATGTCACGTTTAGACGTCTGTACGGTTCGGCCGCTCAAATCGAAGTGAGCTCTCGGCAGTCTCGCAGCTGTCAGTCTGTTTCATCGAATGATCTTACTAGGGTGATATCGAGTATCGAGTATCTTATCGAGTAAACAAATGTAAGTAAATTCGTAATCCAATTATAATGAAATATCGACTAACGCGCCGATATACATACAAGATACGCGCGAAAAACATAACCCTACCATGGCAGTCGGGTAAAAAGAGAAAGAAAGAAATAACGAGTCAATAAAATTGGTGGCTGACTCAACCAGGAGGATAGTAGCTAGCAAGGCAGGTTTCCGCAACACTAGGTAACCGTAGCCGTAGCTCTGCAGCGTTGGCAGCGTACTGTGGTTGAATTAAGCTAGCATGCGGTTAAAGACCAACTTGCGTGTGACTACGGTACCAAATAAATTCCTGATAATATTAGTAAAGAGTAAATTATCACCAAGAGTAATTATCGAAACTATTATACAATTTAAAAACAAGGTATGGTGGTGATGATAATTATTTTTAATTAAGTGTCGCAAAAACATTCAATTCCCAATTGGACTATAACTTATTTTCGTTATTATCTCCCCAGCTCTCTCTCCACAAGAGCTTAAATTTATGATTGGATTGTCTCCCTTACGTCCCCCTAGATATTAACTGCATTAGATATAACCACGAATAAAAGAATTCAAAACTAATAAACCCAAAAGGATATACGTGTAAACTTGTCATCAAACTTGCCGTTGCCGTAAGATAAATTTTATGTTCATATTTTATAAGCATCAAATATTCTAACGAAATTTCATATTTTGCTCAAAGTATGAGGTCAAACCACTTTCAAACCTCCACGACAACACAAATTGCTTACGGGCACGAAATCACGAGGAAATATCGCAATTAATTTTATTCTTACGCATACACTGCCGCTTGTCATGCTTTACTCGTAATTATAGCCGAGTGGGCGTTGAATAAAAAATTGGTCAAGTACGAGTAAGGCCCATGCTCGAGTCATTTGAATTAAACTGTTCGTGTACTGTTCAAAGTATACTGTTTTAATTCAAAACAACAGCAGTTTTGTGATAAAAGATTTTAATAGTAGCGTAAAATAAAATGGGATTAGTTAAGTAGTAACGCAAGTGAATAACTATTTTCGTGGTTTTGCGAAGTGCTCATTGCAGAGTTTGTGCGCCATCGCAACACCAGAAACCCATTAAGCCAAAAAAAATATTGATGGCTGATGAAAATGTGTCTCAGAACCTTTTTTTATTCATAATCTGAAAATATTTCTTAGAAAAAAATTGTTCCATTAAAAGTTTTCTAGTTATAGGAGGGCACCATTAAAAGGTTGCAAAATATAAAAATCAAGGCGAGGTAGACTAAGCTGCATCACTCTCCTGAAGTGATATATACATATTAGTGGTCAACGTTTTAAAAGATATTACGCTAGCCATAGACTTATAGTATAGTTTAATTATCTGTATCGATAGCACTCAGAATCAATGCGTAGGTCCCCCCGAAGCACAGATTCAGAAGTGCTAAAAAAGTTATGCCACTGACCATTACCCGGCCAATAACAGAACTGATTGCATCCTGTATTGCTAGCAGGGTTTCATAGCATAGTCTGTATATTGTCAACCATATTGTCAGCGGTGTATCTAGGAATATTCCCAGAGCATAATTACGCTCCCAGTGTTTTGTTCAATGCTTACCTTAACTTACATAGGTAAGCTTACCAGGCAACACAATGTTGTAGTTTTAACATAAACTAGTGTGCATTCTTGCATCGCATAGAAATTTAGTGCTTAACTTTACTAATATACACTACGTAGAACCCAATAATAATTATCACGGTCACAAGTTATAACCAGTTTACAATAAAATTATAGAGATTCAGATGCACACCTACTTGTCCTACTCGTATAATATATCTCAAAATCAACTTAAGGAAATAACATTAGACATGTAGCGTCGATAATTATGGAATTTAAATATTTCTCATTTTCATTAATTTCCCTATTTCCATCCTAAAACCCGCAATAATTATAACCACAGATGATGACAGTGATTTGGGCCAAAACAACATACAATGTTGACCGACATGCTATGAAACAACAGTTTCATAGAAATTGTGATATTTTATTCGATATCTCCTATTCTCGGGAAATGATTTATTGCCGGAAATAAAATTATGTACCTATTTGGCTTTAATAAAATTCTGTTATTACTACGGCATCCGAAGGTATTTTCAATAACCTTTCGTCATTAAAATAGCCTTTGTACGTACGACGCGCTTTGCTTCATAATTTATTATGCAAACCTACTGTGAAGGATATAAATAACAAATATACCTACCTTCTACTAGAAAATATAAATTATAAGTTTTCGTTGGTATTATTTGCGGAACCCAAAAAATACACTGTCACGTGAACAGCACCATTTTCACCCAAACATTCCTTTGTTCATTACGTATGTATGAGTATTTATTAAATCACCCAAATATTTCCGTAGAAGATTATTAAATAGCTTGTCCGTGTCGCTGTACTGATTTTCTGTAGCGAATTTATGTGATATCGTTGCAGTCGGAATAAAATGTGTTTATTCTCATTAATATTAACACAAATTTTACAAGCAAGTTACGCTATACGCTATGACTTTAGGAACTTTATATACCTGCTTTGAATTAAACCATTAGTATTAGAAGTTTGTTTAAATTGTATCATTTCTCCTGTTACTAATGGTGTTTTTTTTTAAATATAAACTATATTCTTCATAGTTCTATTCCGAACGTTTGTGTATAAACAAACTGCTCTGTCACTCACGTACTTCAAATTCAATTTCAAAGTTGTTCTGCGAGTTGTAAATACAGGAACGAAGTGCGCTGAGTCGTTGTTCTGCATGAACTGAAAAGTTTTCACCGGCGAGAAATCAGCGATGGAACATAGTCATGGATGTATTCTAATTCTATTAAACCATTGAGTAGTATATATTTAAAAAAAATGTGTGTGTATACTTATGTACGTTATACTTCTTTGGCGTAACAGAACAAAAATAACTAAATATTTCATCCCGCATGTCACAACTCTTTGTTTGTAAAGGGAATCAGTTATCTTCATTATGCTAACTTCATCATAACGCTATTTTGACTGTAAAAATTTTACCCTGATAACTTTTTCCAAACGCGCTAAAAGAAATATAACTTCAAAAGGATCTTTTATTTATTTAACAGAACGATGAAATTGATTTTACAGAACAATAAAAGTATGATTTAATAACGGAACGATGAGTCACTCACGCCCCAACTCAGAGTCACTAACGGTTACTTTAATCGCTCCTTAGTAAATAATCACCATACAAATTCTGTACTAAGGAGCGATTTAAGTACCCGTTCGTGACTCTGAGTTGGGGCGTTAGTATACTCGTACATGTAAAAGTAAAGTAACTCGAGTTACTTCAATAAATACTTTCCTTACCGCCCAGCCACAGCTACTAGCGGCGCGGATTGCGGCGCGGTGAGCGGCGCGGCAAGCGGTGAGCGGCGAGAACAAATGGTAGACAATGTATGGAGTATGCCACAGCTACAGCGGCGCGTTTTGCGGCGCGGTGAGCGGCGCGGTGAGAGTCGCGGCGGCGGCGGACTGCGCGGTGCACGAGTGAAACAAATGCCGCGCGCGGCCGTATCGTTGGACGAACTCAGCATGTATTATATTTATCTTATTATTAATTATTTTTTATTCTTGATGTATTATATTTATCTTTATTTCATGAACAATAGTAAAACAATCGGTTGCTTCAAAGACTAGTTCTCATCATATTTTCTTAATAATCCACGTGATAGCTCATTCCATCATACCCTTTTGTATTCGTTTTTCTTATTATGAAAAACATGGCCGGTAGGTATCTTAATTACCTTAATTACTTAATTACATTGTTATGTTATTTATTTATTTATTACATTTAACACTTTATTGTTTGTACACCAAAATATAATATACATAAAGAGAACAAGGAAGGAACACACAACAATGTTATTATTTATCTACAGATTATTTATCAATATTATTATATATAATATTATTATATAGTAGTCTAAGTACGTCCACCGCTGACGCCGCCGCGGTCGCAACTAATCTAGCTGTGGCATACCACCGCAAATCGCGCCGCCCGCCGCGCCGCTCACCGCGCCGCAATCCGCGCCGCTAGTAGCTGTGGCCGGGCTCTTAACTTTGACAATAATAGTCCTCACTTGATTGTTATCCAATTTTATGAGGCGTTTCGAGAATTTTATATGAAACCCGGAATGGGAATGGGAATCCTTTTAGGGATCTATTTTGCTACTTGGAATAATTAGAAAAAAATATTTTCTTGTAGTAGCTACAAGAAAATATTATAAGCTAAAAGATTTGTTTTATTTTCCATTTCTGAAGAAATTTCGAAAATGGATACTAGACGTTGAATTATATAATGTTATAATAATTTATCTCGTGTTCTCAAACTGTATTTTGGGCTCTTCATGAAATTAAAACTAGCCTGATATACAGGCCTATCTTAATTTTTTTTACGAGCATTTGGTATGTAATCAGTTTCTTAACTCACACAGTAAAGTAATATTGTGACTCGAGTTGTGTTTTTAAATAGGTACATAATTATGTGTCATTATCAGAGGAATGGATCGGGATAAAACATCAGCATATAAATAATATTCAGCGGCTCATTGGTAGGTACTTTACTTACCGACATATTTTATTTTTATGTCGCGCTGTAGGTAGGTATGAGTTTTAGGCTTTAGGATCTTGTTTGTTCATGATATTAACCAGACTGAATTTCTTGGTTTTATATTTTTGCTCTTTCAAAAATTATCATCTATAGGTATATCCATCCATAACATTGAACAATATATTCACCTTTACCAGTAAAATGCATGATTCACTTGTATTACCTCCTTATAAAGTTTAATTTTCTCTAAAAGTAGTAATCAAATTAAGCTATTTCTTACTTTGTAAATTCTGTTTTCTTAATTCTCCGCCTTTCATGCTAAAAGGAAAGACCCTTTTTGTGTAACTGCTAATAGTAGGAAAAGGTCAATTAGTGCTAATTGGATTGATTTTAAAAAGCCTTTTTGGAAATATTAAGAATCGATATTTTATTGAGGGCTGTCATTTAAAAAAATCGCATTTAAGTTAGTAAGAACTAACGCCCCAACTCAGAGTCACTAACGGTTACTTTAATCGCTTCTTAGTAAAGAATCACCATACAAATTCTGTACTAAGGAGCGATTTAAGTAACCGTTAGTGAGTTTAGTGACTCTGAGTTGGGGCGCAAGACTATTATATTACTGATTTTGGTTAGGTGTATATTCTATACAAATAAATAAAATTATTAACTGTCAGAATGATGTGAAGAACATACAATACCACTGTGTTAAGGTAAATTAGTCCAGTGATTACATCGGAAGAAACGGGTTAAAAATGCATGTAAACCGATAAAGCTTAATTTTGGATATTACGTGAGGTGGTCTAGAAGAGCTAAACTTCAAATTGTCGACATTATCTTAAATTGTTTCCTGTGTGTTTTCCGCCATCTTGAAAAAAGGGTTAAATTCAGTTTTTTACAATAACTCGGTTGTACAAAAATAATACCGGGAATATTTAGGTACATGCATTTCCAAATGTATATAATGACTGGACTATATTCTTTTATAAGCTTCTACACGTCCTATTCTTACCCATTGATGTGAAAAACATCGGTAGAGAGAATCGAACGCCCTAGGCGTAGCACAAACACCTGTATTTGAAAGCAATGCAAGTAAACTTTCTGAACTGACGTGGCACAAATGCTCTAGATGCCTACGGGCGTAAGCAATCTGTGTCCCACATACATCATTCCACTAGACTATATCAATATGACATGATTGTCTTTATCACTAAATTTTCAGACCTTCTTCTTCTTGCGTCGTATTCTTCATTAGATACTGAAGGTCGTGTCCAGAATGAAAGTCCTTTAAAGTTGTTATTATACGCCTCCATTCTTCTCGTTCTTCGGCTTTCTTTAGAGCAGATGTTACAGAGAGACCAGTGAGTGCGGTCACTTGGCCACTCCAACGGCGAGGTGATCTGCCGCGGGGTCGTTTCCCTTCGACTTTGCCTACCACCATCAACTTATTGAGATCGTCTGGTGACGGGGGGCAGTGTGACCAAAATAGCCCAGTATTCGTTGGTAGCATACAGTTGAGAGTCTAGTTTTGATTTCGAGCTGATAGACTTATTTGTCCTCTTGGCGGTCCATGTAATTTCAGACCTACTATAGCCATATTTTAAGAACAAATGCATATAGAGGTAGCGAGTGACCAACATGCTTATTAGAAGCATGAAGGTAGGTATGCAGATATTCAGCAAATGCTACATATGTGACATAATTACAAAATTTTAATGGGATACTCCTATTCCTCTAGAGATCAAACCAAAATTCATACGTACGGGGAAATATTGTTCATTGTTCATCCTATTTGTTATATCTTTTTAACCGACTTTTAAAAAAGCGGCCAAGTGCTAGTCGGACTCGCCCATGAAGGGTTCCGTAGTAGCAAGTAACATAATATAAAAGTTCTTGAAGTTCGTTGTAACTTTGATCGAGGTAAATTGCGGTTTACGATTTATGACGTATTAAAAAAAAAACTACTTACTAGATCTCGTTCAAACCAATTTTCGTTGGAAGTTTGCATGGTAATGTACATCATATATTTTTTTTAGTTTTATCATTCTCTTATTTTAGAAGTTACAGGGGGGGGACACACTTTTTACCACTTTGGAAGTGTCTCTCGCGCAAACTATTCAGTTTAGAAAAAAATGATACTAGAAACCTCAATATCATTTTTAAAGACCTATTCATAGATACCCTACACGCATGGGTTTGATGAAAAAAATTTTTTTGAGTTTCAGTTCTAAGTATGGGGAACCCCCAAAATTTATTGTTTTTTTTTTCTATTTTTGTATGAAAATCTTAATGCGGTTCACAGAATACATCTACTTACCAAGTTTCAACAGTATAGTTCCTATAGTTTCGGAAAAAAGTGGCTGTGACATACGGACGGACGGACAGACAGACAGACAGACAGACAGACATGACGAATCTATAAGGGTTCCGTTTTTTGCCATTTGGCTACGGAACCCTAAAAATGAGGTGTTGTTTTAATAATACTTAAAACAACACCTCATTTTTTAACAATGAATATTAGTTAAATTTTACATACTCTCGGTGGTACATACTAAATATCGTGAGTACGTGTAGTATAGTAAAATAAAGTTCAGTTTATGATTTTGGGTAGGTAGGTACATGTTATTATCATCTGGTTTTAAGAAAAGTCCGTTTCCCTTGTGCATTGGTTATTATGAGTATGGTAACATTATTTATTGCCCAAGGATTATCATAACAATAACCCAATATATCATTATTTCATTTCTCGAAACCAAATAAGCAGAGATCAAGATAATTTCTAAAAAATACATTACTTTAATGTTATCTGACAAGGTTTCATGATGTGTACATTTTTAGAACCATTTTTTTGCGTAATTGTAATGTGTAATTTCAACTTTAATGTTAATTTTAGCAGAGAATTACTCTCTTCCCTTTTACAGCATAAAATTGTTTTAAGCTTCATGTGTATTATTATTATTTTCATTACCATACAATAATTTACGTATTTTTCAAGTTTTTGTTCCTCGATCTTAATATTTTTCACGACTTATTCATGATAATGTATTACAAACACTTCGTACTTATTATTATCATAATAAACAATAGTACCTGTAGTATTTACGTACACTAGTATACAGTATTTGGAAATATAGGTTAGTTGTATAGCTCGGTATGACACCAGTAGCCAGGCTAAGGCTAACACATCCGCTCTCGCCTACAGCTCTCACGGGACTGTCCAGTGTCGCCCAGCGTCCTCTACCCGTGCACCCGATATAACATATTTTACCATACTCGAATGGACAAACACTACAGTACCTGTCTACGTAAAGCAATTAAGTTTTCAGTGTCTACTATTGTATGTACCTATATGTGTTTATTTCGTAATGTATGCAATAATACTATAATTACTTGCATTGTTGCACATTCTACCATGTCTCGCCGAATCAAACAAGTCACATAATTAGACCAGAGTACCAAACGTCAGTTTCGTAACTGTGCTTATCTTGTGGTTTATAATATGCACAATAAAGATGAATTTAATTACGAATATTTAGCGCACCTACTGGATGTATTACAGTAGAAGCTAACTGAGTTTTTCGTTGTTTTCAAACTCCAAGCTTTTTGCCGCGAGATTTTTTGGACTGAAAGATGATTTTTACATTGTGCGCCTGATGTTGGATATCCAATATCAATGTATCGGCGCTGTCAGATACCCATGTCAATTTTTGTATGGGTGCACGGTTGTGTGTATAGATTTTCGCAAACGTGAGGGTGTACGAAGTGCCATTGTAGAATGCTACTGAAGAACTGTCAACAGCATATTCATATCATGTCCCTTCCATATTCATACCCTTGTGAAAAAGTATTTGAAATTTATTTTCCCTACATTATGTAAAGTGGAGAATTTTTACCCCGTGTATAGTTAATAAGAAAAGTAACTTATAAATTATTTTAAATGGTAACTATAAATATATATAAAACTCAATTAACAGAAAAAATCCGTTCAGATATTCGTTACATTTGATAACTTAAATTTTTTATCGCCCGTGGTTATAATATTAATAGAATATAACGGATAATTAAGTTTTTCGGTGGTACAACTATCATGAATAAAATCATACACACCCATAGACCTATTGGTCAATTTAATAAAGCCAATGGTGTCGTAGGTCTGTTTAGGTATAGATAGATTTCAATAATTGCTTCATCTAACTGAAAAGCAGAAATGAACCGCGTAATGAACTGCCATTAGTGCCAGGGATATATAATTCATTCGGTCTAAACACACTAGAAGCCGGTGTGACAACTCTGTGTTTATCTTAATTGCTTTCCTAGATACGATCAGTCGCGAATTTATCTGGTAGCCTCCCAACTCTGGACATTTTAGCA
This sequence comes from Thymelicus sylvestris, assembly GCA_911387775.1. Classification (NCBI taxonomy): domain Eukaryota; kingdom Metazoa; phylum Arthropoda; class Insecta; order Lepidoptera; family Hesperiidae; genus Thymelicus; species Thymelicus sylvestris. The sequence continues at coordinate 7,094,079 of OU426886.1, forward strand.
ATCCGCGCGGCAGAGTTTAATGATATTGTCCGAATCAAAAGCAATAATACATTTTAATTAACACGTTTCACCTTATTTCCATCTTATTATTATTTACCTAAAGTAGTTTCATGTAGCCTATTGTTAACACTAGTTAGTTGCTACAGTTAGAATTTACTTCATGCACATTGAATTCAATTTATACATTGGACAAACAAGCGTCGAATCCAGTATAAGAAAGTGATGAAAATGTCCAGATTGAAATCGACATAGGCCTGTACACTACATACTTCAAAGCATCAAACCAGACGGTGACATGAAATGTAGCCAAGCGTTCATAAAATGTACCTAGCCGTTTCTGTACCACGTTATTATGAAGGTAAATATTTGTGAAACTGCATCCCGTTAGTGTTGGCTGAAGGGCTCTCGCCGAGTTTACATTCACTCGACGATCAAATCTGACCTCGGGCACTGCGAAACACTGGTGAAGCCGTGGCCAGAGAACAAAATAGGTACATAATATAATATTACGTATACATATATGGGCTACCGAAACCCCAAATGCAGCATGAATGCGACTAAAAAAGGACGACTAAAAAAGAAGAGTGAATAATTTATTTTACTAACAAAAAATAACCGACTTCAAAATTACTCAAAAACAAGTTGCCAGATCTCGTTAAATTTATGTGTATAACAAACATAAAAAAATACAGTCGAAATGAGAACCACCTCCTTTTTTTGAAGTCGATTGAAAAGATAAAATAAACTGCCGTCATACTAGTTATGTGTCATGTAAACAGTTTTCTCTAGGGATGTAAGAAAATATTTAAAAAATCGGGCAAGTTTCTTTCTCTAGAACATTTATCAGTCGCTTAAAGTTTGCATAATGCATACCTACTTGATATTATGTCGTAAAGTAGTATAGCAAAAAGATACTTTACAAGACATACAAGTCATATTATAATAGTTATCTCGTAACACTCTCGTAAGAAAAACGAATGAAAATCTTATCGAATGTTAAGTAAGTCAAATGTATAATAATAATAATAATATTTATACAGATTCTTATTATTACAAGTAATAATAAAACAACTACAGGAAATTTCTGCTATTTATTTGGATTTTAGCTTCGTTACTAAAAATAGTAATAACTTCTTACGCATAGGGAAAAGGGTCACTTCCGATAATACGGAAACTTCGGTTTTCGTAGATGACCGCAGGGATCTATAAGATGATTACATGAATAGGCAAAAATAATAAGACTTCGATTTACATGATTATATCAAAACTTTTTACATCGCAAGAATCTTGAGTCTTGAGATTTGGGTTGACTTTTGACATGAATATTTTTATGGAATATGGTATCCACCTGATACCTGGAATGTTCTACTAAGTAAAAAAATTTTGTGTGGGAAAAGTCGAAAATCCAAAATGTATTTACGACTATTTAGTGGTCTCAAACCGTCTTCGCATTAATGCCTTTCAAATTAAACCAGTTTTGGACACATCGGTTGGATGGTCTCAAAGTCTATAGAGGACATTCATAAAAACATTTATTATGTTTTAAATTTTTTTTCTTACGTAAGAAGCCAGCAAACGTTAAAACAGACGATATAATGTATCACTGCTCCTCTTGCACACTGTAGACTACAGGCGTCACAGAAGGTTTTCCTGTCAAAAATAAGTTTTGACAGCAATTTAAAAATATTTGGACAACTTACAAGACAGGCAGATAAAAAAAACACTTACGATCGTCGATACGTCGACGATATCTTATCTTGCTAAAGCAAAGACTGCTTCACTGCTTGTAAGTTGAATAACTTGAGGTTCATGATCAGAGGAACATTAATCAGAATGTTAAGGATGGAATACCTTCTTGAGTTTGGTTTTATCTAGAACTTGATTTTTTTAATTACCATATTTTCAATAGCAATTGCATTTGGTATACATGTAACACCTTTAATTTGGCAGCAAACAGCAATTCAAGCATATTGTGTGAAGACAAGGCATTCTTTAATGAGACACAGCTCAGCAAATTGCCGGCTCAGCCTTGCTGCTGGCTCCGGGGAAATTAAACCGTTTATTTAGAGACAACCAGACGTATATCACAAGAGAAAATGCGCTTAAGATCGCGTATGAACTAATCCAATTACATGATGTTTATAACACGACATGCTTCTTGCCTGCGGTGTCCTTTGGGAACGGAATATTACAATTCTACTTGAATTATATTATTGGGCATTTTACAAAAATTGTTAAGGTTTAATTAAAAAGATTGTTACTATGCAAGTGAAATTTAAATGAAGAATAATAATAGTCAGCAAAAATAGCTAAAAATCTAAATTATTTTAACAATCTACGTTTCGCTTATTAATTATAATTTAATTAGTTTTAACGCATTAACATATTAATGATCAAATAATACAGAGTTAACGATGATTCGTCCGACATGTAGTGCGATGTCACCACAATAATTTTGATTACAATTAGGCGCTCCACCCACTGAAGACGCGTCCCGCCGCGGTGCGCGGAGCGACGGAAAACGCGCGCGGCGACGGAGGCGCAGATCTGCCTTACTTAGCGGTGTAATCTGCTCCCCCGCGCGGTGTAGCAGATTACGACGGCCTCGCGCTAAATAAACTCATGTGTTCACTGTGTTGTCGATCGTCGTGTAGAATGGACGAACTTATTCAATTTCAAGATGTTGCAGTTATATTGTCATTTTAGTTTTTGTATACAAGAATTAAAAGACACTGCGTCCATAGAAGATTTTGGATACATCCCTATTTACGATCGAGATCTATAAATGGATCATTTGCACTGAATTACAAAGACTTGAGAAAATATGAAGATAAATTATTTAGCTACACACGTATGTCAACTGCATCTTTTGATTATTTACTAAGCAAAATTCCAGCGACCATTACTGGAACAGATACAAATCGTCCTTGCATTAAGCCGGAAGAAAAACTTATTGGAATTCATTAGACGGCCATACCCACGGGCAAGTCTGCAGACATGTCGGCCGGGCCACGCTACTATAGGTCTGTGCAATGTTTGCTAGTGTTTGTAGACTTGCCTGTTCCAAGTCCGCGCGATCTCATTTTGTCGTTGTAGCCTAAGCAATAAGTTCAAAATTCCGGTAAAGGTCAGACATGCCCGGTCGTACTGCCAGTGAATTCCCCGCTTTAGGTACATCAACAGTATCAAATCACGCCCGGTACCGCGGAGCCGGTGTGCCATACCCCGCGGCACGCGCCGCGCTCCCGCGCAGATTGGCAGAAAACGCGCGCGGACCGCCTTCCCGCGCGTTGCCGCGTCGGCAGTGGGTTGTGCTAGGCGTGTTTTCTATATAAATTGAGATATTTGCATACAATGGTAAAATCTGCCATCCCGCGCCCCGTCGCGGTGCGCGGTGCAGTGGGTGGAGCGCCTTAATTTCACACAAAATCTTGTATTAAAACTGTTTGATAGATAAATCATACTGAAAACAATGCCTAGCTTGCAATTTTTAAAATATCTCCCTTGCAATAGTTGGCACATAAATATGAACTGGGGAAAAATACCCTTGAGACAAGTGAATTCATATGAAACGAGACAAAGAAATAACAAAACGATGTTTTCAGTGCCGATGGAACATCCATCATGGCAGTTACACGGCAAATCGCTGACGATATCGATTTGGAAGAAAAAATATATTTATTGTACTGGTGCGTGAACTTTTGCAGTTGTTCTATTTACAAAAAGCTGGTGAAGTCCGAGTCGTATTTTTATGGGATTTTTTGTGTGGTTTTTTGTACTATGAATAATATTGAGATCTATAATAAATTCCCGTGGGTATTTAACTTATGAATTCTCATGGAATGCTAATAAATATCGTGACTACCTGAAATACAGATATGTAAACAAATATTCCACGAAGAAGAACTGTAGTAAAACCTTATAGATTAGGACCTCAACAATAGATTGAGCTCCTAAGATTCGAAATTGCGGTAATAATTAAAGGTAGACGTCCATAATTTTAGACCTTTTCCATTCAGTAGATTCGAAATACTAGAATAGGACGTGACAGACTAGACATTAAAATCCTATATGGGTTTCCATTTCTCGTTGGTTCTACACAACCCTAAAAAGATGAACATGATGATTAATGTATCTTCGCTTCATTACATAGAATTAATGAAGCAAATAATAACACCTCTAGGAGAGAAGAGTATTCTAAGAATATTTTAAGTATTTTGTTTTAAATTTTCGTTATATTAGACATTTATGTTGGAGATAAAATGATTGTTCTTGGAAGGAAAGCAATTATAACCAAGGAGAACTTGTTTGTGATGTGGAAGTTGTGTGTGTCTGTCACTTGCAATACAAATCCTAGTGTGTGTGAAAGTCTATTCCGCAAGTCCAACGTTAGCAAATATCGTTCAACTGCCCTCATAAAGTATTCAACTACTAATGCCGTTTCTCACAAATGGTTTATAATGGGGGAAAAGGTCAGCATGATTTGCCTCATTGCTTTCGATCTATCATCTGTATTCAGTATACGATCAGGATAAATGATGAACAGGTCATGGATCAACTTATATCGTAAGGTAACCCTTCCCTTTTATTTGAGTATGGTATGTGTGCACGACTAAGAGGTTTGTTATATTTAAATTTGTTTATTGTGTGATGTGTTTGCGTATGTAAATAAATTCGGAGGATGTTCTCTGCTGGAATCAGCGCCACTGTTTCATCGCCATCTTCGTCACATTGCCATAAAGGAAATTTTGTTTTAAAGAAGAATTGTGTCGTGAACAAAATAAAGCGACCTTCAATAGGAAGGTTTCATCGCTATCCTCATCCTTTGTTCAGCGTGCACCACGACTTAAGGTTAAGCCTTGACTGAAGGATAGAGTCCTTTATATTCCAATATTTACACGATGAAAGAGTTTAAGTCAATAATGTAAACTGCAGGCATTTATTAAGTTAGTATTAGTCTACTTTGCAACAATCCGCGTTTAACATGTATGATGGTATATACTTCAAAACATGCGTGGCACCTCCCTCCCTCCCACAACGGAAACATGCACTACAATAATTAAACGTATATACCAACATACATACCAGCACCAACACGTGTTTCGCCCCGAAACGGAGCATCATCAGGGTAAGTTGACTCTACGATGGTTAGTCGGAAAGTGAGCATCGTTCACTGAGCGTGCACGATGCTCACTTTCCGACTAACCATCGTAGAGTCAACTTACCCTGATGATGCTCCGTTTCGGGGCGAAACACGTGTTGGTGCTGGTATGTATGTTGGTATATACGTTTAATTATTGTAGTGCATGTTTCCGTTGTGGGAGGGAGGGAGGTGCCACGCATGTTTTGAAGTATATACCATCATACATGTTAAACGCGGATTGTTGCAAAGTAGACTAATACTAACTTAATAACAATGGATTTCCGCAAAGTAACGCCTGATACTATTAACTATATGCAGGCATTTATTCCAAAAAGCAACCAATATTTCTGTCAGTTGCAAATTGTCTGTCTGCCGAAGCGAAGCGTGAACAGCCGTCAAACAAGAGGGATGGCTCTCGTCCCTCGGCGACATTTCTCACTCGCCGTTCAAGTTAGCGACTAAGTTCATTTTGAATAATTTATGTGGCGACGTTACTTACATAAATATCGTCAGACGTTATTTAGGATCGTACGGCGACGGTTTTTAGACAGCATTAGATTAACTTCGTAAGAGGCACCCTAGTTGTTTTTTCACGTTGTGACGTATTTAGAGCAGTGGGGAGGTTACATACACATTGAGAATAGGTTTCATAATCTTTATTAAAATTTATCAAAATGCTCATGATGTAACTTTTAATATGTTATTAATTAACTCTTTATAGTAAGTTAATAAGGCATTTAACTCTAGGGATTAGAAAACTAACGTTATAATACTTTAGAAGCTAAATTAATACCCATTGCGCAAAAGCTTTCGATTCTGGTAGATCCCACTCATTATCTGCGACAGAATAATATTCTTCTTTAGGCTTAGACTATTATATTTAAGCACAAAATAGTTCCAATATTATATAAAATGTAGGTAATTGTTTAGAACTGACTTTATATTTATTTGTAGTCAAGAATTGTATTATTCTCAGCCTCGGTTGTTAGGTTTATTTTTTCCATCTTTAATTGTATTTAGAATAATATCAATTCATCGTAATTTTTGGAGACTATTATAGTGAAGCACAAAATAGTTCCAATATTATATAAAATGTAGGTAATTGTTTAGAACTGACTTTATATTTATTTGTAGTCAAGAATTGTATTATTCTCAGCCTCGGTTGTTAGGTTTATTTTTTCCTTCTTTAATTATTGTATTTAGAATAATATCAATTCATCGTAATTTTTGGAAAGTTATCTTTCCTATCAAAAGAAATAAAACAATGATATTGTAGATTTAGTAATTTTAACACTTCTACGACATGGAATCGTAAAATAATATGCATATGACAGATGGTCACACTCACACAAGCAAACATACATCAATTACAGAATTCCAATTTCACATTGAAGCAGGTAACAAAACATATGTGATCAAAATAAATGGCTTTCAAATGTAATGGATGTGGCCTAGCCATTCCTCACTGCATAAACGAATGAAAAGTGCACAGTTGGCACCGCCAGTGTCGTTAATACAGAGTGGCGCGTCGGTTAATGCGTCACGTTACAAACTACGGCGTTAAATACTGGTTCATTTGCGTCACTACTTAATAACGGGCTAAATACTGACATAGCCATAGCCCAGCCAACGGTTATACAGTCGGCTGATCGATATGTCTTGGACGGTCAATTGCGAATATGCTACGGGTCCCCAGATCTCGAATTTGAGATTTGAGGAGAGCGTTGAGGTAAGCGCATTATCGGAATATTCTTAAAATGCGTTTATCGCAAAGCTCTTATCAACATTCTTACTTCTCTATATAGTAAGAATCTATATTCTTAGCAGTTACCTATAACAGCTGTAACTATAGTTATTTATATTTTAATTCGTTGCTGTCTATGTTTATTATTAAGTTTCTCCATTTTATTAGCATAAAACATACTTTCAAATCAGACAATTTTGCATTAATTACTTAATGGAGAGTACGATGCCATAGCTCATAAAACATCAATTTCTTTTTATCTTATTAAATGATATAATCCTAGATTGATATATATAAAATTAAAATAAAATATCGTTATTTTGTATATAAATGTTATAAATTTTCTGAAAAAGCGTGGTGAAAGTGCTTTGTAAAATTATAAATTTTATGGTAAATTTAAACGATAAATGATTTATTCTTCATTAAATATAATAAAACTCTATTGATTATATACTTACCTACACCAAAAGAAAAGGTTACACTGTTTACTAGTTATTCGTGTCTGGGAGGAATCAGGGCAGGTAAGGTAAGGGTGTTAGGAGTATGAAATCAGGGTTGTATGATAAATTATATTTCATTTATCTATATATCTATATCTTTATAGCTTCTATCCGCGACTTCGTCTGCGTAAATTTCAGATATGGATCCTTAGAGAAATGAAGAATTTGATTAATAAAAAAAATGCACAATGCAATGCTACAGAAATTCTATGCTAGTAGTAGGTAGTTAGGTACATACATACGATGACCCTATAGCCTAGTTGATAGCGATTCGATCCAACCTGCGAAGCGAGGGTCCATGTTCAATTCCCGGCCATATCTAACAAATATTTGTACTCGGGTCTTGGGTGTTATAGTGACGTGTTGTCCATGTCACCCTCGACAGGGAAACGTACTGCGGCGTTATGGGTTTGTATGCGCTTTATACATAAAACTGGTACAATATATAATATTTTTTTTGTCTCAGAAATACACCAACTTGGTCAGTGATCACGACCCGTGTGGTGAATGGATACCTCGCCACATCGCTGAGTCAAGTCACACTCGATGCAGCGAGGTGGTTTGAATGATTAGTTTGAATTTCTGTTCTTGGTCTGGGTGTGTGTCCTTGTATTGTCTCTGGCACCCACGACTCAGGGTATCCTAGTAAGGGGCTATGAGTGTGAAGCGTTTATTTATTTATTTAATGTTGTTCCTACTGATTTTACAATGTTAATGATAGTAATAGTAGTAGTAGTTATCTTTAAACACGGTTCCGTTTTACTCTACCATTGAGGAGTTCCACTTTGTAGCCCCAGAACCCATCATCAAATCCTCATTGAATTTAAGTAGGATCAACGTTGCAAAATTCCTAACCTAATAAAATAAAACCATCAGTTGTTTCATAAAAGGAACGGGCAAGTGCGTGTCAGGCCACGCGCAATGTAGAGTTCCGAAGTAGTAAGTTTATCGACTATTATTCATTAACTACTCATGTTAACATAGCCGTGATACTTTTCCTTGTAAATTCATCATATAAACTATTTTTGAGATTTTTTTCACTTGTCCAACTCCAATCGTTCAGCCAACTGTCCCCCCTGGACACTTGACTCTAACCAGAATTAGCACTTTAAAGCAAATATTTCGCAAACGGACCCCTAATTCCAAAAATATTCTCCCATAATATTTTTGGAAGACCTTTACAATTTGTTAAATAAATATGTATATCCATGCCAAATTACAGCTTTCTAGCACTAAGGGTCTCGGCGCTTTGCTTTAGACAGACGGACGGACGGACGGACGGACGGACGGACGGACGGACGGACGGACAGTCGGACAGTCGGACAGTCAGACAGTCAGACAGTCGGACAGTCGGACAGTCGGACAGTCGGACAGTCGGACAGTCGGACAGTCGGACAGTCGGACCGTCGGACAGTCGGACATTCGGACAGTCGGACAGTCGGACAGTCGGACAGACGGACAGACGGACGGACAGACGTGACGAAACTATAAGAATTCTGATTTTACTTCGGAACCCTAAAAATGAATCTATGAACGAAAACTAAAATTTTACCTCTTATTCCTCGGGAAAAGGTCTATTTCCGGGATAAAAAGTATCCTATCTGGTAAGTTAGGTCAAAAACTATCTGTGTGCCTTTCATCTATATCCGTTCAGCCGTTTTTGCGTGATGGAGTCACAAACATCCAAAATTTCAGATTTATAACCTTAAGTAGGAAAGTAGGATTAAATGTACAGGTTCAGAATAAATGTACACATTTAACATTATCTTTGGGGTGTTGTTTTTTGTAGTATTCACACGTAATGGTATAAAACAAGCACGATAACCTTTAAGGTTTAGAATTTTTGATATATTTATCAATATATTGACGATAATATCAAGATTTTATCAGTTTAAAGTCAAATCACAGTATCAGCTGTATGCTGCAATGAATAGCAATTAACAAAGTGACGTCTATTCGGGAACTGTCGGCGTGTTTTCGGTACTGGATTCAAAAACGTATTTTTGATTTGATGTAACTTGTAAATTATAGCGAATAAAAAAACTAAAATAACTTTGTTATAAAACTTATATATTAACTTTCCATTTACAACAAAAAAAATTAGGAAACAACTCAATTGTCACTTATTTATCGTTATTAGAAATCCTATCATAACGTCAAAAAAGTTGAATGTAGCTAACATCAATGGTTATAGCCACAGAACACCTAATAATTATTAGATGTTCTGTGGTTATAGCATATATTGGTTTTAATTGAAATTAATTAGTTCTTATTCCAAACTGTATCTCAATTAAAATCGTATTACAAGTCAAACTACCGCGCCATATATGCGCGGAATTGCCGCTACAAATAGGTATATTCATTAAATACATTGAATAGCGCGGTCATACTGACAAATTGCCTAAATATCCCAGAAATGTACTTGAAATATAATGTAACATCTAAAGTACTTTACTATGCGTAGAACAAGTGGCTCTTTCTTTCCTTCATAAATTATTAGGTAAAGAACAGTTAATTTTTCTATAGAACAATAATTAGTCATTAGCTAAGCAGCAGTCGATTGTGAATCAAGAATAGAATAATGATACTTCTGTAAAAATAATTCTGTAGCATGCCACGAGCTCATAAATGATTCAAATTTCCTCACAACAATCTGACTGCATTTCACTAACATCAATAGCGTAATAAATTAATACGTAAATATTCATACGAGCAATATACGACCAAATAATTACATCATAATTCATATCTGATTGAATCCTGTCATAACCAGTAATTTCAATTGAGTGGCGCAGTGTCTGTAATTTACTAATCGAAATCTGCATTCATGATGAAATAGCCAGTGAAACACGCTGTAAACAATGTTAATGAAACCGGCCAAGTGCAACAATGTGCGCAATGTGGGGTTCCGTAGTTGTAACTTCATCGACTATTACTCATTAAGTACGCTATCCTGTGATAGTTTTCCTTTTGAATTCATCAATATGCAATACTGCCATGATTTTTTTACGCGTCCAACACCTAGCATTCAGTAGACACTTGATTAACTTGATTAACCAAAACACTTTAAAGACGAAGATTTCGCAAACGGACCCTTCAATCGAAAAATGTTCCTTGCAGATCCATGATATTAATATTAAAATCAACTTTACCTTACTTCCTTCAAACTTCAGCCTTACTCTTTATTGTATTTCAATTTTATGCAGGCTGCATTGTAAACGCAGAAAAACAAATACATTTCTAAAAGCAGCTCGGAAAAAGATTGATGCGAATTTAATAAATGAAGTTTCGTTCACTCGAACTGTTACTAGTCGGTCCGTATCTTTTAACTTTTTTGCCGCGGAGAATGCTAAAGCGTCCAGCACCGGGACAGTGCCACAGATAAATTCGAGACTGATTGTATCTAGAAAAGCAATTAAGATAAGCGTATACTGCTGTCACACCAGCTTCTAGTACGTTTACCAACATACTCGATTTATGTGCCCCTGGTACAATCCTTTTGCGTACTAATGTGGTATGAATTGAAACATTTATATGAGATAATATTTTCGGACGCACATTAATAATTGATGGGCTCCAAAAATGTTTTACTTACCTTGGTACTTTTAGTTCAGAAGTAGTTGATCTAATTTCCTAAGTTCTGTTACTTTTGTACTAAGGTCTCAAAAAATCATAAGGAATTTCACAACTGCATGTAAATAAATGTATACAAAAATGTATACAAAAATGTATACACTTCAGTTACGTTAAATGTGACTTCCTTCATATTTCTTCACTTTACCTTTTTCCTTATCGCTAGAACTCGGTTTTCATTGAGACTGAAACTTCGCATTTTCTCTTTGCAATCGACGTGGCGACGGTTGCAAATGTTGCCGTGTATTTTTTATTTTTTGTAAGTTACCAAGCAATTACACCTCTTGGTTCTTTACGGCATTTTCCTTTACAGCCAATATTGGATGCTAATATTAAAATGTTTGAAGATAAAATAAATATAATGTAATCAGTGTGGTTATCTATACATATATACAAATAAATAAAATTGAAGTGTCTGTTTATAATATTAAAATAACTGCTTTTTACTAAGTGCATTTGGTATATATATTTTACATTATACATATATCAAAATAACATTTTTTACAATTTATGTCGGTCTGTCTGTTTGTTTCGGCTAATCTCTGAAATGGCTGGACCAATTTTGACTTTTACTGACAGATAGCTAATGGTGGCCACTCACGGTCATTCCATCGCGTCAAATGCCGTGATATACAGCCAAAATTTGATCGTGAATGTGAAAAACTGATGGCGTGATATAAAAAATTTGTATGTCCAATCGCGCCATTTTGACATATGTCATTTGGCGTGGCTCCAAAAATGACGCGATGGAATGACCGTGAGTGACCACCATAATGTAACAAGGAGTAACTTAGGCTACTTTTACTTTAGCCTTGGTGCCCTGAATTGGTCGAATCGATAATTAACTAGCACACATTTGAATATAAATAAAATGAATACCTTACTATGTAGCACTAGATAGGCACATATAGGATAGTAAAGCGTTTACTTATACTTTTATACGTTACTTTTTTACTTTTATACGTTATTTTTATACTTTTATACGTTTACTACGCTGTAAAAAACGCACATAATAAATCATGTTTCACATTCTTATTTCAAGCTCACTTTATTGGTTTCCTTAGCCTTTGGCCTGAAAGGAAAATACAAATGATGAATGTGCCGACATTCTTATGCTAATACCAAGGGTAACAATGTATTATTTTTTCTAACCAATAAATAAAACAAGTATCTGCCTGTGACTTATTAAAATTGGTTAAAATAACTAAGTAAAATAGACTTACACGGTGCATTCTATTTACGATTTTTTTTGTCTAGCTGCCGATATACGAGACATCCTGTAATGTTTTTTTTTAATGTGTTTTTGTCAATGTCAGAGAGTAAGAAATAATCCGGTTTCTTCCTTTCCTTTCTGGCGGGCAAAGCGGTAATGTCTTTGGTTTTACTGATAAAAATCATCTTTCAAAACATCACTCTGATAGCATCACTCATACACATGTGCATGCATATAGCATGTATGCTAAATTAAATTGTATTTTCAAACATGTAAAGTTCACTTCAACCTCAAATAGTCCGTGGCTGTGACCACATAAAGCGATGTTAACGTAAACAAAAATATCTCAGATCTCAGATGGAAATTAAAAAATAAATCTAAGTGCTTAGTTTCAAGATTACCATTTATCTTTATGATATGGTCGCTATTAATTCTCGGAAAGAGTTGGTTAGATAGAAAAGAATAAGTAAAAACCATTAGAGATGATAAATTGAGTAAAAACGAGCTGAAAAGAAAACAACTCGAGACCTAAATACAATCGTTTGTATATTTTAAATGCGATTTAATGAATTACACCGCTTTCAGCGGCGCCCTGATGATAAAAAAAGATATCATAATTAATACTGTTTGTTGCCTTATTAACTTTTTAATTGTACTTAATTATACTTATTAAATTTTCATTTAACTGACTTTGGATTATTACTTAACAACATTCCATCCATCCATCCATCAGCCTTTTGAGGTCCACTGCTGGACATAGGCCTCCCCTAATCTGCGCCACTCAGACCGGTCCTGAGCCTTCTGAATCCAGCGGACACCCGCTGTCTTCTTCAGGTCGTCGGTCCACCTGGTCGGGGGGCGTCCTGTGCTCCTTTTACCGAGGCGTGGTCTCCATTCGAGGACCTTTCTTCCCCAACGGTTATCGGTCCTTCGAACTATGTGGCCAGCCCATTGCCACTTCAGCCTGCTAATTCTCTGAGCTATGTCGGTCACCCTCGTTCGTCTACGGATTTCATCATTTCTGATTCGATCGCGTAGAGAAATACCGAGCATAGCTCGTTCCATAGCCCGCTGGGCGACTCTAAGCTTATGCATGAGGCCAATAGTGAAGCACCACGTCTCGGATCCGTATGTCATCACTGGCAACACACACTGCTCGAACACCTTCGACTTCAGGCACTGAGGTAACTTTTTGGACGACAAGATATGACGTAGTTTCCCGAACGCAGCCCATCCGAGTTGGATTCTACGAGTAACTTCTTTCTCGAAGTTGGACTTACCCATTTGGATCACTTGTCCCAGGTAAATGTACTCGTCTACAACTTCGAGAGCAGCGCCGTCAACAACAACCGGTATGGGTGTGACATGGACATTCGACATGATTTTCGTCTTGTCCATGTTCATCTTAAGACCCACCCGTTGTGAGGCGCTGTTCAAGTCCCCGAGCATTGTACCAAGTTCCTCCAGGGATCCCGCCAGGATGACTATATCATCGGCATATCGCAGGTGTGTGATGTGTTCGCCATTGATGTTAATGCCACGTCGTTTCCACTCCATCAGCTTGAACACGTCTTCCAACGCAGCGGTGAACAGTTTTGGGGATATGACGTCCCCTTGCCTGACACCTTTCTGCAGTTGGATGGGGTTCGTTGCTGTGTTATGTACTCTGACGGTCATGGTGGCTGATGTGTATAAACATTTCAACACCTCGATATACCGGTAGTCGATCCGGCACCGCTGAAGAGAATTTAGTACTGCCCAGGTCTCGATAGAATCAAAGGCTTTCTCATAGTCCACATAGGCAACACATAGCGGCAGATTATACTCCTCGGTCTTCTGTATAATCTGCCGCAGTGTGTGTATGTGGTCCATGGTACTGTAGCCTTTCCGGAATCCTGCTTGTTCGGGAGGCTGGAAGTCGTCAAGCCTGCGTGCAATGCGATTTGTGAGCACTCTCGAAAACAGCTTATAAACGTGGCTCAGAAGTGCAATGGGCCTGTAGTTCTTCAAAAGGGTCTTATCCCCTTTCTTAAAGAACAAAGTCACCACACTTCTGCTCCACGCTTCCGGGGTAGTCCCAGTGTTAATGACGGAATCGAACAGATTTCGGAGCGCCACTAGAAGGGGTTTCCCCCCAGCTCTTAATAGCACGGCTGTGATTCCGTCATCTCCCGGTGCCTTGTTGTTTTTAAGCTGTTTGAGAGCCTCTCTAATCTCATACAGGCTGACGTCCGGGATATCTTCTGTGTAGTGTCGGGTTAGTTTGGCTCGCTTATCGCTCTCCTCGGGGGGAGCTGGAGCTTGAGAGGAGGCATACAACCGTCCGTAGTATCTCTCCGTCTCTCTCAGAACTTCGGGTTTTGATGACACTATGGTGCCGAGCTCGGTCTTCAACCTCGTCAGCTGACTTTGCCCAATAGACAGATCTCTGGCGAACACTTTGGAGCCTCGGTTTCGCTCAATTGTGTTTTTTACACGACTTGCGTTGTTTTTTCGCAAATCGCGTCGCCTGCACTTAGAGATCTGTTCATTGAGCCGTCTGTACTCCGCCATAGAGGTTGGAGACTGCACACATAGTTCTCGTCGGTCCCTCATTAGACCGAGGGTTTGTTCTGAGAGAACCTGAGATCTACCACTGGGGTGGGTCTTGAAGTACTTCGACCCTACCTCATGGACAGTTGTTACCATCCTGGTGTTAAACTCATCCACTGACGTGCATGATTCTAGGCACGCAAAACGGTTTTGTAGTTCGAGCTGAAAGCTCTCGGAACCCTGGATTTGGACAGGTGTTGGGCCAAGCGTAGACTTCATCAGGCGTGACCGTTCCAGCTTGACGTCGATATTTAATGTGCCTCTTACAAGGCGGTGATCGCTTCCGGTTTTAAGCCTGCTGATCACAGAGACATCATTAAATATATGCCGTTTGTCTGCCAGAATGAAGTCTATCTCACTTTTTGTTGAACCATCAGGGCTTATCCAGGTCCACTTGCGATGCGGCTTCTTCCTGAAGAAGGAGTTCATCATGAATAAGTCCTCCTTCTCCATGAAGTTTGCAAGCAAGTGTCCCCGGTGGTTCCGTCGTCCAAATCCGAAGGGTCCCACCTTCATCTCGTTGTCATTTCGCGTGCCCAGTCTCGCGTTAAAGTCCCCCATCACAACTGTGAAATGAGTTTTTGAGGTATGTATGGCTCTACTAATGTCCTCATACATAACCTCAACCTCATCGTCGGGGTGTGTCGAAGTCGGCGCATATACCTGTACGACCTTCAACGAATACCGTTTGGATATTCTGAGTGTAAGGTACGCTACGGTCGACACACTCCCAACTTGCACTATGTTGTTGACGAGGGACTTGTGGACGAGAAACCCGACACCACCTTGGGACAGGTGTTCGCCCTCCCGGTGATAGAACAAGTTTCCGGATTTGAGTATTATCGTGTCCTCCCCCTGTCTTCGGACTTCAGATAAACCCACAATACTCCAGTTTAACTTGTCTATCTCTTCTTCCAGCTCTTTTACCTTGTCGTCGGTCCTCAGTGTCCTGGTGTTGTATGTTGCCAGGTGCAGAAGTCGTCGTTTGGATTGGTAGCCCGATCTCTGTCGGCGATTCTTAGCACCCCCTGCCCCGCCGTTACCATAGCCGCTACCGTAACTAGGAATAGCGGGGCTGCCGGGGACTGGGGGCCGAGGCTTCCTTGTGACTTTCATGCGGGGGTTTTAGCCGGTAGTCACCACGCTTGGCTAGTGCGTGTTGGTGACCGCAGGTGACCTGACCGGTTTTCGTCATACACAGAAAGATGCTGCTGCCCATCTTCTGGATTAGTCCTATTAGTCGCCTTTTACGACATCCCAGGAAGAACGGGAGTGGTGCTATTCTACTTAAGTGGGCCCGGCACCACACGGGGGTGCCGAATTACTTAACAACATTGTCAAGTAAAATAGTATAATTAATATTGCCTCTTTCTTCTTTTAATAGCAGACTAGTAAAAATAGAGTAAAGAGAAAGAAATATAAATGATTTGAAGAGAACGCGGATCAAGCACTGGATACGCCATTACGCAAAAGGACGAACGATGGGAATCAATGCAGTCCAGTCTTCCGGATTGACGTCGGCCGCGACGTCACGCACAACTTCACCAAGAGACGTGCAAAGCGCATCATTATTGCTCAGTTGAGCGCTTACAGACCTACTAATCTAATTTGGGTTTCGTTATTACCATTACCAACTTTGCCGTAGGTATCTTTGCTATCACCAAACTACGAACTAAAGGGAGTAGACCTAATTTTAAACTTGGTAATACGAAACTTAATCCCAATCGTGAGGAAACCTGCACACCGGAGAGTTCTCCATAAAAAGTTCTCGAAGGTGTGTGAAGTCTACCAATCCGCACTTGGCCAGCGTGGTAGACTATGACCTAACCCTCACATTCTGAGAGGAGACCCCGAGCCCAGCAGTGGGACAATTATGGGTTGTTGCTTTGCTTTGCTTTATGTGCTATTTCGGCCTATTCAGCAGTGCACTTGAAAAAGCTGATACAGTTGTAAAAACTTTGTTATCCGAATGCGAACTTTACAATTGAATTAGGCCGAGTAGAATGAGATACAGTCATGTTGCATCCAGTCGGAGCTAAATAGAATCGATGGCTGTATTGATCCTCTATATACGTGGCCTGTACTAGTCTGCTAAAAATAGTCTTATCTTTGCAGACAAATTCTCTCAGTTTTACTTTGTACGTCTATTATGTGATCAGTGAATCAGTGAAAGCAGGATAGAAAAACAGTAGTTTTGTAGGTAAGGTATACCTAAATATGCAAGGTGAGTTTCTTGTTTAACTTTGCCTGCAATACGTGCATAAGAGGTACAAGGGTATAATCACAGTATAAAATCTCCTTATACTGTGGTATAATGTTCTCAAAGGTGTTTGAAATCTGTCAATCCTCACTCAAGCAAGCGTGAACTATGGCTTGTTCCTAAACATTGTTAAACCCGATCACTGAGATATTTATGGGTTGTGATTGTGAAGATGATATTATGGAAGTTGTGTTAAGATATTAGCTTATAAAATGTGTATTATCCTATTTATATTATAAAATGAATATTATAAAATGTGTGTGTGTGTGTGTGTTTGTGAAGATGTTTGGATGATTGTTCCTCCATCGCGCCACAACTACTAAACCGATTTGACTGAAATTTGAAATGGAGATAGCCTATACCCTGGATAAACACATAGTTTACTTTTTATCTCGGAACAGTGCAGGGATCCCGCGGGATTTGTACAGAATAAAATGTTCTAGTAAATTTTACGAATGTAGGTACGACGTTTATTGTCAAAAGCATTCGAACTATCTACGTTGAGATAAGAGTAAAATATAGAGTGGATTCAGGTAAATGCGACTCCTGGTCTGCCATAAATTGTATGCTAATATTAGGGAGTACCGCCAGGTGACGCTTCGTGTAAATAGAGGGTTCCTAAGTTGGGAACAATGTCGTAAACCGACAGTTTGGTGATGAGTATGGCTTGAAGTATCGCCTTATATAATATTCGATGAGTATTTATTTGTCCGCACATAAAAGGGTAAGGACTATTATTAACTTTTTATTGTGACAAGAGGCCGAGAAGAACAGGAAAAGCCCACTTTTTGAACCAGTGAGGTAACGCACCGACAGGACCGAATGTTGCGTCAGGTTTTACCGACTATTTGTAGAGATGTGGTTAAAATTTTATATTTGTTTCATTTCATTTGGTTCACAAATTAAAAAGTATGTTAACTAAAAAACCTTTAGCTAAGGTAATTTCATATACGTTTTTGTTTAAAGAATTAAAATTCATTAGGGAAAAAAGCGGGAAAAATGGGTATACTTTTTACATTTTATGCTAATACAAGTCAATGTAATTGGATTCCGAGGTTTACTAAAAATGCTAACCGTTTTATGCTAGTACATTTAACCAGCAATCGGTTTTTACACAAAACAATTTTTCAGTATCTTGAATATGTCATGTCTGTTTGTTATTTGTTGAACATGATATAATATCCTACTAACATTATAAATGTGAAAGTTTGTGAAGATGATTGGATGTTTGTGTTTTCATTACGCGCTAACCGTTGGACGGATTAAGATGAAACTTGCCAAGCATATTGATAGTCCATGTCTTAGACAAGAAAACAGGATAGATTTTATTCCGGTTGTATGTTGCCCTGGTATGATTGGGACGTTTATGATAGTGATTTAGATTTTGAAACCACTCTTCAGGGGGCGAAGCCGCAGGTGGAAACTAGTAGTAGTAAAAAGTAATTAAACATACGCATTAATAATTATTTTATGCAAGACATATCACACCAACGCATGACGTAAGGAGCAATTACACGTTGCGTATCGATTCAGCTTTTTTGTGCCCCCTGTTATCATGAGGCAACTCAGTAATCAAAGTTTTACTGAATAGTTCACAAAGTTAAAATAATCGTTTTGTTTTTTTTTTCACAAACCCTATCATTATTCAACATTGTAACATGTACGAGATCATTTATTGAAGAACAAAATTTTCGATAATTTATTTGTATTACTTAATTTTTTTACCAATACCACAGAATACATAATAGTACCTATATACCTTCTGAAATTGGCCCGATACGTCGAACGCGGCACGTACTTGTAACATCATACCATATTGTGACGACGCGACCCTGTAGCCTAGGTTGGTATCGACCCTGCCTGCGAAGCGAGAGGTCCCGGGTTCGATTCCCGCCCGGGGCAGATATTTATGTGACAGATAAATATTTGTACTCGGGTAATGGGTGTTATTGTGATGTGTAATATGTGTCGTCCATGCCACCCGCGACACACCTACTGCGGGGGTATGAGTGTGGTAGCGTTTTTATTTATTTACACCAAAAGTGCGGAGTGCACCAGGCACAGACATGTATGCGCCAGGCCTGCCAATACTAGATATTGTTTAGGGAATACTGTGGAGTAAAATTTTATTTATCATTATACTACTTTAGTGTGATTCTGAGGAATACGATTTTTGCTTTATGTTTCTACGGTTTTGAACTCAAATATATTAAAAAGTATATCACTTAAGACATTTCATCACTGTATACTTTTTGATTGTAATCACTTACTTCGTCGATTGACATAATATGTTTTATTACTCGCCGCCGAAACGAAAAAATTTCAAAATGGCGGTACTTGTAGGTAAGCCAACTAGGTTCAATGCCCTTTAAATTCTAGAATTTACTTGTTTCCAATATTTGCGCTAGGAAATGTTTTTATAGTACAATTATTATAAGTGAAGTAGGTATTGGTCCAGTTTTAAATAAATTACGAAACAACCTATAAAACCTGTAAAATTAGAGTTATATGATATTGCATTGAGATACGAACACTTTCACTACAATGTGCGATACTGTAATGTAATCGTTTCTTCAGTAACAAGACTGACACCAAGTGCAATGGACAGAATACATTTTTTTATCAACGGAATAAAATATACTGGTAATGTTATTTTACTTTTTATTATTACAATTTTATTTTTATCTAGCAATTTATTATTATAACGTCTTCGCTTCGCTACGATAAACCTATGCCTTGTTATTACTTGCACATTAAACTAAACTGTAACTTATATTTGAAGCTGGGTGTGAACTTCCATCGTACACTACATTGAATGAGTTCATACGTCGCCATGCAGACATGCGAGGCACGAAGTACATGTGTTTGGAAGGCGGCTGTGGCGCCTGCGTGGTCAATGTTCGTGCCGTCCATCCTGACACACATGAAATCGTATCTTTCTCAGTGAACACCGTAAGTAAATTTTGTCTACTATGATATATTCAACTATTGATACATTGTAAGAAATTTTGAAGATGCCTGTGACGATGCTATATGAGATTACTCAACCTAAACAGCGAACTAAATACTATGAAGTGAAAAAAGCATTTGTTTACGAGGTTGTGCACAACAGTACGTAACACTTTGGCGATGCGGAAGAAAAAAAGAAGTACGACCCTCTTCGGAAAATTAATTGTCACATGAGGATGTTAATTTGATTCTACAGTACTGAACAGCATTAAAAACATTTTAAATTCCTCGTTACTTTGCTTGACTAATTGGTTTAAATAACCTGAAATTTTATTAACAATTTTATTAACGTGTGAATGTTCCCATACCATGTGTAATGTTAATAAAAACTAACGGATAACTACTCCAGTTTCGCGCAAGGTATTTCGTAATAACAATTAATAAAATTGTGTTCAGGGACATTCAAAACCATGTGTATAAATATAAACAAATTATACATTTTAATATTGGGTAAGCTGATGCAATATAATGCAATATTAAACAAACATCTGTAACCTTCATTGCAACAACAGTCGACCGTGACGACGTTCGGCAAGTAATGTAAGAATAACTTATTATGTTCTTGCATGTTCCTTTGTTTTTGACATAATTTGAAAAGAATAGACCATATCGAAGTCGATGTGTAAAGATATCCACGTCTGAAATAAATAACAAGTAACCAAAATCTCGTGTTCAGTATACAAAAATAGGAGCAGATTTTATCCAGTTTTCCAATTTCAGTGCTTGGTTGTTATCTTCTCTTGCGATGGCTGGGAAATTACGACAGTGGAAGGTATAGGAAATAGAAAAATTGGTTACAACATAATACAGAAGCGGTTGAATCACTATTTCGGATCTCAATGTGGACATTGCAGTCCCGGATTTGTTATGAGCATGTATAGGTAAAATTACATTATTACATTTTTAATGTTCAGGGATATCAACCTGACATAAAGTAAGTTGCTTCAAAAATGATTTATTATTTTAAAAAAGAACTTAGATTTCATTAAACGATCAGTTCAAGGGTTAAAATGTATGAAATTATTACACAAGCCTACAAAAAAAAAACACATTTTAAAAAACGTTTTAAACAAATTTATCTAGATCTTATACAGGGTGTCCCGTAAGTAGTGGATCAACCGAAGGTGGCAGATAGCTTGAAGGTTGAGCTATCATGTGTCAAAAAATTACCTTAGTAAAAGTGTCACCATTTTCGAGATATTGACCATTTTTTAAAATTAAGAAAATTCGGCTCCTTTACCCTACTTTTTCCTGTTAAGTCCACAAATGAGCAGATATTTTGACAATTTTTTTTCCTGGAGCTCTCAGATAGTTGCTTTATAATTATCAGTATGTAATATTGTTGAAATTATTAGGGAACGCTGAGAAAATAGCGTCTACTTTGGATACTTTTGTTTTCGATTTTCTTTGACACAATTTTGATGCGAGGTGGTTGAAAAAAAATGTACTGGGCAAGTATGCCCCGGTATTTTAAAAACTTGTCTGTTTAATGCAGATTTTAAAAAGGTACAATACAGACTACTTTTATAGAGAACATTTTCAAGTAAAAGCCATTTTAGTGTCAAAGGGGTGAATTTAAATCAAAAGTTATTTTATTTTTTACTGTTATGAGATGAAGTTGTTCAATGGTTTTTGCTTAATATTACGTGATGTTAAATTAATGCTCTAATTAATATTTAAAATAATGATTATTTTGCGATATTTCAACCTTTAAAAGAAATTTCAAATTACCTAAGAATTACTTAAAATATATTGTTTCTTCAAAAAATAATGCTATTTTTTAATGTTTTTTAATACTAGATGATTAGAAAACCTTGTCAATTATTGCTTTAAGATTCATTTTGTATGATAAAATAAATAAAAATAAATATTTACTAGTGATGGGCCGACTATGGGTTTTGCCGATCAGCCGACTAGCCGACTAGTCGGCAAAAAAATTGCCGACTATTCGGCCGACTAGTCGGCAATGCCGATCATCATTACTTCGATCAAATTTTTACTCTTTACCACCATAATTCATCCTATTGTGCGAGATAACGGTAGAAATGTTTCAAAAGCTATCGATGACTCCTGTTTTAAAGTAGCACCCTGTTTTATACATACACTAGCTGTTGCCCGCAGCTTCGCATACGGAAATTGTTTTGCCTTATTTGTACCTCTTGCAGAAGAAAATTTAAAAAAACGGTGAATTTATATTGAAGTACTTACATTTAGTAATTTATATACTGAAACCCACGATAAAATCACAAAGGATTCCTCCAGGAACGGATTTTGTAAAATAAGCAATATTCACATTAATTTGTATTTTTTTTTCTATTGTTTTCAAAATTTTGAACAACTGAAAAATATGTGTTCCATAAATTTAAGCAAGGAACATTTGTTGCTTTCAACAAGCAAATCGGTTGATGTTTTAAAACTATTCCATACAAACTTTCATCACGTTTTAATTTTAATTTTCCGGGATAAAAAGTATCTTAAAATATGACCCGGAGTATTAGTAACAACTTTACCAATTTTCATCGAAATCCGTTCAAGGGTTTTCATTTGATGCCCGGACAGACAAACAGACAGACAGACAATAATTCTGAAAAATATATTTTTGTGCTCTACCACGTTATTGAAGTGCCCCCTAATCAAAATTAAAAAAAAAATATTCAATGTACAGAAAATTTTCCCTTTGAGTTTTATTATAGTACTAGCATTTGCCCGCGGCTTCGCCCGCGGTAGAGATCGTTTTTTTACAAATCCTTCTTAGTTAGACATAGTTGCCTATGACTTAAGTAATTTACATGTATCGTTTGATAGCGTGATTCAGAATGAATTTTACTAACGCTATCTATTAACAACATCCGGAACTAAATATCTACCAACTAACAAAATATCGATCTTCCCATGGGGATGTTTTACCGCTATAAAAAGTAGCCTACATTACTCTCCACCCTCCTCACTATCTCCACACACAAAAACCATACCATATAACAGCTTCGTTGCGACGTGAAAGACGGACAAACAAACAAACAAACAAACAAACAAACAAACAAACAAACACACTTTCACATTTATAATATTAGTCTGGAGTATGGATAGATTGGAATTATCGATCAAAGAGGCGTTGAAGCAAAATCAAGGCGCATTGTCACTCACTTCAATATTTTTTTGTTATTATCTGATTTATTAAAATAATAAATCTAGTTAACTATGTTGATTTTATAATTTTGGAGTTTTCTTTAACTTTATTTTTAGTAGCAAAAATAAATGCCGACTATTCGGCCTTTTTTGCCGACTATTCGGCAAATAGTCGGCGACTAGAAAACATGCCGAATAGTCGGTTTTCCCGACTAGTCGGTTGTAGTCGGCCCATCACTAATATTTACTTAATTTTTTTCTCATTTTTTTTTTGTTGAATATTCATACAAAAATAATCTTAAAACAATAATTTACAAGGCTTCCTCATCATTTAGTATTAAAAAAACAGTAAATCATAGCATTATTTTTGAAATAAACAATATTTTTCAAGTAATTTGTAATTTCTTTATAAGGTTGGAATATCGGAAAATAATCATCATTTTAAATATTTATTAGAGCAATAATTTAACGTAACGTAATATTAAGCAAAAACCATTGAAAAACTTCATCCCATAACAGTAAACAATAAAATAACTTTTGATTCAAATTCACCCCTTTGACACTGAAATGGCTTTTACTTGAAAATTTTCCCTATCAAAGTAGCCTGTATTGTACCTTTTTAAAATCTGCATTAAACAGACAAGTTTTTAAAATACCGGGGCATACTTGCCCAGTACATTTTTTTTCAACCACCTCGCATCAAAGTTGTAACGAAGAAAATCAAAAACAAAAATATCCAAAGTAGACGCTATTTTCTCAGCGTTTCCTAATAATTTCAACAACATTACATACTGATAATTATAAAGCAACTATCTGAGAGCTCTAGGAAAAAAAATATATCAAAATATCTTCTGATTTGTGGACTCAACAGGAAAAAGTAGGGTAAAGGAGCCGAATTTTCTAAATTTTATAAAATGGTCAATATCTCGAAAACGGTGATACTTTTACTAAGGTAATTTTTTGACATATGATAGGTCAACCTTCAAGCTATCTACCACCTTCAGTTGATTCACTACTTACGGGACACCCTGTATATTTTTGGTGCTAAAACCACATCCGATATCAGTTTTTTATCACCCGCCAATTTAAAGGATTTTAAATTTTTTTATTTGTAAAAGGCAATGTCACTAAAAAGTTGAAATTTCACACATAGGTTGCCGATATAACGTACCAGCGGATTTTCAAAAAAACTTTTAACCTATTTACCTCCTTTAGGGGTTTAAATTAGAAAAACACTTAAACACATTTATTTATTTCTAACCTTACTCTACATTTTAGATTTCGCAATGCTTGCTTTAGAATCAGCCGGTTTTTAAATAAACTTTCAAGCCCTACTTATCTCCATTATGATTGATTTTCCAAATCGCTAAAATACGTAAGTATTTTTTAAAGGAAAAACTAATTGTCAGTTTTGGTAGGGCATGCTTAAAAATCAGCGTGTTTTCAAATAAACTTTCTACCCTTATTTACCTACTTTAGGTGTTGATTTACCAAAAAAGCTAACACGTATTAATTTTTCCTATTTAAAACGCTAAACCCCGCTTTTCCTAGGGCTTGATACAAATTTAGTGTTTAGTGGATTTTCTAACAGTGAGTTTTAACCCCTGATTAACCCTTTTATGGGAGGAATTTCGAAAAATCTAGTCTTAACACTTAAATGCGTTATATAGGAATCTATTAAATTGGAGGGTAATAAAATTTTTATAATTTTTTTTTCAGAATCAGCACACCAAATTATATAGAAATTAGCTAAAGTTATTAAAAAAGTTTTTTTTTGTTGGCCTGTGTTATTATTGGACTCCATACTCAAAAGCATGATTATCTGATATTATCGGACACACGACTATGTTACTTACTTTGCATCGGTTTATTTTATCCACAAAATACAATTATAAAACCAGTCATTACATTTTTAGCCTTTCTCAAAATAAACCTCACTTAGGCCCAGCAGATATCGAAGATTCTTTTGGCAGTAACTTGTGTCGTTGCACTGGATATCGTCCCATACTCGACGCATTCAAATCTCTTGTGATGAATCCAGATCAAAACATGGTGCAATCAATCAAAGATATAGAGGACGTTAATGAAAACACTTGCCCAAGAACTGGGACAACTTGTAGCAAAACTACTAAGAACGAGGACGAAGATTGGTGCTTAGTTAATATTCATAATGGAGGACTGCCAACTATACCTAAGAGAATAGTTCTCTCTGATGGAAGGTTTTGGTTTGAAGTTTACCAATTAAAATCAATTTTCGACATTTTGGACGAAGTTGGCTATGATTCTTATATGCTAGTTGGAGGAAATACTGCTAGAGGTAAGATTTAATAACAATAGATGAATTAATGGGTACATCCCATGAATAGTCCGCAGAGCACGGGTCTATCCTCATTCCTCATAGCTGAGCCTTAAGTATACCACCACGCTGCTCCTATGGAGAGTTTAGAGGCCAAACTAAGTAGGTATTATTATATTTCAGGAGTACGACCAATAAATAGGTTTCCTCGTGTGTTGATAAATATTAACAATATTAACGAATTACATACCCATTACATTGATGTTAATTTGGTTCTTGGGGCCAGTATATCGTTGACCGATACATTGAATTTGTTTGAAAAACTAAGCAGGACAAATGAAGATTTTCAATACCTAGAAATATTGCGAGCGCATCTTGAGCGAGTCGCTCATATTCCTGTTCGAAATGTAAGTATCATATCTATTTAACAATCTTCGATAAGTTTGAGATGCAATCGATATCATCACTTTCAAGCACGGCTCGATATCGTCTCAATTGTTAAATTAATTAAAATGGATTGCTATACCAAATACAACTTGGTGCCAATGATTTTGGAAGGAATAGGGTTATTTTAGCTATATTATTTTTTATTCCAGGTTCATGTATCAAATAATTATGCATCAATTTAATTTAGTGTAATTTATATAAAAATAACTAAATAACTTCATTTTGTTACCATTTAATTTCCTTACACTTTCCTTTCACTTAATCATCATCAATAATCTCATATACAGAATTGATCTATATTTATATTGCAAGTTAATTAGAGTGGTCATTAATCTTGATAATATTTATTTATTAAAAACAATTAACAGAATATAATTTCATCTTCATTGATCATAAATTAATACGGTCCAAGTGACGAGTTTAATCCTTCATTCAATATGTACCAGATCATTAGACTACATTAATTATTCACTTATAGAAACACCATACTGTGTAAATGTGAAAGTTTGTACAGTTTGTTACTCTTTCACGCAAAACTACTAAACGGTATTTCATGAGATAGCACACAGGAAGATTAAGATCTGGAATAAGACAGATACTTACTCGAATTATTCTGGAAAACGTGGGCAAGGCCACGGGCAGGGGATCATCTAAAATTTCATTTAAATTTCAAATTTAAATTTCATTTAAAAAATCAAACTAAAAAATGAAAAAATAAATTAATGATAGTTAAAAAACTAAAAAAAAACGCTTTTATAGATATTCCAACTAAAAAAATAGAAAATAAATTTGAACTGAGAATCGTGTAATTGTAATAAAACGTGGGGTGCATGGTGTTAATGAGTAGAAGGATTATTATTTTGATAATTTCTTAAAAAGCACCCCACGATTTTGTAGTTAATGAATAATAGTCGATAAACTTACTACTTCGGAACCCTACATTGCGCGTGGCCTAATACGACCCGAAACATCATTTCGAACAGAATGAGCTATCGCACGTATTTTTAAGAGCAGTATCTCTATTTTTCACCCTTTTGAACTTATTGCTTAGACTAAAAAACACAGAAATCCTGGTAAATAATATCGCAATCTACCTTGTACGTATGTTAATATCGTAAAAGAATGAATTTATTAAAAAAAAATTAAAGTATTAACTTGCTAAAATTTTACAGATCGGGACATTGGCTGGTAATTTGGTTCTAAAACACGAGCACCCAGATTTTCAATCTGATGTCTTTCTCCTTCTAGACGGAGTTGGTGCAACAATAACTTTAGGTAAGTTCTAGAGATCCGTTATCATAATTATCTAGTATATGAAATTCTAGGATTTTATTTTGATATTATAGGTAGGTACTATTATTTCTTCTGTGATATTATTTAAATATTTTAAAAAGCCGCTTCCATTAGGTATCAATCATTCACATGTTTGATCCATAATCATAACAACTTTGAATTAACCCATAGCATTCAGTATAATTACCAGTGAATTAACAGCTCCATTTGCAACAACAACAATAACAGAGTCTATTTGCAAGTGGCTCAGTTCTTGAGTGCACACCTCACACGAGGCGATCCACCACGCTCCAAAGGAGCTTTCGATAGGCCTAAATATAAGGCCCAGCAGTAGTATAGTATTGGGCATTCTGCCCCACTTGTTCGCTCAGGCGTCTGCCTTCGCGTCGTGGGGCAGAATGCCCAATAAGATTTCTGGTAATTAGGGCTTATAGGTACATTTTTTCCACTGTTTCACTCTTCTATACGCCTCCTCCACGTGGAACAGAATGCCTGACACTGTTTCTGGTAGTAAAGCGTTATACCGCGTTGTTGATGGATGAGATATTCAGTCGACTTACTACATACGCTAATAAATGTTAATGTGATGAGTATAATTACTCATTATCAATCAAACTACCGTCCACTCAAATCATGAAATTTGTAAAACAACCACAATCGCTGAGTTTTAACACAATCTGTGAGGAAGTTTGTAAGGCTGATTCTCGTCATGGCGAATTATTGCCTAATTCAATACGATGCATCATATGCGGGCCCTCCAATTGTGGAAAAACAAATTTGTTAATTGGTCTCCTTTTACATGAAAATGGATTGAGATTTCAAAATGTTTATATTTATTCGAAAACTTTACAACAACCGAAGTACATATTTTTAGAAAATGTTTTAAATCTTATACCTGTTATTTCGCTTCATAAATATCAGGGAAATGAGGAAGTATTAAGGGTTCAGGACGCAAAACCAAATTCAATTATTATTTTTGATGATGTTGCTTGTGAAAATCAAAATAATATGCGTGATTACTTTGCGATGGGAAGACACAAAAATATTGATGCTTTTTATCTGAACCAAACGTATAGTAAAATTCCTAAACAGTTAGTTAGAGACAATGCGAACTTGATTATCCTTTTTAAGCAAGACGAAATAAATTTAAAACACGTTTATGAGGAGCATGTTAACACAGATATGACATGGACTGAATTCCGCGAAATGTGTTCAGAAATTTGGAAAGAACCCTTTAATTATGTTGTAATTAATAAAGATTGTTCTAAAAATAAAGGATGTTACAGAAATAAATTTGACACTTTTGTGGTGTTTGATTGAAACAAAAAATATTTAAATAAATTACTTTTATGAAATCGTTATTCTTTATACGACGCTCAATCGATCACTATCTTGCTGTCATTATGGAACAATCAATGAAAAGAAAAATTGTGAAGGCTGCAGCAGCTGTAAAGAAAAAAGTAAAAATTATGAGGAATATTGACATCGATAATAAGCAAGCATTGGAGACAGTTTTCAAGCCTGTGACTAAACCTCTCAACTTAATTGCAAACGCAAATAATCATTCTCTCCTTCCTACTATAGACGACGAAAAAACTAAAACACCATCCATAAAAAGCATTATTGAAGAAAATGTTACCCCTAAAATTAACACTGGAAAAGTCATCGATCCAGACGAATCTCAATCTGACACCGAAAGTGATTATTCATATCAATCAATAGAAGAAAGCAAATCAGACCGCGATACATCATCCTGGTCAGTATCATCAGAAGCATTAGAAGATATTCCATTTGGCGTCAGAATAGAAAACGGAAAATTAATGTTAGGTTCAGCTAGCGTAGCAATTGGTGATGATTATATCACAGTAGCTGGACGCAAATATCATAGTACACCAGGTATAAAACAGTTGCTGCTAAAAAAAGACGTTGATTTAAGTTTAGTCACAGACAATGATATGCAAAATTATAAATCAATGTTACTTGACACCAATGCACATCGACGGGACTGTGATCCAAGTAAACCAATAAAGAGTAATAAAGGACAAAAATATTTACAAATTGTAAAACCCCTATTTAAACTTCAAACACAACACAAAGGAAAAGGTCTACCTTTAATGAAAACATGGAAAACAAACATAGATTATGTGTATTGGGATGATCCAAATGAATTGGTGGAGAGGTTGAAATTATTAATTGCGTCTCGAGATGCTGGCAATACTGGATTAGACAATGAAATTATATCAATTATTGAAGAATTGCGTGAAAGTAAAATTATAAATAAGTAAATAAATGTTTGCTGATGATGGATGTTTTTTCATTACACTACTAACCTTCGAATAAAGTACACTTTCAACATGAATGTGGATAAATTCGGGCACTATATTCATAAAAGAATGCGTTTGTCAGAACTATTTGACGTTTATGATAACGCTTTAACAAAAACAGAAAACGGAGAGTTTGATTTAAAATCGTCAAGACTTAGAGGAATTAAATTACCCATAGAAGCAGACGATGCTGTGAATAAGGATTATGTTGATAATTTTCAGGATAATTTGATAAAAGAATTACATAAACTGAATGAGACATTGCGTTTACAAACCATGACATATATTCAAAATTTTGTTCAAGCTACTATAAAAACAAAGATATCAGACGTTTTGGCTCATTTGGAAGATAAGTTTTATACCAAATCAGAAATTGATAAATTACTTAAGAAATCTTCGTAATGATGAAACAACAAATAGTTAACGAAATACACAAACAAGCACGAAGAAATTTTCTTCGAAGACCTGTTATTCTAAAGGGAATAGATGACTTATGGCAAGCCGATCTGATAGACATGCAAAATTTAACAAAGTTTAATAAAGGTTTCAACTACATTTTAATTGTGATTGACTGCTTTTCTAAATACGCTTGGGCGGTGCCAATCAAATCAAAAAATAAAATTTGTGTTACCAATGCATTCGAATCTATATTATACAATAGTCATCGAAAACCGATTAATTTGCAAACTGATCTAGGGACAGAATTTTATAATAACGTATTTCGGAATCTCATGAAGACAAACAATATAAACCATTATTCAACTTTTTCTACCAAAAAGGCTTCGATTGTCGAACGATTAATTAAAACTATCAAAAATAAATTATATAAATATTTTAGTTTAAATGGAAGTTATCGGTGGTTAGGATTACTAGAAGTTGTCTTAAAAAAATACAATAATACGAAACATCGTACTATCAATTGTAAACCAATCGATGTAGATAAATCTAAGGAACCTCTAATTAAACAAAATATTAAAAAAACCCACAAATATATATCATCAAGGACAGGACCAAAGTTTAAAGTCGGTGACTATGTTCGAATAAGTAAATACAAACAGCATTTTGAGAAAGGGTATACTCCAAATTGGTCAACTGAACTATTTACGATAAAAAATATTAATAACACAGTTCCAGTTACGTATCACTTAGAAGATCAACGTAAGCAAACTATATTGGGAACATTTTACGAACACGAGTTGCAAAAGACTAAATATCCTGATGCTTATTTGATTGAAAAAGTTATAAAAAAGAAAGGAAATAAGCTGTTTGTGAAATGGTTAGGTTTAAGCAATGATGAAAATAGTTGGATTGAGAAAACTGCAATTCAAGGCTAAAATTGTTATTAAATAAGAAGTTTAGTCGTATTTGTTTCATTGCAACTTTGGCGATGCAAGGAGGTGGGCTAGTTAATAGTATCATTAATAATTTACCGTTTGAACTTCATTTGCCTGGTTATAATTACTGTGGACCTGGCACAAAACTTCAGAAACGTTTACTACGGGGTGATAGAGGGGTGAATAAGCTAGACGACGCTTGTATGCAACACGACATAGCATATGCAAAACATACAGACCTACCTAATCGTCATAAAGCAGATTTACAACTTCTAAATATGGCAAAACAACGCATTAAGTCAAAAGATGCTTGCAAAGGCGAAAAACTAAGTTCATGGTTAGTGAGTAAAGTTATGAAAGCCAAACTTAAAACCGGTGCTGGCGTCAAAACGTTTAAAAATTTTGTATCTAAAATAAGATCAAAAATCAAGAAATTTCAACACAATGATAGTAAATCTTTAATCGACGCTGCTTATTTAGCAGCTAAAAAAGTATTTCCAAATAAAAAGAAAATTCGAATACCACGTGTAATACCCATACCAAAAACTGGAGGTATTCTACCTTTGATTCCAATATTTGCTGGTTTATCGGCATTAGGGACCTTAGCTGGCGGTGCAGCTGGCATTGCGAAAACCATTAATGATTACAAATCCGCTCAGAAAAATTTGCAAGAAACACAACGACATAACAAAGCTATGGAAGGTGTAGTATTAGGCAAGGGTCTATACATTAAACCGCACAGAAATGGTCACGGATTATTTATAAAGCCCTCAAAAAACTGAATTGTAAGCTACCTAATCGTCCTCTAAGTAATATAGATATAATAAAGTACGCATGTGACATCCCCCACTTCAGAGGAGTTTTTATGCGAGATCAATTACCAAGAACACCAAAGGAGATCGAATGTGGTATTGTTAATTTGGATGAGTCTAAGAACAAGGGGACGCATTGGGTGGCTTATGTTAAAATATATGACTATTGTGAATATTTTGATAGTTTTGGCGATCTGAAACCGCCTAAAGAAATAATTCGGTATTTTAAGAATTGTAATGTTTGTTATAACTACACAAGATATCAGTCATTTAATACAGTTAATTGTGGTCATTTATGCTTAAAATATCTATGGCAATTTTGGAATAAAAATGTATAAAATATGTATCATTCTTTTATTTTCACCATTTGCAATATGTCACTCACTTTGTCGATAACAGGAAATTCGTCAAGTTTATCCACGTACTATCCAAACACTCTGCAATTAGATGGACAGTATGAATGTGCTTTATTGCATATCTCAACATTTAATTCCATTCCGAATATTGATAAAACTAATAATAAGTTATTCTATGGATCTAATGAAGTTATTGAAATCCCTGAAGGGACTTATGAATTACAAGATATCAATGATTATTTAAAATCTGAAATAAAGGATGCATCAATCAATCTACAGTGTAATAACAACACATTGAAAGCAACTTTGTACTGTACAAAAGATATTAATTTTTCTGAGGAAAATACCTTTAGAAACTTGTTAGGGTTTAAAAAACAAATATTGAAAGCAAATAAATGGCATGTGTCACAGTTTCCAGTAAACATTTTACCAACAACCGTGATCAGGGTTGAATGTGATATCGTAAGCGGCTCATACATAAACGGCGAATCAAGTCATATTATTCATGAATTTGCACTAAACGTACCACCTGGATATAGGATTATAGAAATACCTAAAAACGCAATTTACTTCCCCATTAACCAGAGCAACATAAGCTGCATTAATATTAGACTTTTAGATATAAATAATCATTTAATAAATTTACGTGGTGAAGAGGTACAGCTGTATTTACATCTTAGAAGAAGAAATGATTGACTATAATAAATATACGCAACAACCAACTACACGTATCAGTTTGACTCAAGAAATCAATCATACAAGAAGTCGTAATAAAAAGAAAATAAAATTAACGAAAAGCAATAAGGCATTCTTAAAAGCGATCGGCTTATTAAAATGAATATTTTAGACGTTTTATCGACTCCGTCTTACGACAATAGTGTGGAAGGAATTGAATATCATTCTTACAAACCCTACATTACTAGTTTTAATAGAAATGATGAAATCCGCATACCAATCAATCAACAGGATTTATATGTACTACCATCAGCAAGCACCTTGTATTTGGAAGGGAATGTTATCGTTAAAAAACGAGATTCTAAGGATCCTGTCACCAGTGTTCAATTTACAAATAACGCTTTATTGTACTTATTTCAAGATATAAGGTATGAGCTAAACGGAGTGGAGATTGATAAAATAAAGAATGCAGGCGTTACGACCACCATGAAATCTTTAATATCAATGAACGAAAGTGAATCTAAGATAGCTTATTCTTGGGGGTGGAATATTGATGGTATAAAAAATGGAGGTAAATTTTCTGCTTCTATACCACTCTGTAACATAATGGGCTTTGCAGAAGATTTTAAAAAAGTTGTGATAAATAGTAGACACGAACTAATATTACTAAGAAGTAACACAAACTTGAATGCTGTGAAACTCAATACCGGTGAATTTGTAGAAGACGTTCAAATAAATAAAATTATTTGGCGTGTACCACACATTAAAATATCTGACAAAGAAAAGCTTAATTTTTTGAAACTGTTAGAAAGAGATAAACCGCTTCAAATGATATTTAGAAATTGGGATCTGTATGAATATCCAGCTTTACCTAAAACTACAAAACATACTTGGGCAATTAAAACTTCGTCACAAATAGAAAAACCAAGATATATTATTATTGGTCTACAAACAAATAGAAAAAATAATGCAAGTTCTGACATGTCTCAGTTCGATCACTGTCTTCTTCGCAGCGTTAGAGTCTATCTCAATTCAACATACTTCCCTTATGAGAACCTAAACGTTAACTTCGCAAACAACAACATTGCCTTATTATACGAACAATATGTTAGATTTCAACAGTCATATTATGGTCGTCGTCCAGAGCCCTTGTTGAGTGAGAAACAATTTAAAGATTTAGCGCCGTTATTTGTTGTCGACTGCTCTAGACAAGTAGACAATTTGAAGACAGGTCCGGTTGTGGACGTTAGAGTGGAAATTGAAAGTGATTCTGATATACCAGATCAAACCGGCGCGTACTGTCTTATATTAAACGACTGTATAATTGAATATAAGCCACTGAGTAATACTGTAAAAAAATTATCATGAAGCAGGATACCATCATAGTGGATATTCAAGGATTTAAAGATCAGTACAATAATTTTATAGTAAAAGAATTAGCGTTCGCAACACGTGATTATACGCAATTATTCTTAATAAAACCCCCATATTTATTCAAATATTTAACAACTGATGAAAAAAGACAAGTAAAGTGGCTGGAAAACAATAGAGGTATTCATTGGAACGAAGGACATATTGACTATAGAGAATTTCATCGTATAATCGTTCCCTATCTAGAAAACAAAAATATCTTAGTGAAAGGTTTGGAGAAGGTTACGTGGATAAAAAACATTTGCGAAAATTGTGAAGTGTCAGATCTTGGTGAAGACCAGTGTCCTAACATGTTTGAATTACATAAAAAATTCTGTGATAACAATTTAAATTGTAATGTACACACAAATCATTGTGCTTTAAAAAATGTGTTATGTATAAAAAAGCATTTAGGGTGGCACTAAAATGTTTTGTTTTGGTTTTATAAATAAAAATAATTTCTTCAGTAAAAATGCATTTTTATTTTTTAAACATAATAAAATAATAACTTACAATAACAATAGTATCTTTATTAAAAATCATTGTCTATTAAAGATTTCGATATTTTCTTAACTAGCGATTCTGTATCGTCCATAACACTATCCATGGCATCCTTAACAATGTACTGCGCACTTATCACAACGTTCTCACTTTCACTATCGCTGCAGCTTGTTTGAGAATTGTTGCTGCAGAGATCAGTAACAGAAATTTTTATTAACCTAATGCCTCGTCGTTGTAATCGGCTCATTACAAAAGATTGTGTAGCGTTATGTTTTTTCAAAGTTTCTCGGCGACGTTGCTTGGACTTTTTCTCTTTCGTTAGTTTGTATTGTTCGGGTTCCCAGCGATTCAGCTCGGAAAATCCTTCGTAAGGATCCTGAGCATACTGGCTAAACACAATCTCTGAATCAGATACCTGAAACAAAAATAATTATCCATTTTCAAATCTGATGTGCACACACAAAAATCACTAATATTATATCAGATTCAAATAGGTACTTTACTTACCGTGCACATAATTATTATAATAACACAAGTACTAGGTATAATACTGTAAAAACAACTTCTCAATTCTATTAATATTCCGTAAATAATAAAAAATAAACTAACTATCAACTTTATATATTCAAATCAATCCAAAATTGTTAACTTAGCATTCAATCAAGGATATGGATTAGTTGTTTGAAAATCACTCTTTCAGATATAGTTTTATAGTTCAATATATTAAAATAATTTAGTATGAATTGTAAACTGCAAGTCTGCATAAATATATTATACCTTCTCATAAAGTGCGATGAACTGTAACATGTTATAACATGTTGCGTGTATCAATAAT
Organism: Thymelicus sylvestris; assembly: GCA_911387775.1. Classification (NCBI taxonomy): domain Eukaryota; kingdom Metazoa; phylum Arthropoda; class Insecta; order Lepidoptera; family Hesperiidae; genus Thymelicus; species Thymelicus sylvestris. The sequence goes on from OU426886.1 coordinate 7,129,582, forward strand.
ACCTACCATTCCGGAGCATTATTATTATTACGCAAGTATAAGTTATTGTCATGAATTGTAAAAGCTAAATATTTAGGTATTAAGAATAAAATACAAAAAAAATATCAAGGAAATCCTTCTAAAGACATAGGTAGAAGCCACCTTCGGTAAAAAAAAAACTATAATATTATTAGTTTAAATAGATCAATAAAACAAAGTTTATATTTAACAAAGGTTGTTTATTTATAAGTATATAATATTACATAAAAACTTACTAATAAATTCTATAATTTACAATCTTATTTATGTACATTTTTAAGTTGTAATGAAACATGGACACTAACTGAATACAAATCATAGGTTACTTATAGTTATTACAAAATCAATTACAGAAATGTTTATTAACTTTATTATTTTTTATATTTACCTAAGTACATATTTTACTAAGAACATTTACATAATCTCTACATATTATTATAGTAATATAAAATAAATTATATTTACATGCCCATTAAAACCAATTACGAATATCAATATTTAGGATTGAAAGATCCTTTTAAAATTGAAGAATGCCCCCACGCTCGGGTTGCAACATTGCAATTTGATATAACACGTTTATCATCATTACTTGATAGTGCTATTTTATTCACACTTTGTGTAAATATTTCATGCTTAATTGATTTAAATAAGATATTTTTTCGATGGATAACATCTCTATTAAATAATACATTCTGGTAATCATCTATAGTTAAATCACGTACCACGCAGGATTTAATTCCTTTTGCTTTTTTAATTACATTATTCATAGTTTTTAATGAATATAACTTGGACCGCAAGCCAACAAATTCAGTAATAAGTTTGCCTCCCATTTCATCCTTAAACAATCCTGGCACTTTTTTATTAATCTGAGGTATCATGAATTCATTTTGTACGGTATAGTTACTAGTATCAAAGTACTCTAAAAAATTACATTTTAAGTCTTTGTAGAAATCTTCTGTGTATATTGAATAAACGAAAGAATCCGTATCGGTGTAGCATAATTTTACTCTGTCGCCATAAAAAGGTTTAACTATATTATAATGAAAATGATACATATGTGATTTGGATAGCTCTAAAACAGTAAAACCTATATAAATTGGTTTATCCAAAATGAAATGATCGGGGTTCATTTGTATTGCAACTAAGTTTTCCGATAAAACTGATGCACTATGAAAATAAGGATTGCTTACGAGTTTTTCAGCACAGGTAGTTTTTTTTGTTTTATTATTTGTGCTATTCCAAGAGTTAATTAAATGAACACTCACTCTTTTTTCGGTATTTTCTAATGTTTTCCCAAAAACGCTGTTGTTTAATAATTTGAAAAAATCCTGTTCAAATACACTTTTTGCGTTTTGTCGTAGTTGCGTATTTAATTCGATATATTCCTTCAAATAAGCACTTTGTCGAAACGTAATGGCTCTGTGTATTTTACGTAATTTTAACCCATGTTCAATACATTTCTTTAAATGAACATAATGAATCACATAGTTATACTTATTGTAAAGATTTGAAATAAGTTTTTCTGTTTTGCCCCCTGGCGGTATGCATTTTTCAGCACAAAAAGGTAAATCGTTGTGTAATATATGTAAGGTTTCAGGATACAAAATATCTACTTCTAGTATAAAACCCCATTCTGCGTTGTCGCTGATATTTACTATATCTATCTGATCTATTTCGTTTTGATTTAAAAATCGAAAACCTGAGTGAGGTAAATATTGACCCATACTATAGCCGTAAAGATTGTTACAGTCCAAATAAGTTATGAAACAGGAAGGTTTTGTAGCATCACACGAAGGCATATATTTATTATTAGCTTTTGCATAGCGATGAGAACACATACATAAACCTCCCCTAATACCGCTCTGAATCATTCGTACCATAGACAAGTCTGTTAAGAGTTCTAATTTAACTCCTGTTTTTAAAAGCATTGCATCAAATGATAAACTAGGTGCAGTAATATAAAACGCAGGATCGAGCTTATAATGCAACTTACAAGTTTTTCGAAAATTTTCAAATATGTCGGTAAGTAAAAGTACGTCAGTCTTTAAATACAAATCAGTATATTCACCCAATGTCTTTATGTTAAATTTGTGCCATACCAATTTAGCGTGGTCATAGTCCTCCTGTGAAATATGTTCATTGCTTATCGAATTGAAAAATAAATGTTTCGCTGGTAATGTTTTTTCTTCATAACATTTCCAATTGCTTACATAATCGTAGGGATAAATGCCTTTTCGTGTAAGTAGTTGAAACTGATGATTATCAGGGAAATGATAGCGCAAATTAATAAAATCCTCAGTTTGCATAGTTTTCGACAGTTTATCTAAACTAGTGCCTAAGAAATGAAATGAATCTAAAAATCTAATCTGTACATAATCGTTATCGTTGATATGCATAAATTTTGAAAATGAAATATATTTTTCTTTGCTTTTAGGTATGATATTTAATTTGCCAGGCGTTTCGCCTAATTTTTTAATAAATAAGTGACAGTCGTATCCTGACAAATTATGAAAAAATATGGGTATGAACATTGGTATCTTATATTGTAAATTACAATGTCGATGGGCTGCACCACGGTATCGACCAGTAATATGACAATGATCTCTGACTTTATTATTCCATAACAGATTTTCACATATGTGACATTTCCTAGCTTTTTTAAAATCAATAACGTCTTTTTCTGAAAATATAATCGAGACATTTTGAGTCAATATATTGTAAATTCTCTTAATGTCTTCAGTAAGAAAATCTATAAATTTGGAAACACAATCAATTCCACGATACGTTTTAAATTCATTGAAATTGTCATTGCACGATGAAACAATATTATACGCAAAAGCTGAAGGAATGTGTCGTTGTAAGCGAAAGGTATTTGTGGTATCAGATTCATGGTTGGAAATTGGTTCAAGTAATGTTTCGAAATCGGCATAGATAGTGAATGGAACGTCTTGTTTTCTATTATAATTTTTAAATTGTAAATATGAACCTTTTTCAGGCAGAATAGTAGCAACCCCTCCACACAAATGACTATCAAATTGATCTTCACTAGGAAAAAACACTAAACAGGTTTCGCAAAAGTATAGCTTGCCGTGATGCTTAGTTATTTGACTTTTAACGAGACGAGGTAGATCTTTAATGAGGCAATAATGAGATGAATTACCATTTTCTAAAAATAGTAGGTGAATTATTTTGGATTTATGATAGATTTTATCGGGTTTATACAGAGGACCCGTTATAGTCTTACTACCTCTTAACCCGTAAATATAAATATTCAAAAAAGGATTGTTTCTTTCAAAAATGTTTATATCTGAAAAAGTGATTGGAAATGAAATATCATTTAAGTTCAAGACATCACGAAAATGAGGATATGACGTGACTCTCTCAGGATGCCGAGTACTTGGATACAAAGCAGCAACTACACACCACAAAAAACAATACCTGTCATCGTTTTGAATATTCAAACACGCTTTCTTACTCTTTATATATTTCGGTAAATCTATAAATCGTGATCCACTAAGAGGTTGATATTTGTTAATATTAATTTCTAAATGTGAATTATTTAAAAACGTCCATCCACTATCTCTTTCTTGAAACTCTTCAATTTTTTTTAATAATATTATTATAACTTTTTCATAGGTGGACTTGAAACTGTAATTTAAATGAATGATAAAATTTTTTGTCGCAAAAGATTTCAACTCTTGTAGATCATTCTTCAGCATTAAAAAGACTCCGAAATATTCAAAATTTATTTTAACAGAATAATGTTTTTGAAGCGAGCTATCTATTAAAGATTTAACTTGATCATGAATATTTTTTAAGAAACATTCTGGGTAAATATTTGCTTCGGGTTTAGTTGTAGTAATCCGATAACTTGTAATACGTCCTTTGAAGCAGGAATGTATAATTTCAACGTTGTCATTGATACGAATAGTACTATTATTTTTATGTCTGTTACTTCGCAAATGGCTAATCCAACAGCGTGAATTCACATCAATGTTGCAAACCGAACAGAATGGCATTTTTAGAATCACAATAACAATAAAATTATTATATAATTCAGAAATATTGAGTTAGCTGCTAAGTATATCAGACTTTATTACCAATTACTGCCGTAGGTCTTCAAAACTTCACATCTTCAATTGCATCTCTCAATCTCTCATCAAAGTGACGTGCTCTGGAATAAGATACGATCATAATTTAATAACACATATTAAATAATAATTTTAATACACTTTTAATTATTTTGTTACGGGAATAAATCTTTAACAACAGATACAAAAATAATCACTAAGACACATCTACAATTGATTTTGTAATAGAATAGATCTAAGAACATTAATATTATTTTATTGTGGAGATCGAACCAACAATTAATACTTAGCCCACGAGCAGGGCGAGCAGATAATAATATTATTAGAAGCCACTTTGTCATTCATCATAGAATGGATAATTTCTTTCTTTCAATCAGATAAAAATAATGAAAACTATCATAGTAATATGAAATAACAACTAAATACATACCCAATATTCACAATAAAATAATGTCGTCTCTGTTAATTATGTCCAAAGTATTAGCATTCCCTCATTAAGTAGGTATTTCTATACCTGCAAATTTAGTCAACAAATAAAATATTTGCTTCAAACCAGCACCTCTGCTGCCTCACAGTTCATAATAAGTGATGGTCTGAAATAAAAAAAAAACACAAAATTATTATAATAATACTGATAATGACAACAAAACTTGAATGAAATATAATAGACTATAATATTTAACATAATAATTACCTTATAATAATTTTGCTATCGATTTTACCATTAATATATACCTATAACTTGTACTCAGTAATCGAATTAAATTTAAATTAAAATACACATTTTGCGTGCAAATAGTACCAATACCTATTGTGTTTTGTCAAAACAAAAGTGTCGTGTTCCATCCGGTTGCATTACTTAACGGTATTTTGCAAGATTTTTCATTTCGATCAGGGTTGACATCCAAATGCAAATAATTATGTATTATTATTACCTATTTACTGGAACAAAATGTTGTATTTATTACTTAATTATTACATACAAAGTTATCTACGTTAAAAATAGGTATAGAATATTTATTTAAGAGTGCTAATGGTCTGTTAATTTACCGGATTATTCAATATTTTCTCGATATGTAATTACCTAAACTAGAATACAAAAGACCCAATGAAACGTAAATAACAAGTCCTTTTAATCATATATTTTTATTTTTACAATTTAAGTTGGAATGTTTTAAATTTATATCGTTTGTCAACCCTAACAAAAATATCATATTTCTCAACACAATACTTGTGATTATTGCACACCTATTTAAAAGTGTTATTCAGCAATACGAATTTTTATTACTACGCAGCTAATTTGGTTATGGATGTCACTTCCACATATTTTTATATAAAAATGGGATCATCAGTCTATACATAGTATGTAACATGTATGACAATTATTTTGGTAGCCCTAAGTCTTTGTGTTGCGTTAGCAAATAATGATTCTAGAACATTCTTAGTTATCATTTTTGTACAAATGTAATACGTACAAATAAGAAATGTCTAATTTGTGTATTATTTTTATTAAACACACTTACATTTCATTTTACCAAATTTACATGTCTTTTCTGACTTATAAGCTAACGTTTTCGGAGCTCGGTACATCAAATTCGAGCCTCGGATAGGAACAAAGTACTCCTACAACGACTACAGTGCAACCAGCGCCGAGTGCCTCCACTCTGCAGTTCAGTCCATCCAAACAGTGGTTGTATTGGTAATTATACTTCAAGTGGCTGCCATTTAAAATGTAAGTCTTTATAATTTTTATTAATTTTCATATTTTACTTCAACCAATTTATATTTCAGATACAACATGTAGCCAAATACTTTGACATTTTTCACTAACTTAATTTACTCATAATTGTTATAATCGTCAATAGATTAATTATAAGTGCGAGTTAATAGTTTTATTATTACTAGTTCATTCCAAGTAGATAAACATTAACTTAACATTTAATCCTTTTTCAGCATAGGTATTTCAAGTAATAATATCTAATTAAAATTTAACAATTTACAGGTCGGACTCTGAGTGCGATCAACGCAGCAACTCTACAGATGTTGAACACAGTGCCGAGCTCCTGCGGAAACATTCTACTCCTACAAGCAAGCGTAAATCTACGAAGAAATCGCCTGCCATTATAAGGTAATCATACTAAATTTACATCTACTCGTTATATTTAAATTATAATATTTCAAATTTTGTACTTACGTTCGATATATTTATGTGGCGTTGCGGTCAGTAGTTGATTTTTTATTACACACATTCACTTTCTGTTACTGAAATAGTTTATGATATATAAATTATGGGAGATATTTTTTTATTTATTTTGAAATAACCAGTAATAGGCACTGGTTATTGCTGCAAATGTCGATCAAGTTTATATTTATTCTTGTTCATGATTTATTTTAATATATTTCACTAATCTTATGATTGCAGAGTAAAAATTTATTTATTCTTCGGTAAACTTGACTTTTGAGATAGACTATATTGATTCTTAATATAATTAAATTGTTACTCTCATTTACAAGTAACAACATTTTATTTACATGACCATGCAGTATGTAAATTAATACAATTTTTGTATTTATTGTGTTATTTTTCGTAATGATTTTGAAAACCGACACCATCAGTAAGTAATTTTATACTTATATGGGTTATTTATGTTTGTTACAGAAAGAAAGGGAAGACTGTGGACATCTTCAATCTTACTCGTGATGGCGGCAAATCCAAAGATCCTCCATCGCGCGTGCTGTCCACGTACTTCGTCAACAGAGTTGCAAACGGCAACGAACGTCGGGCGATCAACACAACGGGGGACTACCTTATCGATTTGAAAGTCTACCAAACCAACGATGCGCGCAATACTGATGCACAAGAGCTCTGGAAGAAAGCGCTAGTACGGATAAAATTCCAGACTCAAGACGATACACCGCAATGGCGTAAGCTTCAATCTTTGGTGCACTCGGTGGATGAACTGTGTGAGGACCATCCTACATTTATATCAAATGATTGTAACCTGTAATTAACATTAATATTATAACTATGAATAAATAATTTTTACATATTGTTTTGTTTCCTTTCTCAGCTGAAACCGCGTTCTTTACAACAACAAACAGTTATTTTGCATTTCTAATTATGAAATTTTAATGAAGCTTTCTGTCCCACATTACCAGAAATCTTATTGGGCATTCTGCCCCACGACGCGAAGGCAGACGCCTGAGCGAACAAGTGGGGCAGAATGCCCAATACTATACTACTCCCAGCACACTCCACAATTCTGGATCATTGATTTGGTTCGCGGATCACCAAAAATAATCGTCTGGTGTGGACCGATTTTGACATCCGATTTTTAACTAATCTTAGGTAGATTAGTTAACTACCGCAATATGTTACACTGCAATAAATGTTCATATTTATTGCGATATTATGTTTAATATGCATTAGTTAATACATCTAACGTACGACTTAAATCAACAGCTTGTTAGTTAGTTACCTACAAGTCCTACAACGTTACTTACGTACTTTCTGGTAAGATGGAAATATTATATTATACTCGTAGAGTTTCACACTTTAATTAAATGCAGCTTTTGTAAGTGATCGAGAAGCGAAAACTTAGAAACTTAGTCGTCTCAATGTCTAGATACAAATAAAGACAATGGCACACGAAGCACTTTAATTATCCTCAATAAGATTTCTTTAAGCTAAGATTAATTACGATTGGCTGCATCGAAGACATTAATGGAATGTCTTTTGTAATTTCATTGTATACTATTCGCTTAGAGCAAATGGAACAATTGTGTTAATACCGTCTGTTTAATAAGAAGTTTATAACTTTGAAATATTAGTAATCTTTCATCATAGCATTCAGAAACGTAAATTGGAATGGTTCCTAGGAATGACATATCGTACATCACCATCCATTATAATTTGCCGGATTGAAAAATCACAATCATTTGATTGTATGTGTAACTTAAGCCACTTTGAAAGGCAATCCTTTCAAATGAAACCATTTTGAAGCATATCGGTTGGATGGTTTCAGATTCTATAAAGGACATCCGTACAATCATTTTTTTGTGTTTTATAGTACATATATGTATATCAATATGTTAAATATTTTTTTGTTATAGTGGATCGCACTCTGACCAAAATGGAAGTTAATATGACTACATTTCTTACATCTAATATTGTTGGTAAAGTAATAACGCAAATAAAATTACCACCTTTATCAAGTCATTACAAGTTGGTTACTTATAAGGTAACTCAAATATAATTTTGATAATATTATACAAACTATAAACAATAATATTGATGTAAATGCAATTAATTTGCAGATCACACCACGAGAACAAAATGCACATGCAGAGGTGAATTCGGCATTTCTGTTTAAATTTGATTCTATTTTCCAAAATGTCGTAGAAGCAAGAATAGTTTATGGAGGTATACGCCCAACGTTTACCCATGCAGTTAAGACTGAGGCATTTTTAACTGGTAGAGACATATTTCGCAATGATGTATTACAGGGGGCTTTGAAAATGTTAGATGCAGAAATTCAGCCCGACTACGATCCACCAAATCCTTCACCATTTTATAGAAAGAACGTGGCCTTGAGCTTGTTTTATAAGGTATTCGATTAACTGAAGGTTACTTTATTTGTATGCAATATAAGATTTATAATCGTTATTTATTTAATTTTTACAGGCTGTTATAAAGTTGTGCCCAAAAGATAAATTAAATCCTATTTATGCATCAGGTGCTACTTCAGTAACAGACGACAGACCACCAATTAGTAGTGGTTACCAAGAATATGACACTGACCCACAAGATTATCCGCTAACTCAACCGCTATTAAAAAGAGAAGGTCTACTGCAGTGTTCGGGGGAAGCAGTTTATACTGATGATATGCCAACCATAAAAGATGAAGTATTCGCCGCTTTTGTACTCAGCACCGTAACAAAGGCCGACATAGTTTCGATTGACGCTACAGAAGCTTTAGTATGTTCTAAACTTTTATATAGTGTGTGTACTTCATTTAACAATATTTCAAGTAAATATTATTATCAGATTCTAGTTTGTGTATAACTATTGCAATGTTTTCATTACACTACCATCAAAATAAGTATTTTTTCTCTACGAAACAAATCGATAATCATATCAGATTATTTAACTACGAATATCATAAACGCTAAATAATAAATACACGCTACACACTCATAGCCCCACACTGGAATTCTCTGTGTCGCGTGTACAATGGGTAACACAAAATGAATCGAACACACACACACACAGACTGAGTACAGAAATTCAAACTCATCATTCACATTTTTACCTCGCTGGGATTCGAACGGCAGTCCGACGTGGTAACTATTACGCCCAGTTGCTCATTTTGGTCGTCAAAACTACATTTATTGATATTGGAATCGGAACCACCAAAATATCTTTAAAATCATGCGGAGCCTTTAACTTTATATTCTGTGATTTACATAAAAACTGAAGGATTTCGTATAAATGTATGAAATGCATATAATTTATTTTATAAAAATCCCTTGAAAATATAGTTACGTAGTATACACTAAGAAGCTAACTCGATTAAAAAATCATACTACTTTCAGAAATTAGAAGGGGTCATAGCTTTACTGACTGCAGCAGATATACCAGGCACAAATAGTTACACCTTTCCAGGCAATATATTAATAATTGAAAATGAAATATTTTTGGCAAGTAACAAAGTACAATATTACAATCAGCCTATAGCTATCATTGTAGCCAATACAATGGCGTTGGCTGACCAAGCGAGCCATTTGGTAAAAGTTAACTACAAGAACATTCCCTTGAAACCACCTGTTTTTACAATAGAAGAAGGTTTGAAAGCGCCTAAAGAAGAAAATAGGATTATGGAATATGAACCTATAACGCCTAAAAGTCGAGGTGAAAACATAAAAAAAATTGTAACAGGAACATTCACCAGTCCACGTCAGTATCATTTCATGCTGGAGGTGCATACTACCATAACAATTCCTGTGGATAATGGCTTTGAAGTACATTCTGCAACCCATTGGATAGATCAGACTGAAAACGTCATAGCGAGACTTCTTAATATACCTGATAGTTAGTAAGTATTTTTGTGTTTAATATTCCTAATTTAACAAAATAACCACAGTACACGTGTGCGCATTTAGAGTTTTGGAGATAAGATTTTGAGAAACGTCAATACCTCTAATTTTGTAAATTATAGCAATTTAAGTATGCAAAAAAGAAAAAAAAAACTTTAAAAGAAAATACTATTTTTATACCCGATAATATACTTTAACATACAATGAACGATGTCATAACAAATGAATTGACATATTTTAGCATTATAGTGAAAACAAGAAGATGCGGAGGGTCATTTGGTTCTAAATGGATACGCAGTAACATGGCTGCGTGCGGTAGTGCTTTGGTTGCGAAAATATTAAATAGGCCATGTCGGATGAACATGCATTTGTATGATATAATGCGCGCCATTGGTAAGCGGCCAAACAGCAGGCTTGACTATGAGGTATTTTCTTCGTTAATATTTATTTCTGCTTTTTTATGAATTGGTACAAAAGATTAAAATATGTAGCCTCGATAGTATTTTGTTATTTTACATGGGTAAATTAACTTGAAAAAAATCAACATCGAAAATTACTAAAGTTCAATACTGGTTTCTGGTCAATTACATATATCAGTCAATAAATTTTTCAATTATTTAATGATATTTGATGATTATTTAATGATAGATAATAATACAGATATCAGTAAAAAACGCCTATTGCTTTTATGTTTACCATCGATTTTATTAAAATAGTATAACGGTTTTTAACTCAAACATCATGTTAATGTCGTAATACGAGTACCACATGGCTGTAAAAAGTTAAAGATACAGTCTCAGTACTATTTTTTTCCTACTTTAACAACATTTTGTTATCTTTATTAGGTGGGTGTGAATGAAAATGGCGAAATTCAATACCTTAATGCTAATTGGTATCTGAACGATGGAATTTCTCATAACGAAAATGTTTCGAGTTTTATTTTCGCTAATTTTAAAAATTGCTATGATATGAGCCGGTGGAAAGTATTAACATACGGGATTTTAACCGACGCTCCAACTAATTGCTTCATGAGAGCTCCAGGTATTAATTTCATTACATCATCTGAATATACCCTTCATCAATCAACAATAATCTGTTATGTATAGGTAAATTAAATTATTTCAGGATCATTCGAAGCAGTATCAGGAATTGAGCACATCATGGAACACATTTCTGTGGCGATAAAAAGAGACGTTGTAATGGTTCGCATGGCAAACTATAGCCAAGAAAATAGTTTACCACCGTTAACCGTGACCAATTTTTTACAAAGAATAGATTATGGCAAACGAGAAGTAGCCGTACAATTGTTTAACGCAAACAATCGTTGGAAAAAACGAGGAATTAAGTTTACTAATATGACATTTACTACAGATTATCCACTTTACTTTTCTGCTGTAGTAAGCGTATACCACGGAGATGGTAGCGTTGTTTTGAATATAGGTGGTATCGAAATAGGGCAAGGACTGTTTACTAGAATGGCACAAGTGGCGGCCAGAGAACTTAACGTGTCTGTTGACAAAGTTACAATAATACCTTCATTTAACTTTGCAACACCGAATACATTTGCGACTGTTGCAAGTGTATCTACAGAATGCTGTGCTTATTCTGTTTTAATGGCGTGTAATCAGATCAAAGGCAGGTTAGATCCAGTAAGAGCTGATTTCCCAAATGGAACGTGGGAACACATAATAACTGAAGCATATAAACGAGGAATATTATTACAAGCTTCTTATATGACTGGCCCCACTACACCAGGAATCACACCATATCCAGTATTCGGAATGGCTGCAATTGAAGTTGAAGTAGATATTTTGACAGGTAGGAAATGGATAGTCAGGGCTGACGTTTTTGAAGACTGTGGGCGTAGCATTAATCCTGCTCTTGATGTTGGACAGGTATTGTAGTTTTCACAAATCACTTTTTTAATATCATGTATTTGTAGTAACCTTTGAAGGGTAGGCATAAAGGAGAACCCCGGTTTCCGGCCACGAATTATATGTAATCTGTGCTAGCACATAAGACTGGACAAGAGTAAACTACATACATAAAAATTTGTCTTATTTACTAAATAAACATATTTAAATCTTAGCCTCATTTGCAATCGCCAAATGAACAAAATAAAGAAAGAAGTTCTCATTGTATTTACCTCATTACAAACGATTTTATAATCGATTGATTAAGGAACATATGTATTAAATTAACTATTTATTAATTATAAAAACAATATTTATTCCTTTCTGATATGTTTTCATGTTCTATATAAAGCTAAACTATTTAATATATAATAATTACCATTAAATCCTTTAACGACATCGTTACGCTTATTAAAAGACATTTTGAGTTTAACTTATCTGTGTAAAAAAAGTAAAAGAATATTATGATGACATTTATGACAATTTAATTTTTGCACAGAGTACTTAATCACTATGTTCTATTGCATTCGCTTTTCGTTTCGTTCGTTGGTGAATGTGTTTTTGATACAATTTCTAGATTTGCTTTTCTTACTACCACTGCCTGAATATTGGAAATAGGAGTATAGCGCCTCCTGCACAATTTCTTGACGAAATATTGATATATTTTGATGATAATGAATAAAATATCTTTAAAAAATTAAAATGCCTTTATTACACAACCTTTTTGACATTTTTTTGGGTAAAACCCATTAAAGTGGGTAGGTAGTATTATACCCACCTACTCAGTTTTAACCATTATGGTTTAAGTAGTATTTATTTATTTATGGTCTTCATTATATTCCTGACATTGTCTATATACTCGTAGGTGTTTGAGGTAGTAAGTGCCTAGTAAAACGCATATTCAGTAGATAGGTACTCACCAACCGGTGACCAACCGACCTTACGTTACCCATAATAAACGAGAACTTTATGAAAAACATATTTTTTTCATCAGCACTGTGACACGAGTGTGACATAATCATAACCCATATTTAAGGTGATTCATTAGGATTTCATTAGTTGGCCATTGCTAGCAGACGTGAAAATTGGAGAAATTAAAGCTTTTACAATGATCTAATTGACCACCAATTTTCATTCTTGTCTATTCTGGGCCGGTGTCTCTATGGAAGATGGGGTTCTCCTTTTAGAAATAGAAGTTATAGTTGTAAATTATCAGTTTTTTTTGTCAGAAATATTTTATATTTTTTTCTGAGATTATTTTTTTTAGTATTATTATTATTATTTAAAACGTTTCTTTTGTAGGTGGAGGGTGCATTTATTCAAGCTTTATCCCTATGGTCATTAGAAGACACAATTTATGACGAGAAAACTGGAAAGTTATTAAACTATCGTACTTGGAACTATAAAATATTTGGGGCGAAAGATATTCCTAATGACTATCGAATATATTTAAGGCGAGGTTCAATAAACCCTCATGGTGTTTTAGGCTCCAAAGGTTTGAGTTTTGAATATTAATATTATTATTTATCATACGATTTCTTCACAAGTAAAGAAATCGCTATTTCTGACCCATTGCATGTTTTAAAACACTGTTTTCAGATCTCGTGAGGCTAGAGTCTCAAAGATACTATCTAAAAAAACAATGAACAAGCATTGATTTTATTTTAATGTAAAATTGGAATCACGCTAAATTGCCTCACGACATAAACATCGGTGTTTATTATTATTCTAAGACATCGGTGTACACGAAACAATTGAATGTCCTGTTTTATGTCAATAGGTGACAATAGCAATTGGTCACTATTGCATTGCCTGAATCTACTGAAGCTCGAACACTGAAAATTACATTACGTTTTAAATATTTCACGGTTGATGTGAGAAGAGACTAGTCAAGCAGATAATAAAAAGTAAAATGCCTGTATCTTGCACCACCAGATTACCTGAATTTAAACGGGTGACTCTAAAAAGAAAGCCTTATAAACGCTTACACATGTAATACATGGCTGTGCATATAACTTTGCATTAGTTTTGCCTGTGTGGAGAACGCAATCGTCACTGGCAACTACGAGAACAAACATTTATCTGTCACTTACAGAAACGTCGGCTGCTTCCGGGAATCGTACCCGGGACCTGAATTGCAGGCTGTTTCACAATCATGCTACAGGGTAGTCCTTCTACTTTGATTTTGTAAGCAGGGTACCTGAGTAACAGAATTCTATTTGGAATCCAGGATAACTCGACCCTTAACAATAAAAAATACTTACATATTTGTTAAAATCTAAATTAATTTTAGCCGTGAGTGAACCACCGTCTTGTATGGGATATGTCATAGTTTGCGCCCTAAGAGAGGCCATCCAAGCTTCTAGGCACGACAGTGGTTACAACACGGATACCTTTCTAAATATTGGTACGTATTCTAAAGGTAGTATAATTCTATTATACTAGTAGTTGCTTCAACCACTACTGAATGTCCACTACTGATCACGAGTCTCTTGAGTAGGCCTAGATCATACTCCATTACGCTGCTTCATTACGGATTGATGAGGAGACATGTAGTAATTTAAAAGCACCAAATGGAATTTTTTATGTTTCCTGATCACGCTTAATATTCAATAATGTTTATAAACATACAGTAATGTTATTTCGTTACGTACCTAATTAAAATTAAATGTATGTATCATAATTTCTATCTGTATTTCACGCAGACGTTCCAGTTACTAACGAGAATGTGGTGAAAGCAGCCGATATCAGGATTGACGACTTTAGATTGTATTAATTAAAAAATTACATAAAGATTAAGACAAAAAGGTGCCTTCCAATACAAGTACCTACAGACACGGAATATTTACAGTGCAAACATAAATAAATAAGTCTTATTAATTGTGTCCTTGAAGTGAACTAAGTTCACAAAATCATACGTGTGACATGAGTGATTCACGAATATTATACTAACTTAAATATAGCTAAGTAAATATAGTTAAAGAAATAAAAAAATATGACTAGTGTTTCATTATTTTAATCAATAACATGTAAAGTTCCTTCTTAAGGTTTCCTTTGACTTAGTAGCACACAAAAAGAAGTAGTAGTCATAACATAAATTGAGATGAGATTGCAAAGAGCTTTGCGCAGCTCTTTGAATCCCTGGGATAATTCTCTTTTTACACTTAAATTCTTTTATTATTTTACCGTATTTTGCAGATATTTCCTCCACTAATTAATTAGATTCTACCAAGCAAACGCTACGTTTGTGTTCAAACGACTCTTTTTGTAAGTACCTGGCGATTAGTAGGATTAGGATTTATTACAATAAGGATATTTCATTAAAATAATTATTATCTAGTAACTCGTAAGTTACATTTCGCCATTTACATTATTTAGGACATAATAATTTAATCAATACAAGACCAACATTTTACGTGTTTTGTCATTGTAAGGGTAGTAATAAGTACATGCATAATCATACTATTTGTAACACGTGTAACCTACATTTATAACATTATATATTCAGACATGATACTTAATAAAGATCAGTATGTATCCAGACTCTGTTGTTTAACTATCTCGGATTCCTCCCCGTACATGGCGACCCTGCCAGGGCGCCTCGGTTTCGCGAGCGCGGTAATTCGACGCGCCTAGTACTAAATACGGAATGGAACTTTTTAACATGTAGTGAGATTTATCGAAGTGAACAATGGATAGATTAATCATAAATAATATCGTTACTAAGTCGGACGATTATTGCAAGTTTTTCTCAGTTATAACAAGTGTAAAAGTTTATACTGTTTCATCATGGGCAGCAGCAAATCAAAAGGAGAAGTGATTATCGCACAGAATGCTGCAGGAGGGTCTAACGACGCATCAATGGTGGATTTGGAGTATCATATAACCAGGACCAATGTAATCCTAATGTGCATCCTGTTGATTATCTTAATGGGCATACTATACCTATCCTACAAGTTTTACAAGAATTGCCATTCTAACTGGATTTCGCGACATATCGACAGAGCGACGGCGTTGAGGAATTCCATTTTTCGGCGGGCCCCGACTTCGGAATCGGCTAGTGGTCCCTGTTGTGCGTACCGATATTCCAATAAGAACCCCCCTAGTGTTGTGTGAAAAGTGAAAAAAAAAATGTGCGCGATTCCCCAATAATAAATTAAAAAAAAATCTCTTTCTCTTAAAACATACGGCAAGCGACGACGTAAGCAACTTAATATGGACTTGAACTTTTAATACTAATTAAAATGATTTACTCTTAGTGCTATAATTATTATACTTTTTAAATATTAATCAACTACATGTACTCAGGTATGTACTTATAATTATTTAAACTACATTATGGTGGTAGATTATGGCAATTGTTTTACAATCTTTATATAATGAATTAAAAGAGATACGTACTTATTTAATTAAGATAGGTCCAAAGAGAAGGCAAGGAGATATTTTGATAAATAAATTAGAAGCAGCTAGTAAAGTTTACGACAAATATAACCATTGGTTAAGTGAATATAAAGGTAATGATACTGAGTTATTAAATTGTTGTAAGCATATTTTTGCCCTTTACCAAGAAATTGTAGATTTGTGTCAAAGTGAGATGTCGACAAGTGAATCAAGTATAACCATGTCGACTAACATGACTTTTGAATTAAGAACTGCTCTAAATTTATTTCCCTGTATGACTGATACAGAGGCCAATACAAAGCAATTGATTGACAATATAGAATACTATGACTCCTTACTGCAGAGTGAACAGTGTAAACAGAATTTAATTAATTTCGTCTTAAAGAGTATATTGTCCCAAGCTGCTAAACTGAGGTTAAATTCAAGCTATGCAAATGTAAAGGATTTAATTAAGGATATGAAAAATGAACTCTTACCGAGAAAGGCTTCAACTGCGATTTCTACTAAATTAGAACAAATAAAGCAAAACAATTTGTCTATATCTGATTTTGGTAGGCAGTTAACAGAACTTTTCGTGGACCTTACGATATCCCAAGCCGAGGGTAATTCCAAAAAATATGAAATTTTGAAACCATTGAACGAAAAAATTGCAATTAAAAAATTCGCGGACGGCTTGCGAAATCGTAGGCTGAGCACAATAATTGCAGCCAGGAATTTTAGCTCCCTGAAGGACGCGGTCCAGGCAGCGCAGGACGAAGACGTGACCAGCTCATCAAATTCAGGCGAGATTTTGGGTATGTCCAAATATAATAATTTCAAATCGTATTATAGGGGAAGGCGGACCAATTTCAGAGGCGCTCAAGGTCAATACAGTACTCGTTATTTTTCACCTAAGCCCCAAGGACGAGGTTTTCATGGAGGTCAGCAACAGCATGGGAGGAACCAGCAGATGAGTTCACCAGGTAATTCAGTGCGAGGTCAACATTTTAGAGGGCAGTACAGAGGTTTTAGAGGTAATAACTATAGAGGTTATTGGCGAAATCAAAGGGTACAGCATCATCCTAATGTTCATTTTATAAATGAATCTCAACAAGTGTCTCACAATGTTGAACAAAGTTCGTCAGCGAAATCAAATGATACAAACCAAACATTTTTTCGTGACTAAACGGGAACCGACTATTATGTCATGCGATAGTGATTTTTTTACATCATTTTCATTAAACGGAAAATTATTTTCATTTTTGATAGATTCCGGTGCTTCTTTGTGCGCTATTAAAGAAAAATTAGTGTTAGAGCAAAATATTCCGATCCATAGAGAGAGCATAACTATAAATGGATTAGGTGGCAAAATCCAAGCAATTGGATACGCGTACCTACAATTACAGGTCAATGATTTCATTATGAATCATAAGTTTTATGTTTTTAAATCATTGCCGATTTTGTCGAACGGTATAATAGGACGTGACTTTTTGAGAAGATATAGGACAATATTAAATTTTGAGGAAAGTACTATGATTTTACGAAATGATTTTAATACGTCAGTGACTTTACCAATTTCAAATAAATGTAATGATTTACTACAAATACCAGCGCGATGCGAGTCAATTCATTTTATTCAGACTGATTTTCAGGATGAGTGTTTAATATGCTCAGACCAAATTCAAAATGGAGTATTTCTAGCAAATACTATAGTAAAGCCCATTAACGGTGTTATACCTATAAAAATTATAAACACAACGGAAAAAGATTTATCATTACCAACCTTTAGTGTACAAATCCATAAGCTCGACGAGTACAATATTTGCTCTTTCGGTAAAAATAAAAATAATGCCGATCGGGTAAAACAATTATTTTCTGTTATGAATTTTTCTCACATGAATGAGGAGGAACAAAAATCTATAGAAAATTTATGTGCCAAATATGCCGATATTTTTTATTTGCCAGGAGATAAATTAAGTACTACCGATGTTTATACACACTCTATATCTTTGAAACCGGGCACGACTCCAATTTTTTCGAAACCCTATAGACTGCCACATTCTCAAAAATCGGAAGTTCAGCATCAGATAGATAAAATGATAAACGAAGGTATAATAGAACCAAGTAAAAGCGAATGGTCAAGCCCTGTATTATTAGTACCGAAAAAAGTAGATTCTACAGGTAAAAAGAAATGGCGATTGGTAGTAGATTACCGAAAATTAAATAATTGTATTGAAAATGATAAATTCCCTTTACCGGACATGACTGAGATTCTAGAATCATTATCGGGTAGTATTTACTTCAGTCATTTAGATTTATATCAAGGCTATTACAATGTGAAATTAGACGAAAATAGTAGAAAATTTACTGCATTTTGTTCAGGACAGTACCAGATGACGAGAATGCCTATGGGATTAAAAACAAGCCCTAGTTCATTCTCTCGCATGTTGAACATTGCATTATCAGCTTTAAATTATGAGAAATGCCTTATTTATTTGGACGATTTGATTATATACGGGTCCCGGCTGGATATTCATAATAAAAATTTACAGGACGTGTTTGAAAGGTTAAGAAAAGTAAATTTAAAACTCAATCCGGAAAAATGTGATTTTTTGAAGAAGGAAATATTATACTTAGGACACGTGATATCTAATAACGGTATTTTACCTGATCCAAACAAAATAAACACTGTGAAAAATTATCCACAACCAAGTAATAGCGACGAATTAAAAAGGTTTGTTGCATTCGTAAGCTACTAATATGTACACTAGGGTTGCCATCCGTCCTGTTTTCCCAGGACATGTCCTGGTTTTTGTAGTGTCCTGGGACGTCCTGGATAGTTTTTAAGCAGCGTCCTGGGTTTTTAAATTTTAAAATTCGCACGCCTTTTGTAAAAATTTTTACGTTACGGGTGGCCTCACGGCTCGTACCTAAGTAGGGCATGGATACCGAAATTCCGAGATTTCGCAATTCCAGAATCTCGGACAGTTTTTCAGTTCCAGAACTGAGTGTTTTTAAATATCGTAACTCCGGCATTCATTGTTACTAAACAAAATAGATATTTCGAGTGTTTATTTATTTCTGAACGCACCCACGAACCCAATTATCCAATTCTCTCTATCCCTTGTTACCCCTAGCGCCACCATTATGACCTTTATAGATAAGCTGACTAAGAAATTGTAATATTTGTATGATATCAATTTTTTTGTCGTGTTCAAAAGCAGCATTTGATTCAGAAAGATTTAGTTGTAATCCGTAAATATTCAAAAATATGCTATGATCAACATAATCTGATGAACTTTAATCAAATAAATTATTTTATCATGCATCCATTCGTCCATCCACCCGCCTTTAGAGTTCAACTGCTGGACATAGGCCCCCTCTAACTTGCGCCACGATGACCGATCCTGAGCCTTCTGAGTCCAGCGGATGCCCACTGTTGTTCAGGCAGTTAGTCCATCTTATCGGGAGGCGTCCTATACTTTGTTTTCCGAGACGTGGGTGCCATTCGAGGACTTTTCTTCCCCAACGGTTATCGGTCCTTTGAGCTGTGTGGCCAGACTATAGTTGTAAGGTCGGTTTAAAACGAATCAAACCATGCCGTTTAAAACCGAAATTTTGGTTTAAAACCGTTTAAAACGGTGTTTTACGGTTTTTATGGTTAGAAACAGTGTTTTTTTAATATGAACTCAGAATGCATTAGATTATCGGATTCGCCATGCAACGGAGTACCAAACTGTGTATTTTCATGTTTGTTAGATTTTTTACTAATAATTAATATTAATTATTAATATAGCGCTGACTGAACTGATTGAATATAAGTGAGCGGGATGGCTACCAGTGTTGCCAATGCTACGGCAATTACCGTGTTCTACGGCTTTCAAATCAAAAAATCACAAACTCTACGGGCTACGGCTGGAACCCTATTGCCGTAGCAAATTCTACGGCTTTTCACAAATTCCACGATCTTTTTTTTATTTATTGTTTTGCAAACATTTAACGAATGTTAATTAAAACCCTGAAAACAGCGCCACTAGGCTAATGTTGATGTTAATGTAGGCTAATGAAAAGTATTCCTCGTTTTGTGGGCATCAAATTCACTGCCGATGACCTTTTTTTTAGTTCGAGCGCTGAACCGATGGTATATATTGACGCGTAATTGGATAGCTACGGCCCACGCTTGATCTTTTCCCATACAAACACGGCATTTTTAACTAATGTACACGGCCTTCCAAAAATTTTCATTGGCAACACTGATGGCTACCATCTCGATAATTATTCTATTCACCTTTGAGTACTATTCACATTTCACACTCGGCGTGCGTATATGACGTGCGCCCGCGTCCTTCAACCCAACAAAGACCCCCCCCCCGCGCTCCCTACCGCGCCGCGCTGCGTCGCCGCGCAAGCTGCCCTTGTGCCAAAGTATGATATACATAGGTAGGAAGTTAAATGTTTTTAGGGTTCCGTAGCCAAATGGCAAAAAACGGAACCCTTATGGATTCGTCATGTCTGTCTGTCTGTCTGTCTGTCCGTCCGTATGTCACAGCCACTTTTCTCCGAAACTATAAGAACTATACTGTTGAAACTTGGTAAGTAGATGTATTCTGTAAACCGCATTAAGATTTTTATACAAAAATAGAAAAAAAACAATAAATAGGGTTCCCCATACATAGAACTGAAACTCAAAAAAATTTTTTTCATCAAACCCATACGTGTGGGGTATCTATGGATAGGTCTTCAAAAATGATATTGAGGTTTCTAATATCATTTTTTTCTAAACTGAATAGTTTGCACGAGAGACACTTCCAAAGTGGTAAAATGTGTGCCCCCCCCCCCCCTGTAACTTCAAAAATAAGAGAATGATAAAAGTAAAAAAAAATATATGATGTACATTACCATGCAAACTTCCAACGAAAATTGATTTGAACGAGATCTAGTAAGTATTTTTAATACGTCATAAATCGTAAACCGCAAAAAACATCGATCAAAGTTACAACGAACTACAAAAACTTTTATATTATGTTACTTGCTGCTACGGAACCCTTCATGGGCGAGTCCGACTCGCACTTGGCCGCTTTTTTTTATTTCGTATGAAGTGCTAAGAGAACAATTATTTAAAGTAACCAATAATATAAAAAGTAGTAATATTCTTTTTTACTTGTAAATATTTTATTTCAACAAATAAAACCATTAAAGTAACTAGCTTGTAAAATATTGCACGTTATTTTATGCCTTTACAATTCTAAATACATACTCTCTTTTGTCTCCGCAGTCGGGTATTACACCGTTTAAAACGGTGGCTTTCGGGTTTTAAACGGTGCGTTTCAGTTTTAAACGTTTTAAACTGGTTTTTTTACAACTATAGGCCAGACCATTGACAATTCAGCCGGTTTTGTTCTTTAGAAATACAGAGCATAGCCCTCTCCACAGCATGTTGTGTGATTTTGAGCTTGTGGATTTGGACGACAGTAAAGCACCACGTCTCGGGAGCCTTATGTATCATTGGCAACACACACTGCTCGAATACCTTCGACTTCAGGCACTGAGGTAATGTTTTGGACGACAAGATATGACGCAGTTTCCCGAACGCAGCCCGATTTGGATTCTATGAGTGACTTATTTCTCAAAGTTCGATTTACCCATTTATATCATATATCCCAGGTAAATGTATTTGTCTGTAACTTCGAGAGTAGCGCCGTTAACAATACAATACAATATTATGGATTAACAATGCAATATGGGTATCAAATTAAAGAGCTCTTCATAAGGTTACCAAAAAAGTGTATCATAATAGGTTTTTTGATAGAAGGCGGTTTTTTTATTTATTTTTAATTTCAACAACCAATATCGGAACTAATTCCGGAATCTGGTGTTAATATCGAAAACCAATTCCGGTATTGAGAATAGTTCTGATATCAAATGGCCTAATTGCAACTCTATTAATGCGTCCTGTTTTTAAACTGAGTTGTCCTGGTTTCTCCGACTTCAAATCCTGGTTTTTTTAATTTGAGGTTGGCAACCCTAATGTACACTATTCTTATGACATAGTTTACGATTCAAAAAACGGAAAAGTAGATCGCACAAATTTAGCTGGTATCATTATTTCAAACTTTGACATTAGTGGTTGTCATTTTAGTCTCTAATGCCGGTCACTCACATTCGCGCGAATACGCGAACCCGCAAGTGTGGGACGACCTTCGCGAATGATTATGCGAAGTTTTCGAGGCATTCGGGGTTTTCCAAGCTGTGTCGGTTTTTTGTCGCACATCAAAGCGCGCGAACCTCGAACCTTCGTGTAGTCTCCCACACATTTGTGCGACCGTTGCGCACAAGACTAAAAAGGTGACGTATATCTTAATTTTTCGTGGTTCGTGGCATCTAATCGTACTACCATTTATTTTCTGTATTGAAAATGGATTTGAATAACAACAATATAATAACAACAGCAAGATTGAACATTCGTGAACAAAGTGTAGGAGGAAGCGGAAATGGCCTTGTATACTCATATGCGAACCCATTTGCCTGACCGCCCTTCACATATGTGCAAACATTCGTAAAAATGTCAAACATTTGCGCGCATGTGAGTGACCGGGGTAAGATTTGTGAACAGGGTATAATATTACAGAAATTCTTTAATATTACAGAATGTTTGTGTTTTTATTAATGTCAAATGTCACTTACGTAAAAATATACCTTAATCTTTTGCTCACTCTACATTGTTCTTGGTCCAATGCGCACTTGGTTGGATTTATAAAGTTCCGTACTCAAAACGGAACCTAACACGCACTTGACTATTTTTTGAATTCATATTCAAACCTGATTCGATACAGATACATGGTAGTATACATAAGGCGTAACAACACGTCTTCCTACATGTGTACTGACAAATATCTTATAATGTAATTACAACATCAATATATTAAGATTAATTCGCAAACCTGTCCGCAATGTCCACGTCATGTATTCTCTAAGGAACCATTTGTCTTCTGAAAGGTATGTACTTCAGTAGTTTTCCTGTACGTATTTCTGATGCAATATGATAAATAAAATGATTATGTTAAGACTGTATATCTGTTGTAATACCTACTGTTCTCACCTCGTATAAATATAAATATGAGAATGCTGAACAATAAAATTCTATCAATTTTATTGTTCAGCATTCTCATATTTATATACAACATGAGTACTTCATTTGACCTAATGTCACTTGATATATTTTTTTAGTATAACGCTCAAATGGTATAATGATTTATTGATATAATTAGAGTTCCGTAGCCAAATGGCAAAAAACGGAACCCTTATAGATTCGTCATGTCTGTCTGTCTGTCTGTCTGTCCGTCCGTATGTCACAGCCACTTTTTTCCGAACCTATAGGAACTATAGGTTGAAACTTGGTAAGTAGATGGGTCAATTTCAACAAACACGGATTTTGCCTAATTACAGTGGCGAATTTAAATTTGCTGTTTTTGATAAATTTTTTTGGCTTAAATAATAGCTAAATATTAGTACTACTTAATCATATACTAGAGATCGAAAAAAAAATATTACTTCATGAGATATTTCCATTTGAAATTATCAAATGCCACCGAAATTATTAAAGGACCACCGGAATTAAAATCTGAGCCACCGAAATTGATTAAATTTAAACCTGCTGTTTCTAATACATTTTATTTGGCATAAATAATATGTAAATAGTATTAATAATTAGTCACATAGTAGAGATCGAAAAAAACATTATTAGTTCCGGAGATATTTTCAAATTACATTATCAAATGCCACCAAAATTAGGATCACTGGAATTAGAATCTAATCCACCGAAATTGATTATGCCAATGAGGAATAATAAAGGCAAGATCATCTAATACTTTAAAAATACATTTTGAAGAGTAGGAGTCTAGATGAACGGGCTCTTTTTAGCGGTGATTAGACACGCTTGTGTTTCTGTGGCCTATTAGACCAGTGCCGATAGCTTCAAAAACGGTAAAAAGTGAAAAAAAATATATAGTAGGATGAAACCCATTGCAAAAAGAAGAGGATATAACAAAAATTAAAGGAAAAATAATTAACGGGCGATCTAAGGTCGGTAGGGGTTTAAGGGTAAAAAACGGTTTATCTCGATTTCCAGCAAAACTACAAGTCAAAATTTATGTGAAAAATTCAAATAACCAAGTTTTTGGTTTTTTATTTTTATCTTTTACAAAAAAAAAAACATGAAGTTTAGTGAAAACTTACCGTTGTATGTCCTTAACATACTGTAATATTTTTGATTTAAAATATTTCTTTTTTCAACTTATTTTGACTTAACATCGAAAAAGCAACCTAATTTTCAATCGAAAATTCTCACGTCATAATGCCTATTTTTTTTTAAATCGGTGAGATTTTTGTTCGTTGGAATTTCTACTTTCTAATGGTATATAAAAAAATTATAAACTACTAACGACTACTACTACTACTAACTACTAACTATAAGTTACTATGGTAAATGTTCTCCGAAAATGCAATGAAACGACAACTATTTTCGCATGTTTTTTGCAATCTTTATGTTTTTGTAATTGTTTTGTCTAACAAAGTAACATGAAATCTTACATTTTTCGATTAATTTTTTTTTGTAAAAGATAAAATTAAAAACCAAAAACTTGGTTATTTGAATTTTTCACATAAATTTTGAGGTTACGTAAAAAAGTGTATATAAAAAAGTTGTAGATCTTTTTATTACTTACAACATTGCTATTTAACTTTTTTTAGGACTTGTAGTTTTGCCGGAAATTGAGATAAACTATTTTTTACCCTTAAACCCCGCCCTCCCCCACTTCCCGAGCTCAGATCACCCGTAAATTATTTTTCCGTCATTCTTCGTTATATTCTCTTCCTTTTGCAATGGGTTTCATCGTACGATTATTTTTTTTCGTTTCAAAAATTATCGGCACTGGTCTATACACGTCCCTATGCGCTTTGATTTGCCACCGGAACCACCGAGATTAGGCCACCGGACTTAGAATTAGAGTCAAAACTTGAATTTTAAGGAACACCGTTATTCTCAGGTTAACTTTTATTTCACAATTATGGCTGAAAACCTTTAATGGAAATCTCCATAAAATTTCTTGATAATCTGCTTTGTAGTTTTACTAATATACATGACATCGGAATTGCATGATTTTGTATTCCTGCGCCACCGCAGTGAGTACTTACGTGTTTGGCAGGAAAATTACGCAGCCAGTCGGTCATCCTAATACGCAATTTGCAAGAGCACAACTGAACGGTGCGGGGAGAGCCAGTAAGGTGTCTTCCAAATCGTTTCGTAACAAGATATGAAGTGTACAAAATGCGCCACCGGTATTGCTTTTTTTTGTAGGACATTTTTAAAAGATGTTTTAAGAGCTGTTGCACTATCTTAAATTACTCCGTAAATATATATGAGTTGTGTTATTTAATGTATTTCTAAAAAATATTCCTTTTTAATAAAATTTATTTACCAAAAAAAATTAAATTTATAAAATATGTAAATAAATGGAGGTCGGACAGTACACCGGAATTAGATTTTAGGTCTTAGATATTTTTTTATTAAGAATCTATGTATTAAATACATCTGAATATTTGGCTATCATGTAGATCACTATTTAAACTACCTATATAAAATTATACATAATTGTAGTTTACCTCCACACATTAATTTTCAACCTCGCCGTCTCAAAAATGCACTTGGGAAATTCACCCAGATGTATTCTCAGAACCGCATTAAGATTTTCATACAAAAATAGAAAAAAAACAATAAATTTTGGGGGTTCCCCATACTTAGAACTGAAAATTTTTCATCATGTGGAGTATCTATGAATAGGTCTTCAAAAATGATATTGAGGTTTCTCATATTATCATTTTTTTCTAAACTGAATAGTTTGCGCGAGAGACACTTCCAAAGTGGTAAAATGTGTGTGTCCCCCCCCCCCTGAAACTTCTAAAATAAGAGAATGATAAAACTAAAAAAACTATATGATGTACATTACAATGCAAACTTCCACCGAAAATTGGTTTCAACGAGATCTAGTAAGTAGTTTTTTTTAATACGTCATAAATCGTAAACCGTAATTTACCTCGATCAAAGTTACAACGAACTTCAAGAACGTTTATATTATGTTACTTGCTGCTACGGAACCCTTCATGGGCGAGTCCGACTCGCACTTGGCCGCTTTTTTTCATATTTCCTAATTTTATATGTCTAATGAACAGTTTATATAAGGGGGCGTCCATAAATTACGTGAGGTGTTTTTTTAAATTTTCTGTCCCTCCCTCCCCCCTTGGTGAGATGTCGTGAGATGTTATTCAACCCCCTCCCCCATCCCCCAATCTCACGTGAGATTTTTTAAAATGTGGGTTTCTTACGTAAACGCGTTGGCTTATTATTGTAAAAAGAAAAAAAAATTGCTTCGTGTTTTTATTTAGTGAATGATCTTAATCGTATTACAATTACACTTAAGATTAAATCTTAAGCATGTACAATCTGGATTAAATGGACCAAAATAGTATATTTTTTTTTGTTTCAATCAGAAAAAAAATTGCGTGATATTTGCCGAGACCCCCCCTCTCTCCAACGTAAGATTAGATGAGATTGGACTCGACCCCCTCCCCCCCTTAAACACCTCACGTAATTTATGGACGCCCCCTAATGCACATTTCAACTAAATGCTTGCCACATGCTGAAGACCTTTTAAGGATATGTAATATTTGAAGATTAGATTATTTGAAAATTAGATTAAATAATAATAAACGCTAACACACTCATACCCCCCCAGTAGGTTATTACCTGTGTCGCGGGTGGCATGGCCGACACATAACACATCACAATCACACCCATGACCCGATTACAAATATTTATCTGTCACATAAATATCTGCCTCAACCGGGAATCGAACCCGGAACCCCTCGCTTCGCAGGCAGGGTCGCTGCCAACTAGGCTACAGGATCGTCAAATGTTAAATGGAAATTAGGTCAGATGAACGTTACATAAAAAGAGAGTTATACTTTATAATAAACCGGTCCCAATTTCTTAAAAACTAAACAAACCAACTAAAAAAAGGATGTACCTATATAAGGCCAGGAAAGTATATTGTATAGTAACTGTATGGGCGCCATTCGAGAAACTTTCTTCACTAACGATTATCAGTCGGTTATTCTTATTCATCCACAGAAGAAATAATAGTACTTATGTAATTAGTAGTAAGTAATGCATCTCTATCTCTATATATCAAGTCTCCACGACCCCAACGTCGTTGTGCGATATTTTGTCTTATCCCTGTAGCACGTTTGAATTTAATTAATTAATAAGATTAGAAAATATCAAAGGTTAATTTTTGAAGAGAACATTGATGGAATATGGGTAGGTACTTCCTATCAACTATCAACCTAAAAGTAGGATTTTTCATATATTTTTTGTATATGAAAATTTTAGTGTTTCTGAAACCCGAACTTTTCCATATTACAAGAAAAACTGGAAATGGAGGCATTCAATATGTATTCAAACCAGAGTTCGTAAATCGAAATTAATTTGATCGAAGGCAGCGCACGACTGAGCAATACCTTAATCGGAAACAATCTTAGATCGGGGATCGAGAAGTGTAACTTGTTGTTTGTGCAATAGATTATTCAGTGTAAAAAACGAGCTACTGTAATCATAGACATGTGTAATGTGTATTGTATAATTTGTATATCTATATACCGACCCATAATCAATATAAATATAATAATTATAGAATTACAAATCACTGTAATATTTTTGTGTAAAGTTACAATTAAATAATATTCATATGAATTACACAGGGAACCTATCTCGATTGAAGAAAGTACGTATATGTAGTAAATACAATATTGAGTCTAAAATTATCTTTGAATGGCTCAATAAAATAATCCGTGTGCCACTATTAACTTGATTTATTATCACCGTTCATTTATTCACCTGTAACTTCGCTACGTAGTAGATATTATTATGTACGCCAGTAAAACCAGCAAACATGTCATGCAACTGCATTGAGGTCAAAAAAAAATTAGATCCCTAATTTATTAATTCATACTAAAAGTTTTAATATTTTTGAATTCAGTTCAACTTTTTTAAGCTTTTATTATGTGTAAAGATTATTGGCTTTCCAAAAATATTTAATAGCAAAGCAAAGCAAAGCAACAACCCATAATTGTCCCACTGCTGGGCTTGGGGTCTCCTCTCACAATGTGAGGGGTATTAGGCCATAGTCTACCACGCTGGCCAAGTGCGGATTGGTAGACTTCACACACCTTCGAGAACTTTATAGAGAACTCTCCGGTGTGCAGGTTTCCTCACGATGTTTTCCTTCACCGAAGCAAGTGATAATTAACTTGTAATACGCACATAATATTTGAAAATTAGAGGTGCGTAAGTTGTGAAGAAAACCTTTAACTTATAGTTCTACGGATAAGAACAATATTGCACGTTTGTTATTCCTCGCGAAGACTTCTGACTGTGCTGCGTCTAATTACGTTCTCCAGAGAATTGTACAAATGCGATGTCTTACTTTCCTTGTTTCGTTATGATCATCTTAATGTCACAGAATGAAATATATAATCTCAGGAAATGAGGAATGGACTACCGAAATTGCCATTTTATTTTCCATTTGTTGAAATGGCTTTTGTAACACGCAAGCATCACTGAACCGAACGTAAGATTATTATTCTATGTATTACCGTCATTACAATAAAAACATTCATTTAAAACTATAAAATTACAGTAAATCACTAACAGGGAATACCTACATATTTTATCAAAATAAATCCCAGTTTAGGTCTGCAAAGTAAGATAATCGACGGTATCTTCATTGAAGATACAAACTGCTGAAAAACATGATCAGAAATCTCAAAGTAATCTAGTCGTTTAATTATCATGAAGTGTTGATCTACTTGGTCTACGATCATACCGAATTTTCCTCTTTTCCATTAAACTCTTTCCACAACAGGATTTTTCATGTTCAAACATAAGGATATTTTTTATTTATCACTAAATAAATACGATCCCACACAAAATACACTTATTTGAAAAAGGTTGAACCTACTTGGAGCTAAATACGTTGCTCCAAATACTGCATTGGAAAATTTTCAAAGCGTGAAGGGGTTAGTCCTAATTCACACAAGGAATCTTTGCTCCAACCATTTTCTCGAGTGTTCTCTAAAGACTTGCTCGGAAAACTGTTCGGTTCGTTACTGGTACAATTTATGGGGGTAGTTAGGCCAGTGCAGTGGTCTGTAGGCGGTAACAGGTAACTTTCATTATAATAGTTTTTGACCTTACCTACCTTCACCTTACTTTTTGACTGTTTTATTATAATAATATGGAAATAGTAAATGGGTATTGAGTTCGTTTTATAAAATAGAAAACAATAAATATTATTTTATGTATGTCATTACACAAGAAAATAAACAAAACGCGACGCGGGCGGCACTAACCGCAATCCCTCGCCAGATGGGTGTCGTAAGAGGCGACTAAATCCAGCTCGCTGGTGGTAGGGTCCCTCGAGGGATTGCATTGATAGTATTGATTTTAATTGTTATACCATTATTACTAATATTATTTCTCCATGGAGTTCGCCTGGATAGCTACCACCCTTGAGCATGAGTCAACCGCCAAATAGTTCTTTCTTTTTCTTCTCTCTTTCTTGGCTGGCAACGCATCAGTGATGCCTTTGGTGTTGCTGATGTCCATGGGCGACGATAGCCACTTACCATCAGGTGGATCGTCAGCTCGTTTGCCGGCTATTTCCATAAAAAAAGTATTAACATACTAAGTAATAAAATTTGCAGATGCCTCTTCCTTTTCGGTCGGCAACACGTTGGTGATGTTTTTGATGCTACCGATGTTCAAAGCCGAAGTTGACTACTTGTAATAAAGGAGCTCATCTCTACGTTTGTAGAGATAGTTACACACAAAATTTAACGATTTTACATAATTACGTAATAATCAAGTTACAAGGATAGCTTATAACTAACGTTTTATGTTCATATACCTAAATCGAAGTCAATAATCTTCAATTGATTGCACTCAGTTTGGGCAGTATCACATTGTCATAATTTCGTCTTTCTTATTTTGTTTTAAATTTTAGTAATAACTTGAGATTATAAGCAAGCATGAAGCGTAATACGAGTTAATGATCTAAACACCCTTTTAACAACCCCTTTACCTCTTCAGGTTACATAATAGGTTTCTCGAAGTTTCTGGATATTAAGATTCGTATTTTATGGTCCATATTTTCTGAATAGCTTGATATTAAATTCTTATTATCAATCTCGGCATAATAATTTTTTATCAGATTTAATTAAATTTCTTAAAAGGTAATTCACAATAAGGAATTTTTACGCTTCAATAAACTCATCTCTTCCGTCGTCCTTCATATTTTTGGGTAAGAGAACGAGAGGTGAGTACTGAAGTACGAAGACTGTTCTTTGACATCGGTAATATTTTTGGATCCTACGTCATATCTTGTCGTCCAAAAAGTTACTTCAGTGCCTGAAGTCGAAGGTGTTCGAGCAGTGTGTGTTGCCAGTGATGACATACGGATCCGAGACGTGGTGCTTCACTATTGGCCTTATGCAAAAGCTTAGAGTCGCCCAGCGGGCTATGGAACGAGCTATGCTCGGTATTTCTCTACGCGGTCGAATCAAAAATGATGAAATCCGTAGACGAACGAGGGTGACCGACATAGCTCAGAGAATTAGCAGGCTGAAGTGGCAATGGGCTGGCCACATAGTTCGAAGGACCGATAACCGTTGGGGAAGAAAGGTCCTCGAATGGAGACCACGCCTCGGTAAAAGGAGCACAGGACGCCCCCCGACCAGGTGGACCGACGACCTGAAGAAGACAGCGGGTATCCGCTGGATTCAGAAGGCTCAGGACCGGTCAGAGTGGCGGAAGTTAGGGGAGGCCTATGTCCAGCAGTGGACCTACAAAGGCTGATGGATGGATGGATGGGAATATTTTTGTTAAGATCATAAACATAAAAAATTAAAACTTTATCAAAATTTATTTAATGTTTATTTTAAATCAAAACCTATATTTGTACTTGCAAAGAATAATTGTAATTATCACGATTTAACAAAGATTGTAAAAACTTGTATAAGGATTATGTATGTACTAGGATATTTTGTTCTTATTACTGTATTGCAAAATACTCGGTGGAAAATTAAAAATTTACTCATTTTGAGGAGGACTCAGATGGCCATCGCAGCATCCAAATAGTACCTACAGGAATTTATGTCACTCGTGACCTCTTAGTTTATGTCATCCACCTGCTCTAAACACATTCATTCCCGCTTTCACAACCGTATTCTCTTTGCTAAGTTTAATTTAACGCCTTTCCAAAAAGACCGTAAGAAATGTACTTCATCTATTATTACACGATCTCTACCGTTTATGTAAATGCATAACGTTAAAAGGATCTGTATTTTATGGCAGCAAAAAATACCACTTTATGAATATATAAAATACTAGCTGTTGCCTGCAGCTTCGCACGCGGAAATTATGCTTATCATATTTATCCCCTATGTCACCCCCTTGGGCGTTGAATTTTGAAAAATAATTCCTTAGTGGATGCACGTCATAGGAGTCATACTTGTATGAAACTTTAAGTTACTAGCCATAAGGGTTTGGCCTGTGCATTGATTCATCAGTGAATCACTTTTGCCTTTTACAATTATACATATAGATAGAAAAGCGTATAAGAAAAAGAAAACCAAAGGCGTGTCGGGTAACGCGCAAAGTAGAGTTTAGTAGTTGTAAGTAGAATAACCATTACTCGTCAAATTCCAACTTTTTCAAAAGCTTAGAAATCAAGTAAAATTCAAAAAATAACTTTGGTACAGGTACTTTAAAACAAAAGTCATAAGATACCAAGCAAAGCGAAATTGCTCAGGTATTAACATAAAACTTATCGTAGTCCAGTTAGTCGGCTTCACTTAAATCCACTCGTATATTCTACGGCAACCTCACGTAGATAGTTCGAATACTTTTTGACACTAAACGTATTCCGGCAAGCTAAGCTCGTAAGATGTTACTCGAACTGCGGAAGCGAAATTTCTATTTATGGGGCTTTCCATCCGTGGTCGGTTAAGCTAGCTGGGTCAGACAGGGTAACATATTTAGTACTTTAGTTGTCTATAACCTTACCTTACCCGTTTCATACCAAGATGACAGCCAAGTTCAACAGTAGGACGTTTATATTAAAAGTTGCTTTTGTTAATCAAATCAATTCTAATTTAGTAATGTAAGTACGTTTAAAATCAAACCTGAAATGTTTTTGATCTGAAGATTTCAATGTTAAAAACGAAAAAGAAGATGATATGTGTTAACGGCTACCTTCATCTTCACCAATTTGTATGTAAAGCATTAATATGCATGTTCATAAGCAACGGTGGTCTCTTGATATAAAATTTCAAAATTCAGTAGCATAAATATGAGCAATATCCCAAAATGCTGGATGCCTGGTCTACCGCCCGTGTTGGAATTACTTCGGCGAAGAATAATATTAAAAGGAAATCTTCTTATCTTCAGTCAAAATATTGTCAAGGGTGATAAGCCAATCCGCACCAGCCAGGCAAATTTTAGTCTTCACCTGTCTTGTTGTAAAAAGAGTCCTAAATCCCTACAGACTATCGTTAACCAAGTTATATCATTTCTAAACTGAAAAGTGCCATAGATTAATTACATACCCTACCCTAAATAAATGACTCAATTTTAGTTTATATCTGTACATCCCTCCTATCTACTTTTACAGTGATTAGTTAATGGAAATACAAAATGGGACTGAGCGAATTTATCGCAACAGTAGCGGGCAGTGTAAAAAAGACTATTTTTAGTAGTCTGGTGCAGCCCACGAATAGAATGGATCAATACGGCCACGAAATCTATTTAGCTCGGCCCGGATGCAACACATTCTCTTCGTATTCCATTTTACGTTGCCTTATTCGATTTCAAAGTTCACATTAAATGAAACTGTCATTAGAATTAATGGGAAATGTATTAAGGACGAGGTAACTGCGATTTATGGACTGGAATTTATTTTCATATAGAAATATGAAATTGAAGCTTTTAAAGCGTAGTGTATTAATTTTATTATGGGTTGTGATTGTGGGAGTATTTTTTTTTTTATTATAATGACCAACAGACATGCAGAGAAGAATAGGATAGGTTCTTTATAGACTCTTTACAGGCAGACACCACTGTCAAAACATCCATGAGATCAAAATTATTAGAGACCCGATCCCCGCCATGAAGAAATTAGAAATATATCCAAGTAGCACGCGGGGCTGTATAAGGGCTGTCTAAGGGTTCACATGTGAACTATAAGCGGTAAGTCAGCTGTATATGAGCTGTAGAGCACGCTTTACAGCCCTTATACGACTGATTTGGGCACAAGTTATACAGCCTTAAGTTCACATAGCTGCATAGTAGCAGTATAACAGCATTTAAATAGTAGTAGGTTAACATTACACTCTTATACAGACCTTAAACAGCTTTAAGCGTATTTTTCGCCTTTATACAGCTAATACATCACAGGTGAACTCATATAAGAGTGAATTAATGCTTTAAGTTCACTTGTACGCTAAATGTGAACTCTTATTCAGCCCCGCGTGCTACTTGGGATATCTTTCATAGTATTATTATATACTTTGTTGTTATTAATTAAGCCACTACAAAAGTAACATTGGGTTGCACTGGTCGAAACACATCAATCTCTAAAGAGAAGTTTGGCGTTATATCCTCTTCCATCATTTAAATGCATCATAAGGTTTTTTCTAACTTAATCATAATTATATTTAATGTATAGTGTAAATTATTAATGTCTTATTCTTTCGTAAAAACAAACATTACATACATCGACATGACTCTCCTATTTATTATAATATAGTATATATAATTCCTCAGGAAACTACCCATTAACTACTGCCAGAAATGATTTGTAATTGTACCAAATGAGCAAGAATTTCCTTATGCAATTCGGAGGTCGCTGTTGTGTGGAGCGAAACTGTTGACAGCTTAGGGGATGAATTATTGTTATTTGTGATGAAGTGAGGTCCACGACGACTGAGACATATTTTCTTGACATATGACCTGTATCTGACAAATTTGTACTCCGTTATTGTGGCAAAGAACCTATTTCAAACACTCGTGTCAAATTAGAAATTCAATTCATACGATTTTTATACGACGTAGGATGAATCTATTTAGCTATCACAGAGAAAGTAATAAATGTAGAATAATAGATGAGTGAATAATTAATGAACATGTAAGCTAACTTTTTTTAGGGTTCCGTGCGAAAAAACAAGAACGAAAACTTATAGGATCACTCGTGCGTCTGGGCAACCACCGTTCACAGCCAATTTACTCCGAAACCACTGGACCAAATGAGTTGAAATTCGGTACTCATGTATTTTTTGTGACCCAAAGACGAAGGTATAAAGTAAATTGATTTGAAGTAAACTGAATTTTGAAAAAAGGGTGCGTGTACTTTTGTACGCGCGTGAGAAGTTATACTTCTTGGACATAATTAAATAAATATTTAACCCCCTCCCCCTCCCCTTCCCCTCCCCTTCCCCTCCCCCTCACCTCACAAAAATTTACAAAATGAAAATTAAACAAAAACTGTTTTGCAAACCGTTTTTTGTTGAACGTCAAATGAAAGGACTTCTTGTAATGATCTCAAATTTATTTATGTTATAGTTCTACAATTGATAGTTTTAAAATTATTCAAGAAAGATTGACTATTCCCCATTATATCCGAAACTACATTATTCGCAGGATATGCATATAAGAAAAATTTAAATGATTGACGATAACAACAAGAAATTCTGTGGTGAAGTATTCAGGAGTGAAGAAAGTTTTCGCTGAATGACAACTACAAGCTCAGACTAGGAGTATTAAATACCTATTTCCATTATTTGGAGCTGCTCGTGTATTCAACGTCATATTTTTTTAGGGTAAGAAACATATAGAGTACTGAACCCTCCCAGTCGCCACAACACAAGTTCACTAACACTTATTCACGTTTTTACTTCTTTCCACTGTCGGCATTCATGCTACATCCCTATCAGTCATTTCAAAGATAAGATTTTTATCATCTGGAATGACCAGTAGTTGAACTAGAAGCGCGTGGCATTCGGCAAGAATTCTGGAGATACACTCTGTTTACACCCTTTTAGAACCCCAATTCATCGCGCTGCGGGAATACCTCAAAGGAATCTCATTCCACAGCTTGCACATACAAACACATGCGGCAAAAATGATATTGCCTGGAGGAATTAAATTTTTCATTTTCGCGTCGCACGGAAACAACGTGGGTAGGTACTAAGTCGAACATTTAGCACTCGATTTATTTGCGCATCACACATTCCTTATTAGATTTTTTAAAACTCACGTTTTTTTAAAGGGAAAAATCATGATAACATTCGGTCTCACCAGTGAAGGTTTCGGATTATGTTGGATTTTTACTTACTTACACCAAAACCTCCAAAATATGTCCACGATTTACGACGACTCCGGGATCTAATAGGTATAAACGCACCGGTGAAATACTTACCTAAGTATCTACAACGTACTATTATATTTTCTTCTATGGTACAAACCTTACCTTAATAGCTATCATCAATGTAGTAATATCTATATAGTATCGTCATGGGTCATTTAAGTTTTATACTTCGATAGGATACACTGTTGAAAATTATTTCAGGGCCATTACCTCTCACAGCTGCCACGCTTCTAGAAATTTTTACGTCTACATTGAATTGCATTTTCAATAGAGTCAATAAACTTTTAATGGATTTCCTTTTGTACATACATTACCATTAAACAAATAAAAATTAAGTCACTTTATTTAACATTAGGTTAAGCTAGATTAGAAACTGTAATTTCGGCTATGCCGTAGTAGGTAGCTATATACTGCTATTTTGTACGTATAGATATTTTTACTATCTTAATATATATAAATTACGTGTCACGTTGTTTGTCCGCGATGAACTCCTAAACTAATTAACCGATTTTAATCAACTTTGCACACCGTGTGCAGTTTGATCCAACTTGAAAGATAGGATAACTTATATCTTAAAATAAAAAAAACTTGACAGAACGAAGTCTGTCCGGGCAGCTAGTAATATATTGTATTATAGATATTTGTATGCCCTATAAACCTTTGAAGTAATTAAAACTATTTTTAACCGACTTCAAAAAAAGGAGGAGGTTCTCAATTCGACTGGTTTTTTTTAATATTTGTTACCTCAGAACTTTGGACTGGGCGAACCGATTTTGATGATTCTTTTTTTATCGAAAGCTGGTGGCTGTCATATGGTCCCACATAAATTTGAACGAGCCAAGTAGTTTTTGACTAACTTTGAACTCTGTTATTTTTTGTTAGTAAAATTTAGATTATTATGTCACTGTGAGATTATCTGCTAGCTAAAAATTTACAGTGCATATTAAAGTACAACGAACATTCTTTCATTCTGTAAAAATACCTTATTTGTTACTACAGTACTCTAGCTACACCTTCTTGCAAAATTCCATACACCTATTATAAAATAGAACAGTCTTCGAGAATGGCAGGTTTTTCATTGATAACGATCATGGATATAGAGGAAGAGTGTAAGATGAAAGGTACTAGTTGTTATAAAACAATACTAAAATCGAAAATTGATGTATCTTTACCTTTTTGACTATTATAAAAACACGTTACGTGTTTAGTGAGATATACTAAGTAAAAGAAACTTTGATGAGTTTTTACTGCCTTATTTTACCGCATGACTTGACATCGATAGGGTTGAAAGTAAAATGCAGCACGTGTTGGATATAGTGTAAATATATACGATAAATATACTTATTAAATAAAGATTTTTACAAGAATAAGATGACAGATTCAATTAATGTTGCAATGTGTTGCAATAATTCTGACAGGAAGTGGAATTGTTTATACCTTGTTGAAATATACTGAATTATAAAACATAATTCCATAATAATATCACAAGAATCGTTTAAAATAACCTACACATTTATTTATTTATTGCAACGAATTTATAAGTTGAATAATCTTAACAGGATATTGAATTGTTTATTATCGATTGAAATCCTAATATATGTCATTTCAGAATAATTATAAAGTGTTGTAAAATAACGTAAAATCATATTTATCAGGTACGATAAATTATCTAGTTTTAAATAATGTAAATTGCATAAAGAGATAATCAACGAATAATCGATGACGTGACTCGTTGTAAGGTTAGACGGTATATAAGCACTGGCACCGGATGGTCCAGGCTCAGTTCATTGCCAGTACGGAACCAAATAAGACGTTATGCTGCTTATCGTTGTGATGTTGTGTTGTTATGCTGTTATAATGGAGATATTATTATTATAATAGTGTAAATAATAGTGTAAAAGTCATGTGGTGAATAATTAAGTCAGTGACGACTAAGGAACAAGGAGTGACTCCATCACAAGTTAAGTATTTTATTATCAATACAATATTTTACTGTCGTAATGCCATAGACTTATGTTATGACTCTGTCGGTTTGCATAATAATTTATGTATCTCAATTCAATATAGCCATAATAGTACAGTAAGGTGATAATTGTAGCACTGCCAGTTTATTAATTTAATATTATATAAATGGTTGATAAAAATATATGTGGAATGATTTAATATTAATGCGGTAATTCTGTGCTGTTATGGAGTTTCTTTCTTAGTTCTTCTCCATAACTAAAGCACATTGTGAACTAAGAGCTTCATTAAATTAATTAAGTACCGCAAACATGTGTATTACTTATTTTACCTACTCTACACCTTTCAAAATCTATCACACGCGGATAGTTTGTACTTGCCACAAACTTTAGATCGCTAGAACAGGCTTGCTATCTACTCTACTCTTTAGCAAGGAAAGCACCATCGTCAGCTACTCGAAAAGTTAATATAAAAGCATAACTTAACAATATCGATACCTCTGGGCTCAAAGGGCGTAAAACACATTTTGGACCATATGGAGTTAATAATACCAATCGATAGAGAATTAAAAACTGAAAACGATGGTATTATTAACTCCATATGGCCCAAAATGTGCTTTAAGCCCTTTGTGCCCAGTGGTTTCGATATAATAATATATTGAATACTGGTTGAAATCCTTTGAGAGAGTCCAACTGACACTTGGCCGGTTTTTAGTTTTTTTTTTATGGAAATAGCCGGCAAACGAGCGGACGATCCACCTGATGGTAAGTGGCCATCGTCGCCCATGGACATCAGTAACACCAAAAGCATCACTGATGCGTTGCTGGCTAAGAAAGAAAGAAAGAACTGGCTCTCAAGCAAATATTAAAACTTAATTGTTTAGACGTACCTTCACCTCAAGAACAAAACGATCATTTCTTTATTTAAAGACATGACAACAATACTTATATTAAGTATTGCTGTCGTTCGTTCTTGAATAGACCAATGCCCAATACAATTTATCAAGCGCATTTTCCTGCTGTGGAGAGCCTGTTACGCAATAGGACTCGGTTGTTAACATAGAGAATGGGTATAAATAGAAGTGCTACAAACCCATCCTGAAAGCCAATAAATAAGATTTCTGATGGTTATTAAGTCTATCTATCTATAAAACCGGGGTATGATCAGTTTGTTGTGTACTTCATGAAGGTGACGAAAGTCCCTACTTCGTAACTTAAACT
Source organism: Thymelicus sylvestris (assembly GCA_911387775.1). Lineage (NCBI taxonomy): Eukaryota > Metazoa > Arthropoda > Insecta > Lepidoptera > Hesperiidae > Thymelicus > Thymelicus sylvestris. The sequence goes on from OU426886.1 coordinate 7,168,797, forward strand.
TTGGGAATATAAAGATGAATTCGTTCTACATATTATACATGCAAGGTAAAAAGTGTTGTGAAAACCATATTATCTATTATAGACCCAAAATGAATCTATCCATACAGAGTTATTAGAATCAGTTTCACAACGTTATAGTATTAGTAGTATGGGAAATTATTCACAGATACCCGTATTAAACTGAACATTGGCCATTATTCGAACGGTTTAATAGTACAAAGACATCGATTTTGATACTAAATTCATTGGATGGGGCTTAACCTCTATCCCGTTCTTTGTTCTATGGCTCTTAGCCATTATGAAGCAATCGTTAATCCTTGTCAAGTGCCTTTGAGGGGGCTTAAAACGTCAGATATATCGGGTAGGCCAATCTGCTTTGTAGCAAAGAGGAATATGAAATTTGAATTAGTGTTTTAAATTAGTGGATCATAAAAAGTGCATTAGTCAATTAATGATTATCGAATTAAAATAACTTTATACATCACACTTATACCACAACAACTCGTGTTCCAAACAGTGCTAAAAGTGAGAAGAAAAGAGATAAAAAATGACTCAAACACAGAGGCATAAATTTAAAAAGTAAAAACTGATATAATCCTCACAGGTGTTAGTCCGGAACAATTCTAAAAGCCTTTGCTTAAAATAACGTCAACTTAGGCAAGTGGCAACATGGCGGAGTGCTGCATCATTTAGCTCTCCTTTATTTGTGTTTTCTGGAGCTGTGAGTACTTTGCTAAATGTAGTTTATCACTTTATCGAAGTTTGCCAAATTAAATTTTCAATTAACTAAACGCAAATTATTGTTCAACCTCCCGTTTTGTGGTTTGCACAAACTAAACGTTACATTTGGAAAAGTTATTATTAGATGTTGTAGAGAACTAATAGCTTTGAGTTATGTATGGCCTTACCTCTGTAATAATAATATTTATCAATACTTCATGTACCCTCTTTAATACAAATATTTACGGAACCTGCCGTAAATCGATGGAATAATCGATGTTTTGAATGGCCTACGAACTAGCAGACTGATGGTTCCCGTCGCCTATGGGCATAAGTAACACGTTGCCAGCCGAGAAAGAAGAGAAAAGAAAGAAGAAAAAGTATCTCTCAAGCTCTCAACACGAGTCGTTTGGTTTGGTTTGGTTTGGACTTGAGCAAAAAGTTTGTAGGTAGATATCAATAATGATAATAGCTTATTAGTTATTATATTGATGATGATATCTAGGTATGATAATCGTATAGGGTAGTATTACCCTCCGTATCATCAATCAGAGACTAAAGCCAGCTTCTGTTACCTTACGATACCCTTTTCTACCGGTATGGGATCGGGGACAGCAGGTATTAAGTCACCGCAATACGGCCAGACAATATTGACTCCTTAATCCATAATCCTTCCTTATGACAAACCTACTTCTTCTCGTGGTGAGTACTCGTGGTGAGAACTACGGACCTAGCAAGGCAGGCTGACTGATTCTCAGTCTCTCCCGTACCCACCATCTAGTTGATCTAGTTAAATCCATTGGTACCTACTTGTGCGTTAAGTTGGGACAAAGAAACAAGAGATAATCCAATGAAGGTTGCACTTGTTTCTCCAAGCCAAATCACCAAGTTTAATCTGAGGGTACTTGTATTGAGTTCAGACAAAGTTTCCGTTTGCGACAAAATAGCGAAGCCTCGTAATACTCATAAGCGATCCTTCGCTTGCTTCTTGAAGGACGGCGCGTGGGAGCTAGAAAACTGCAACATTGAAGTACAATAATTGTAATGAAATTGCGGGTAACTAAAATGTATGTCATATTTTACTTATATGTTAATCCAAATGCTTAATTAATGATCTACCTAATCAAAATGTTTAGTACAAAGTCATCAAAAACAACAATTAATAGTATAGCTCTTAGTTCGGCATTTTCGTCGCAATATAGGAATCTTATATATTGTGTTTTCGTTCAAATGTATCCGTGTATCAGTACTATCAGCATTATTGAGCTACGGCTCACTAATTGAGTTCCCTACGCGATGGCACTTCGGCTATGCGAGAACCGTTAGTCGTCCAATGCTGTGACCAATTCGATTCAAAACCAATGTGTCGGAAATTTCTTTTGTCATTGGTAGCGTGTGACATGAAGTAGTACTTAATTATGTATATTCCCTGAAACTGTGTTGATAACATTGACTTTCTGTTTTATTATACACATATTTCGTAAGGACAGGGTCAATGCGCGCTCAAAACGTGGCACTTAAAACATTACTCAACGTGGTGACCACAGTCCACAGACATATTGTATCAATCTGTGGTGGTGACGCTGATCTCACGTACTTTTTAAGGGAGAAAGAGGAGAGATGGCTTTTTGCTTGTATGAAGAACAACTTGTGTAAAATGTTCCGACAGGCCATCCATCCATCCTTTCGAAATCATTACTTGATAATTTGATTTCTCACTATGCAATTTAAGTTATAATTTAGTTCTGTTACAACTCATACCTACTTGTTTACCTCTGTTAAGTTGTACAAACAATAAAGAGTTTTTTTAAGGTTAAATAAATCTTAAAACATACAATATCAGTAAAATTGAAGTGTCTATCTGTGATTTCAAAATAACTGTGCTTTTACGATACACAATGACAATAATGTTACATACATAGGTGTGGTTTATTGAAGTCAAACAAGAATACCAATATTCCTGATGGCCCGTTTAGATGCGCGCGCGAGCCACGAGACGATCCGCGAGACGCGCTCGCACGCGCGCGTGTGAACAGGGAGCTCGCGGACCAGACCGCGGCGCGTCTCGTGGCTCGCAGGGCTCGCGTCGGGAGCGGTTTTTTGGGCGCGCGCCAAAGGGGCTCGCGCGAGAGCTCGTGCGGTGTTCACACGCGCGCGGCGCGCGCTTCATTGGACAACGGCTACTAGCGCCATACGTACGTGTTCTATTGGATTCGTATTTTTCAAAATAAAAATATGATACTGAATGTTAATACTGAATGATAATAATAACCTAAAACTATTAGTAACAAAACCTCGTATATTCAAAGTAATATTATTATAAAGCAGAAAATTTTGATGTTTTGTTTGTAATGAATACCAATAGCTTTTTTATTTTCAAAAGCCTAATTGTACAGAAATCTACCCATAGTACAATCTACATTGAGTATTTTGCATATAAATCATGGTAGAAAGGTTTCACTGACTGGATGCCGATGTATTACGTCAACGTGCTTCATCCTTGAACGTTCGAACGCATCTGAACGCAGCGAGCGTGTGAACACTAGATAGCGCTCGCGCGCGTAGGGGGCGTGGCTTACGGACGCGCTACGAGACGATCCGCGAGACGCGCGTATAAATGAGCGGTGAGAGTTATAATTATTACTTTAATTTTCAGTGCATGTTAAAATGCATACACAACTACACTATGCCTGCAAGGCTACAAAAAAATGTTGTTTGACTCCTCAGATCAATAAAAAAGGTAAATAACTCACCGCCTTGTATAGGAGTGTGGCAGAAAAATACCAAGCCGGTTTACGCAATTCGTGTATTTACAAGCAACCACGCACACACATACATTAAAACCAAGCCGATTTCTGCCAGTACCTCTCGGACCGTCATGCTATAACTTACACGAAAAAATGACCTTCCTGTGTAGTGAAGTCGTGCAAAAACAATACATCATCAAGTAAAAAGTCCGGAATAACATGTCACTTGTAAATATCCACTTTTAACTGCTTTTAACTATATTATTTTTAAACACACATGGTTACGTTGCAAACTTTCCACACTTTTTTGTTCGAATGCTTTATCTACCTTTTTTATTGATCTGAGTTTGACTCCCATTTTTAAAGAGATGTCCTTTTTTTATTTTTTGAGTATACAGTATTAAACCAGTTCGTTAACAAACATGATAAAGAGACTCTACTACTCAACCTACAATTAGGCAAAAACCTAAGGGGTTCTCGAAAACGTAGGAGCTGAAGCACACGTACTAAAAGTTTCTGAAAGCCGTCCTTAGGAGAAATCGCCTCGGAAGTCGTAGAGATTTATGAGCGCAGTTAAAGTGACGCAGGTACTTTTGCCAGTTCCGAGGGAAGAAACTGACCAATACCGTTTCGTGGTTTTTTCGCATTGTCTCAACTCGACTTGTTTTTCTCGCCGTTCGCTTTAATCAAAAGGAACGTGTCAACAAATGTTAGGCAACTTTCTTTAATAAAACTTTACGTAATCTTGGAAGAAAATAAGGCATGCTAATAAAAAATATTTTACTGCTTTCAGTAGGTACACAGCACAAATGAATCTGGTACTTTTTTACTGCGTATTTTTATTTTGTGATTTGGTACCGTTTAATTAATTAAACATTGTGTAATGTCTAGCTACTGAAAAATAAATACATAAATTGAACTACGAGGTTACTTGATTAACTGTTATGTAATATTCTACTTAATTAGCTACCATTTCCATGAAAGTACCTGAAGTATCCACTTCTTGGGATTTGAATAGAGCACTTTTTAAAATTTTTATGATAAAAACATATCTATATTTTTAATATTAATTAATATATTTATTCGAGTATCGGTACCTAATGTTCTGAAAGTAATTATTAGTTATTTAGTTATTACTTTCTATTCTTTCTTAGTTGGCAACGCATCAGTGATGCCTTTGTTGTAACTAAATAAATAATAAATAAATAACGCTTCACACTCATAGTAGGATTCCCTGTGGGTGTCATGGACAACACACTAGACAAGGACATTCACATCCAAAACGAAAACAAAAATTCAAACTCGTCATTCAAATTTCCGCCTCGCTGGGAATCGAACTTGGTGCGGCGATCCGGCATGGTAACCATTGCGTCACACGGGTCGTCATACGTCAACTGATATCCATGGGCAACGATGGCCACTTACCATCAGGTAAATCTCTAGCTTCTTTGAAGGGTTTTTAGTAAGTATCATAAAAAAAATCTGCGGAATTTCAAATTACTTACCATTAATACGAGTAACTATGTGTTTTCACTGATCCTAGATCCTACCACTGGATACCTTAATACCAATCAATACTACGCAATGTCGTCAAAATAAGATTTCACTTCACAGAATCCTAAATTTCAAGCCCAGAACCATGTAATATTGTACAACAATATCGTGCAGTGTTGTACAAAGGCTAAACTCTTTCCGAGGCGGTGTATTTCTTGGAAACTTTTCAACTCGTTACCTCTCCTGGACAACTTTGGAAGCACGAAGGGGCCACTTGAGAAGCCGCGCGTCGACTTTGAATGAATATCATCGTGTTGCTTAACTATCTATTAAATTTTTAACCGACTGCCAAGGGAGAGTTATATTTTTCGTGCGTACCTTGTATGTATGTTTGCTTAAATATTTTTATTACCTCAAATCTTCCAAACCGCTGAACCGATTTATATAAAGTTCTTAGGTAAGTGAAATTAGAAAGTGAAATTAGATTTTTGAAATTATACTTTAGGCGCGTTATGAAATAAATGGAATTATTTTATATATTTGTCTAGGGGATTAAATCTTTATTTAATTAATATGTCAAAGACGTATAACTTTTCACGCGCGTACAAAAGTACACGCACCCAATTTTATTTATACTAGTTGATGAATTACTCCTAGATACACATTGTATCAGATATTTAAAATATCTTGAATTTAACCCATTATATTATACTGAGTTTCATCATACCTGATTTTTCAAAGCAACTGTGCATTTTGTGCACAAGTGTAGGGCTGCAAATGACACTTACAAATTAAACGTTCTGTCTGACTCAAGGATATTAATATATCGGTGACCGATTCCAGATGGGACCGTTTTATTAAAAAGATTTGTTACGGAATAGACATGTATTCCAGTTTTAGGCTTCATTATGGTTCCATATTCAATAAAGTAATTGTGATTACATATTATTTTGGGCTCTACAGGACCGCTCGGAAAATTGATGCTCTATAAATGTGGAGCTTATGACACATGTTGACGATTCCATGGACAGCTACAAATAATTCCATCCTAGAAGTACTACAACGTCACCTTTTCTTCGTTGACATTATGTCATAGAGAAATACCAAACGTAGCTCTCCTCATAGTAAACTGTAATCCATACGGCATGATTTGATTAAATCAAAGTTTACTGGTTTACTAAACTCATTTTTAATTTTTTACCATTTTTTGTTATTTTTTAACGTCGACGATGCCACGATGGCTCACTTGCTCGGCCTCGTATATTGATAAAACGAAATTTTTTGCTTGCAAATGCGATTGGTTTTATCAACAATAGTAATCTGAATATCTTATAACAACATGTTACTTCATAATGGTGCTCCAAGCTACTAGAACGAGATTAAGAAGTCGGGAAAAGCTGAGGCAAGCTCAATAGCTTTCTCTGTAGACAATCAGTAAGGTGAAAAAGACGTCCGCTGTAACCGATTTATCTTCGTCAATAATAGTTCTTATGCTGAATGATTAAACTCTAATAAAAAGTTACTAATATTTACGATGTTTGTAACTAAATGTATTGCTGATATATAAATATCATATTATATGTGTATTAGCCGTATTGGGGCGGCTTAGAATACTAACCCCAATCCGACGTCGGATGGGTGTCGTAAGAGGCGACTAAATCCGGCCTGCGAGTAAGGCCCTCGGAGGGATTATATTGGTAAATATTGATTTTAACTGTTAATTAATACCATTATTATTATTATTTCTCCATGGGGTTCGCCTGGATAACTACCACCCTTGAGCATGAGTCAGCCGCCAAACGACTCGTCGTGTTCCGGCTGGGGGCTGAAAATTTTATCATACTTAAGGGGCATGCGTGTCAACATAATAAAAAAAATTTTTACAATCGGACTCTAAATCCACAAAATTAAAAATTATTTTTTGAACACACTAGTATTAACTTACATTTGGTAACAGTCTTTGCTGTCGAAGCCATACTGCAAAGCTATATTGTGATAGAACACGTGTGTGAGTCTCTGCTCAGCGCTGCATTGTGTGGATAACATAGTTTTAGAAACTTGCAACATATTCACTATTAGAGTAGTACTACTCTGTAGTAGTAGTTCTGTTATTCTCGTCAAAGAGCTTGTTACGTTTGTCACAAAGTGACCAAAGTTTAGTCACTATGCTTTGGCAACTCAGTTACTAAGTTTATTGCAATACTGGTAACGATTTAGCACTATGTATGTGTATTTAATATATGTATTCCAAATAGTATTATTGGTGTATAAAGGAATAAAAACTTAACCAGTCCGATTACAAATTAATACAACTAGAATGTCTAACTTTCGGTCGCAATGTACTCTACATTGTGTGTTGTAAGTTCATCGACTATTATTCATTAACTACTTAAGCGAACCTTTTACAAGTTTTGCTCAAGTAAAGAAATATTTTATAATCTTATAAACTGACAAATAAACAGAACATCTCTTTGGGCTCGGTCACCTATGTGCTTGCAACACAGTTAAAGCCAAGGCTGTAAAGAAGTAACCTCATACTTTTTGACATAAAATTTCTAATAACTCTCTAACACCATAAATGTGCCGCTAGACAATTTTATTTCTCCCTTGTAGGGGAACTTTCAAGGGGCTCCTCAGATAATCGCATCACTATTTGATGATGGATCTCGGTACATAAAAAGTAAATTGTAAAAGTTTTCATTGCAATAATATACTGACGAAATAAAGTGAGTTTTATGAGCCGGGCGTCCTGAGTATCTTACATGGCATTGAAAAAAAGTTTTGATATTAGATCTAATTTCCTGTATGCAAAATATAATTTTAACACTCTTCTTTTAAAATACTGCTTTGCATAAAAACTTCACGTCAAACTATTGTTTTGTTATATTTTTTGGGAAATAACCGACAAAGGAAACATACGAGTTAAGTGGCTATCCTTGCCCATGGACATTAGTGACATCAATAATTTGTCGGCAAAGAAAGAGAGAAGAAAAAGAAAGATATAAAGTTTCGGTTTTGCGGCCACCAACACACAAACAATATACGAGTAGATAGAAGGCTATTCAGATTTGTAACTTGACAGCGGAGTTTCAAAATTGACGTTCGAGTTCTAGGATCACTTCACTTCGTAAGTGCGTACTAGATGATTAGATAATGACATATCAATACGATGCAAGTTCGCTTTTGTTTTGTAACTTGACAGCGGAATACATGATGAGTTTCTAAATTGAAGTAAGAGTTCGAGACTCCCTTCACCTCGCAAGTGCGTGCCAGATGATTAGAGAATCACATATCAAGATCTCGGACTCGAACTTCAATTTTGAAACTCATCGCGGATTCCGCTGTCAAGTTACAAGAGTGAATAGTCTTGCAGATCTTTAACAATCATAGATTTAACACAAGCACATGTGCCAATAGTAATTAAATCGGCACTGTGTATAGGTTGCCTACAGGCCCTACAGCAATACCTTGTTGCACGATATTGGCATGTTCGGAACTTGTTGAATGTAACAATATTAATCTGGAATCTGCTTTGCTGATTGTCTAACCGAATACTATGAATATTGATGAATTTACGCAGAGTTAATAGTAAAGGTACAATTGCACTGACAAATAAAAGAATAATAGTAAATTTTACGGAAATATAATATTCTCAATCCGTTCTCGGGGTTTCTTATAATATACCTACATAGACGATAAACGGTTGGACCAGATATCTGATGGTAATCATGTCTTTAATTTATTTAAGATTAACTGCTATAGTTACCTAACTACATGCTAATAATATTTTTATTAATTTTACTATATGAAATAAAAAATTTGAAAATCTTTGAAAAGTAACGTAGATTCAGACATTTGTTATTACAAAAAAAAACCAGGAAAATTTTTTCGGCTTACCAGAACGTGTCAACGGCGGCAAACGCCTAAAGGAAAATAGCAACTAGGCGGGGAGTGTCACCTCCTTCAACAATTTTTGTGTCTCAAGCAGTCTCTTGAGACGAACATATGTAAACATGAACGAGAATACACTTATGATTTGTTGGAGAGTGACAGCTTTCGTTGTGGCTCTTTACACACGCAAAACTCTATTTATAATGACACCGACGTTTTTCCTCCAAGGGTTATATCCATAAACCGTGCTGAGGTTTTTCTCAGACTTAAAATTATCCGAACAAAATAATGCTAGATCAACCTTACATTAGCCGTTAGCACTTTATAGATTACCCTAAGAGATGACGACTATTTTGATCATTCAAAATTATTCAGTTTAGAGCTAACTTTGAAACATCAGACAAAAGAACCATAAACATCAAAAAATTCTTTCAAGGACTTTTACCATGGTCCCTGCACATAATATACCTACAGTGATTCTAAAGTGGCCAGTGCAGAGACCATGACAAGAGTCCTGGCTTCAACCCATTAATTGCCCACTACTGGGCACGGGTCTCTCCTCTTGAGGAGGCCTAGAGCATACTCCACCACACTGCTCCAGTGCGGATTGGTGAGGTGACAAGAGTCCTACGAATCAAAAACATTAATTGTGCCATGCTTATACAAACGGCCAGCACTCTTAATGCAGGATAGACCATGTCGACCCAACCGATCCACACTTTGGCCACAAATGCAAATATGAGACTTAGACATTGGCACCGAGCCGGAGACATAATGAAATACGCAGAATTGAACAGAATTGAATTGATCTATAACAGTGCCAAGATTATGTGAAGGCAGAGCTATAATGCTAATTCTCATCAGAAACCGCTAACAGTCTCGCCCTGTCGGTTTTGTATGTTAACTGATCAAGGAAATAGGCAAACGTCGACTTGTTTCCGGGCATCTTCCAAATTTTTTGTTACGAATTGTCTACGGGAATATTTTTCGTCGGAAACATGATCCTCCAAGCACCCAAAGCTTGGCTCAAGCCTGCCTGAACATCAACTTGATTTATAATTAAATTTAAAATGTCCTTGATGAGGGTAACCGAATTGTGGGTGGAAACAAAGAAAGTTAGCTAGAAGAGACTAAACTTGCGGTAGAACAAATACCTAACCCACCAACCTGAAACCAAAGGGAATTTTCAAACAGGACAACAACTAAGTAAATAATCTTAATATATATAAATTACGTGTCACGTTGTTTGTCCGCGTTGGACTCCTAAACTACTGAACCAATTTTAATCAAATTTGCACACAGTGTGCAGTTTGATCCAACTTGAAAGATAGGATAGCTTACAACTCAATTTATAGTCGCAATGTGATTTTATTGCAAATTTTTTGACAGAACGAAGTCTGTCCGGGCAGCTATCTTAATATATATAAATTACGTGTCACGTTGTTTGTCCGCGATGGACTCCTAAACTACTTAACCGATTTTAATCAAATTTGCACACCGTGTGCAGTTTGATCCAACTTGAAAGATAGAATAGCTTACATCTCAAAAAAAAAACTTTTGACAGAACGAAGTCTGTCCGGGCAGCTAGTAATTATGTAAATTTTGGTGTAAATTAAGGAAATAACCATAAATGTATTAGCGCGGTACATTTCATGAAGACGATCATAAAATTATTAATCCATTCTGATTTTAATGTACTTTTTATGTATATTTTTATGTTTATTATATTTGTGTGGTTAGAGGCTAGAGCATTGTAAAAGACTTACGTTAAGTGGGCCGTTTTTCCTTATGACGACAAATAATTTTAATTTGACTTTGACTACTTATTTATAAATACTGTTATTTCTTCTGTGCTTTGACTAACTTAAGTCTGTCACAAAACTGTTAGCCTCAACCGAGAATCGACCCAAACCTTTCGCTCAATAAATAGGGTGCTACCAACTAAACTACGGGGTCGAACATTGCTTCTGATTTGAGGTTATTTTGTATATAATCTAAATAATAACATAATATCTGTTACACAGTAACGTGGAATTAGACTAATGAGCAAATAACAGCAGTTGGTTGCGTGTTCGTTATTTAATATACACCTAATTTGTAAATGTTGGATACGTTAAATATACTGAAATTAATATTTACACGTAATATTTGAGTATATAAATACCAGGTGGTAATTTATTTTGCTGATATAATGTATACAATAAAGGCTTTTGTATTTATTTTTATAATTAATTACTTATTCTTTTGTTATTTGGAGAGTTGGTATAAACGAAAGTGAATAGTAGAGTACTAAGTATCGCAGTTCAGGAATAGATTAAGCTGTATTATTTAGGTACTTTATTGGATATACATAAATAGTAAACCGCTTATTCGATGTTTTAATATTAAATAAAACATCAATGTTAGACATTTGCTTAATTTTAGACGATAAGTTCGAAGACAATTTAGGTAATAATAATAATAAAGAAACAATAATTATGTTGTCTTATCAATGCTTGTACCTTAAGGCGCTCCACCCACTGAAGACGCGTCCCGCCGCGGTGCGCAGAGCGACGGTTAACACAACTGCGCGCGGGGCAATTTCCCGCGCGGTGCCGCGTCGGCAGTGTGTTGTGCTAGGCGTGATTTCTATATAAATTGACATAATAGCATACAATGGTTAAATCTGCCATCCCGCGCACCGCGACGGGGCGCGGTGCAGTGGGTGGAGCGCCTTAGCGAAGGAACCTTATGTTTATATATTTATACATTACATAAAATCATACTATATCCATTATCAAATCACTGTAGAGTAACTCGCTTTTCAAGTGAATTAGCATAATGTTTGTTGTCGAAATTTCTCTCAGCGTAACGGAATATGAAACGAGCGGTTCGGGGAAGGATCCTGGATTTTATACGAAGGTATTGCTTTCTCTCTCGTTAAAAATGCCTAAACAACTACTGTATAGGATAATAAATTAAAGACGACGGAGAAAGTATAATCAAGTGGAACTGCTCTGGATAAACAAAAATAGAGCTTTGTAGTTTCCTGTTGTTTCAGTAAAGAGACTCGTAAATGCGTTTACATGAATAATAAAATAAATATTCCGTAGTCTGTCCTCCATAATAAAAGTAGAATCTCGTAACTTTCAAACAAAGTTGCTTTGTTTATAATTGATCATTCTCTTGTTACCAGCCAAAATAACGAAGGCTTCATAAAATCTTAGTGGACACATACATATAAAAGCTTACACACTCATATATTTAATAATCATCCCGTATATATGTGTATTTTATATAATATTATGTGTGTGTGTGTATCCCACGTGTTATGCAAAATGTGTGTGTAAGTAATAGCACAGATTAGATAATAGTACAACATAGTGGTAGTTAATTAACCCATTTGTTACTATCGTTTGTTATACGGATCAATGAGTATTAAAAATTATTATAGAAAATGAGGGTAGTTACACAAATAATTGTTAATTTCTTGTGATAGCTGAATGATTCCTCTGTAATTATAAGTAATTAGTACTCGTGTTGTTTAAATATAGTAAATTCTATAAGCATCTATAAATTGTGCATTTTAGACATGAATGTTTCAAGGTGAGTAAATAATATAAATTGAATATATTCAAAAATTTCCTTGTGATAATATGATAGATTAGAATGTTCTCATTATTCGCTAGTCATTTGTTTATGGATTTTATTTCATTACCTTTCATAATATTTACGATAAAAATCGTGATCCGTATATCAAACGATAGTAATATCTACTACCGTGTTTTGTCATTTCAGGCCAAAAAGTAAAATATTGACTGAATGAAATTCTTGAAGCGTTAGAAAGTAACGAACATGAACCAGTGCCAGATTATATTACAATCCCCTCCCCCCCCCCCCCCCCAAAATGCACCGATGAAAATATAGTGTCATTGCAAAACCTGCCGGTCTCTCATCTGAGGGCCGAAGCCATGGCTACCGGTTACCATACATCAGACGTTAGCGATAGCGATGATGAAGAAGATCTTATACCCATAACTCAGGTACCTAAGCGAGCAAGATTAGGTGTGCCTATGGCCTCCAGCAGCGCAGTTAGTATTACTCCACCTCTTTCACAAAGCACTGCAAAGAGGGTAGAAAAGAACAAACCTTATACTTGGCGTTCTAGAGATATTCGTCCAGTAAACAAGAAATGGATTGATATGCAGGGTGTAAAAACAAACAAGCGCAAATATTTCTTTATCTGTCTATTCTATGATGCAGTAATACAGATCTTGGTTGATTACACAAATCTGTATGTTACTCAAAAGAACAATGAAGGAAATCTGACTGTAACTGAATTTCTCTACAGCGGATATGTTGTGTTACCTAGAAGATGTATTGGGAAAATTCTCTGACTGTGGTATGACAATAGATTGCAATGCATAGTCGAGAGACAGATTTCCGTATGTCTTATTTACACTGTTCCGACAATTCTATTTGAACAAAATTGATAAATTCGCAAAAATGCGCCCATTTTGTTATCTTTGATGTAGTTATAACATAGATTTAAGGTGATTAATAAATTAATATGATGCAAAGCAAAGCAAAGCAACAACCCATAATTGTCCCACTGCTGGGCTCGGGGTCTCCTCTCACAATGAATTAATATGATGAAAAATTTATAAATATATGACATACAAAAATACGTCATACATATACGTATACGTCTTTGATATTGAATTTGAATTATTGAAATTGATAAATATAAATAATATGTAAATATATGACATAAAAAATAAACATTATAAATAAACTGTCTATGTTGTACATTATTGAATAAAATGAAACTAAAACTCACTATGAATAAATGCCGACAAACATGCAATTTACGGTAGTACATATTACTAGCGTTCCATATATCAAACGCCATTTTCCAGGCTTTCCAGAAAAGTTAGAATTTTTTAATTATTTTTTTCTTCTTATGTCCATCTTTACTAAACATATTACAAAAAATCAGCAATTTCTGTCGAAAAAAGTGATATCCGTAACAAGTGGGTTAAGGTCAATATCTGTGACCTGTCCAATTTAATATTTACCACGGTAAGGAACCAATGCACTTCAATTCTTCGTGTCACCAGATCAACAACAAGTCTCCGAGGTCATCTGAAAGGATCTATCATTCATTCTTGACTTCAACATTTTACACCTTAATCAAAAGTCTTCATTTATTGCCGTATTGTGTGTTTGATTAAGCGATTGTCTCTTCCAGTGCACATAGCAGTTTGTCTGCAGCTCTAGTATAATGAAGATAAACGAGGCGCATCCAGCACGCATTGTACGTCCTGGCCGCGCTCCAGCCGCGCACGGCACGCGGTTGGTCGCCTCCAATCACTACGGCATTAAATCCTCCTTATTTGCTTTCCAGTTTTACGATATCGCAGTCCAAAATAACTTAAAAATGCCAGGTCATTGTCATTACTCAACCTTATTTGAATACCCGGCTAACGTCAGTAATATTGGATGTCATTTGTTTTGAACAAAGGATGGCTCTTTTATCGCAGCCGTTTAATATTTATTGAAGAGGGAGTGGCACAAAAGGATACCGGTGACCAATTTTGGGATGTTCGTTGTGTGGGGTCCGTCTACCTTTAGACCAAGCCTTCCTTATGTACCTAACAATCGACGATTAATGTTTATCATTAAGCTATTGGTCACACCCCTTCTGGTAGAAGTCACAAGACCCCGTAGCCCCTAACTCATTTCATTCATTAACATGAATCATGATGAGCAGGCGATGGTAATTTTCTTTACCAACACGTTAGTTTCAAAACCATCAATCCTCAATGTCTAGACCTATGCGATGCAAAGTTAGAGAGCAGCCATCGAAGGAAGTTTTCATGTTATTAAGTTAGTATTAGTCTACTTTGCAAGAAGTTTTGAAGTTTTCATGGTCCATTGTTTCTAGCGATAACCCTTTCAAATTCAACTGCACTCAATGTCAGCAACCCTTAGTCATTAACAAATGACGAAAAAGTAAAACAGCCGTAAACAATTCAAATTACATATATTCTGAAGTATCAAGATCAATTGCAGCAGACATCTTGTGAAATTCCTCAACAGCAACTTGAACTAAAATCCTACTAATATTATTTCATAAAATTTTGCACAAAGGTAGATGATCACACATGATTCGGAATATTCCGGAATAACATATAGGATGCATATTATCCCGGAAACGGAAGGAAAGCCGCGGGCAGAACGCTAGATATTCATATTTTCAAGTTTACCCGGCCAAACTACATACCTACAGTATAATAATCTAAATTTTAGTAACAAAAAATAACCGACTTCAAAGTAACTCAAAAACTACTTGTCAGATCTCGTTCAAATTTATGTGGGACCACATTACAAACATCTGCTTTCGATTTAAAAAAATCATCGAAATCGGTTTTCGTGATATTGAGTTATGCGTCCATTTGTCGCGCACATACTTACCTAATACAAAAAGACTTATATGGTTTTCTCATGGATGCCATTGTCAGATCTCAATAAAAATGTGGGACCGAAAGTTCTGAGGTAACACATTAAAAAAATACAGTCGAATTGAGAACCTCCTCCTTTTTTTGAAGTCGGTTAAAAATAAATTGAAATACATTACAAGTATAGAACAGGACAGACGGTTGATACAGTCGATTGCTACACAGAGCCTAGATTTGCATAACACGGCTTGGATCATCGGCTGTGATTGTTTCGACGCCGTTACAGCCCATGTAATTTGTAGGGATTCCGATGAATAAATGACATACGCTTACACGATGTTTTGTACGTACAACGTTTGTGCCAACGTTATTGCTTCATGTTTTGTTATCTATTTATCCGGTGTTCTTTACATTCGATTACGTTGAATATTTTCAACACTTTTGGTGGATCAGGTTCTATCTATCCTTGAGTTGAAGCAAGCTATATAATGTAAGCTACTGATGAATATATTATGAGGATATTGAAATAGATCGATTTTATTTGAGTTAAGCGAGCGGTCAACTTGTTTGACGTTCATTAACATAAAAAACGCATGTTAATATATTTTTTACTAGAATGCAGGATACATCAAAATATGTTCCTGTATCGTAACGCTGCCCGGTCCGTCCGCCCTAATAATACATCACCTCTTTGTTGGAAAAAATATGCGTTAATATTTCGTGAGGAATTTCATTACTACCAGCCTTGTTGGGTTTCAAATAAATAGGCGTTTTATTGCTTTTCTTCTCCACGCCGCTCGATATTGTATTATCGGGTTGGGACTAAACGACGATTCTTATTGCCCTGGCGAAAAGGAAACGTGGAAGTGACACTATAAAACCAAATAATAGTTCCGCTTCTGTTACATGTCCGTGAAACTTGTTTCATTTAAATAAAGTACACTGGAAAAAGGAAAACAGTCGTAGATGTTAATATCGTGAAAGAAGAAAGTTTCTATTGTTGTCCTAATGACTCGACAAAATAGATAGGTACTTTGTATATAAATTGTTTTGAATTCAATCTTTGTATACAAAATATTATGATTAGCGATAGCTAATCGACCCATGAGATATCATGGGTCGATTTTAAGAATAAAATTGTGAGATGATCAAAAGTGTTATCCACCCATATTACACGCGTAACATAAAGGATTTAAATGTTTCCGGCTGAATAGTAAATCCGCTTATTGAGAAACTTTTTTGGCCCTTTTATTCATTCATCAGAGTTTTTTGGCACAGTTGGGGCGTAGGTAAGTAAGAAGTCTTAAGATGCCTTAGATTAGAATGGGAATGCTTACGTAGCAAGATTATAAAGTTTTGTCAAACTATGTAATACAATATTACACTATATTTATATAAACAAAATTCACTGTGTATAAAGACTATAATAAATGTTTATTTCTTTTCTTCTTGTATTTCTTCTAATGATACCTATTAGACAACATAACTATTAAAATAAACTATAAGTAGGTATTAAAAGAACTACCAACGTTAAACTGAGATGATCATTCTAGTTTATGTTATAAAGTGCTGTGTCGCATTTAGTTCCTCATACCGCTGTTACTTAGTTTCATTAACAGTGCAAATGGATGCCAGCAGCTAGCATAATAACGTCTGACTTTTCAGCTAGTTGCAAATTTTACTAATTGTAGCCAAATAGAAAACGTACGAGATGGGGAGTAAATTACCCGCTAATGTAGTTTTTAACTACCATAATATATTTAGTACATAATTTTGCAAATCCATTGCACGGCTTGCCTATTTTTAGATGATAATGATTTTGATTAGTACTCGTGCCAAACTTCAGGGCCCCCTTAAACTTGCATTTTGATTTATAAAGAATATTTAGTAAAGAGTTTGTATTGTGATTCTGTACTAAGGAGCGATTTAAGTAACCGTTAAATGACTATAAGTGCGGCAGTGATATATAGAAGCGAAAGCAAGGTCGAGTTACTAGTTTAGATAGGTAAGCCGATGCGGTAATTATTTTGAATTATTATTATGAATATTAATTATAAAATTATTGTGTTAGTGATTATGTAAATCATAAGACGTAGCAATCTAGCAATACATACACGAGACTTCAGAGACGCGTGACGCAGACTAAAAATTATTCTCAAGGAGTGTAAGAAGAGGGGTAAAATGAGAAATGCAAATAGGTTGTTGAGCTTCTCCCCAGCACAGAATAAGCCTATGAACGCTGACAAATCGTATTACGTTATGATTTTGCGATGCGAGAAAATGTAATATCGAATTTATAAGGAAGTGAATACCTTCAGGAAGCGCTCATAGTCCGACGGCATGTCTTAGTGCCCGACTAAGTTAAGCAACTTTCGGCACGGTTGCTAGTTGGAAAGGTGAAAATTAAGTTAACTGAACTTAAAATCCAATCTTAGTACATCAAGCCTGCATTTATCAAGCAGCATTTATCAAGTAGCAGTCGTCAAGCCGTGTCGCAGGACACTATAAGAATTGCAGACACTTACATAGGTCCTTTAGGCCCTTGACGCTACCCCTACGCCTCCTCGATAATAAATCAAATCAAATCAAATGTTTTTATTGAAAATTGGTTTGATTCAATAAACACTTTTTGAAAGTCATGCAAGCTACGCCAATGCTTTAACAAGGCCCTACTGTGAGAGGGCCCGGGAGAAGAAGCAGCAAGAAACTACCAGGGTTGTTTTTTTTTTGTATTAAACTTCATATCATATCTACTTTAACCTTCCTTAACTTTTCTTTCTTAGAACTGATGAAACTAGGAAGGAGCCTAGATAAAAAGTGTGTTTCAATTTCTTTAAAATATAACAATCTTAATATTTTTATCTTCTTGATCATTGAAACATAAATTCTGTGTCAGGTTACCTTTAACTTAGCTTACAGTAGCAGTAACAGGTTATTATGTTTACACAGATTTCATCATTTTCTTACTATGTAACCATTTACATGAAATGTACTGAAATTTCTCTTCCAAAGTCGTCTGCGTGTCAAATGTCGAGCGCACGCTTACCTCATATATTTGTTAAATCTCAATATCCGGCTGGGCCTCGTAATATACGAGCACATAGAAAAAGTATAGGCGCTACGAAGGATTCCGTATCAGAGTTTAAAAAAAATTATGTTTAATTTTTGTACTTTAAAAAATATGTCATGAACACATTATCATTACGTCTACGTGTATATCCTGTAATATCACATATCTACCTCAAAGACTTGTCACACCTTACTACAGAGATACTCAAATGTAGTGGTTTTACCATAAAATACTTCCAAATAAGTGAAAAGTATTTAATAACTTTTATTACTTCAAAAGATTATACTAGGTTAGTGTCTCTGACACTATCTACAGACAGACATACTAACGTCCCAACCCAGAGTCACTAACGGTTACTTAAATCGCTCCTTAGCACAGAATTTATATAATGATTCTTTACTAAGAAGCGATTGAAGTAATGTTAATGACTGAGTTGGGGCGTTAGAGGTAAATTATAAGGTTATTGCCATTTTGCTACGGAATCTCAAAAAAATTCCTCTCCTTCATTTCTATTATAGTAACAAGCGGAAATAGAAATAACCGAAAGCGGACGTTGAAATACCTACGATTATATAATAATACCTACCGAAGAAAACTCATAAATCTGAATTTTCATTTATAAACCTTGTTTTAATGCATTTCTGAATAGTTTTCTTATTTCAACATTTATTTATTAGATGAATAACGTTTGTTCATTACCACAACGCGTTGTGCTTTGTTTTTAGGGTTCCGAAGTAAAATCGGAACCCTTATAGTTTCATCATGTCTGGATATCGAATAAGACGATGTTTCCACGTCATAATTATTTCTGGTTTCTAAAGAGTTTAATGACCCTAAACACCGAAGTCGGCTTTGCGCCTCATGAAAGGCGGAACGTGGTATCGACATGTTTTGAAATGGTTCTCACAGTCCCCTGATGCCAATGCAATTGAAAATTTTTGTTCGTAGATGAAGATTAAAGGAAGGGCAAAAGATACAGTAACCGTAGCTGAACTTACTCGTGAACTGAAAACTGCGTGGAGGTCTTTACCTCGCAGCTATGCTAAAAAATACGGAGAGCATGTCACGGAGATGGCAAGCGATTATGGACATTAGTGTAGATTTATTTATTTATTTAATTTTTATTGAACCCCAAAGAGTGGTACAATTGACGGTACAATAGTGTAGATTGAATACCATATAAATATTAAAGCATCCAACAGCAATAAAATTACTAATCGATAACAATTTTATCGTTTATTATTTCTAAGGCTTTCATTAAAATTTGCCGGTCATGTTCTTTTCGTAAATAGCGTACCTAAAAATCAAATCCATGGTGAGGTGTTATCGAAGGAAATGTCAATTCATGCTTTAATATTATGATACTTCAAAATCGCACAAGCTGGCCTCAGGCGTCCTCGGTGTTAAACGAGGATCAAATGACCCCTTTAACATCCTACGCCTTTGTGATCAAAGTTCGCGTTGTAAAATGTCGAAAATGATTAATTAACGTGGAAGAAAATGATTTATCGCGATCTTGCTGTAGAAAAAAATTACCTACTGCGTCGATTCACAAAGACGCAAAAGGTTTTTATTGATATTCGAAATACTTTCATCAAATAACTACAGCTCGAATTTGTTCTATCATAAATGTGTCTATCATTAATTTAGACTTGTTGGAGTGTAACATATTTACAGCTTCATAAATTTTAATGAGTTGAAAGGTTTTTTATTTTATAGTTATTAGGGCCTTCTCACGAAGTTACCATCTTACGGTCTCCCTGAGAGGTTATTGAGTCGCCAGCTTTCTCTCTGAGCGACATATCAAGGTCGTAGTTGACGGTTGTTGCTCAGATATGAAACCTATAAGTGCTGGCGTTCCCCAAGGATCTGTGTTATCTCGTACGCTATTAATTCTGCATATCAATGACATGCTGCAGCATACAAGTGGCATCCATTGCTATGCAGATGATAGTACAGGGGATGCCTACTACACAGCATACACACATTGGACTGGCAGTTCCATAGATTAGCACTTTTAAACAAACTTTCGTCAAACTCTTTAGCTTATTATATGAGCTAAAAGATCATTTTATACCTAACCATTTTTCCTTATTTAGGTAGGAGTTAATTTAAACTGCTCTGTGAAAAGATGCAATAACATTCATGTCCGCGATGCAGTGTTCTATTTATTAATTCAGGCTATCTGCTGAACAGAAAGACCACCGTAAGTATTCATCGTGATCTATGGACAGCATAGCTAGAAGGTGACCGACTCGTTGAAAACCAAAACACGGTGTAATCTTGATAGCTTTGAAGAAGCCAAGACAAGCTTTTGCATTACAGCATACTACAGGTATTCTGTTGTACATAGGTATTATAAAGACATCAAAATTATTACGATAGTAAGGCTATAATGTTAAACAGTGATAATCTACTATTCCGATACCTAATACTGTAATAATAATCAAATTTCGTAATACCCAAAAATTATCCTTGATCAGGTGACATCAATGAACATAATAATAATTATCGACATTATTTCCTCAAATTCAGGTAAGCTATCAGTTGTCAAAATGATAATGTCCTGTAATAATTTGCGGTTGATTACATAGAAAGTATATTCTAGTAGAGGTAGCTCATTAGTGTAATTAGAAGATACGGTGCCGAACATTACTTGCGTTCGCTTAATGATTAACATTCGAAATGCACGTAAGACGAAGAAGTAGAGGATATTTTTACTATTGTTCAAAGGTATCATTTCTTTCATACGGCAGTAATCGTTTAGTAATATAATTTATATTACAAGTTTGGAGGAATTACGTAGACGTGTTCAGGAGGCTGACTTCATGACTTCTATTAGAAGAGCATTTATTAGAAGATGTCGAGCTTGTATCCTAGTCGGTGGCAGACAATTTGAACACCTGTTATAAAATAAAGATTAATTTATATAAAACTTAATGCTTAATTAAGACAAGATTTCTTCAGTCGAATCACTGCATATTTGTGTGAAAATTATGTATTATACAATTTTGTACATAACATATTATATACATAGTTATACTCGTAAAAATAAAAGATAATTATTATAATTATAATTTGTTTTTGTGTAGGTGTCTGTCTGAACGCCATCATCTCATACACCTAAAGAAAACAGCAGGCATCAGCTGAATTTAGAAGGCTCTGAACCGGTCATAGTGACGCAAATTAGGATAGATTACGTTATTAAAATCCTTCCCGTTCCGTTACACTTGCTAAATAGATATGGCTTCACCGCACTATAAGAGACCTAAACACAACATAACTCGTGCTATTTACGCAGCTACGTACACTTCATCTTGTAGGTTGAAATCCAATTATTGAGAACAAACTGTATACGAGCAGTCCAGTTAGACATGGAAGGGCAATATGTTTGATTTGCAACGCGTTCGACCAATATTTACCATTTAAATCGATAGTGCCGTAGACTGGACTCGAGTAATAGGAGCGTATTGAATATCTAATGAAATCTGTTTTCATTGAACTGGAAGCAAATGTTATGGATATTAAACTTGTTGCATGGTCTGCGTGTGAAGCAAAGAGTCCTGGGTTTGATTCTTACCTCATAGACTCATCACGTCATACCCACAATGCCACGATAGTTTTATTAAGTAACGAGTAACCGCCCTCGCTTTGCTTCGGTTTTCTTATTTTTTTACACCTTTATTAAGGATTAATTTTAATTTTATAATTAATATAATATAGTCTATGTCACCCGGGGATAGTGTAGCTTTCTAACAGTGAAAGAATTTTTCAAATCGGTTCAGTAATTTCGGAGCTTATTCAATGCAAACAATCAAATCTTTCCTCTTTATAATATTAGTATAGAAGTATAGATAGTACGCATAATGAAACAAAGGCAATAGGGAAACGCGTCGATGCCGCTCCGTGGACAGGTTTCGTACTTTTGCTACGCAAGATGCAAGCAAACGACAACTGACCATAACGTGCGTCTACGTGGACAGGCAGCCGTAGATATTTGTTGTTCGTAGGCTAATTTTTTGAAGCTTTTTATGGTAAAAAAAATATTATAAAATATTAAATAACAATTTTAAATTTAACCAAGACCACTTCAGCCTCTATTGTCAGGCTTCAACTTTTAACTTGTACTGTTGTTTTGGTCAAATTTAAATTATTGCAAAATAAATAGCGATTTTAAATCTAACCAAGACCACTTCAACCTTTATTGTTTTATGTCTGGAGCTCTATCCGTGCATTAGCGTCGACTATCAATGATGTTTGAGTTGCAACGAGTACCATGTTTGCTATCGAGATTAGTCTCAGTCTGCTGGACCCTTAATTCAGTTAATTTTGAACCAAATTCATACGGTTAGTTAACTCTTACACGTTTGAATAATCCTTTTATTATGCTTCAAAAATTTTATCGTTTTGATTCAGATTGAAGAATTCTAATACCCACAATGATATTTCTTTGGTTACTCACAATAGAAATGGAATGAGTTCCACTCACAGACATCTATAATTTTCCACTAGACGGATTGAAATATTGATAGGTATTATGAGAGTGAATGGCTTTGGTCTACACTACAAATATAATTAAAAGATTCAGTAGGATCAGAAAATATCATTATGTTATGGGCACATTTTTCTGGACACTTAGTATTTAGTAATGCTATGTTTCTGCATTTGTTTGGTGTGGCATTCGTTTCAAATTCAAATTTAAAATCATTTAATTCATATAAGTATCATTGATACACTTATGCACGTAATTTTTTAACCAGCATAATATTATTTCTGACAATGTATATTCACGTACTTATTTTCCTTACTACTAGATATTATTAATATTACTCAAAAAAAAATATAAAGTGTGGGTTTCAAAACGACATTCTTTAACCATGCAAAAAATGAGCACTGATCTTGTTTTAACGCAAATGTCGCCTGATAAACACTTTTTTTATGCCAATTTGTAACTATTACGACTTTCTTTGCGAGTAGTTTATACAATGGAAATTTATTGTTTTATGACCGGGAATTAAATTCTGTGGCAGTTTGAAGTACTTACTTAAATGAGCGCTCAAAGTTACTAACAAAGTTTATGGTTTGTAACTTAGCAAAATGTAAAAGTAATGCAACTTCATGAAACTTCGCTAACGAAGCGGTTCTATAACAATTTTATGGAAGGTGGCAACACTGTCCGCTATTATATCCCTGTTGCATAATAAATGGAGAACCGCTTTTGAATTTAGTTTTCATCGTGTTTACTACGACGCTTCACTTAAACACGTTTTGAATCACAATTATTCCGGTACCTATTGTTTACGTTATTATTGTCAAGTTACTTACAAATTACAAGTTAGGTAATTAATAATTAGTCTTCTTCTGTCTTTCCTTGCCTGCTTATCTGGAAAAGATTGCCATGAAGGCCATCAAAGTCGGTCATCAAGTTACACTTGGAGGCTGCTTAGTCTTGATGGTAAATGGCCATCGCTACCTATTAATTGTTGTTTCCTTAGATAAAATAAGTTCTTAACAATTATATTGTGTGTGTATTAGTATTTATAATGTTAACATTCTCATCCTTAAATATATATTATCAGAATGTGCGAGGTCTAAAAACAAAGACCCATGAAACATATTGTAATACATCAATAAGCAACTTCGATATAATTTTCTTCTCTGAAACATGGTTGAATGAAAGTGTTGAAAGCTGTGAGCTCTTTAATAGTAAATACAATGTTTACCGTAGAGATAAAAATTCGTCTAAATACCGTATTAAGTCGGACGGTGGTGGGGTGTTAGCAGCCGTTGATAAAAAAATTGTAACACGGAGGATGATCGAGTGGGAAAGTGAATATGAAGATTTATGGTTAATTGTTGATTTTCCTGTTAACGACGATATTTGCCAGATTGCCTTTTGTGTAGTCTACTTGCCCCCACCAGTGGACAAACGGATGTTAGATTCTTTTTTGTCAAATTGTAATAGAGTATCAGAGCTACATGACTTAAAAACATGTATTATTGGTGATTTTAATGTAAGTAGTATAAATTGGTGTGCTGTAGATAATTTAAAAAATAATTGTCAAAATAGTATAGCTCAAATATTAATTGATTTTACAAGTATGAATAATTTCTTACAGTGTAACCATGTAGTTAACAAATGTAATAAAATTCTTGATTTAATTCTAACAGACATACCTTCTATCAATGTCACTAAGGCTGTCGATCATCTCAGTAAAATTGACCCATTGCATCCTCCATTATTATTTTCAATTTCTACAATAGTCGAAATGTATTTAAAGCCCAAAAGCTCTAGTAGTAGATATAACTTTGCAAAGGCGGATTATGTCTCAATTAATGATTACTTTCGCAGAGATTGGAATGCTGAATTTGCTGTATCGATAAGAAATAATGATATGGATAGCATGGTTTCAAGATTTTACGATATTGTACACAATGCCATATCTAAATTTGTTCCTATAACAATACCCAAAAATGATTCTTACCCACTTTGGATCAATAGCACTGTGCGTAGACGTTTAAGGGAAAAACATAGACTTCTTAAAAGGTATGCTAAATATAAAAATCCTATGGATGGCATTTCTTTAGATATAATCACTCAGCGTTGCAAGAAAATAGTCCATAACAGTTATAATAATTATATTAAGGTAACAGAAGACGCCATTTCTAAAAACCCCAAGCTTTTTTGGACATTTGTGAAGAATAAACGTAAAGATAAAGGTACTTACCCTGCGACAATGAGAGATAGTAATGCTACATCGTCATGCGAGGGAACAGATATATGTAACATGTTCGGTTGTCACTTTGCTTCTGTTTACAACAGTAAAAATGCTTTAGCTCTTGACCAACAATATATAGCAAAGTTTTTTTCTCACTTGCTTGAATACAGTGATAGCTTCTCGCGCCTATCATTAACTCATGATGAAATACTTAAAAAGTTAAAAAGTCTGGATGTAAACAAAGGTAAGGGATCAGATGAAATTCCTCCAATTTTTATCGTTGCCTGTGCGGAGAGCTTAGCTACACCATTGCATATTATTTTCAATGAGTCGTTAAGAATGGGAGTTTTTCCTTCTTTATGGAAATGCGCGAAGATTGTCCCGATACATAAATTAGGAGATAACTGTTTAGTTGACAATTACAGACCTATATCGATCTTGTCCGCATTGGCAAAGATATTTGAATCATTAGTTTATCCTTATGTATTAAATCATTTTAAAAGATATCTGTTCGATCAACAACATGGCTTTGTTAAAGGTAGGTCAACTACATCAAACTTGACAGCATTCACAGATTTTTTAACAGAGGCAATGGATTCTCACCAACAAGTAGATGCTATCTACACAGATTTTTCGAAGGCTTTTGATCGGGTCCCTCATAATGTATTAGTGCAAAAGCTACGTTTATATGGTTTCTCTGGATCCATATTACAATGGCTGGAGTCTTATTTGTCAGAGCGTTATTTTTACATTGTCATTAATGGTTACAAATCAAACCCGTATACAATTACCTCTGGAGTTCCACAGGGTTCTCACCTGGGTCCCTTACTTTTTATTATATTCGTTAACGATATATCTCTATGTTTTAAACACTCTAAGCCATATCTCTACGCCGATGACTTGAAATTTGCCCGCACAATCAGAGGTGATAAGGATCAAGAAATGTTACAAAGCGACCTAGACAGACTCATAGACTGGTGTAATGCCAACAGTATGAACTTAAACATCTCCAAATGCGTACATATAAAATTCACACGCAAGTTGCGCGTTACACCAACCTCTTATTTTATTAGTAATACAAAACTTCAAGAATTTAAGAAGGTAAAAGACTTAGGTATAACATTGGATAGTAAGATGACTTTTTCAGATCATATGCATAATGTTATTGGCAAGGCAACAAAAACACTTGGTTTTGTTATCAGAAACGCTAAGATTTTTTCCAAATTTAAAACTAAAATCGTTATTTACAATACTCTCGTTCGCAGTCAATTAGAATATAATTCTGTGGTCTGGCGCCCCCACTACGCTTCACACATTCTTAGAATGGAACGGGTACAAAAAAGGTTTTTATGGCATTTGTCTTTTTCAGAGGGCCAATCAAAAAAAATACCATCTTATAAAGACCGTCTAAAGTTTTTTAATATGCATACGCTAGAAAATCGTCGCGAGCAATTAGATTTAATTTTTTTGTACAAAATTCTTAGAAATCAAATAGACTGCCCTGAACTTTTAAGTAAATTTGGTTATAACGTACCCCGAAACAACTTTAGAAAGCGTATTACACCTCTTCGAGTTCCACTTCGCAAGACAGTGCTCGGTGCAAATTCAGCAATTCCACGTCTTTGCAGATTACTTAATGGATGCCATGGGTCATTGGACATTAATAATATGTCGCTTCTATCATTTAAGAAAGCTATAACTTTAGGCCAGCACAAATAGATCCGCTTACAATTTAAATAAGGTTTTATTAGTTCGTAGATAAATTAAACTACCTAATTAGTACGTGCATGCTGTGTTTGCCTTAAAAGGTTAAACACATAGTAATTAAGAATAGTTATAAGGTTGATTTGTATGTTGAGTGTTGTAACCACTGGCAGACCTAAACAAATAAATAAATAAATAAATAAATAATTATGCCAGAGACCGACGCATATACCTGACCAAAACAAAAACGGGCTTCCAAAAGGAAGTAGTTATAAAAATAACTACTGGCTCTGCGATACTGCAATCAATAGTCATTAAATATTTCGTATTTTAATCTAGATTCTAGGAAATAAAAAAATAAAAACTACAAGTTTACATAACTATTTACAAAAAAAAAATTAGGATAGATCTTTTTATAATTTTAATAGGGTTGATATAAATAAGCATTTCCATCATTGTACTAGTAAACTAGACAGTTACCGCAGTGAATAATTTTAACAGTCAATAATACAATATTTTCCTTTTTCGTCCATATAGGTACATATCCTTTCATCCCTAATCAACTAGTTAATGCATGAGACGGGGCTAATTAGCGCAAGAATTCAATTAATCGCCAACCTTTTCGGATGAGCCCGTCAGAAGTGACCGATGTTTTGATAAATAACCATTTCGGTAATAAATTAAGTCGTTAGTGGATACTTCACTTCGGTCAATAAACTGTCACAAGATTACTTTTATTAATTCTATTTATAACAGTTAAATAAAACTTATTAAATAAGGAAGTGGTTCCATTACACTTTTTATGGAAATAGCGTGGCTGGCCAACGGGATATTCCTCTTGCATACAAATTGAGAACTGCCCGCTTCGGAATTCAACTTTGATCGTGTTTTAATGTCTATGTCGCTTAAACATTTTTGTATTCTTCCATCTACCTATAACGTCTTTAGCATTTGTTTTTCAAATGGAAATTATACCTACAGCTAAAGAAAAATCTTTCAGAAGGGTTAGAAAGGAGTACATGAAAATATAAAGGGTTGCAAATGAATTTATAATTGGCCTCTGCGACCATAAATATGGAATAAAATCAATGGACACCAGCAATTATAATTAAAATTATTTTCCTGCCTAAGTCGAGAGCCAGTTACATTTCGTTCCCAAAACTCTTGAGTGCACAACAACTCTATTGGCAGCTCCTTTTTTTTTTGTTAGAGGTTACTGCTATTCAGATTCATCCCAGCAGTGACACCTTAAGTAGTATAGTATTGGGCATTCTGCCCCACTTGTTCGCTCAGGCGTCTGCCTTCGCGTCGTGGGGCAGAATGCCCAATAAGATTTCTGGTAATGTGGGACAGAAAGCTTCATTAAAATTTCTAAATTAGAAATGCAAAATAACTGTTTGTTGTTGTAAATAACGCGGTTTCAGCTGAGAAAGGAAACAAAACAATATGTAAAAATTATGTATTCATAGTTATAATATTAATGTTAATTACAGATTACAATCATTTGATATAAATGTAGGATGGTCCTCACACAGTTCATCCACCGAGTGCACCAAAGATTGAAGCTTACGCCATTGCGGTGTATCGTCTTGAGTCTGGAATTTTATCCGTACTAGCGCTTTCTTCCAGAGCTCTTGTGCATCAGTATTGCGCGCATCGTTGGTTTGGTAGACTTTCAAATCGATAAGGTAGTCCCCCGTTGTGTTGATCGCCCGACGTTCGTTGCCGTTTGCAACTCTGTTGACGAAGTACGTGGACAGCACGCGCGATGGAGGATCTTTGGATTTGCCGCCATCACGAGTAAGATTGAAGATGTCCACAGTCTTCCCTTTCTTTCTGTAACAAACATAAATAACCCGTATAAGTAAAAAATAACTTACTGATTGTGTCGGTTTTCAAAATCATTACGAAAAATAACACAATAAATACAAAAATTGTATTAATTTACATACTGCATGGTCATGTAAATAAAATGTTGTTACTTGTAAATGAGAGTAACAATTTAATTATATTAAGAATCAATATAGTCTTATCTTAAAAGTCAAGTTTACCGAAGAATAAATAAATTTTTACTCTGCAATCATAAGATTAGTGAAATATATTAAAATAAATCATTAACAAGAATAAATATAAACTTGATCGACATTTGCAGCAATAACCAGTGCCTATTACTGGTTATTTCAAAATAAATAAAAAAATATCTCCCATAATTTATATATCATAAACTATTTCAGTAACAGAAAGTGAATGTGTGTAATAAAAAATCAACTACTGACCGCAACGCCACATAAATATATCGAACGTAAGTACAAAATTTGAAATATTATAATTTAAATATAACGAGTAGATGTAAATTTAGTATGATTACCTTATAATGGCAGGCGATTTCTTCGTAGATTTACGCTTGCTTGTAGGAGTAGAATGTTTCCGCAGGAGCTCGGCACTGTGTTCAACATCTGTAGAGTTGCTGCGTTGATCGCACTCAGAGTCCGACCTGTAAATTGTTAAATTTTAATTAGATATTATTACTTGAAATACCTATGCTGAAAAAGGATTAAATGTTAAGTTAATGTTTATCTACTTGGAATGAACTAGTAATAATAAAACTATTAACTCGCACTTATAATTAATCTATTGACGATTATAACAATTATGAGTAAATTAAGTTAGTGAAAAATGTCAAAGTATTTGGCTACATGTTGTATCTGAAATATAAATTGGTTGAAGTAAAATATGAAAATTAATAAAAATTATAAAGACTTACATTTTAAATGGCAGCCACTTGAAGTATAATTACCAATACAACCACTGTTTGGATGGACTGAACTGCAGAGTGGAGGCACTCGGCGCTGGTTGCACTGTAGTCGTTGTAGGAGTACTTTGTTCCTATCCGAGGCTCGAATTTGATGTACCGAGCTCCGAAAACGTTAGCTTATAAGTCAGAAAAGACATGTAAATTTGGTAAAATGAAATGTAAGTGTGTTTAATAAAAATAATACACAAATTAGACATTTCTTATTTGTACGTATTACATTTGTAAAAAAATGATAACTAAGAATGTTCTAGAATCATTATTTGCTAACGCAACACAAAGACTTAGGGCTACCAAAATAATTGTCATACATGTTACGTACTATGTATAGACTGATGATCCCATTTTTACACTAAAATATGTGGAAGTGACATCCATAACCAAATTAGCTGCGTAATAATAAAAATTCGTATTGCTGAATAACACTTTTAAATAGGTGTGCAATAATCACAAGTATTGTGTTGAAAAATATGATATTTTTGTTAGGGTTGACAAACGATATAAATTTAAAACATTCCAACTTAAATTGTAAAAATAAAAATATATGATTAAAAGGGCTTGTTATTTACGTTTCACTGAGTCTTTTGTATTCTAGTTTAGGTAATTACATATCGAGAAAATATTGAATAATTCGGTAAATTAACAGACCATTAGCATTCTTAAATAAATATTCTATACCTATTTTAACGTAGATAACTTTGTATGTAATAATTAAGTAATAAATACAACATTTTGTTACAGTAAATAGGTAATAATAATACATAATTATTTGCATTTGGATGTCAACCCTGATCGAAATGAAAAATCTTGCAAAATACCGTTAAGTACTGCAACCGGATGGAACACGACACTTTTGTTTTGACAAAACACAATAGGTATTGGTACTATTTGCACGCAAAATGTGTATTTTAATTTAAATTTAATTCGATTACTGAGTACAAGTTATAGGTATTTATAGTAATGGTAAAATCGATAGCAAAATTATTATAAGGTAATTATTATGTTAAATATTATATTCTATTATATTTCATTAAATTTTTGTTGTCATTAACAGTATTATTATAATAAGTTTGTTTTTTTATTTCAGATCATCACTTATTATGAACTGTGAGGCAGCAGAGGTGCTGGTTTGAAGCAAATATTTTATTTGTTGACTACATTTGCAGGTATAGAAATACCTACTTAACGAGGGAATGCTAATACTTTGGACATAATTAACAGAGACGACATTATTTTATTGTGAATATTGGGTATGTATTTAGTTGTTAATTCATATTACTATGATAGTTTTCATTATTTTTATCTGATTGAGTATTTTCGCGGTTCCTAAAAGAAATAATCCATTCTATGATGAATGGCAAAGTGGCTTATAATATTATTATCTTATCGTCCTGCTCGAGGGCTAAGTATTAATTGTTGGTTCGATCTCCACATTAAAATAATATTAATGTTCTTAGATCTATTCTATTACAAAATCAATTGTAGATGTGTCTTAGTGATTATTTTTGTATCTGTTGTTAAAATTTATTCCCGTAACAAAATAATTAAAAGTGTATTAAAATTATTATTTAATATGTGTTATTAAATTATGTTCGTATCTTATTCCAGAGCACGTCACTTTGATGAGAGATTGAGAGATGCAATTGAAGATGTGAAGTTTTGAAGACCTACAGCAGTAATTGGTAATAAAGTCTGATATACTTAGCAGCTAACTCAATAACTATACACCAGCCGACTATTCCAACACGCGAAAACAGTAGAAAACGTAAGGCAAACAGTAAACTTGTGTTGCTAACGGTTATTGTTAAATTTGAACACTAACTATTGTTAATTTGTTCACTAACCTACAAGGAACTTACTCTAGATATTTAAAGGCGCAACTTTGTATTCACCTTTAAGAATGAATTTTCTTAGGCAAGCCGCGGATACAGTTAGTCATGCAGGTATTACTCAGGATAATGTAGTTAACGCAGTTGCGGAAACGATCGCTCAGCGACAACACGGGCACAACCCCTCTTCTATCGTCAACCAGGAAGGTCACATACAACAAGACCATACATCTTCATCGCAAGAAAAAGCAACTCCCACTATCCCTCATTACGATTGTGAACCGTTCCTTTGTTTCCTGAAAAAAAGCAAACCGCGTTATTTAGCTCCTCCTTCAAAGAGTACCCTTCATCGTGTTTCGCAAGCAAGCACGAGCACGCAGGGAAACATAAATTTTTATCCCCTAACCTCTGCGACGCAAAGTAACGTAGCAGATGATAATTTACCATATTTGCCATATTTATACATAGAATATTTAGATGCCAACTTTTTATTGGACACGAGTAGGGAAAAGTCATTTGTAAGCCGTAAATTAGCTGATAAATATTTCGCCAGTCATAAAATTTACGAACCTTTTAATAATGAAAACACTCTACAGGCAATAATATTACCAATGCATAGACTATTCCAAAGGAACATGTGTTATAAGTTTTATATAAAAGACATTGATGATTTTTACGACGGATTAATAGGAACTGACCTGTTAAAAAAACTTAATGCCCAATTTGACTTGACCCTCCATAAACTATGGACACCACCTAGTAGTTTCCCAATTTACTATAACCCAGTTTATAATAGTAAATAGTTATAATAATTGATTCAGGGTTTTTCGAAAATTCTATTCTGTATGTATTATTTAATAGAGATGTTATCCATCGAAAAAATATCTTATTTAATTAAGCATGAAATATTTACACAAAGCGTGAATAAAATAGCACTATCAAGTAATGATGATAAACGTGCTATATCAAATTGCAATGTTGCAACCCGAGCGTGGGGGGGGGGGGGGCATTCTTCAATTTTAAAAGGATCTTTCAATTCTAAATATTGATATTCGTAATTGGTTTTAATGGGCATATAAATATCATTTATTTTATATTACTATAATAATATGTAGAGATTATGTAAATGTTCTTAGTAAAATATGTACCTACTTAGGTAAATATAAAAAATAATAAAGTTAATAAACATTTCTGTAATTGATTTTGTAATAACTATAAGTAACCTATGATTTGTATTCATTCAGTGTCCAAGTTTTATTACAACTTAAAAATGTACGTAAATAAGATTGTAAATTATAGAAGTTATTAGTAAGTTTTATGTAATATTATATACCTACTTATAAATAAACAACCTTTGTTAAAAATAATCTTTGTTTTATTGATCTATTTAAACTAATAATATTATAGTTTTTTTACCGAAGGTGGCTTCTAACTACCTACCTATGTCTTTAGAAGGATTTCCTTGATATTTTTTTGTATTTTCTTCTTAATACCTAAATATTTAGCTTTTACAATTCATGACAATAACTTATACTTGCGTAATAATAATAATAATAATGCTCCGGAATGGTAGGTATTATTGATACACGCAACATGTTATAACATGTTACAGTTCATCGCACTTTATGAGAAGGTATGATATATTTATGCAGACTTGCAGTTTACAATTCATACTAAATTATTTTAATATATTGAACTATAAAACTATATCTGAAAGAGTGATTTTCAAACAACTAATCTATATCCTTGATTGAATGCTAAGTTAACAATTTTGGATTGATTTGAATATATAAAGTTGATAGTTAGTTTATTTTTTATTATTTACGGAATATTAATAGAATTGAGAAGTTGTTTTTACAGTATTATACCTAGTACTTGTGTTATTATAATAATTATGTGCACGGTAAGTAAAGTACCTATTTGAATCTGATATAATATTAGTGATTTTTGTGTGTGCACATCAGATTTGAAAATGGATAATTATTTTTGTTTCAGGTATCTGATTCAGAGATTGTGTTTAGCCAGTATGCTCAGGATCCTTACGAAGGATTTTCCGAGCTGAATCGCTGTGAACCCGAGCAATACAAACTAACGAAAGAGAAAAAGTCCAAGCAACGTCGCCGAGAAACTTTGATAAAACATAACGCTACACAATCTTTTGTAATGAGCCGATTACAACGACGAGGCATTAGGTTAATAAAAATTTCTGTTATTGATCTCTGCAGCAACAATTCTCAAACAAGCTGCAGCGATAGTGAAAGTGAGAACGTTGTGATAAGTGCGCAGTACATTGTTAAGGATGCCATGGATAGTGTTATGGACGATACAGAATCGCTAGTTAAGAAAATATCGAAATCTTTAATAGACAATGATTTTTAATAAAGATACTATTGTTATTGTAAGTTATTATTTTATTATGTTTAAAAAATAAAAATGCATTTTTACTGAAGAAATTATTTTTATTTATAAAACCAAAACAAAACATTTTAGTGCCACCCTAAATGCTTTTTTATACATAACACATTTTTTAAAGCACAATGATTTGTGTGTACATTACAATTTAAATTGTTATCACAGAATTTTTTATGTAATTCAAACATGTTAGGACACTGGTCTTCACCAAGATCTGACACTTCACAATTTTCGCAAATGTTTTTTATCCACGTAACCTTCTCCAAACCTTTCACTAAGATATTTTTGTTTTCTAGATAGGGAACGATTATACGATGAAATTCTCTATAGTCAATATGTCCTTCGTTCCAATGAATACCTCTATTGTTTTCCAGCCACTTTACTTGTCTTTTTTCATCAGTTGTTAAATATTTGAATAAATATGGGGGTTTTATTAAGAATAATTGCGTATAATCACGTGTTGCGAACGCTAATTCTTTTACTATAAAATTATTGTACTGATCTTTAAATCCTTGAATATCCACTATGATGGTATCCTGCTTCATGATAATTTTTTTACAGTATTACTCAGTGGCTTATATTCAATTATACAGTCGTTTAATATAAGACAGTACGCGCCGGTTTGATCTGGTATATCAGAATCACTTTCAATTTCCACTCTAACGTCCACAACCGGACCTGTCTTCAAATTGTCTACTTGTCTAGAGCAGTCGACAACAAATAACGGCGCTAAATCTTTAAATTGTTTCTCACTCAACAAGGGCTCTGGACGACGACCATAATATGACTGTTGAAATCTAACATATTGTTCGTATAATAAGGCAATGTTGTTGTTTGCGAAGTTAACGTTTAGGTTCTCATAAGGGAAGTATGTTGAATTGAGATAGACTCTAACGCTGCGAAGAAGACAGTGATCGAACTGAGACATGTCAGAACTTGCATTATTTTTTCTATTTGTTTGTAGACCAATAATAATATATCTTGGTTTTTCTATTTGTGACGAAGTTTTAATTGCCCAAGTATGTTTTGTAGTTTTAGGTAAAGCTGGATATTCATACAGATCCCAATTTCTAAATATCATTTGAAGCGGTTTATCTCTTTCTAACAGTTTCAAAAAATTAAGCTTTTCTTTGTCAGATATTTTAATGTGTGGTACACGCCAAATAATTTTATTTATTTGAACGTCTTCTACAAATTCACCGGTATTGAGTTTCACAGCATTCAAGTTTGTGTTACTTCTTAGTAATATTAGTTCGTGTCTACTATTTATCACAACTTTTTTAAAATCTTCTGCAAAGCCCATTATGTTACAGAGTGGTATAGAAGCAGAAAATTTACCTCCATTTTTTATACCATCAATATCCCACCCCCAAGAATAAGCTATCTTAGATTCACTTTCGTTCATTGATATTAAAGATTTCATGGTGGTCGTAACGCCTGCATTCTTTATTTTATCAATCTCCACTCCGTTTAGCTCATACCTTATATCTTGAAATAAGTACAATAAAGCGTTATTTGTAAATTGAACACTGGTGACAGGATCCTTAGAATCTCGTTTTTTAACGATAACATTCCCTTCCAAATACAAGGTGCTTGCTGATGGTAGTACATATAAATCCTGTTGATTGATTGGTATGCGGATTTCATCATTTCTATTAAAACTAGTAATGTAGGGTTTGTAAGAATGATATTCAATTCCTTCCACACTATTGTCGTAAGACGGAGTCGATAAAACGTCTAAAATATTCATTTTAATAAGCCGATCGCTTTTAAGAATGCCTTATTGCTTTTCGTTAATTTTATTTTCTTTTTATTACGACTTCTTGTATGATTGATTTCTTGAGTCAAACTGATACGTGTAGTTGGTTGTTGCGTATATTTATTATAGTCAATCATTTCTTCTTCTAAGATGTAAATACAGCTGTACCTCTTCACCACGTAAATTTATTAAATGATTATTTATATCTAAAAGTCTAATATTAATGCAGCTTATGTTGCTCTGGTTAATGGGGAAGTAAATTGCGTTTTTAGGTATTTCTATAATCCTATATCCAGGTGGTACGTTTAGTGCAAATTCATGAATAATATGACTTGATTCGCCGTTTATGTATGAGCCGCTTACGATATCACATTCAACCCTGATCACGGTTGTTGGTAAAATGTTTACTGGAAACTGTGACACATGCCATTTATTTGCTTTCAATATTTGTTTTTTAAACCCTAACAAGTTTCTAAAGGTATTTTCCTCAGAAAAATTAATATCTTTTGTACAGTACAAAGTTGCTTTCAATGTGTTGTTATTACACTGTAGATTGATTGATGCATCCTTTATTTCAGATTTTAAATAATCATTGATATCTTGTAATTCATAAGTCCCTTCAGGGATTTCAATAACTTCATTAGATCCATAGAATAACTTATTATTAGTTTTATCAATATTTGGAATGGAATTAAATGTTGAGATATGCAATAAAGCACATTCATACTGTCCATCTAATTGCAGAGTGTTTGGATAGTACGTGGATAAACTTGACGAATTTCCTGTTATCGACAAAGTGAGTGACATATTGCAAATGGTGAAAATAAAAGAATGATACATATTTTATACATTTTTATTCCAAAATTGCCATAGATATTTTAAGCATAAATGACCACAATTAACTGTATTAAATGACTGATATCTTGTGTAGTTATAACAAACATTACAATTCTTAAAATACCGAATTATTTCTTTAGGCGGTTTCAGATCGCCAAAACTATCAAAATATTCACAATAGTCATATATTTTAACATAAGCCACCCAATGCGTCCCCTTGTTCTTAGACTCATCCAAATTAACAATACCACATTCGATCTCCTTTGGTGTTCTTGGTAATTGATCTCGCATAAAAACTCCTCTGAAGTGGGGGATGTCACATGCGTACTTTATTATATCTATATTACTTAGAGGACGATTAGGTAGCTTACAATTCAGTTTTTTGAGGGCTTTATAAATAATCCGTGACCATTTCTGTGCGGTTTAATGTATAGACCCTTGCCTAATACTACACCTTCCATAGCTTTGTTATGTCGTTGTGTTTCTTGCAAATTTTTCTGAGCGGATTTGTAATCATTAATGGTTTTCGCAATGCCAGCTGCACCGCCAGCTAAGGTCCCTAATGCCGATAAACCAGCAAATATTGGAATCAAAGGTAGAATACCTCCAGTTTTTGGTATGGGTATTACACGTGGTATTCGAATTTTCTTTTTATTTGGAAATACTTTTTTAGCTGCTAAATAAGCAGCGTCGATTAAAGATTTACTATCATTGTGTTTAAATTTCTTGATTTTTGATCTTATTTTAGATACAAAATTTTTAAACGTTTTGACGCCAGCACCGGTTTTAAGTTTGGCTTTCATAACTTTACTCACTAACCATGAACTTAGTTTTTCGCCTTTGCAAGCATCTTTTGACTTAATGCGTTGTTTTGCCATATTTAGAAGTTGTAAATCTGCTTTATGACGATTAGGTAGGTCTGTATGTTTTGCATATGCTATGTCGTGTTGCATACAAGCGTCGTCTAGCTTATTCACCCCTCTATCACCCCGTAGTAAACGTTTCTGAAGTTTTGTGCCAGGTCCACAGTAATTATAACCAGGCAAATGAAGTTCAAACGGTAAATTATTAATGATACTATTAACTAGCCCACCTCCTTGCATCGTCAAAGTTGCAATGAAACAAATACGACTAAACTTCTTATTTAATAACAATTTTAGCCTTGAATTGCAGTTTTCTCAATCCAACTATTTTCATCATTGCTTAAACCTAACCATTTCACAAACAGCTTATTTCCTTTCTTTTTTATAACTTTTTCAATCAAATAAGCATCAGGATATTTAGTCTTTTGCAACTCGTGTTCGTAAAATGTTCCCAATATAGTTTGCTTACGTTGATCTTCTAAGTGATACGTAACTGGAACTGTGTTATTAATATTTTTTATCGTAAATAGTTCAGTTGACCAATTTGGAGTATACCCTTTCTCAAAATGCTGTTTGTATTTACTTATTCGAACATAGTCACCGACTTTAAACTTTGGTCCTGTCCTTGATGATATATATTTGTGGGTTTTTTTAATATTTTGTTTAATTAGAGGTTCCTTAGATTTATCTACATCGATTGGTTTACAATTGATAGTACGATGTTTCGTATTATTGTATTTTTTTAAGACAACTTCTAGTAATCCTAACCACCGATAACTTCCATTTAAACTAAAATATTTATATAATTTATTTTTGATAGTTTTAATTAATCGTTCGACAATCGAAGCCTTTTTGGTAGAAAAAGTTGAATAATGGTTTATATTGTGTGTCTTCATGAGATTCCGAAATACGTTATTATAAAATTCTGTCCCTAGATCAGTTTGCAAATTAATCGGTTTTCGATGACTATTGTATAATATAGATTCGAATGCATTGGTAACACAAATTTTATTTTTTGATTTGATTGACACCGCCCAAGCGTATTTAGAAAAGCAGTCAATCACAATTAAAATGTAGTTGAAACCTTTATTAAACTTTGTTAAATTTTGCATGTCTATCAGATCGGCTTGCCATAAGTCATCTATTCCCTTTAGAATAACAGGTCTTCGAAGAAAATTTCTTCGTGCTTGTTTGTGTATTTCGTTAACTATTTGTTGTTTCATCATTACGAAGATTTCTTAAGTAATTTATCAATTTCTGATTTGGTATAAAACTTATCTTCCAAATGAGCCAAAACGTCTGATATCTTTGTTTTTATAGTAGCTTGAACAAAATTTTGAATATGTGTCATGGTTTGTAAACGCAATGTCTCATTCAGTTTATGTAATTCTTTTATCAAATTATCCTGAAAATTATCAACATAATCCTTATTCACAGCATCGTCTGCTTCTATGGGTAATTTAATTCCTCTAAGTCTTGACGATTTTAAATCAAACTCTCCGTTTTCTGTTTTTGTTAAAGCGTTATCATAAACGTCAAATAGTTCTGACAGACGCATTCTTTTATGAATATAGTGCCCGAATTTATCCACATTCATGTTGAAAGTGTACTTTATTCGAAGGTTAGTAGTGTAATGAAAAAACATCCATCATCAGCAAACATTTATTTACTTATTTATAATTTTACTTTCACGCAATTCTTCAATAATTGATATAATTTCATTGTCTAATCCAGTATTGCCAGCATCTCGAGACGCAATTAATAATTTCAACCTCTCCACCAATTCATTTGGATCATCCCAATACACATAATCTATGTTTGTTTTCCATGTTTTCATTAAAGGTAGACCTTTTCCTTTGTGTTGTGTTTGAAATTTAAATAGGGGTTTTACAATTTGTAAATATTTTTGTCCTTTATTACTCTTTATTGGTTTACTTGGATCACAGTCCCGTCGATGTGCATTGGTGTCAAGTAACATTGATTTATAATTTTGCATATCATTGTCTGTGACTAAACTTAAATCAACGTCTTTTTTTAGCAGCAACTGTTTTATACCTGGTGTACTATGATATTTGCGTCCAGCTACTGTGATATAATCATCACCAATTGCTACGCTAGCTGAACCTAACATTAATTTTCCGTTTTCTAATCTGACGCCAAATGGAATATCTTCTAATGCTTCTGATGATACTGACCAGGATGATGTATCGCGGTCTGATTTGCTTTCTTCTATTGATTGATATGAATAATCACTTTCGGTGTCAGATTGAGATTCGTCTGGATCGATGACTTTTCCAGTGTTAATTTTAGGGGTAACATTTTCTTGAATAATGCTTTTTATGGATGGTGTTTTAGTTTCTTCGTCGTCTATAGTAGGAAGGAGAGAATGATTATTTGCGTTTGCAATTAAGTTGAGAGGTTTAGTCACAGGCTTGAAAACTGTCTCCAATGCTTGCTTATTATCGATGTCAATATTCCTCATAATTTTTACTTTTTTCTTTACAGCTGCTGCAGCCTTCACAATTTTTCTTTTCATTGATTGTTCCATAATGACAGCAAGATAGTGATCGATTGAGCGTCGTATAAAGAATAACG
Source organism: Thymelicus sylvestris (assembly GCA_911387775.1). Lineage (NCBI taxonomy): Eukaryota > Metazoa > Arthropoda > Insecta > Lepidoptera > Hesperiidae > Thymelicus > Thymelicus sylvestris. The sequence goes on from OU426886.1 coordinate 7,208,689, forward strand.
ATTTCATAAAAGTAATTTATTTAAATATTTTTTTGTTTCAATCAAACACCACAAAAGTGTCAAATTTATTTCTGTAACATCCTTTATTTTTAGAACAATCTTTATTAATTACAACATAATTAAAGGGTTCTTTCCAAATTTCTGAACACATTTCGCGGAATTCAGTCCATGTCATATCTGTGTTAACATGCTCCTCATAAACGTGTTTTAAATTTATTTCGTCTTGCTTAAAAAGGATAATCAAGTTCGCATTGTCTCTAACTAACTGTTTAGGAATTTTACTATACGTTTGGTTCAGATAAAAAGCATCAATATTTTTGTGTCTTCCCATCGCAAAGTAATCACGCATATTATTTTGATTTTCACAAGCAACATCATCAAAAATAATAATTGAATTTGGTTTTGCGTCCTGAACCCTTAATACTTCCTCATTTCCCTGATATTTATGAAGCGAAATAACAGGTATAAGATTTAAAACATTTTCTAAAAATATGTACTTCGGTTGTTGTAAAGTTTTCGAATAAATATAAACATTTTGAAATCTCAAGCCATTTTCATGTAAAAGGAGACCAATTAACAAATTTGTTTTTCCACAGTTGGAGGGCCCGCATATGATGCATCGTATTGAATTAGGCAATAATTCGCCATGACGAGAATCAGCTTTACAAACTTCCTCACAGATTGTGTTAAAACTCAGCGATTGTGGTTGTTTTACAAATTTCATGATTTGAGTGGACGGTAGTTTGATTGATAATGAGTAATTATACTCATCACATTAACATTTATTAGCGTATGTAGTAAGTAGACTGAATATCTCATCCATCGACAACGCGGTATAACGCTTTACTACCAGAAACAGTGTCAGGCATTCTGTTCCACGTGGAGGAGGCGTATAGAAGAGTGAAACAGTGGAAAAAATGTACCTATAAGCCCTAATTACCAGAAATCTTATTGGGCATTCTGCCCCACGACGCGAAGGCAAACGCCTGAGCGAACAAGTGGGGCAGAATGCCCAATACTATACTACTACCTTACGATAGTGAAATTTTATAAGGTAGATGGTAGCCATCACCTTATAAAAACCAAACCTATTCAAACTACATACGTTACAGATAATATTTGAAACATATCCAACAATAAAAGTTTATTAACGAACATAAGACAAAGAAAATAATAATTTACTAAACATTTTATAAATCTGAGTTAACTTTAAACGATATTCAGCTCCAATTTTGATGGTTTCATGAATTCTTCGAATTTTCCGAGGAAAGGAGTATGGCGAATACCGAAGGATGGTGCAGGTATTGTTCTCTTCGGATACATAAACTGTAAATAAAGTATATACCACAAATTAATGGCCACGTTGTTTTTGTGCGGAACTGAATATACAATTCCGTAATTTTGTCAATTTTTGCGAATACTCGTATTATCCGCATTATCATAGCATAACAGTGATTACTTTAGCATGTATTTACAAAATTCAGAACATTACAGGTAGTTAATAAATAACACGCTTTTCCGCGATCTAAGTACTTAAGGCGGTCACGTTCACTCACATTATACGCCCATGATGGGTAGGCCGTAGCGATTTTATAAAACTGTCAACACTGTACCAAATCTTGAATACCTACTGTCCATAATAAATTATTTTGATTTGATTTGATTTGACGTTTGCAGAAAGAGTTTAACGTTAGGGTAAAATTATGCCTAACTAGAAGATACCCGGCGTGTTCCACTACCCGTCTGTATTAAGCGCCATCTTCACTTATTATCTTCAAATTGTTAAATGGAAAAAGTGGAAAAACCGAATGTGCCTAATGCATTGTTTTAGTGGTCTCAAACCACCTTCAGATTGTTGCCTTTCAAACCATTTTGAGGCATATCGGTTGGATGGTGTCAGAGTCTATAAAGGACATCCGTAAAACCATTTTTTGTGTTTTATGACATGTATAATATAGATAGAACAGTGACGTATCTTGAAACTGTGTTTACTACCTACCTAAAAAGCACTATGTGTTATTAGTCAATCGAAATTTAGAATTCGTAAGCATTAAACCATTGATTTATTGTATTACCTTTTTCTCGCAGTAGACGTTAGGAGCAGGTATTTTTTGTGGTTTCAAAGGCTTGAAGGGAGCGCCAAAGGAGTATGCGGGCTTATTTTTGTCTACGTACTGAAAGTTGGGGTCGTGTTGGCCAGGCCCCGGTAAATCTGGAGGATTTAGCGATTTTACCATGTAACCGAAAGAGTATGCTGGCGCCTTCTTCCTAAAAAACATTTTTACTAATCAAAATACAATAAAAATAACAAGTTCCAAACATATCTATAATATTTTTTCATAATAATTTTTTAAACACAATTTGCACCACTCAGGAACTGCAAAAACAAAAGCCATTCCATAGATAGAGTACGAAATCAAACGTTAAAGGATATGTAATAGTATGTTAGGTTTTACTTTAAAGAAGTTTCTTTTGTAAAAATATTCCATAACTATTTTTTTTATACCCTATAAGTCAATTTGTACCCGCGGAGGAGTGGTTTCAAAAAACGAAATCACAACCGTTGACTGGTTCGATTTCCGGCTGAGGTAGATATTTATGTGACAAATAAATATTTTTCCTCGGGTCATGGGTGTTATAGTGATGTCTGATTTTTGTTGTCCATGCCCCCCTCCCCCCGAGACAAGGAATCCTAGTGTGAGGCTATGAGTGTGTAGCGTTTATTTATTATTTATTCAAAAGTATGTTAGGTTATCGTATATAGAAATCTCTTTTGTTACTAGTTTGTACCCACCCACAGACGAGTGGTTTACAAAACGAAATCACAAACATATAGAGTCTATAATAGACGTTCTAATAATCCCAGGGACATACAACCGGGATAAAAGTACCCTTTTTTATTGTCCTGGACATGGATTAACTGAGTGCCAAGTTTCCTTCTAATCCGTAAAACAGCGCGTGATGACAAACGATTATTCAAAAATCTTCACAAACTTTCACATATTTTGTAATATTAGGATAGGATAGTAGGATACATAATATGATAGTCTATAATAGTGACGTACTTTTTACTAATAATACTCATTCTACTAAATTGGACAATGGACATACTGCTTAAAGGTCATTATGCTAAAAGGACAATATGTCCTTTTATATGCTACGAGCTATTTCCCGCGGTTTCACCCGCGTTAATATGTTATAATGTGGAAAAACTAACCACCAAAATATATGATGTTATATGGCCTAAAGCCTTCTTTGATAAATGGACTATCAAACACAAAAAAAAAATTCCAATTCGAACCAGTAGTTCCTGAAATTAGCGCGTTCAACCAAACAAACTCTTCAGCTTTTTAATATTAGTATAGATATGCTCAACTGGTTGTGTTGATGATAATGTCTTTCCGCTATAAGATCAATAAGAGTACCTAGGGAAATATATACATTATACTTTCAACTTAATAAATACAGGGCAGACCTAACACATTAATAATTAATTCGACCAATTTATTGAACACGAAATTTAATATGCAGTTTCTACCACATTAATTTTACCGTAACTACAAATGTAGAATACAATAGAGCACGATAATGTTTGGAAAACGATATTCGTATTCGTTAATTTTATCTACAAATAGTGGATACCAGGGTAGCGCTACTTCACAAAAAAATTGTATGGAAAAAGTCGAAAATCGAAAATGTGCCTAATGCATAGTTTTAGTGGTCTAAAACCATCTTCGCACTATTGCCTTTCAAATGAAACCAATTAGGGGCACATCGTTTGGATGGTTTCAGAGTCTATAAAGGACATCCATACAAATATTTTTTGTGTTGTAAATCTTAATATATATAAATTACGTGTCACGTTGTTTGTCCGCGATGGACTCCTAAACTACTTAACCGATTTTAATCAAATTTGCACAACGTGTGCAGTTTGATCCAACTTGAAAGATAGGATAGCTCTCATCACAAAAAAAAACTTTTTCAGAACGAAGTCTGTCCGGGCAGCTAGTATATGTATAGATCCTACATCATTAACATTCTTCAATCAAAAAACAACACGTCATGTTAAAATACTTATTCATATTGGTATTGAATACATAAAATCAGTGATATATGTGTTTCCACTACTGCTTACAAAAGGTGCTCTATCATGGGGGAAGAAAAACCGAGAAATAAACACATCATCATAACATTAATAAACATTGAATAAGTTTCACTAAAGTATGTTTTCAGATGCAAGGGACTATCAGACTATCAGTGCAATGTTATGATAAAAGCAAATTGGCTATATGCTGCAATCATGAGCGTTGATTTTTAGTGGTGCTACACACAATACTCTGCTCGGCACATTGGCTTCGGCAGTATTTGACACCGGAATCAATGACGACTGACAGGACCCAAAGCAATCCTACACATATTAACCGTTCGGCAAAGCAGCATGGCACACCGGACGGCATTCTTATACATATTTGATTCATCTCGACCCAAGTTGGCACTCGGCTTCCGTTAGAATTGACGCATGCGTTCGACTTAGCCGATACTTTGCCGCCCAGCTTTGCCAAATCGAACATACGAGTAGGTATGTGTGTTCGAGCAATTCCGTAACTGTTAGAATCGCATTGCAACCCTACAACACATCAACCACAAAATCATTTTTTATAAATGGTTTAAAGATTACCTTCCTGGGTGTGGAGGACAGTACATATTAGGTGGCGGCGTCCATTGATCCCAGGGCTCATAGGGAGGTCTTGCTGCTGGTCGTAGGGTGTACGCAGGAGGCCTTTTGTATCGTAATCTAGCGTTGGGGGCATACGCGGCAGGTCCCGGTGCTTTCAGTTTTCCCCCCGGTGGGTTACATTGAGTCCCCACAACGCTATGAGTAATTCTGTAAGGACCTGAAAAAGGGTTCCTTTTAAAGTAATGCTATCACAAAAATGTAGGGGTAATGTACCGTAATTTGAACGATCGCTCGGGCTGCCGTCAAGGGTGTATCTTTGCCTTTGATGTCTAAAAACGATGCCTTAATGAGCACCCAATTCTAGAATAACTTATGTTGGTACTATGATAATAAATGTGCCTTAATAGTGATAAATAATAAATAACAAAATAAAATGCAGTTAGCTATTTATGATAAGAAATGTTATATGATTTAATAGTACCTAATAATAAAACTTAACAATAATTAAACAAAAAAACAAATGTACAACTTTACCTTTTCTTTCCAGTCCTTGTATATTGAACATAGGAGCATATGGAGTGGTAACTGGTTTTGAAATTGATAATGGAGTTTTATGCCCAAATGTGTAGGCGGGCGCTCGTTTTACTTTTGAAAATCCTTTACCACCTTAAACATAAGTTATAAGATAATATCCAAGAAAAATATAAAAACATTATATTAAAGTCATTCTAAGGCCTGTCACGCATATTATAATGGTGTAAATTAAAGCTATATTTTCCCAGGGAAGATATTGAATACGTAATAATGTCCTTGGTTACTCGAAAGTGACCTGGCAAAATAATTTGGATATAATAAAAAGGTCTAGATTTATTATTTACTAAGCATAAACAGCTATTTTGATAACATGAATGCGTATAATTTTTTTAGGAAACGCACTATTGAGTAATATTTTATGAAGTGGTCCAATAACTCACAGAAAATTTCTGGTAGTTCATAATGATTCGGAGCTGGGCTCTTCGCGGCGCCTGAGATAGGACCCCGCCGTACAGTCGGCTTCGCTGGATGCTGCTTTATGAGCTTAGCCCTGCATTCCCATCCCCACGGCATCACGACGATAAGAGTATATCTATGTACTATAAGAAAACAGATATATGTATGTATCTACTTTCCACCACGTATATATAACCTTTTTACGAAAAAGGCGCGTGGAGATTATGTTTATACTTTGTGAATATGGCGTGGGCGATAGTTTTTGACTTGAATACCTTGTGACGTTTAAATTACTTATATAAGAGTGAGGTATTTGACAGTAAAGAACAACCAACCTTAAATAAATTAACCAACCAGTAATTTTGCATAGCAAATATTCGACCGTATCCGGCAAAATATTTTAGTCATAAAATATTAACAACAGTCCCTACCTATTACTGAAACAAGATGTTCGCAACACGCAATTGTTTTTGTTTCATATTCAAAAGAAGAATCAACAACACATAAATACCTACATGAGTACAGAAGTAAAGAGTTTTGTCATAAATAACTGCATTGCATTTCAATTGAGTGAATAAAAAGAGTATGAGTTTCATACCTACACATTAATATTTTCATTGGACTTGGATTAAAATCTTTTTGTCTGGCATCATCACCACTCAAAAGAATATATAGTTATGCCACTACTGTATTCTGCAAACCAATAAGTGGTTTGAATTTAATCAACGTGAAATGAAACGTAAATTCAAATAATTCAAATGGACCAATTAGATTGACGGGCACTACCACCGCCATGTTTCTTTCCCCATTCCCCAATTTCCTCCCACACTCTTGAAAAATCCGACGTTAAGCGTTCACGCAGCTTACGCACGCATCTGCGGAAAATTCATCGAAAACATTTCATAACAAAGTCAAATAACAAAACATAGGAAAACCAAGTCATCGAATGACATTTCTTCGAACAGCATTACGTAGAACAACCATTTCTTTTGTGCCACTTATTTGCGTCTGCGGAATATTCATTGAAAACATTTCATCCTTATTTGATTTGGGTCAATAAAGCATAATATATAAATAAATAATCCATAGCGAGCCCTACTGCTTTATCTCGTTATTATCCTTCGTAATGCATGCTTCGTTATATTTTAGACTGTTCTAGTATTTTATTCTATTGATGATTCTATTTTGTGTGTCGTCGCTACTATAAACCGTCACTATCGCTACGCGCAATCACGTCGCGTAGCAATCGAGGGAAAAAAGAAAAGGAATAAGCACAAGTCTCGCAACGTGGTCATTACACTGCAAAAATCAATCTTATAGCCTATTATTTTAGTGCCTTAACACGCATCTTGAATTTATTTGAACACTACTATCCTTAATTAAGTAAAAATTATCTAGCATAAACCACGGAGCTATTACATAAATTCAAATTCAGTCAAGTTGGATCGACATCGCCTTCTATTCTAAAATAAAAACATCATTGTACATAGACTAGGTATATACATTTAGGGGATGAGTGTAGCGAACAAAAAGTGAACGATTTTTTACAGCGCAGGAAATTGAGCTGGGCCGGATATCGCTACACCGGAGCGTTGTCGCAGTCCTTTACGGGTTTTCTATACACAGGGGACCCATGTAATTTTTATTCAGTTTTAATTCTATAAGTATATAAATTTTACTTTGTTTGTTTCTTTGTTTTGTTGATTCTTGCAAGACCAGAGATAGATTGACATGATTTTATACTACATTGTATTTTTATGTTGATAGCGGACAGAAGAGCAAAAGAGCCAACTGATGCTAACAACGGCAACGTAAGCATCAACGTAGGAGGCCAAGAAAGAAAAAGAAAGAACTGACTCTCAATCGTTTTATATCAAGAATTTTGTAAAATATGGGACCAATTTGGAAAAATAATAGGGTATTCAAATAAAGATTTTTCCAAATTAGTTGGTATTATATGGAATTCTGAGGTAACAAACAGTAATAAAAATACAACCGAATCTGGAACTCTACTTTTGGAGTCAGCTAAAAACACTATCAATAATATTATTATTAACATTTAAGTATGATCTAAAATAGTATAAGTGATGCTGCTACAGTGCATTGTATTGTAAAGGTCGACTGAATGAAGCCAGAAAAAATGTTTTAAAACGAGTATAAAGACAGCACGGCCCTGACCTTGCAATGTTATGAGAGTAACTCTAGCTTTGTCAACGTGCAGCCAACAATGGCTCGTTGAAGTCTGGCTAGACCTCATTATGTCTGACTTATGAACTACACATTATACATTTCTAGAAATATTTTTCATGAAAATTGGTTCAAATGATTTTAGAAACACGTTTCTGAAGATGCTGCTTGAAAGTAAGGATGATTATCATACCTATTAAGTGAAGTTTTTGTAAACAGTTTTATAAAGATAATAATGTTATTGAAATAAATTATTTTTATCAATGAGATACCTTCATCAATCGTATGGTATCGTCATACCAGTCACTCAATTGCTCCTCAGTCCTAGTGAAACAGAGGCACTGGAAGTATCATAACCACAAAAGTGAATCATTGCCTATACAAAACGTATATTTTGGTTGTCTAGTAGACATACATTGCGATGCTACTCAAAACGAATCGAGGCGAGATTTCTCTAAAAACGTCAAATCAATAAATAAACATACAAAGTTTCGCAGAAATCATATTAGTTGGTACGTTATTCTAATATTACGGTAGACTTCATAAAGGATGCTTTTGAGGAAGTTTATTAAATGAAAATATTTTATGTATTTCGGCAGGCGTCCCAGTTACGAACGAGAGAGTCGTGAGCCGACATCAGGATTGATGAATATTTACTGTATTAATTTCGCTGTCAATTTTGCATCTCGTCTGAATTGATGATTTTCGCGTCTTGGGACCAGCAATCGAGAGTGAAAACCTGTTAAGTCCATTTGCAAACGACTACAATGACATAGTATTCCGTATTACCTATTTTCAATATGAAACTTAACTTTCGGTTTTTTAAATATTGCTTCAGTAATTTTGGTAGAAAAAGTGATTTTTCTCTATTTCTTTAAAACTACGTTATCTTAAGTTTTATTAGGAAGGCATATCATCCATAATTACTAATCACCATATTTTATCCTCCCCAAATATTTATTTTATCAAAATTCAACTAAGCGTTTCTTTTTTTAAGTCTTTTCTTTGAAAGGTTTCTGTAAAGAGCCCTAAAATAGAATTGATCTAAGGAAGAAAATTAATATATTATCTACCTTCAACGCTTGATTTTATTTGTTCAGAGGCGTGATGTATTGTTTTCACTCGATCGGAGTAACGTTTGCGTGTAAGCCTAGAGGATTCCCGGCACGGCTCGTAAATCCATTCCTTGTATGTACCTACTTGGCTTTATTTGATTACGGCAGCCCGGCGTGGCAGTTTATTGCCTTACTTGTTTAACTGCGCTGGTTTTACTATCATATTATTTTCTTCGAAGAAAATTTACGATTTGACGGAGACAATTTGCGGTCTTGTCTGTTTATTACGAAAGCAAATAATTAAGTAAATGATGTAGGAACATTTTACTTTTAAAGTAAGGCATAAAACTTAAGAGAACTTCGCAACGTGAGTGATGTGTAAAATATTTTCATAGGTACCTACTAACATAAAATACTATTGGAAGAAATCCTATACACCAAAGATTTATTCATTTGAGTTGCAAAGCGCACATACATAGCCCAGCGGCATGTATCGATCATTAGTGATTGACAAAGTTAAGCAAAGCGGGCGCGGTAGGTAGTAGGATGGGTGACCGATAGTGGCAATTTCTTGAGAGCTTCCGTACTTCGGAGTTTCGGCTTTATCACTTTAGCGTAACCAAAACCTCATAACATAACCTGCTTAACTGAGTTTTTCATAATGTTCCCATGGTTTTACAATTTCACTTTATCACAAACACCCAGCGCGGTGTATGAGATACGAGATGTTTTTTCCTTCAGTTCAATAATTTTATAATTTCAGGAAGTCTTGGAAAGACTTCAAAAGGTACTCGTAGTAATCTACTACTAACTGAACTGAGCTACAATATCGTCAGGAGAATCACGAAATACAATATTTTTGTTTACCGCCATAATTGTTTGAAAAATAATATACATATCAATATCAATATCCACATACAATTAAACGAGTTTTATTTTTAGTTATCTTCGTGGTAGTAGTAGATCTTCGTGGGTCTTTTTCTGATCTAATATAAAGTACAATGGGGTAAACTTTGAACATGTAGGTGTAGCCGAAAAATACCAAGCCGGTCTACGTAATTCGATTAGGTATTTACATGTAATCACGCACACACATACCTTTAAACCAAGCCGGTTCCTGCCAGTTACCTGCCAGTACCAACTTGGTTTAAACTTGGCTTGGTGTGCGTGATTGCATGTAAATTGTTTTTCTATCTTATCTTATTTTGGTAGATTGAGTAACAGATGCGATCGATAGTTGCATGGTTGATTGTGATTAGCTAAAATATGAGCGGTTACGTCTTTTTGAGGGCAAGTTCAGCTGTTGGTCCTAGTTGTTATCCTTAGATAGCAGTTTTTAATTAAGCCATGTGGGAGTATGTGTATTATACGTTATATTGTGTGCACTTCAGATGCCTGATATTATCACAATATTGTATTAAATTTTGCTGCTAGTCTAAGCTAAAGCTAAGTCAAAACTTTAATGATATCTTCCAAATAGGTATCTTTATGTTTAGGCTCGACAAACTGATGAAATAGATAAGGATTTCGTGATTCTTTAATATCTTTGTTACGTTATGGTATAAGGAGCCACAGGAGGAAATTAAAGGCTGGGCACGTATTAATTAAACCAGCCTGGGTTTACTTTTATTAACTCCGAATACTCCGATATATCGAGTTTCTGTGTTGGTTGCGAAGTTAGAATTGCTATTTAATTTTATATATGGTCTTCGGACTTAGGTAGGTACTAAACCAATATACAGTGAAAAACCATAGCGTAGAATCATATAGTCCAGGCATTCTGAATTGCAAGTAGAAACCTGATATTTGCAAGGGTGTAGGCACACTTTTTTAAAATTAAATTTCTATATTGTTCTTAAAATTGGGTAAGATTCCTAAATCGCGGAATCTTTATGATATACATATGTGCACCATATAGTATACCATAATCCGAACAATCTTTTCAATGGCAGTAGCAAAATCTAGTCGACTTGCTGTTGATCCTTAATCCTCATTCTACTTGGCTTGGCTACTTCGATTCAAAATTAACTCATTTATTTTTAACCGACTTCAAAAAAAGGAGGAGGTTCTCAATTCGACTGTATTTTTTTTTTTTTTATGTTTGTTACCTCAGAACTTTGGACTGGGCGAACCGATTTTGATGATTCTTTTTTTAATCGAAAGCTGGTGGCTGTCATGTGGTCCCATATAAATTTTATTGAGATCTGACAAAGGCATCCATGATAAAACCACATAAGTCGTAAATTTGTGTTAAGATGTGCGCGACAAATTGACGAATAACTCAATATCACGCCAACCGATTTCGATGATTCTTTTTTTAATTGAAAGCAGGTGCTTGTCATGTGGTCTCACATAAATTTGAACGAGATCTGACTGACAAGTCGTTTTTGAGACTTTGAAGTCGGTTATTTTTTGTTAGTAAAATGTAGATTATTAATTTAAAATTAAACGCAATCTCCGCTTTGCTTGATTCTTGAATTATGAAGATCTCGTTCATGTATTTAAATGAATTGAAATGGCTCTCAGAAACGTTTACATCCATTTTAAAATCAAATCATAACTTTAATCGGGGCAGAATGTTGGCGCCATTTCGTGTTCTGTATACAAAAATGGAATTAGATATTATCGAGTTTCCAATTTCAGTACCTGGTTGTTATCTCTTGCGATGGCTGGGAAATAAGGTATCGGATATAGAAATATTGGTTACAAGGTAATACACTAGTTTAGATATTGAAGATATTGCAATGCAAGATTTGTTATATGCATGTGTATGTAAGGAACAAATTACACGATAAGGCTGCCACAGATATGAGGTAACATTACTCTACACAATAAAATATAATCTCCTAAATACAACGATTACGTAAATACATTTTGAAATACAATAATTATTTATTCAATCTTTATTATACCTAAGACAGATGGTATAAAAGGCGAGCATCAGTGAAGCCTTTGGTGTCGCGGATGTTCACGGGCAAAAATAGCAACTTAACATCAGGTGTATCGTCACCTCGTTAATCGGCTATTTCCGTAAATAATCTAAATTTTACTAACAAAAAATAACTGACTTCAAAGTCTCAAAAACTACTTGTCAGTCAAATCTCGTTCAAATTTATGTGGGACCACATGACAAGCACCTGCTTTCGATTAAAAAAAGAATCATCGAAATCGGTTGGCGTGATATTGAGTTATTCGTCAATTTGTCGCGCACATCTTAACACAAATTTACGACTTATGTGGTTTTATCATCGATGCCATTGTCAGATCTCAATAAAATTTATATGGGACCACATGACAGCCACCAGCTTTTGATTAAAAAAAGAATCATCAAAATCGGTTCGCCCAGTCCAAAGTTCTGAGGTAACAAACATAAAAAAAAAAATACAGTCGAATTGAGAACCTCCTCCTTTTTTGAAGTCGGTTAAAAAGATGCATAAACACGGAGCTTTATGATAAGCTGATTTTATTAAAAATTAATAAATATTGTGAACTGTAAACGTTCATAACATAGATTATTTCTTGCACTGTGAGTTCGAACTGCTGAATATATCAATTCTAACTTCGGAAAACAGTTCTCTGACTGAAGCGAAGTGAAGTAAGTTTGCCATAGTAAGCTGTAGACAGTTTTTACTATGTGTTAATATGTACATATAATAAGACTGTAACTGACCGATGTATGTAGGTACATGTAGGTAGGTTATATAGATATCAAAAAATCTTTTTCCGAAATAAAATTTATAAAAATATAAATCCCGCCAAGGTTACGTCACATACACGCTCTACTATAAAATAGAGCGATACTCGTGACTTAGGTTTCTTTATTCAAAACCGGGCAAATACGTGTCAGGCCACGCGCAATGTTGGGTTCCGAAGTTATAAGTTTATCGACTATTACTCATTTATTAACTACTAATGATAACATAGCCGTGATAGTTTTCCTCGGACGACACTATAAAGGTTCCGATTTTACTTTGGAACCCTAAAAATGACAACTTCAGTCATTCGTTTCTTGTAGTATATAGGTTGCGTATACATTTTCTAGCACTTTTAAAAGCAAAGAATAAAAAATATAGTTCAGTGTGTTTTCATCTCAACTGAGCGTAAAGCACTTTAGAAACTTCTCGACTAGAATTGACTCTTACTGACCGAGCCACAGTTTCAGCCTCATGACCTACTTCTAATATAATTGTGAATAGTTATTAGACATTATATTATAGCTATTGGAATTCCAATAATGAAGATTATTTGTTTACAAATAGATTAGAACTTTTAATGAAGTCTTAACGATTTTGTATCTACTAATTTTATTATTCCGAACCATCTTGCACTAAACGTAGGCTGTAAATGGATGATAATTTTATTTATCACGAAAATACGAATACAATGTGCGCATGTATTGTTTCAAAGTTAATTAATACCAATTTATTAACAGCAGATTTCCTCAAAGTGACGTCTAATTAATTAGCGCGTTACTTTGTTACGCTTAGTGCCGCGGTACGAAGACCTTGGTGAACAATATGGCGGGTTGTAAAAGGCAAAGTAATATCAATATCAAGGAGAAAGGTACGGTATGTTTATTATATATTTTTAAGGAACGTGACGTCAGTAAACGCGTTACCTTCCAACGTTACCAAGAGCCAAGCCTGCCATATTGGCAATCCCTTGGGAAGCGCCAACACAGGCAATACAAGCCATGGATATTTTGCATGCTTTCGTATGTGACTGTGTCATGGCGTAGAAAGAATTCGATTTGCTGTCTTATTAATACTATGGTAGCGAGGAGAACTCTTACGTGAAACACACTGCAGCTACGGGCTTAGTTAGTACCTAAAGTAGGTACATGAATAGACGTCATTGGTGTCATGGAAAGTTTTACTGAAAGTATTTCAATTTTATATGAAGTAGTAGAAGTAGAAGAAGTAGTAGATTTCTTAATTTTTTAGGGTTCCGAAGTAAAATTGTAACCCTTAAAGTTTCGTCACGCCCGTTCGTCCGTCTGTATGTCCGTCTGTCCGTCCGTCCGTCTGTCCGTCTGTCCGTCTGTCCGTCTGTCCGTCTGTCCGTCTGTCCGTCTGTCCGTCTGTCCGTCCGTCCGTCCGTCCGTCCGTACGTCCGTACGTCCGTCCATCTGTCCGTCTGTTCGTCCGTCTGTTCGTCCGTCTGTCCGTCCGTCTGTCCGTCCGTCTGTCCGTCCGTCTGTCCGTCCATCTGTCCGTCCGTCTGTCCGTCTGTCTGTCCGTCCATCTGTCCGAAGCAAAGCGCCGAGACCCTTTGTGCTAGAAAGCTGTAATTTGGCATGTAATATATTTACATATTTATTAAAACTTCAGAATCGTAGAATGAAATATTGAAAAACATTTTTTTCAGGGTACCTCCCCTACAGGTAACGTGAGGATGAATTTTTTATTCGTCGCGTACCCTATAGCGTGGGTATCGTTGAAAAGGTCTTCCAAAAATATTATGGGTCGTTTAAAACCATTTTTGGAATTAGGGATCCATTTGCGAAATATTTGGCATTAAACTGCTAATTTTGGTTAGAGTCAAGTGTCCTCCCCCTGCTGACTAAACGGTTGGAGTTGGACAAGTGAAAAAATTGAAAAAATATGATGAATTTACAAGGAAATCTATCACGGCTAAGTTAGCATAAGTAGTTAATGAGTAATAGTCGATAAACTTACTACTTCGGAACCCTACATAGCGTGTGGCCTGACACGCTCTTGCCTGGTTTTTTCTCAATCATTATAAGACAAAAGACCAGACAGAAATCTGATGATAACTTATGACCGTTGTCTTATGTATTCGTAAACAAAAATCATTGACAGGTTGCTGGTTGCGGAGAAAACGGTATCTAAAATCTAAATCTCAATTTTACTGTATTAAAATATAACTTAACACCAATATTGCTTGTGATAAGTTCAACAAGTAAATCAGACTCATTCAATAGTTACCTACCTACCTACTCCCAAAACATATTCTGAGGGGTAAATCTGGAGACACGCCAGCATAAACCGTAGATTGAGGCCATTTATGGTTTTACATAGTTGTTTGTGGTCAGGGTACCGCCGTGTCCTTGTCTAGATCTATTGTATCTGTCTTGCCTGAATCATTTGCCACGCGTGTACATGTGTGTATGAATGAGTCATGACGATGTATAGTAATTTTGATGTGTACGTAATTACGTATGTACATATGAATAACTCCTCGCGTGTAACTCTGAGTGCAATCCTTTTCTTTCTAGTTGATATTGAAGAAAGATATAAAAGGAATTAATTTGACCAACAAGTCCATTTAAAAAAGTATACATCTAAGTATACGTACAGTTCGAGGCTTAATTTTTATACTTAGCTTTTATTTAGGACGTGTTTAATGAGGAAGCTATTTACAAAAGATATTCAATGTTTTCAATGTAAAGTTGTCTTCAGTCGTTAATGGAATTTGCATATAAAGTTTCATTCGTATTTAAATAACAGAATAAATAGTTCATTTCTTTCCTTTTATCTACAAAATTAATAGGAAACCGGAGAGACGTAATCAGTTGCACCTGCCAGCGGCCACCAGTACGCAAGAAAGACAAAAGATAAACTGCAGCTTGGCAGACAGAAATAACTGGAACTCTTACTGCTTCAAGAGAGAAAAGAGTGGGTAAAGTTACTTATTACCTCGTTTGACGTTTTTCTTAATTAAATTGAATTCTATTTAATGGTATGCTATTTAATGGACAAATAGTAATCTGTAAAGCGACCCTGTGCGACTCACGACTGACATTTAACATCATTTATCGGAGATTTTGTTTGTCTTTTGAACCAGTTCTATACGTCTCTATTCTCTCTTCTTTCTCATCCGGCAACGCATTGGTGTATCATGTGTGGATATGGTGCTACTGTCAATGGACGACGTTGACCACTTATAATCAGATGGCTTTGTTCGTTTTTCAGCAGTTGCATAAAATAACTAGTATACATTATAAAATTAAAAAAACAACCCGTCTGAATTCCTTATGGTGAGCTCTTTAATTTGGTATCCATATTGAATTATTCGATTTATTCATATTTTTGATAAGTACTTCAAAGAATGGCAACTTGCAGCCGCCATATTTTTCTTATTTTACTTATTTAAGAACATTTGGGTTATCAAGACGAACCTAACTATATCTTAATTACATTAATTTGTTCAGTGGTTTGAAAGATATGAGGTAATAAAGAATATTACACGCGTACATACATACAAGATATGCGCGAAAAACATAACCCTTCCTGATAGTCGGTTAAAAAGTTACCTATGAACTTTACCTATGTGATTTGCAGGAGTGCAATTCATAAAATTCAACCACCACAAGAAATGTATCACGTAGTAATAAATCTACAGTCAAACAGACACCTATTTAATGACTTTATTTTAAATAGGTTCGGCCTGGAGCGGTCTAAAGCCTTTAATGCATTATCCCAGAGGCAGTACATAAGCTCATGAGAAGCCATTGGTGCAACTTAGTGGAAAATAGGCACGCGCTTCTATTTTCACACCGCATCGCTACTCGATAAGCCTAATCAAATTACAGGAATCGAATGTTCAGACGTGTACCGTTGCAACTTAAAATTACAAAGATAGATCGAGGTCAAAATGTAAGGTTAGATAATAAAGAAATACTCTACAACAATACTTAAAAAAACAGGTCGCAATCAATCAGTAGTTACCTACCCAGTTTGAAATGATAATGATTTATCATGATAGTGAAACATGCAAATTGATAATATTATGTTTACCGTATATTTTCAATAATGAATATGCTCGAAAACGTTCATTGTGAAATCTCCCTTCATTAAATACATTTAGAATATCTGAAACTTGAATTTATAATCTTACTTAGGTAAAGCTAGTAATATTAAACGGACAACAATGTACACTAACTAGGGTTACAATATTCCCTGACTCGGTGTTTGCTATCGGAATTTAGTACACGAATAACGCCACTTAATATACATATTCAAATACCTACTGTTTGTGCTACATGTTTATGGCTTCAATCTGGTCTGATTCAGATTCTAAATACTTTGAGAATAATAAACATTAATACGTAATGATAATATTATATGAAATAAGTATAAGAGTAGGATACATAAAATGTCTGACAATCCGGACACACAATAACTGAATGGATTTTTATTTATTTTGGCATACTCATGATTAAAATATATTATAATACTTTATTCCCAAAAATATAGCGATGATGAAATGATCTCCATAATTAAATTTTTCTGTATTCTATGGAGAAGAAGGGTAAACGAAAGTAGATACTTACCTACTTTTAATTGTTCAAGATAAGTTCTTCCATGAACTGTGTGTTTTTATTTCCTGTAGCAGTACTAGAAAAAGGAAGACAGCCGTATTCATTGAAAGTTAGAGCGGTAGAGTGGTTTCGAAACGAAATTTTTAATTAATTTAGATTTATATGCCCGTGGCTTCGCGCGCGTGAATATTGATTTTTTACAAATCCCGCAGGAACCTAAACCTAGCTTATGTGGCTATAATATCAATTTCCAAACAGCCAAATTGATTAAGTAGTTGCGGCGTGATTGAGGAACAAACATCCAAACATCTTCACATTCACACCTTATATCACATTTTACAATATTATAGTAGGACTAGCTTTTGAAATGAAGTGAAATGAAGCTTCGTCCGCGGTAAGAAGAAAGAAGAAAGAAGAAGAAAGAAAGTACATTTATTCCATCATAAGGATAGCAACAACGTTAAATAATACAAATTGTAATAAAGTTTATTTGTTTTAGTTCGGAGTTGCAGCTACCAAAATGACAGAAGCTGGTCGCACTCAGAAAATGGCGAAGTAAGTAGGTATTTACTCACTACGTCCTCTGATATTTCAGTGCGCCCGTTTATCGCGCGTAGATCAGCAGCGGCGCAACGGTACATATTCAGTTATTAATCAGACTCAGACTCAGACGGTAGAGATCGATTCTTTACAAATATTGGTAATTTTTCTTAGTTAGATTTAGTTGTATAGGCATCACTGTTCTAACTTAAGTCATAGGACTTAAGTTAATTATATCATTTGATAGCGTGATTCAGAACTTTCAAATGAATTTTACTAACGCCATCTATTAACAACACCCGGAACTAAATATCTAGCAACTAACAAAATATTGATCTTCCTATGGGGATGTTTTACCGCGGTAAAAAGTTGCCTAAGTTACTCTCCACCCTCCTCACTATCTCCACGCACAAAAACCATACCATATAACAGCTTCGTTGCGACGTGAAAGACGGACAAACAAACACTTCCACATTTATAACATTAGTATGGATTCACGGATGTCGTTACTCGGGTTTTAATTCCTAGCAATAGTTTAGATATATTTCGAGCACATATTGGACATCTAATTGTTCAAATACATTGTATACCATATATGCACAAATATGCAAGCAGTGACGGAATAGCGTCGACAGAATTTAAGCTAGGCATGCCTCAGTGAGCACTGCTTGATCTAACTATATGTTACTAAAATAATAATAAATAACTTATAAAAGACGCTTATATATTTATACCTAAAAACGCTTACACCTACGCATTAGGATCCTTGTGTTGGGGGAGGCATGGACAATACGTATACTAATACCCACGACCCGAGAACAAAGATTTATCTGTCACATAAATATATTCCCCAACCGGAAATCGAACCCCTCGCTTCGCAGGCAGGATCTCTACCAATTAGACTACGGGGTCATCATATTTAGATAAAAGGTCCAGTTCAATAAAAAGACAATAATAGAAATTTTTAACGTTCATTCTGTAAGATGAAACCGACGCGGCGCGCGACGCGCATCGACGTCCAAACTAGCATAATAATTATAGGTTATAACGGGGTTATCAACATTTCCATTTTAATTAACCTAGAACTATATTTAATAATAAAAATTAAGTATACTAAATAATAGCTTATTACGTCATAAGAAACAAAGCCAAGGTAATAAAAAAATACTTCTGCAGAAATCCTAATGCTTTCAATTTCAAACAAATGTTTTTCAAAACATTGAATGATGATAATTAATTTTCTCAAAGTTCAGAGCTCGGTTTATGTCAATCCTATAGTGTCCGTTTAAAGCAACAGAGGGCGCGGTCGGGATTTTCATGGGGAATCGCACTAACGGCTAATGGCAAATATTTCTTAAGCGCTCCCGTACTTCAAATGGTACGTAAAGTCGTCAGACCCAGTTGTTATCATTAGATAGCAGTCGTGAAGCTACGTCGGAGTTCTTCGGGCGATATAAATAATTCAAACACTTAAGTTGACCACTAAACCCTTCACTAATTCCTATTGGCGCAGTATTGTGCAGCTTAACTACTCAAAGCCAACACAGGTATGTACTATAAGGAATAACCCGTGCAAAATAATGGACAAAAACCATGGGCTCACAAACCTGATGTGGATAATAAGAATAAGCCATAGGTACAAAATGTACACTAAAAACTGGAAACTAAAACAAACATGTAGCTATCTATAAAATAAATGTTTGCGTCGCACAACATTATCGCTTTGAAGTTAAAAGTACGGTACGATAACTTTTAAAATTAAAACCCCTGACGGCGCTGTTAATGACGGGGATGGTCGGTGAAGTAAATAAATAATTATTTTAACCGTTTAGGAGTGAAAGATTTTTAATACATTTAGGACACAGAAAGTAATGACAGAGAGAAAAAACAAAAGAAGAATAATAAAAAAGTAATAGCCGATTTAAATAACGAATAAATGTAAAATAAAAATCCTCGAAGTGACGAGACGTCTCGCCTTGGACGGCTGGAGTTTGGCCGTGCGTGAACATGCCCCCAGGCGTTGAACACTGTGTGTTCAACCAACTTTATTCATTAGCTGGAAGTGGGCAGATTCGAGCGAATGATCTCCGGATAATCCCGTTAGCCGTCTCGATGTCTGCTACTCGACTAATGTTGTCTTGACCAGGAAAGAGAGACACAATTCTTCCCAGTCTCCACTTCATGGGCGGCAAGTTATCTTCTTTTATAATAACCAACGAATCGATCTCTAATGATTTCGATGGATTCTGCCATTTGGTCCGCTTTTGTAGCTCAGAAATATATTCTTTGCTCCACCTTGTCCAGAAATGCTGACGTATAAGCTCAATTCGTTGAAATCTCGTGAGGTGTGTTTCCTTCCGTCCCTCATAGTTTTGGGTCGGTATGGCTGTCAGTGGACGTCCAATCAAAAAATGGCCAGGTGTCAATGGGGTCAAATCCTCTGGATGCGATGATACAGGAGTGAGTGGTCGCGAATTTAAAAAAGCCTCAATTTGTGTTAAAGTGGTATACAATTCATCGTAGGTCAAATGACAATTTCCTAACACACGTAACAAATTTACAGCCGCCTCCCAAATGACGTCAAAATGTAGTAGTAAACTGGTATAGTTTAACCCTTCATTAAAAATATCACTAGATAGTGAGTTAGAATCTCGTTTTTAAGAAGCTAGCTAATTCATTGCATGCCCCAACGAACGAAGTTCCGTTGTCAAAGTAAATATGACGTGGTTTTCCACGACGTGCAATGAATTTACGTAGTGTTAGAATATATCTATTACTGGTCAAGTCACCTACTGGTTCCAAATATAAAGCCTTTGTAGTAAGGCATATAAAAATTGCAATGTATGAACACCTTCACAATGCGACAACCACGACTCTGACGACTTGCGGACGCAATGGGACCCGCATAGTCAACATCGACAGTTTCAACTGGATAACCACCTGGAGTAAGACGCTGCCGCGGTAAGTTACCCATCAGAGGAGGTTCAACCCTTCACTTTATTCTTGCACACCTAACGCAGTGACGGTCTATTGGCCAGTAAACTTCCCTGATTGATGCTAATAATAATAATTGTTGTGGTCCTGCATACATGAGCTTCGTATGTTCATATGTAAAAATAATAACTTTGTTATTCGATGAATGGACTGTAATAATAAAGAAAGTTTTTGACATACGAAAATTCAGAATAATAATTAATTCGACCATCAACACGCAGTCAAGGAAAACGTTAAATTTCAACAAAGCATTTTTGGCAGGCAAGGATTTCTTTTTCAATAAAATATCATATTCCGGAATCAATTACTTCTGAGCTGTGCGTATAATAACATTTAAAGAATAATTTAATTCACTTTCAGAAAGAAAATCACGGCGTCCTGTGCATACATTTACAAAACGTAGCACATAAGCTACTGCACGTCTAAGCCGATTAAAATTCGAATAACGATCAAAATTAATAAATACAGAAGAACTATTATTATCTGACTTAACTAAAACGACACTTCTGTACGTATTTCAGGTAACGGTTCGCGAGGTACTAAAATAGCAGGACAATTACTATAGTTCTGCATTAAAAAATGTGGTCCTGACTACCACATGTCGAGAGACTGAATGTATGTAATTTATTTGGTAACATTTTTAACCAACGCAAAACGATCATAGTGGTGGAGTCAGTCCAAAACACAGTACTCGCTACCATTACTCTTAAGGAATTGCATGCTTTTTCATACAGCTTCGCAGCAACCTGAGCGCCGCGCCGCAAAGCTCAAGTCTCGGAATTGTCGTGACTTTAATCGGTGCTACTCTACTTTTCGCAAGTAATAATTTAACTAACATCCTACCGCTATTATCTATACTTCGGACGTGTACATAGGCACGCACCGTAAGCTTTTTCCGAACTGTCAGAGAATAAGTGAAATTCTAATTGAACGAAATAATCAATTATCACGCGGCGTGGTACTCATAACTGAGTTAAAATATTTAACTCAGTTATATAATCAATAATAATATTTTATATAATATTTAAGATTAATCAGGGGATCATCCCATGATAAATTTAACAACCATAGACTCTACATTATTATTTTAAATTTGATCACTACTGGAGAGACAAGACTGAGCGGATCAAAGTTCTGAGAGATAACGGAAAGGATGTCACAATTTGAGTTTACCTTTGTATACGTAACGGATGTACCTATAGGAAAATGCAGCAGATCCGATTCAGGTAGCCATCCTAAACCTAAAGTTATGCTTGACCCGTTACCCCCAAAATATAATTCGTGCGTGGACTAACTGGTCACTGGCACCATCTGACGCTCAGTATATTATTATTATTAAATTATAATGTGACCCAGCGACTGATATTCTGACATAAACTCGCGATAAATTGTATAAAGTTTGGGTTGTGTTAAGAGCCTATGGTCTAAAGATAAAAAACACTACTAAGCTCGCTGCATCGAGTGTCTTAAATACTAGGGTTTTTCTTAAAGGAATTTTCACACAAAAACCATCATTTGGTGTTCATAAAATGTTCATAACTTCTATTCCGTGAATACCTAGAATTATTTGAATAATTTATTTCTTTTAAATTCCAAAACCGTGCGAGCTTACTTTGTGTTTCTTGATTAGACATATCACTACTCGAATTACCGTTTACATAATTGCACTTAATAGGCTTTGGCAAATGAGATGTAAATCTGTTATTCATCGGACCAGAAATTATCCACCCTAAAGCAGTCTCGCAAAGGATCGGTTTATTATTACCTAAATTAATTCTTTGAGATCCTACTATGTCCCAAAAAATATCAGCACCTATTATTAAATCTACTGACGAGGACCTATAAAAATGAGGATCCGCTAAACGCACATTACTAGGTATGTTGAGGTGTGATATATTAACTGTACGACTCGGTACATTATCTGTTAGGGAAGGCAAAACAAAGCAGTTTACGTTACGCATAAACGTATCATCTAATGAACGCAAACGCAAGTTACACATTTTATTAATATGCGTGGTTGCATTATTGATACCCTGAACAAATTGATTAATGTGATTATAAGGCAGATTTAACTGTCGAGACATTTTCTCCGACAGTAGGCAGGATGTGCTACCGGAATCCAAGACAGCGCGTACTATATGTGCGCGATCGTTGGAATCATATAACTTAACTAGCGCAGTTGCTAATATAACGTCTCCGTGATAACCGTTTGATTCAGGACTCGCGGATGACACGCTCGTTGATAACGTTAAGTTGTTATGATCGGTGGCGGGGGTCGCGCTGACTTCGTCAGAGCGCTCTCCATGCACAGTTGATATCTGCTTATTATTGGTAACGTGGACCAAAACTGAATGCTTACGCTTACAAATTCTGCATCCCTGTTTCTTACAATTATTTGAAAAATGGGATTTTGCAAAACAATTGAAACAAACCTTTAAAGTCGGTAATAACTGCAGGCGGGCTTCATTACTCAACACTAAAAACTCAGGACAGTTATTTAGTCTATGCTCGCCGCTGCACTTCGGACATGAGTCCTTTGCAACTAAATTATTTGATATATTTTCAGTCGTGATCATAGCCTTTGCTTTAGGATGTTTATTATTATTAATAGTAGTTGTATAGTGAAAATGCCGTGAAAAATCAATCGTATCCAAAATGTTAGTTCGTATACGCATGAACTCAATGAAATGTTGAAGCTCCACGCGCGTCTCGGTATCCAAGCGACCCTTATACTCTTCCCACTCACGATAAGTTTTACTATCTAACTTATTAGTCATTAGGTGAATGAGAAGCGTGTCCCAATGTTTAGTGGGCTCACCTAACGCATCTAGTGCACGGATGTTTTTATTAAACTGATCTAAAATGTTTTTCAAATTACTGGCGGACTCTCGTGTGACCGGTTCGATATTAAATAACGAAGCAACATGATGTTGAATCAACAACCGCTTATTGTCAAAACGGTCACATAGGAGTTTCCAAGCGACACTATAATTACTAGACGAAAACTCGATAGATGAAATAACCACCGCCGCAGCGCCCTCCAAGGATGTGCGCAAGTAATGAAACTTGTTCACATCGTCTATCTCGTCGTTGTCGTGAATGAGGCTCGTGAAAGTGTCTCGGAACTCCAACCAATTATTAAATGAACCAGTAAATTTAGGGATTTGAATAGTAGGTAACTTGACCGGATTCTGCCTACCACTACGAGAGCAATCACTAGGCAGAGGCACTTGAGATATTTTATAATTACTAAGAGTCTCTTGCGCCTGGCTCAATGTACTATAATACCTACTCTCAAACTCCTCCCGCTCAGCTAGCTGTTGATCTATATTATCAGAAATGCACTCCAATCTGGTTTGGGTTTCATCGTATTGGGCATACAATGCATCCAACTTACTTAAACGCAATTCTAACTCACCGATGTTCTTCACGTCCGACGATTGAAATGATTTCAAATATGTAATAAAAATTGTGATCCGACCTTTATAACTGCTACGCTTCCTAGTCAACTCTACAATCTCTTTTAAGATTTCAGCTTTTTCAGTCATTTTGGGAGTCGGTTGCACAATCCTGAAATCGACATACAATTATTCACCAATACTACTAAACAGGAACGTTGCTTAGGTACTATTTTTCACAAATATACGAGCAAAGTGAAGAACTTATGTGACTTAAGTTATATATAACATCAGACCAGTTACTGAAATTATACAATTCACAAGTACAAGGGATCATGAAAATAGTTTCCTAGCTATTACAAAAATAAACTTATGTATCACCTCAATAATACGTTAGTAAATAACATTCAGTACATTTATTACTGCACATAACTAATTGAGTAAAATATTATAATGTAATTGATACATAGTAAGTAATTTTGTTATATTAAGGTAATGTCCTCAAAACATCCTATAAATAAAGGCTAAGAATAAAATTATACCGACTTTTATACCACTCACTCCGTAGACGATACCTCCCATCCACCTATAGCCTTCACGTAGTACGGGACACGGGGCTATGATTTCAACTTCAGTAATTTGCTGTTTATCTAGTTATTCCAGTATTTCCAGAATATCCGTAAATCCGGCTCGAAGGACCAAAATGTTAATGACGGGGATGGTCGGTGAAGTAAATAAATAATTATTTTAACCGTTTAGGAGTGAAAGATTTTTAATACATTTAGGACACAGAAAGTAATGACAGAGAGAAAAAACAAAAGAAGAATAATAAAAAAGTAATAGCCGATTTAAATAACGAATAAATGTAAAATAAAAATCCTCGAAGTGACGAGACGTCTCGCCTTGGACGGCTGGAGTTTGGCCGTGCGTGAACAGGCGCTTTATTATATTTATGTCACGGCCCTCACTGGGAGTATATTTACACTAAAGTGTTGTCGAGAATGTTTACCCAAAACCGTGGAAATATAAACGTGCCTAGAAATAAACGGACGGTGACTAAATAAATAGAATACTTCCAGACAGGTTGACCACAGTGTGTAACAATTTATTGTTTCTTTGAATAGATAAAGTTAATGTATAAAAATCTCGTGTCACGGTGTTTGTGGTCGAACTCCTCCAAAACAGTTCGACCGATTTTAATGATTTTTTTAGTGATTTTTTTGTATATTTGGCAGATATGAGAATAGGTCGTAAAGTATATTTCATACCGCAAGGCGCTAAGTGATAAGGGTTTCCAGGGGATCGGGATCAACGCGGGAAATGCTCCCACTCGAACGTAGTCGTTGGCACAGCTAGTCTCATTATTGGAGAATTTGTTTTTTTGACTGAACGTGCAGACAGTGCGGATCTCTAAAATGGCCAGTCGGATTTTTAAACAACAAAAATGATAAAAACAAGCTTTTATTAATCGTAAAAAAAGAACTAGTAAGTAAAACACATTTTAATTCCAATTGGAAATAAGCTGTTTTATAAGAATGAAACATCCTCGTCTGTGTCAATATCATTTATCTTAAAAGCGTGTTAAAACAATAAATTATTTATTTAATCTTCATAAAATTTACTACAACAAAGACACCACGACACAAATGGCAAGCTTTTAACAGTTAACATTCTATGCGTTCTCTACCAGCTAACCATTGGCCTAAACTTAATAAAAACAAAGCATACGTAATTCATAAAAAAAACATATACCACTTAAATGCACCTATAAATAAATACTCTTAAACATCCATAAATTATGATAATTAATAAGGTCAGAAATGATAACCTCAGCGACTTTGATGACGAAGTTGTTACACTCGGTTACCTACTTTATTGGTTCGCATTTGGTCCACAAATAAAAACCATTACTCACGTGGGGTCATTCTGATAATGTCTCGTGACATTTTACATTACTATTACATCACCATATTTTTTTTTATGAATCATCTTCTACTATCCTCATTGTCATCATCATCATCATCTTCCACTGAATAAAACTGGTTGTGTTATAACTGACTGACAGATAACACACAGCTTTCCTTATTTAAGTACTGTAATGGACTTTTGAAAATTTTGAAAATTTAAATTCACTTGGATGGACTTTGGAAAATTTGCACCTCAAAGGGCCTGTGATGAAAGATGGTGAAAGTTTGCTTGAGTATTTAGTACACAAGTATAACTAAAATAACAGGATACTAAACTTATTATCCAGTAAAATATCGGCCAAGCCGCGGGAGAGCGCAAGTTAAAACCCGTTTTTATACATTTTTATTTATGTAATTTTGAGTGTTTATACTCAGTACTTATTTTGAAAAGTCTTTCCATTACATTATTGCGGCAAACGACTGTGTACATTTTAAGGGAGCAAAGGAAATAAATAGAGCTTTTTCGATCACAAATATGTACTCGCTGATCTGCAAAGATAACTCTTAGCACTGACTGCTAGCGACTACGAAAATAAGACGCAATTCACTTAAGAGCAAACGGGCGAACTTAACTTAAGATACAATGCGGATATTGATTTCGTTGTGTCAACTATGTAAAAAGCTTTCTATTTTAATGTTTCTGGAATTAAGCGACAGAATTAAGAAAATAATTTATAATAATATTCATTTTAAGTTGGTTGGTGTCACAATTTACGATTTTATTAATTCCAGTAAATTATTACAAGACGAGATCCATTAAGTGCTTAAGTACTACCTCCCGAGCACGAAATTGAGGTTGATAATCATTGAGGTACTATACATAGAGAGGCTATCTCAAACAAAATGTGTGTTCCACCGCCGGCTTGCCCTCCGTTCTCTTTTCAAACTAGAAGCCTCGTTTGCACACTTGCCATAGAGTAACTTTGTATATGACACTTGTCGAACCAAGACAAGCAGTCACCGACTCCAAATCTTTACAAGCTCTTACTCCAACTTTATTTAACGTGCAAAAGCGTTTAAACGATTTCAAACGTAATTACCATTGATTCGTGTCAAAAAATCCAACACTTTAAATTGGTCACAAGCGTCGCGTCGGCAAGCTTACTTAGTCCATTAACACGCTAGTGGCTTGCCAAGTTCAAACGCTCCTTATGATTTTTTCATTCAAAATGGCGGGAACATTGCTCAATAATTTAATTAAATTCGTTTTAGTTGATTTAAGTTAAGATTTTGTTTTCTTACTGATGATAAAGTGATAACATTATCTTTTTTGTTTTTTGTCGTGCAAGTGCACATTTTTATTACGCATGACGGCATTTTTTCAGTTTTTTCGTAAACAATTTTGACATGCGGCCGCAATGAGCGCAGCCGAGTGACAGCTGAGTGACAGAATGAAATGCAGCCGGCCGGCTGCAATGCACACCCCCGATCCCGATGTTCGCGGTGTCCCTTCTATACGCTAGTAATAATAATTCTATGTTGATAATAGAAATGGGAATGGTAACTATGTTACAATATAATAGGCGTCTGTCTACTCCGGAAGGGCCGCAATTTTTATTAAAGTGACAGTGGCGGTTATGAACGACTCTCTTCAATTCCGAGAACTTGGATTCAAATTCTATTTAAGTTAATACTTAATAGTACCAATGCAGTAGATGCAACAAAATACGTATCAAAAATACTATGGAGTTGTCAAATATCAAATTCCATGTAAATATATTTTTAATTCTTACTTTCAAGCAATTCCATAGAAAGAATGAGAGAACTAAATGAGAATTCAATACAGATAATTATTTTCCAGTTTTAAATCTAAAAATAAATCAAAGTGATAATTAGGTAATACCTTACAATATAAAATCTCATAATTATATTTGAATAACAAGCCCCTCAGGAACAATAATCTTTCGAGTTGTTACAGAGAGGAATGCCTGAGGTCCGATTTATTACTTCAAGTTTCATAACGATTCGTCTAGGACGGTTTTCGCGTTCTGCAGTAATTTATAGGTTCAGACTTACCAGCTCGATAGAAATGGAAATAGCCGTTCTCACTCGCAACTTTGGCACAATAAAGAAGTTCCAATTCCTCCTCGCCGAGGTACAAATGGGATAAGTTTAAGAAAGCAATTGGCCTTATATGGTCGTTATGGACCACTACGCAGTAACGGGCGCGAAACCATTGGAAAGTTTCATTTATTGCTACATTTGATATAATTTGTGCCACACTGCTGTTTGTCCTGTATTGAAGATAAAAACATTATTTCAGAACGAACTTCTTCAGCCGTATTGGGGCGGCTTAGATTACTAACCCCAATCCCACGCCGGATGAGTGTCGTAAGAGGCGACTAAATCCGGCCCACTGGTGGTAGGGCCCCTCGAGGGATTATATTGGTAAAATTGATTTCAATTGTTAATTAGTACCATTATTGCTATTATTATTTCTCCATGGGGTTCGCCTTGATAGCAACCTCCCTTGAGAGTCAGTTGATGAGGCAGCTGCCAAACGACTCGTCGTGTTCCTACTGGGGGCTTGAGAGTCAGTTCTTTCTTTCTTTTTCTTCTCTCTTTCTTGGCCGGCAACGCATCAGTGATGTCTTTGGTGTTGCTGATGTCCATGGGCGACGATAGCTACTTACCACCAGGTGGATCGTCCGCTCGTTTGCCGGCTACGTGAACTTTATATAAAATCGACCTTGCAGATTATTCACTGATATGACGTCAGAGAGCACGCTGGCAAATTACATTATGTTTACTAAAGAGTTCGTTTTAATTACTGACGAGTACATTTTATGTTCAACGGAATTCTCAAATATACTTAGTTGATAATATTTTGAGGACCGTACTGATAAATTTAAGAGCACTAAAATATTGAAATCAATTTATTCATTTCTTTAAAAGATAGGTAGTTACATCGAAAAAAATCATCCCTCGAATAATATAATTTCTGTCACATAACACATAACACTTACTATGCATGGATTACGGATTATACAATCAGTCCCAATGTAAATCAGTGACACGTGACAGTATTTACCTACTATTTTTAACATTTTAAATTAATCATATTTAATTTATTGTGATTGATTTCCACAAAACATTTATATTTTATGTGTATAATATAATTAATTGATGTTCAATATGAATTAGATAATAATGCTAAATTAAATCACCTCAATTAATGTTAATAGAATCCGGAATCATCGTAATACCGTATTTGCCAGGAATATCAAATGATGGTACCTACAATTTTGTAGTCCGAATGAAAAAGCTGTTTTCCGATGAATAACTCTACAAGCAAGCATAAAAACAACCGTTAATAAATGTAACCAGAATCAATCAGAGGTTTTATGAATGATTTCCACGAATAACATTTATACCTAATCATGTATCAAAAACATTGAGGTAAATTGTTTGAACATCAGTTATGAATTTGAATGATATTAAATCGGAAACATTATAGAGCCGAGGTCTGTGAATTGTGAAACCACAGCAACTCAGAACCGCAGTCGTTGTAAATAAATTAATTGCTAAATAGAATTGAAAAGTTCTGGCGACATCGAAATAATTGCAGTGCGAGCGAGCGACGTGAATATGGAATGCGTTCTGCTATTGAGAGTTTTTAATTACTTCGGGAAACATTTCGTGCTCATCGTTATGAGATGCTGTAATTTGTGGAGAATCTTTATTTTTTACTCATGAATAAAATGTTCATAAGTGGTAGTTAATTGAAATAACATTTTTCATTTAAAAATAACAATTAATACCTATTGACTATGACATTCAGATGGAAGATGGTTAGAAGTAGGTACTACAAAAGAGAGAAAATAATAATATGGTTCGATATAATAATATGGTTCGAAAAAGAGAAGAAGACGACATAACTCATTTCTGTTAATCAACAAAATATTTTGATGTTATCGATTCAACGAACATAATCAGGAAACTTCTTGGTCCCTAAAAATATGTTTCACGGTTTGTCACGACTTTACTTATTTTTCGTCAAAAACTGATATCACTGTAAATGTAATTTAGTTCCGGTGAATTATTGATTCGACTATAGTTATATGTATAGTTTAATATACTATAGTGTTGTTGTCAAAGTTGATAGAATACACTAAGGAACGTCTGACTTGGATATTGTTTTTTCCTCAATCATGCCACAACTACTTAACCGATTTGGCTGAAATTTGGAATGGAGATAGCCTATACCCCGGATTAACATAGAGGCTACTTTTTATCCCGGAAAAGTTCTGGTTTTCTGCGGGATTTGTAAATAATCGATCTCCACCGCGGACGAAGCTGCGGGCAAAAGGTAGTTTTTTTATATAATTTCAAGAACTAATGATTCCGTCGTTGATCATATTTACCTATAGTATTACAGAGTATGTCTCGAAACAATATAAGCAGCAATTTTGGGCAACTAATTGACCTACATGCTTGATCTTTGATCAATTAGTTTCTAGTTTCCGATAAGGGTAAACATCCAGTACATGCTTTTACCAATTACTATCTTTATTTACGTACGAGATCATTATCACTGCCATTAAACGTCCAAGAGTTAAGAATAATATCTCCAGGGATCTGTTATAATTAAACTTTGTTAATAATGTTGGTATAATTTTCAACAAAATATTAAATGGATTACTGTACATACTCGTACCTACTCATAAATAACAGAATGACGTGCTCAATTGACAATTTAATCAAGTTATAAAAAAATTGTTGCGCTACCATATTTGTAACGAACTGTTTAACGAACCCTTAATTTTCGCTAAGATTTGATTTTTCCTCTTGATTTTCGCTAAGGTGTGTAACGTAGGGACGTATTGATTTCCAAGGCATAAACTTAATCGGACTATAATATGGTATAATGGATATTATAATCTGACAACAATATCAATCGGACAGCTCATTTGCTGATACCATCCAGCTTAACATGACCTTCAGAGCACAGAAACACTGAATAAGTTTACCGAGATACTGTTTCCGGATGGTATCTCCAAATAGCAGTCTTTACGTACGTCAAAGACCACCGAAAGGAATTAAAACTTAGGTTGGTCACTACGTATTATTAAATATGGCCACTAACCCGTTCATCAACTCGCTTGTAAACAGGGTAGTAAAATACCTACCCTCTCGTTAATTACATCATACCCATCATACCGCTACTGTAGGCAAAGCAACCTTACAATATAGGTATCTATAAGTCGTTGCAAGTTGTTTTAATTAAAATCCAGGAGCATTTTGGGCACGACAAAAACGTGGCGAGCGCAACAAAGTTTTGCATATTTTAATTGCATATTCCCATATCGATAACAACGAAAACATTACGTTTCTGTAAACTCCTGCAAATGAACCCGGTTCGTGCGGGAGTTTTTCATAAACAATGGCCGGTTAAACCGCGTCGGCGACAAAAAGTGTAACTAAAGAAAATAAAACTGAAATCGCTTCACTCAACAGTTTATTCTTCGCTGAAATGAGTTATTGCATATTAAAAAATTCTTGACACAGCATTAACGTTGCTCTGACTGAGAATAAAAATTTTCTCGTGTTTCGGAAGCAATTTATATACGTTATTTATTTACGTTTAGTTCATTCGTCTGATGTTTTTATGAACCATCATCATCAATACACATAATAAAACTGTAACTGATCGACGTCTGTAGGTACATAGAACATATTTGAGAAAAATTGTTAGTAGGGGGGTATTTAATAACGCAAAAGATCCCATCAAAGCTTTTTAGAATTTTTGTCTGTTTGTCTGTAAGTTTGTTCCGGCTCATCTAAGGAACGGCTTAACAGATTTAGATGCGGGTTTCACTGATAATTATATTAAGTGTATGTTTTATTTCAATCGTTACACAAATAAAAATTAAAAAAGCGGCCAAGTGCGAGTCAGACTCTCCCATGAAGGGTTCCGTAGCAGCAAGTAACATAATATAAAAGTTCTTGAAGTTCGTTGTAACTTTTAACGAGGTAAATTGTGGTTTACGATTTATGACGTATTAAAAAAAACTACTTACTAGATCTCGTTCAAACCAATTTTCGTTGGAAGTTTACATGGTAATGTACCTCATATATTTTTTTTAGTTTTATCATTCTCTTATTTTAGAAGTTACAGGGGGGGGGACACACATTTTACCACTTTGGAAGTGTATCTCGCGCAAACTATTCAGTTTAGAAAAAAATTATATGAGAAACCTCAATATCATATTTGAAGACCTATCAATAGACAACAATAGACAAGTGTGGGTTTGATGAAAAAAAAAATTTTGAGTTTTAGTTCTAAGTATGGGGAAGCCCCAAAATTTATTGTTTTTTTTCTATTTTTGTGTGAAAATCTTAATGCGGTTCTCAGAATACATCTACTTACCAAGTTTCAACAGTATAGTCCCCATAGTTTCGGAAAAAAGTGGCTGTGACATACGGACGGACAGACAGACAGACAGACAGACAGACAGACATGACGAATCTATAAGGGTTCCGTTTTTTGCCATTTGGCTACGGAACCCTAAAAATGTGGGCAATTCACACGTGGTAGAAGTGAAACCTTCAAAAATTTTGTTTTCAAGATAATGAGGCGAATGTAAAATTTCGGGAAGATGATAATTGTAGGTTTTACTACTCCACTCCACTCCATTCCATCCCACCCCACCCCACTCCACTCCACCCCACTCCACTCCACTCAACTATCCCCTGTACAATGCTTCCTATCTCACTTTAGAATTTATGTGTCTGTCTCTTTTTACTGGACAGTTTCGTTTCATCGAATTTCAAATCACCCCCGTACTAAAGAAGTTTTCACTTCAAAAAATGTTATGTCAATTTAAGCAATACCATCCATATACTCGTATTTATTCGAGTTTGGGCTTACCGAAGGGAAACGAAGGCATTTATTAGTAATAATAGATATATTAAAATACGGACTATACTACGTAATATATTATTTCTCAAAGGTATCTTTAGGGGTGACGGCATTCTCTCCCTTGATTTATTGTCAAAAATAATGGCAGTTAATGGCCATATCAAGCCAAGTAAGATTATAAATAAACAGTTGTTTATAGACACAGTTTATAGACCTCTGTAAGTTACGATAACAAGGAAATCAGTGCTGAGTTTCAATTAGTCCTCGCAGGAGCCGAGACAAGGGAAATTAATATATTTTAATGAACCCTACCTTTACTGACATTGCGCCCTAGGACTGGCTTAGGGCGTAATATATTAACAATGTTAGCATGCCTATTATTACATTCATACAATGCCTTTGGGAGTGAGTTTATTCTACTTCAATTCAGTATTATACTCCTAACTTGATAACCGAAATGAATGACTTAGTACCTAGATAGCTTATTAAATAATGTTATGTTTTACAATACATTGAAACAAACGATTTACCCAATAGACCTAAATATGAAATAGAGAGTTCCAAACAACTAATTTGAGGATTTCAAGACACAAGACGATTCAATAATTCTTTCAGTAGATAAATAGTTTAAACAAAAAAGACGCCATTCATTTAATTAACCCAGTGATAACGAGCTTACACATTGAAAAATCAAAGTAACATCGTCAATCAATTTCATAAACAATTATAATTTAAACATTTACAACTTACATCGATTAATAATTAAATATTAATCAGTTACAAATATTTACATACTTGTTCAAATTTACAATTTAATGTTTTGAAGTTGAAAACCGAATTTAGCTTCGTTAAACTGAAATCTAAAATTCAAATAACATTTAAGCCCCGCTGCTTTGGAGGGGTAGAGTTTGTTGTGTAACTTGCGTGCATCGCTGTACGGAAACTTTTATCTGAAGCCGAATTATGACTTGTATTGTATATGGATTATTGATTGTATTAATCATGTTTATAGGTACCCGGTAGATTTGTACTTAGATATCTAATAAAATTCAGGCTTTACGTGAATACTATGTATACATAGTATATGTATAGTATGTACCCAATAGTTTATAACGTAAAGTTATAAATAAAATAAATAACGCCTCACACTCACAGCCCCACACTAGGATTCCCTGTGTCGTGGGTGCCATGGACAACACACTAGACAAGGACATTCACACCCAGACCGAGAACAGAAATTCAAACTCATCATTCAAATTTCCGCCTCGCTGGGAATCGAACCCAGGACCCTCGGTGCGGCAATCCGGCATGGTAACCATTGTGCAGCACGAGTCGTCGATAGTATATCGTTACGTATGTACCTATGTACCTACTATTGGGTAGACGAAAACAAATATCTCCCAACTATATATGTAAGGCTGGTGAGGTACCCAAAATTTTACATACATAGGTACGAGTAATTGTTTATCGTTCTGTTTTGGCTACGGCCGTTCAGGATTCAAACCCAGATGTAAGATACCCAATGTTTTTATAACTAACCTTTTTTAATGAAAGTTGCTACATGCCTGCAAATCCCTGCTGTGTCAACCGCATCCAGAGCGTAATAACGCGAACTGGATGTTCTCGTAAGTAATTAAAAAGTAACTCATAACAGTAATGTACCTACTCGTAACTACGATCATGTTCTGGTATATCAAAGGTTAAATGTAACTGAGTCTAATTTCACTTTTACCTTGCAACAGTTGCAACACATTGACAATACGGCTGATGTTGCGGATGTACTGCTTACAATCTTATCCTATTACAGATATAAAACATCCAGAAGATATTCTCTGAATGACGATTGTATGGCTGGCTTCAACCCATTAATGGCCCACTACTGGGCACGGGTCTCTCCTCTTGAGGAGGCCTAGAGCATACTCCACCACGCTGCTCCAGTGCGGATTGGTGGAGGGGTTAGTGGCCAACCCAAGTGTCGGAAGTTTTCAAACCGCCCGAGGGCCTCCGACATGGCTTAACGACAGTTATCTTATGATAACAACCGGGACCGACGGGTTTACGTGCCCTCCGAAGCACGGAAACGCTCAAGAATTTTTTGGCACTAGCGGTCACCCATCCAACTACCGACCGCGCCCGCTGTCGCTTAACTTTGTCGATCACATAGGATCGACACAAGCCGCCGGGCTATGCGCGCTGAATGACGATTAACTATACCATATAGGAATGGTAATCGTAGTAAAAAGGTAAAATTTATAAAAAGGTAAAATTGATGTCTTCCGCATAAATATTTACTAACTCAAAAATAAATTGGGTTGAACTGCGTATCTTCATAATCCCTATTATGTTTGTTACAAGGTGGATCACTTATTTTTTAACTTAATTTATGTCACCATTGAAACATGTGTATTAAGTTAAAGCTGTGAGCAAAAACAATCACCATCCATCTAGCAAATAAATCTTAAAAGGTATTTAATATTGGAGATGGCATGAGCATGCTACTAGTGTATAGTAATTCGTAGCGAGAACTTGAACCGTACATACCTCTCGGCGTTGCCAGGTCGTGTGGTGGACGAAAACCAAGTTTTATGGTTACCGTGTAGCAGTTTGAAAACATAGCATACACTTTATTTGTGACGTCGACCCGCGTTTATTCGAATTACACATTACGGTTTAACCGCTATTAAGCTGTACGTACTTGTCGTAGGCGCGAATTAGTCCTCTCCTTGTACAGGCCTATATTAACATAGTGGGGTTCCCATTTCCATTATCATCCTCAATTTCGTGCTCGGGAGGCACTTAAGCACTTAATGGATCTCGGCTCCCCGTAATTTACCGGGACGCTGGATTGAATAAAATCGTAAATCTTAACACCATCCGACCAAAGATGCTATTATTATAAATGATTCGCAATTATTCCTCTCTTAATTCTACGAACATTGTTACGCCGCTAATTACTCGCTTAATTCAAATGAAAGTAATACACCCCCATTCGAACACAATACATAATACACTTTAATGAAGTCTCGTTTTTGCCGTAAACTGAGATGAAACCGCGTGATAAATTAATGCTTACCTTTTATTTAGAATTAGGCTTTGCCTTAGATTTCGAATTGTGATTAGCTGTATCTACTGGTTCTATTAATATTCTATAAGAATACCTAGTTAGGGAGACAATACAGCAAGACAAAGTCTTTCTCTGTATGTGGACAAATATTGGTGTCAAAGACGGATGAACCGTTAATATCCCAAAGAGTTTATAATGTTGGCTATTGATTGTTGCTAACCAGAGAGCTGAAAAACAGAAAGAACTTAGAAACAACATTTACGTAACTAATGAAACAACTCTATGCGAAGAACACAATTTCTCAGAGCGTTCGTTATGTCAAGGTTTCTGTTTCACAGTCATCACTTGGCTGAGTGGACGCATAACGTGTACACTCACGTAAAATACCCACATAAATGCATTATTTTGAACTTAATTTACTATCTGAAAAAGGCCATACAAATATATCGTGCCAAAGTACTTAATTCGGTCTGATGAAAGTCTTTCAAACGTTAAATAATAAAACACACCGAATGATTAATTTATATTTAATTTTGAGATGGTTTCTACCTCCGCCAGCCACAACAACTATTCTTAATTTAGATTAAAAAGCAAAATATGTATATGGAACATGGGAAAAAATTTGAAGCATAATTCATCCCTTCCTCTCTTACAGAGTTCTCGTAAAACAGAAAGATCTGTAAATGTTAAAGTCTAGTCTAATAATAATTCTTCTCGTAAATCTATGATTTGTTTGAGTACGTCTATCTCGCTCTATCATATAAAGACAGACTTAATGCCTTCCGAAAATAAGCCGGATCAATAGCACAACCAGCCTCACTCCACAAATAAATCATTCATCTCGAGCCAGGCCCCATACATTTTTAATATACCTATTTCAACAAAGCTCTTCAAATGTCTCATATTAAAATTGCCATATTGATATCACAGCATTATTTTTACGGATATCAGAAATGTAATAAAAATACCAAATGTGTTTTCAAGAATCTTTAAAATTCTTCAGATTTTTTTATTTATTTATTATGTAGCCTGACTCAAGACGGTTTTACAAAAGTCGACCAATAGCGGAAATGATAGATAGGTACAAAATCTAAGAAGTTTTTTTTCTTTTACACATAAAGAAATAAAAGTCCTCCTCAAAATATCTAATAGACATGTAATGTACTAGTCCGCGCTATAAAGTTATTATATATTATTATTATGTTAAGATTTAATTGTAAGTACTAACCCCTAGTGTTTAAGAAAAAAATGTTACTAACACTTTATTGGCTGATAATGCCTGAAATAAAGATTTATTATTATTATTATTATTATAAAAAAATATTATACCATGGATAAACGCATAAAACTTTTCCAAAAAAAAGTTATTCCAAAAGTGTTCGAACAATATTCCAAAACAGAACGGTAGACGAAACAAGTTCGCATCACAGATACATTTCACAAGTCCGTTGGGAAATACACAAATACTGTGTGATACACTACGCTAATAAAACATTGTTCCACGTGTTTGTATGTAAATCCCATAACTACACTTGAGTTTGTCACTGATGAAGCGACCGTACTATTTGTTTTCGTGATATTGGTGAACCTTGTAAATGTTGTCGTCATGTTTTTGTAACTTCTTTAGCGGGATATAGGTGCAATATATTTAGCGACTTGGACGCTATTCATTGAAACATACAAAAAACTTTCTTTTTTATGATTCAAAATAAAAATTTGACACGTACTTTAAACATTATATTAATAACTAGGTAGTGCACAATGCACACTATAATCTATTTTTTAATTAATTGTAAGTAAATTTCAGTTATTTTTAATTCAATTATTTCTCACTTTTTATTGCCATTTTAAGAACTTTTTATTTGTAACTTAGATGACCAACATGCCAGATTAACTGACTATTAAAAACTAAACCACACCGATTTTCTTAATCTATAAAATATAATATATCAATCGCTCAAAATATATGTAAAAAATACAAACTTGGTATTTCATTGTCAGATCTTTTCGATCTTATTTCTGCGATGCATTACTCCTATTAGGGGTTAGGTTAGGGGAGGCCTATGTGAGTCTGCTACGGTACTGGTGGAGGCCGAGGAGGGAGGCGCACCTTACCATCTGGTGCGCCCATCGTGGAGGGCCTTCGGGCTTCCGGGATGGAGCCGCTTGTGGGCGGCTGCCGCCGGCGGGGTCGCGGATGTGTGCGGAAGCGTTCCCGTAACCCCGTCACAAGGCGGCGAGGTGGAAGATGGGGGGGTTTTTAGTGGGTATACCGTGGGTCTCATTAGCCTATACGGGAGTCCCACATAACCACTCGGGTACCCCCTGCGCCCGGGTGGTATGCGTAATGCATTTTCCCCCCCGAAACAAAAAAAAAAAAAAAAAAAAAGGGGAGGCCTATGTCCAGCAGTGGACCTACAAAGGCTGATGGATGGATGGATGGATGGATTACTCCTATTAATTTATTTTCACCGCTACTGCAAACGCAATAGCAAAGCCAATATGTAGATTGTAGGTAGGATTATGTACTGCGATCACAATTTTGTTAAAAGTTTATTAAAATCCGATTCCCCGGAGTTGATGCATGTGATGTGATGAGCTAACGCGACGTTCCCGTACTAAAATTAATGTTTCAGTGGATAATTCGATAAATTTATAAATAACCATTACCTACCAATAAACGGAAGTGGCCGTCTGTAATATCATTAAAAATCCTCAATGTTTTATACTTACACCGTGTTGACTGTTGACTGCAATGTTTTCATAGATTGTTTTTAAAGGAAGAAAGAAATCAGAATTAGAAGAATAATTTAGTCCTGATATTAAATTTGCATTTTATAGTACTCTTATAGCCCTATAATTAGATACTAATAAGTAGTAAAGGTTACTAAATACTTTCATAAACTACGCAGACAATAGAATGTCGCTTCAGTTGAAACTGTTGAAAGCCACTAATTGATCACATTCCAGCGTTCATCCGATTAATATCTATTGCTCTGGAGGCTCGATTACGTGACTAGTACCTCCAGAGTTAAATCGACACGTAATCACTATGGAAACCTCAGTGCTAAGTACGATAATTGTACGTTACTCGATTTTAGGCATGTCTCATCTCTCATCGCCATTACTTGATATGGCATAAATAATCTAAATTTTACTAACAAAAAATAACCGACTTCAAAGTCTCAAAAACTACTTGTCAGATCTCATTCAAATTTATGTGGGACCACATGACAAGCACCTGCTTTCGATTTAAAAAAGAATCATCGAAATCGGTTGGCGTGATATTGAGTTATTCGTCAATTTGTCGCGCACATCTTAACACAAATTTACGACTTATGTGGTTTTGTCGTGGATGCCATTGTTAAATCTCAATAAAATTTATACGGGACCACATGACAGCCACCAGCTTTCGATTAAAAAAAGAATCATCAAAATCGGTTCGCCCAGTCCAA
Organism: Thymelicus sylvestris; assembly: GCA_911387775.1. Classification (NCBI taxonomy): domain Eukaryota; kingdom Metazoa; phylum Arthropoda; class Insecta; order Lepidoptera; family Hesperiidae; genus Thymelicus; species Thymelicus sylvestris. The sequence continues at coordinate 7,248,163 of OU426886.1, forward strand.
AGTTCTGAGGTAACAAACATAAAAAAAAAAATACAGTTGAATTGAGAACCTCCTCCTTTTTTTGAAGTCGGTTAAAAATGTTTTAGGTGGCTTTATCTTGTAGACGATTTCAATTTGGTGGAATGGACTTCAAACAAGAGTACTTTGATACCTATCGATTTTTGTTCGTGTTTCCAGAGTAGGATTACTATGAATATTTTGTAATCTTCGCGTATTTTCAAAATTAAGATGATAATATTATGAATAAATTCCTATGTATAATTTTTTTGGTAGTCTGGTCTATATTTACATTCACTTATTTCCCTTTTGCGCTAACAACAGCGAGCAGTAGGTAGATGTTTTGATGTTTAAAGTAGTACCAATTAAAATTTCTTTCTTTTTCTTCGCCCTTTCTTGGCCGGCAACGCATCAGTGATGCCTTTGGTGTTACTATAATTAAGTGTAAATATGTCCATGTTCACTGAAAATTATTTCATGACGTAGTGTAGAAACTGAATTATTATCCAAGCGCGGTCTATAGTTGGATGATTGACCGCTTGACCGCTAGTGGCAAAAAATTCTTGAGCGCTTCCGAGCTTCGGGGAGCACGTAAAGCCGTCGGTCCTGGTTGTTAACTGTCACTAACTGGTTGATGTAGGCCATTTGAAGAGGAGAGACCCATAATTGGTTGAAGCCAAGCAGGAGTCATCACAAAGCCAAAATGGAGGCAATTTCATAAAAACAAACAAAATAGGAACACTTTGACGATAGTGTTTACTATTATAGAATTCAGTGCTATTCATCGAGAAAGATTGAAAAATGCAGGCACAAATTGCACGTAAATTATGAAAAAATCCTAGGCCTACGGCCTTAAGCTTCATTCAATTTGGTAGTAAGTTCAAAAGTTAATTGTGACAGGAGACTGACAAACAAATAGACATAACACTAATCTTTAGCCCTCAGGATGCAATTTTTTAGATAATATTTTTAGATACGGCACAAATCGCCCCTTGAAGGAAGATAGTGATAATAAAAGTTGTGATCATGAACAAGATCGTTGAACAAACAATCCATTTCCACAATGTTATATAAATTCTGATTTGATCGATGGGGAGAGAGAACCACTATTCCGGCGCCCGACGCAATGACTCATGGGAGCTCAGGAAACGTACCCTGTACTGTACGAACAGTATTAGGTATAGTATACACAATTTTAAACTCGAAATATCCATTTTCTTGATGCTGATTAATTACTAGCGCTCTCCTTTTGACTTTTTCCGCGTTTTCCGGGTTAATAAATATCTTATATCTTATTCCAGATCTATTAGTGTGCTAAATTTCATGAAAATCTGCTCAGCAGTTTTGGCGTGAAAGAATAACAAACAACATCTATCCATCCTCAAAAACTTTCACATTTTATAATGTTAGGATAGAATAGGGATGTTGACTAATTTTAGGATTCAATTTCATTTTATAGATAGAACCTTAAGATTCACGAAAACAATATTATAAAAATAATAATCTTGAATTTAAAGACAAAAATTGATAAATAATAATAATAATAATAATATTCGACCCGTAAATGTGGCAGTAGAACCAGCTAAAAAGCTGAGAAGAAAATCTCTTTCCGATAATAATAATAATAAAATCTTTATTTCAGGCAACGAGGCCCATAACATAATAATATAATAATAATAATTATTATATTTAATTTATATTGATTGATTTCGACAAAAGAATAATATTTTAGGTGTTTAAATGTTTTCCTTGACACTTTAAACATAAATTTATTTTAATTTACTGATAGTGTCAACATCCCTATTACCTACTAACCGACCTCGCTGCGTTTCGGGAATGACGGCCCACAGATATGACAAATATTTTACACTTTTTTTCCAGTAATTGAAATAAATCGAACACAACTAACGCTACTTGAATCGAAATAACGTAAGCATTATATTCTAAATATGAATTCAATCAATGATTGAACATGTGCAATGTGCATGATTTAGATCATTACATACCATAGATTAACTAAAGAAAAATTATTATTACCATAATTTTATGAAACTCTACGGTGTACTCGCACTCATTAAATATTATGAAACTCGTATTTTCGTTGGCGGCGCGGCGCACCGACTGCTATAGACAGGTCATAAATATCGCAATAATTCACTACGGTGTGAAATGTGAATATTCCAGGAAAAAATGCGTTAAATTTGTCGAACAATTTTACAGAATTTCCTTATCATCATCGAAAGCTTTACATTTGTATGGTGCAATAAAGTCTAAATAAATAAATAAAAATTGTGGAGATCTCTTAGGTACTTGGGTTTAAACGCGATGCTTTCATTTACCGGCGCAAGTGCAATTATTTTTAATAATAACTTTTACATAAGCTATTTAAATTAACATTTTTTTATTTGTGATTGAAGTATAACATAAGGTTGTAAACTAATTAACAACCCAAACTTGTGAAAACCTCATCCAAAGCTAAAAGCCAAAATCACAAAGTTATCAAAAACCACAGTTATAAACCAATGTTTACGATAGATGATATCAATTAAAGCTATTCTATTTATACTAGTACTAAGGACTAAGAATGTTTTTACTCCAACACTATTTTAAGATTTGATACTAAATTATTTTTACATGAGTTACCTTAAAGATAGGTCAAAGATAAAACCGAAGAGAACTCTAAATTTGTCTCAGCGGGTTGCTCTCTGCACTCTAAAGTTATAATTGTCAGAGAAGAAAGGAAGTGTAAAGACATTAGAACAAGAAATTACGTTCCCGATAGGGAGATAAAATATTTAATGTCTTTGTTCCCTGCATAATTTTTATAAACCACGTAAAGGCATGTTGTCACCGTTACCCCCGGTTATTTCACTGGACATCAGTAAGTTCACTAGAGGCATCACCAATATGTTGCTGGCTTTATAGGATGCTCAAGATCTGCATTTTTTCTACAAAATATTAATGTATTTCGAGCCGTCGGCGTCGCGCGTCGAAGCAATCAAGCCGCGCCGTTTCAGTGCTTTGTCATGATGGAGATCAAATAGTGAAAGAAATCCAACAGCACAGCACACTTCTATGTCATTCCATCATATTAAAGATTTCTTTTAATTTTGGAATCAAACACATTTCTATTATAGGATACCATAAACCCATTCATAGCAGAAAAATATCTAACTCCATCTATTATAGTGCCTGTGCGCGACAAATCACAGCATGCATCTTGCATCAAATTGTGTATTCAAAGCACAGGCATGTAGGTATTCAAAGTATGTTTTAAAAGTATTTCGAAGTATTTTAAGAGAACCCAAATATTTTTGGGTTCAAATTATATACGTACAAAATGCAAGCGCTATAAAATTCGGTCAATTATAAGCTAGGAAACAGCATTAGGCTTACAAACGAATACCACATTTTTATAAACGACATTTTCAGCATGCAGGTAAATTCCTTTTTCGAAGTCTGTTAAAAAAACGTACCACCAGAACAGTACGCCCGTTACATAGACTTAAATATATAGACACGCTGTACCATACAAAATTCGTGTCTCATTCGCCAGCCACAGAGTACTCAATCACAGAGTCACTATGCGCCTGCCTATGGTGCCGGCACCCTGTTCCGTAGTGATTAAGTACTCTGTGTTCGTTCTGTCAAGTTTGGTTAAAGATGGCGGTATTAAATATTTAACACTAAATAATTTTTAAAAATGCAAATAAAAATATAGTTACTTACCAATTATGATTAAATAAAGTGAAATAAAGTTCAAACGTAAATAATGAGAACGTTTTAACTGTGCACAATATAGAATAATAAGTGTTCTTGAACAGTCGGAGTTTTACGTCGGAGTTTAACGTGACAGCTACTTGCTCGCAACAGACTAAACTGAGGTGAACCCAATTGGGGTAACCTCAGGTGAACAAACTGTAAGTACTGAACAGCGTGTCCATATATTTAAGTCCATGGCCCGTTAAACCACATAACGAAAATATAAAAAGGTTACATATTAGACAGATTCGATTTTACACTAAAATATTTTTTCCGCCTTCAAAGTTAAAACAAAATCACTTGAAAAAGTAAAAGATAATTTAATGAAAAACTGAACTTCCTACATATGTAGATACTTAAAGTATTATTACACTTGCGAGCTTTAAACTGGAATCACCTAAACGGGGATTGTTCAAAGCAATTTGAACAATTTTCATGCAATAAAATTATAGAATGTGGTAAGTATATATCATTATAAATAAAATTTTAATATCTTTTCATTTTATACTATTCGTTTAGGTGTCCACAATTTCGACCTGTTGCACTAATTCCTAAAATTTAAGTAGGAAATACAAAATAAAATTATTTTCCTTACTAGAATTCGAAAGCCAATAAATTACATCTTTCAAATGATATACCACATTCTGTAATTTTATTGCATGAAAATTGTTACAAACAATCCCAATTTAGGTGATTCCAGTTTAAAGCTCGCAAGTGTATATACGCTATCTACTGAAATGTTTTAAATTGATAACAGTTTTTTTCTTTATTCAATCATTGTATTCAAACAATGTACAATCTTCCAACACTAAAAACCCACTGGACATAAACAAAGTGATACGATAAAGTTGAATGACGCTGTGAGATAATTTGTAGAGAACTTAGTGTATTTTCCTTGTATATTAAACTAGCACACTCCTCCGAGTATGTTCCCGTGGATGCATTATTTTAATAAAGTTTGAAGTCAATACCTTTATACTTAGTCTTATAATCTATTATATAATAACCCGCTATCGCTTCTCTATGGTAACATTTCTTTCTTTAGCACAGAGTAATGTGCGTCACCAGTTTGATTTAATTTGTTTATTTTTCTTCTTTTTTCACTATTTGCTCCTCTGTTTATCAACATTTCTTTGTTATTAACTGAGTGAACAGATTTTGATGATTCTTTTTTTAATCGAAAGCAAGTGCTTGTCATATGGTTCTTCATAAATTTGAACGAGATCTGACAAGTCGTTTTTGAGTAATTTTGAAGTCGGTTATTTTTTGTAAGTAAAATTTAGATTATTATCAATGTCTTGGCAACTTAAATAATAAAAACGTATTCCGAATTTTCCACGGAAAGGGGAAATTTCAAGGGATTATCTAAAATTTGACAACGTAAAGCTGTGCTGTTCCTATACATGTCGTGAGCGAGGCAAAAGGCGTTTTGAGTGCACGCGGCAAACTTGCTGAAGTTAAGCAGTTACTAAGGGGTGCGCAACATTTGATAGAATAACATAAGTATAACGATCATTTCACCGAATGCCGCTTGATACTTTTTTTAGTACAACGATCAAATGATATAATAATTATTTGATATAATTTCATATTTCCTAATTTTACATGGCCTATTGGACATATTTTATACAGGATGTAACAGGAGTGGTCGATCAATGGTGGCCCAGGAGTGGGAGACCTCATTAACTACCAATTTGACCCCTATGTATGTTCAGTAATATTCAGTGGGTCAACTGATATTTGGGAATTAGTGACTTTTTTGAAAAAATCCGATTCTTTGGGAAAACTTGGAAACTCAGCCTAACCGAGACCTAGGTGCTCCCTCACCGGGAGCATTCGCGTGTAATGTAACGTTACAGTTTTGAGCATTACATCAGTGAAGGAGGAGAACCGAGCATTACAATGCGCACCTTGTAATGATACAAAACGGTGATACACCAGTGAAGGAGGAGAACCGAGCATTACAATGCGCACCTTGTAATGATACAATGTGTAATATCTTGTTACAACTTGTAACATCAATGCGCTCCACTTCCGACCGCTTCGTCTGACATCTTGCTATGGAATGCTCAAAGTCGAATATATAATGTTACATTACACGCGAATGCTCGTCAGTCAGGAAGGTATTATTGTAATGTAATGCTCAAAGACGAATCTATAATGTTACATTACACGTGAATGCTCCCGGTGAGGGAGCAGCATAAGTCTACGCACGTGATTTTTTTCCCCAAACTAACTCAATAGCAGCCCTTTTGTGTCATATGACCGCTGTAAATCATCTATATATATTATAAAACTGTAACTCGATAATGTCTGTACATTGAAGATATCTAAGAAAATTTGGTATCAGGGGACTATATAGGAGCAATAGATTGCGAATCTGTCATTTTTAAAAATCTTGTCTGTCTGTATGTTTGACACCGCATCACGCCAAAACCACTGAATGAAATTGAGTGCGGTTTTCATAGTTGTATTACTGGTGGTCTAACTTAAAATCTGGTGTATGTTTTATCGTGATACGTCGCTTAGAAGCCGAGATATCAATAAATAGGACTTTTTGATACGCCACAAAACTGCAGGAAATACTGAAAGTGCCCGATAGAGGGATATAAAAGATTGTTTTGTATCGGAAATATACGTTATTTCTTCAAAAAAATCAATGTGTACCAATATATTTTTTTTTAATTTATGATTATGCAATGAATTAGTTCTGCTAATCAACAATAGATGTCAGTATAGGTAACTAGAAGCCATAATTAAAAAATGTAAGTTGGTCTGAGAACGTAGAAGAGAGAGTAGGGTGGTCACTCACGGTCGCGCCATTTGGCGTGGCTCCAAATGACATATGTCAAAATGGAAGGATGCCAAACATGATTCACACTCACGATCATTACAATTCTCTTTCATTTGCGCGTTTGAACTGATCGAAGGACGTTGACATGACGTTGCGTTCGGAAGCCATTTTGTTACACAAAATTAAACAATGACTTTTGGAACTGTCTCCTTCGTTCGACGTCTCGGCGCGAAATGAACAAAAAATGGATGTGGGTTTGCGCATTCACGATCCGTCGCCGTCGGCGCGATGTTGCGGCGTGACGCCATGGCGCAATTGGAAATCCAGAGTTTTATATCACGCCATCAGTTTTTCACATTTACGATGAAATTTTGGCTGTATATCACGCCATTTGACGCGATGGACTGATCGTAAGTGACCACCTTAATATGTACGTCTGGCATCTGGGCCAGGTTCTTGGACGAAAAGCTCGGCAATGCGTAGTTGGAAGTTACACTTAAAAATCACAAAGTCATTCAGGAATAAACTCTGAGAGAACTAGAGTTTCCCGGTTGAGAGGCGGACTCTGCTGTCGGGCAGGGGATCCTTTTATTACCGTAAATCTAGCTGGTGCCGCGGTTGCGAAACTCCCCAGATAGTCGGGGGACTTTTGACTCTTCCCACAGAAGCGTTTAGCTCTCAGGCAGTCAAATATGGAGGGGCGAGACGTTCCTGAGCGACTCATGTAGCCCGTGGTCGGCGTGATCAAACATTGACCGAGAAACCTGACATGGTACACCTCAGGTACCTGCTAAACCACCCGATCCGATCATGGAGACAGAGCGGCGCGGCGGCGGCGGCAGTTTGCGTGATCTGGTGAGCATGGGAACCGTCTTACAGACATTACTTGGTCCGATGAAAACACATAATAAGTCGAAAAGAAGGAAGAAGTAGTGCCTATAAAACACTACGAAATTAAAATGGAAGAAGAATTTTATTCTATTACTTTAAGTTTGGCTGTTTATACTTACGTGGAAAATTTGTCGACGTCTATGAATAAATAGGAGCAGTCCAGTATTCCACTGTCATTAATAATCTCCAACTCCTACAATGTCCTGGTTTAATTTCGGGGTGTTTAGTCGAAGTAAAACTTTTTTTTTCAGTTGTCTTTATTTATCTCAGTATATCTTAATTGACCAGGGATGAAGCCTTTGAAAATGGTAAGTGAAAAAATAATAGTAGGATGAAACCCATTGAAAAAGGTAGAGAATAATAATAACAATAATTTACGGGCGATCTGATGTCGGGAAGTGGGTGGGTTGGTGGGTGGTGAGGACTTGGGGAGGGGGGTGAGTTTTTAATGGTGAAAAACGGTTTATCTCCATATCCGGCAAAACTACAAGTCCTATGGAAAAAAGTTAAATCGCAAAGTTTTAGGCCTACAACTTTTGGATTTACACTTTTTTCATATAATCTCAAAATTGATGTGAAAAATTCATATACTTAATCAAGTTTTTGGTTTTTTATTTTTATCTTTTACAAAAAAGATCACGAAGTTTCGTGAAAACTTAACTTTTTATGTTCCAAACACACTGTAATTTTTTTGATTTAAAATATTTCTTTTTTCACCATATTTTGACTTAACATCGAAAAAGCGCCCTAATTTTTCAATCGAAAATTCTCACGTCAAAATATCTGCTTTTTAAAAAAGTCGGTGGGATTTTTTTCCTTGAAATCTCTACTTTTTGATGGAATAAAAAAATTACATTATTATGGTAAATGTTGTGTGGTAGCTGCTACGAAATCATAGGTGGTAAGGCCCAACCATAGGCCATATTGTATTAGGGTCTGGGTTGGGTTGGGTCTGGTGGTGTATCTCAGGAACAGACTATGTAACTCCAGAATGGGTGGGAATAACAGTTTTAAAAATATTTGTTGATGGTCACGTTGACATAGCAAAACCAGTACAACATTGACCAATTCAAGATCTGATGGTGTACTTATATAAAATCCCACTAATATTTCTTAGGCGTATAATAAGATATTTTTTTACCCTCGCTAAAGCGGCTAAATGGATTTAGATGAAATTTGGCTCACAGATATTTCATATCCCGCATCAAAGAACAGGGTGCATGTACATCGGGATCAGGTCGTTCGAGGGTCGGAGATGGATCTGCTTCTTCATCAGGTCAAGGGTATAATTCAGTTTGGAAGTTAGGTTTACAGGTTATTTAGTGTTTTAGGGTTTTGTTCCTCAAATGAAAAAACATAACCTTTATAGGATCACTTCGTTGTCCGTCTGTCTGTTTGTCTGTCTGTCGGCCCTATTTTCTCAGGAATGCGTGGAGGTATCATTCCAAAAAAGCTTTAACTTATTTATATTTGGTTAATTGATCGCTATGTCCACGCATGGGAACGACAGTTTTACAGCGACTAAGTGAAGTTTGTTACTAAATCATTTAATATTGCTCTTATGTTCGGTTCTGTAAATTTGTACAAAACCCTCTGTGCCAAAAAACTCGCATTTCCCGGGATGTTTTTTAATTACTATCATTTAATTCTCAAGTCCACGCAGACGAAGTCGCGGGTAAAAGCTAGTAGGTTTATAAAAATCAAAATAACATGGAAATAATATTGATTTTTTAGAAAATTAAAAGTTAACATAAACTTCCAGGGCCTGTAGTAAGTAGAAATATTTCACTGGTATTTTTATTCCACAATCTATCTTAAGAACTACTAGAATTCATGGAGAATAATCCCTGAAAATTTAATTTAACTAACAATTAGTGTTGGAAAATATACAAAACAAAGTACGTTTAACTAAATTATATTAAACATTACTTATAGATTTTGAATATTATTTCAAATGTAAATGATACATAATGTTTATAAGACCGTATAAAATTAGGGAAATGAAATTATATCAATAATTCATTATTTCATTTGATCGCTATATTAATAAAAAGTACCTATATCAAATAACATTAGGTCAAATGATCGTTAGAATTTATGTTATTATATCAAACGTTACACACTCGTTTTTTATTACACATTCAGACAGACTGCGACTCTATTTTCTATTATGGAAGATACGAGTGTTTATACTACAAACCCCCCGTATCAGTGCTCACATGTAAGCAAGTATAAGTAGGATAACATAAGCTTCTGTTAAACAGTTCAGTGCCAATTTGTAACGAAATAAGTACATACCTAATCACTGTCATTCGAATATAGACACGAATTTATATTTTTAACTGTATACGAGTTAGGTATTCAACTAATAGAGAGCCTTGTTAATTACGAAATCCCAAGTTACCAACCACCCGAGATATGGTTGTTTCCGTGTAGTTTTACTTTCTTAAATAAATAAAATAACTGCATTAAGATGTTCGCTGTAAAAATGAATGTACGAGTATATAAGATTGTAATAGTTGCGCTTTCGCTTTGCGCTCTATCTGAGTCCGTAGACCAGGGAAATGGACCTCTAATATCCGCACTGCAGTCATCTCCTGGTCTAGATTCAACTGAAATGTCAGCAATATCTGAAGACTTTAAAGAACAACGACAGAAGAGACACGTCGGTAAGTGTGCAAACAATATTACTGAATTACCTGGAGTCCTGAAGGTGCGCGCTTATGTGTGTGTGACATACCTACATAAAAATGCAAAAGCATATAAATATGTAATACACATAAGCACGCGCAACGTTATTTGTATTCGGAATAATTCTTGACAAAAAGTAATCGACTTCAAAATTAGGGATAACTCAAAAACTACTCGACAAATCTCGCTCAAAAAGTGGGACCACATGACAAGCACCAGCTTTCGATTAAAAAAGAATTATCAAAATCGGTTCTCCCCGTCGAAAGTCTTAGGTAACAAACATAAAAAATACAGTCGAATTAAATACCACCTCCTTTTTTGAAATCGGTTAAAAATTGTCTCACTCTCTCTCACTAATTTTTTTAATACGCTTTTATAGCTTGATACACTATTTATACATTTTTAAATATTGTAATCCTTTGTGTACAGTAATATTTATATGACATGATTTGCTTGTACTTCATAAAGCAGATTGGTGGCCAACCCAAATGCCGGATTTTGTCATGCCACCCGTAGGCCTCTGACGTAGCTTAACAATTTTATTGTTATAAGCTTGTGTATAAGCTAGAGCTGGGCTTTACGTGCTCTCCTACACACAAAAGTAGGTACTCAAGAATTTTTTGCCACCGGCGGTTGCCAATGAATAACCGACCGCGCTCGCTCGGTAGATCAGATCACTTCGTCACAAGCCGGACCGTGAGCCCCATAAGTTCATACTGCATTAATCACATAGTTATAAACTTGTTATTATTAATATTTTATGAAAATTATGATCGTAATCTTTCAGGTGAAATCTTGGGCGGTGTTGGAGATCTCGTGGGTGGTATATTGGGTGGTGTAAGTGATGTTGTTCATCCAGGACCCAGAAACCATATAGTGTACTTAACTGGACACGGGCCTGGCTACTGGCCTGAGTACGGACCTGGCTACTGGCCTGGTTACAGGCCTGGCTACGGAGCTAGTTACGGACCGAGCTATGGGCCTGGCTACGGACCTGGGTACGGCCCTGGCAACAGCCCTGGTCCCGGATTCGACTACAGATCTGGTACCGGTCCTGGCCCAGGCTCCAACGGACTTGGCTACGGACCGAGTTATGGGCCTGGCTACGGACCTGGCTACGGCCCTGGGTACAGCCCTGGTAACAGCCCTGGCCCCGGATTCGACTACAGATTTGGCTCCAACTCTGGCCCCGGATTCAACAAGTCTGGCTACAAATATGAAAACGGCGCTTATGTCATGACCGATCAGTCACAATATGAAGGCTCCGGCAACGATCAACTCCAATATAGGTAAATAAATCAGGTACAGGAAAAAAACAATATTTTAATATTTTTTATTTACATAGTAAGAAGTAACCAACACTTCAAATCTGAAAACCTCAAATTTTTGGGGTGGCCAATTAACCCCTAAATCTTTTAGAGGCCATTTGTTTGTTTTATAAATTAAAAACATTCATTTATAGCAACAGTTACGCTTGTAAGCTCTTATAAGTGGGAATAAATCCATTTTCCGGAACGAAAAATTTTATTGATAATATGTTACGCGTTTTAAGTTTGTCGTGCCCGCCAGTGTAGTGTGTTTCAGTGAGAGTCACCCAGACTGCGTGTCTGTTGTGGAGGCTTGTAAACAAATGGACCAAATCTGATGCGGTTTTTAAATCGAAAGCTTTGTCCACAATATGATTCACATTATAACATATTTTGTTATTGTTACAGATCTCAAAACATCTAACGCAACGATCAAGCCTGCATAAACCCCAAGAACAAGACGGTTTAGGCGCAAAATGTCCATTTCGCGAAATGTCCGGCGGACGCAAAAGGTCCTATTCGCAGAATGTCCTATTCGCAAAATGTCCTTTTCTCAAAATGTCCTATTCTCAAAATGTCCTACTTGTTGGACCAAGTTGTTCAGGAATTGCAAAATTACTACGTACTTAGTAGTACCTACCAACAATTACACATATTTTAAAATTGTGAAATTAACAATGACACGACCTATTGTCATTCTACCAAATATACACGAATTAAATTCATAAAAATCGCTCTAGCCATTTCGACGCGACATTTTTATGTATTAAATTACATTATTTTGTTGTTTTAATTATTGCCAAACTCTTTTTCAACTCTTCCTACAACCACCCAGCGTAGACTGATAGACAATTCCATTTCTCATTAAGTTTGTCCTTTGCATCTCAACAAGGGTGATACAAACATTAGAAAATAAATATAATATTGCTTCTAGAATGTTAGTACATTTTTTTTATTTGAACAATGGATCTTACATTGAATTGTGCCATTTGGAAACCAACCCCTTTCATTGCAAAAGCCTAAAAAAAGAGAAAAACTTTTAAATACAAAGTAAATACAAAGATTACAAAATTATAGTGTGTGTCTTTTGCCCCAGGTGTTGCAACATACAAAAGCTTTACTATCTAAAAATTTAAAATAGTAGGTAGTACAATATTATTTTTAGTTGTTTGGGTTGCCCACCACAAAAAAAAAGAATATAGGAAGAAATTCATCTTACATCAAATTCATTCAAAGTATATTCATTCAAAGTAGGTAAGTACTGAAAGTATTTTAAGAGAACCCAAACATTTTTGTCTAAAATATACAAAATGCAAGCGCAGTGCTGCTATAAAATTCGGTCAACCATTAGCCAGGAAACAGCATTATTCTTACCAACAAATACCACATTTTTATAAACGACATTTTCAGCATGCAGGTGTACTTACATTTCATTTATTAGAGTAAGCAACGCTAGAGGGAACAACACAACATATCCTTATTATGTTAACAATGTGACGTCATCATCATAAAGAACACCAAATTCGAGCACTCAAGGTTCGCATTTGGCAGGTCGCTGGTATAAAGAGCTGAGGCGGCAGGAAGAGTTGGCGCGTCAGTATGCCGCGGCGGGCGAGCTGCCAGCTTCAAAAACAAATTGAATATTACGGGTTTTTTGCATTTCACAACCTTGACACAAAATATAACTCGTAGTATAATCACTATGGTAGAACCACCCATTTATACTTACCGTAAATTTCTGTGTTGATAGATGAAGAGAAATTAAAGCTGTACCAAACCCTCTTTTGAGTACGTACATATATTTCCCGCATGAAAAAGTGATGCAGAACACAATTTGTATGAAATTCAGTAAAAGTTGATAGAATAACATAAGTACTATCGATTATTTGACCTAATGCCAATTGATATAATTTCATTTCATATTTCCTATTTTTACATGGTTAACGGATATTTTAACATTTGAACTAATATATGTACTATAATTAGTATAATATGAGGTACAATAATATTTAAAATCTGTAACATTTAATATAATTTAGAATGTTAACGTTAACGTAAGTAACAGAAATGAATCACTGCAAAAAGTAAACGTTATGAGCAAATGAATGAAATAACATTATATGAAATAAATATTAGAAAATATGAAAATTATATCATGTGAACGTTATTTCAAGTCATATTATACTATAAGTTATTATACTTACTATTACACACCCGTTTAAAAAGGCTAAACCTCGAAATCCAATTCCGTAGTTTGATTATATTTAGATGAATGCTTTTCTGTCATGATTTATAGACAAAATAATAAAAAGTTTTTAGTTTTTAGCAAAAGGTGATATTTCATGAGTACATCGGCATTTCGAGGCAATATTATGTACGAGCATGTAATGTAAAATGTAAGTCAATATTAAATTAAAATCCTTCCTTTCGAACCTCAAACTGGCATTTACAAAAATGTTGAATTATAAATGTGTTTTGCTTCGTCTATACTGTATAGGAAACTATAATAATTTCAATTCTAGACCTACACACAAATGTTTAATCGCAAGACCTACCAACTTTAAAACTTATTCTCCGGTTCCAGCGTACATATTTAAGAAAAACTTTACGGTGAAATTGGCCCGTAAGCAAAACTTTTAAACCTTTCCTCGTTAATTATGGCTTCCACAAAAGAATAATTATTATGCTTGGGGTTTTAAATAGATCTTTCAACCTTGACACTTTATTGTTAAACGAAGAATACTAACAAATTAAAAATTAGATCAGAAACATAAACTCTGGGAAAAGGGTGTAGCATTGGCAGACGTTTATGTTTACTCGCTTTGCATATAGAGTGCTATATTATACCTACACTACTAGTACCTATCTAATACAAAACTACGATAATTGCCACCGGATTAAAATATGATTGCTTACAAGACCCTATCGAAAACATGTTAATACTAAACTATCAATTATAATATCAAGAAATTGAGTGGACGTATAAAAGCGTCGAAATACTACGACTATTTACAAAGTTCAATAACAGGAAAACTTTATAAAAGTAATCTTTTCCATATTTTACCCACAATGGTACAGCTAAGTTCACGTATTTATTGAACTGATAACTCTATTGTAAAGTGATTAATGTTCGCTAGGTCATTGCTTAAATATATTTTTAAAAGTGTCTTATACATATAAACAAATAGGGTACATTTGTACCATTATATTAACCTAAAATGTAGCCTTCTTATTTTTCCGTGTACACTTCAACTTTGGGGTTTTATTATATTCGTAAATATAAGTACTTCAATATAAATTCACCGTTTCTAAATTTTGTTCTTAATAAATAATTTCCGCATTAAAAGCTGAGGACAACACTAGGGCAACACTAGTCAAAACTAAGGGCTTATTTACGAAACTTTTTAGTGGATATTATATTGTTAACTATAGCGCTCTGCCAGAGGCTTTGCCCGCGTCGTTCTCCTCTCGTATATGTTACTCCAGATGATGATCTACTCATAAAAATACGTCCAATAGTTTTTTGCGTGAAAGTGTAACAAACCTCACAAACTTTCACATTTATAATATTAGAATGATTAGCAGGAAATATAATAATTACATACCCGTATTACTGTGAATATCTGACTTAGTGGATTTTAAGTTTCTTCGGTGAATGTTGATAATCACCAATATCGATATGGTTCAAAGATGTGGTGTGATATGAGATAAGGTATGATAAGAGGTCTGAGAGAAATGGATTCGGAATTGGGTTGGTGTATAATATTCTCAAATGAAAAGTTATTCGTTGCACATAGTTTAATTCAGTTTACTAATTAAAAAATCAATATTAAAATATATGTAATCATTGATGCGTGTAATCTTGGAAATCCAGAAAGATTTGGCCAATGTGAAAATCTGTAACAATAGAGAATAAAATATTTAGGTAATAATGGAGAGATAATATTTTCATCTTTGTTAATTCCTGTATTTCTGACGTTCGTGAGTGCTGGTGAAAATTACCATGGTACCCTGTCTGTTCTTGTATTGGTAGATTTTTGATGAACGATGTAATTAGAAGGAAGATTTTTGATTTGCAAATTGTATCTTTTGTGTTCATCACCATCGTCATCACATCCTATAACTGTCCCACTGGTGGGCTCGGGTCCTCTCATATAATCATAGTCTCCATGCTAGCCGAGTGCAAATTGACAAATTTTACACTCCCTCGATGGCTTGGCGATGACTTATGGAGAGTTTTAGGTGTGCAGGTTCCTGTAAGATATTTTCCTGTACCAAAGACCGTTCATTCCCACTAGTTCTACTGCTTAGTTCTATCGTAGAACTAGTGGGAATTTTTTTTCTCACTAGTTCTACCGTAGAACTAGTGGGAACAAAAACCGTATCTACATTTTGTTCCCACTAGTTCTACGATAGAACTAACCAGTAGAACTAGTGGGAATGATCTAACGAATATACTAGTATATTAGTTCATTGCCTGTGTAGTCAAAAGTTACATATTCATATACAGCAAAATGTTACGTATTCAGAGTATAGGTAGGTATACCTGTGTTGTATTTGAGTAGAAGGGTTGCGAGGGTGCAGATCCTCGACAATAAAAAGTAGGTAGACTTTCAGGGCGGGGTAGGCAATTAATGATACACGGCACAACTCTGATTTTAAAATGTATTAAAACTTAATACACAGTATCCAAATTAAATATATACAATAGACACTGTTAATAAAATTAATAAAAGTATCAAAAATAAAAAAATAACGTATTTACATATTCCCTGAAGGGAATTGAAGGGGATTGAACGAGGTATTAGTATACCTCGTTACAGGGTCACTGAAGTTTCAGGAGCTCTGATCGTTGACGTTATTGTTTCTTAATACTAGAATCAGGGCCGTTTCCATTTCCATTGCCAGGTCCGTATCCATTTCCATAGCCAGGTCCGTATCCATTTCCATTGCCAGGTCCGTATCCATTTCCATAGCCAGGTCCGTATCCATTTCCATAGCCAGGACCCATTTGTTGATAGATTATCATAGGAGCTCTGGTTGTTGGATCGATGAACTGAGAAGCACGACCAACTAATTTGGCCAGAGCTTGTCTTACACCTGAAATGGCTGTTTCTGAAATTTTAAGATTTATCATTAATTTTTCAATTATAAGTTAAAGTTAATATAATAGTGAGAGATCCGGCTCAAGAAATATATACCCTCATATGTTTAGTAATAAGCTTGGCAAGTGCGAGTTAAACTCGCTTGGACAGTTCCGGTTGATTATGTATTTACTGTTATTTTTCTATTTTATTCATTTTTGCCGTTTTTAGGGTTCCAAAGTAAAATCGGAACCTTTATAGTTTCGTCATGTCCGTCCATCCGTCTGTCCGTCTGTCCGTCTGTCCGTCTGTCCGGCTGTCCGTCTGTCCGTCTGTCCATCCGTCCGTCCGTTCATCCGTCCGTCCGTTCATCCCCGTTGACGACCCGTGTGGCGCAATGGTTACCATGCCGGATCGCCGCACCAAGGGTCCTGGGTTCGATTCCCAGCGAGGCGGAAATTTGAATGATGAGTTTGAATTTCTGTTCTCGGTCTGGGTGTGAATGTCCTTGTCTATGTTGTGTGTTGTCCATGGCACCCACGACACAGGGAATCCTAGTGTGGGGCTATGAGTGTGAAGCGTTATTATTATTATTATTATCCGTCCATCCGTCCGTCCGTCCGTCCGTCCGTCCGTCCGTCCGTCCGTCCGTTTGTCCGAAGCAAAGCGCCGAGACCCTTAATGCTGTAAAGCTGTAATTTGGCATGGATATACATATTTATTAAAACTCCAGAACCATAGAATAAAATATTGAAAAACATTTTTTCTCAGAGTACCTGCAGGTAACGTGAGGATGAATTTTTTATTCGTCGCATACCCTATAGCATGTGGTATCATTGAAAAGGTCTTTAAAAAATATTATGGATATTCTAAGACCATTTTTGGAATTAGGGGTCTGTTTGCGAAATATTTGGCTTTAAAGTGCTAATTTTGGTTAGAATCAAGGGTCTCCCCCCCCCTTGCTGGATAAACGGTTGGAGTTAGACAAGTGAAAAAAATGTCAAAGATTATGATGAATTTACAAGGAAAACTATCACGGCTATGTTAGCTTACGTAGTTAATGAGTAATAATCGATAAACTTACTACTTCGGAACTCTACATTGCGCGTGGCCTGACACGCACTTGCCCGGTTTTTAAGACCACTTCTTATGGGTAATATGTAAGTAAAAAACTTTTTACTGTATTTTTTCTCAAAATTTTAGCCCCAGTAGTTACGAAGATAAGAGGGGGAATGGTCAAGTGTCGTCTTCAATTTTCGTTCTTTCTTGAATAATTTTAAAACTATCCATTTTAGAACAGCTATAACATAAATATATTTGAGATCCTTACAATAAGCCCTTTCATTTGACATGACACACGATACGGTTTGCAAAACAGATCTATTTTTTGTTTTAGTTATACCTTCGTCTTTGGGTCACAAATTATTCAGAATATAATATGCTAGATGATGTAAATAAAATAATATGTAATATAAAATCTGTATTTCGCTAATAGGTAAATAAATAAATCGCGTAAAATGTTAATCAATAAAATCATTAATTAAATTTTTTCTATCTACTAAACTATGAGGAATAGCGAAAAGTGGTCAGAGGAGTTACGGGGCCGATTTTTATCTATATTAAAACTGCGTATTTTTTTATTAAACACATAAGGGTGTATATTTCTTAAGCGGGATCTTAGACCAGAGTAAAATATAAAAAGTTGTTATTTTTTTTGAAATACAATACAAACCGAGATATATTTCACATAATACAACGTTAGCTATTAACTGACGTGGGTATGAAAATACCTCGGCATTTGTTATTAATTTTTATGCCGAATTTTTGAGATCAGGTGCTAACACATTTTGAAGACAGCTCTGTTAATATAATTAATGGTAATAGCAACATAGAAGAGGTGTTAGCAACATAGAATAGAGCATAGGCGATTAAATGCGTATTATGTGGTGCACCAGAGCTCAGAGGTAAAAAATATCAGCCGATTGAGTGCTGTGTGAGTGCGATTGAGTCGGTTGACATCCTTTACTTACTTTATGGACATTACTCCAAAAATATCAAAGTTTGTTGCGGAGTCTTCAGCTTAATAAAATTAATTACATAACCGGAGTAAATCTCAGGGGAACCCGGGGAACCCAGTAGTAACATGTGCACACTTACCTATTGGCCCTTGTTCTCTCTTAAGACGTGGCTGTAGGAGGTCTTTAGCTGGACCAGTAGATGGCTGCAGTGCGGAGATCAGAGGTCCATTGTCCTGGTCTAAGGCCTCAGTTAGAGCGCCAAGCGAAATCGCAACTATTAAAATGGTGTATACATTCATTTTTACTGACTCTGAAGATATGGTAACTATTTCAATATTGATCACTAGCGCCTTAAATAAGAATCGCAATTTGAAAATATATGTTATTATATAAAATCTTATATTATTACAATTACTTATTTTGTTAAATATCGGCAAGCAACTGCACAATGTTGTATTCTGTTATTCTGTTTATATACTTGCTTAAATGTGCCTACAGATACGGCAAGTTATCATTTTTAAAGTCTCGTCGTTTGGAAAAAGCACCTACGTCTTTATCTGTCGGACCAAAAAGTAAGCATGAGAAATACCCGGAGGGAAACGAAGAGAGATAAGATTCCCGCTACGTAAACTTTTAGTAGGTAAACGAAAATCGGAACCATTGTAGTTTCATCATTTTCCTCCGTCCGTCCATCTGTCCATCCCTTATGTTCGGTTTACACGTATTAATTAGATAGATATACCGCCATATCACATATCGTTGGGTTCTCACTATCCGAAGGTTGACTGGGAGAGAATGCTATTAGCATTAAGTCCGCCTTTGCTATTATACAAATTGTATGATGCAAAAAGCTAAATAAATAAATAGATAGATAGATAACTCTTTATTGTTTGCACACCACATATTATATGTACAATCGTACAAGAATAACAGTAAAGATGGAAGTACAAAACAACAGGCGGCCTTAACGCTACATAGCGATTTCTTCCAGGCAACCTAAAAGAAGGATACTTAGAAAAACATAGAGGGCATCGGCGTGCGTAAAGTCAACATCCATATTAATAATAAAAATGTGAAAGTGTGTTTGTTTGTTTGTTTGTCCGTCTTTCACGTCGCATCGAAGCTGTTATATGGTATGGTTTTTGTGTGTGGAGATAGTGAGGAGGGTGGAGAGTAACGTAGGCTACTTTTTACCGCGGTAAAACATCCCCATGGGGAGATCGATATTTTGTTAGTTGCTAGATATTTATGTTGATAATAGATGGCGTTAGTAAAATTCATTTGCAAGTTCTGAATCACGCTATCAAATGATACATCTAACTAACAATAAGTAAAAGTAAGTAGGATTTGTGAAAAATCGATCTCTCGGGCAAAGCTGCGGGCAAAAGCTAGTAGAATATAAAATAGAAAGATATAAACAAAAAAAATAAACAAACAAAATATATAATTAAAACTATGTAAAATACAAATTAATACGTGTGATAAGCAAAATGCATCATTCATTGCCACATTAGTTGGTAATAGGCAGAAGGAGTGAAACAAAGAAGAAAAGTAGAAATAGAGGGAAGAAAGTGAATAGGAGAGAAGAAAGCAAAGTTATGTAGCTAGATAGTGATCTTTTACTTATTTTTTAATGGTCGTGTGTAAGACAACGATACTCAAAGTTGTTTCTTAAATAACTAGGAGAGGATGGGTTAAATAGCGTTTGGTGTACAAATTCATGTCAGTTGGTGAAAAAGCCTAGAAAATGATTTTAATGGTTTGTTTACATTTGTTTCGGATGCGAATCGATCCTACTATAGCTCTAGTTAACTAGACAATTAAATAGTCGTGTACCGTCAGCCGCCGTCAGGGCGCTTTGAATTGATGTGATCTGTATTCTTCTTTTGCAAGTTTCTTTTCCTTATATATGTTATATATATATATATGTTATATATATATATGTTATATATATATGTTATATATAAGTTTATATTATCATGTATAAAAATATTCAGCCTTAAGAAGTCTATGCCACCATAAGCCTCACTGATCACTCAGCTTGCGCCATTCTGACGACTAGTTTAGTCTATATGGTATAAAATATGGTTGTTTTATTTGTGTACTTTTTTTAAGCTCTGCTTTCAGTAGGGGTTGCATTATTTTTTAGGGAAGCCCAGATTGTGGCAGAAGTTACAAGGAATTAAATTGAAATTCAGTTAGGAAACTCAAAAAACCAATGCAGAACAAAATATCAATGCTAAAATAAAATTTCATAAAAAAATAAAAGCTACATTGAGATCACTTGTGAGCTACGAAGCTCATTCCAATGCTTAGTGTCCAATTCAAATGATTGCTACAGCTGATTTCGTTGGTTCATCCTTTGGGGCTGCTGCGCCTTAGGTAACAATAAGTATCACTGTAAAATGAGCACGATCTACGATGAGATGTTTAAATGTTTAAACATTTGTACATTGTAGCTGTACATGTAGGACACTGGACATTTATTTACGTTTGATTGCATTATTAAAATAAAATAATCTTCCAACCATTAAAAAACCCACTGAACTTAAACAACATGAACTGATAAACCTAAATGTCATTGTATGATAAGCTTGGGAGAACCCAGTGGTGATTGCAAATACGAGATAATAAGAGACAAATGTCTTAAATTTATTAGCACCATTTATCTCTATAATGCAATAAAATCTCTGCTATAATGATACAAACAATACAAAATCAAAATAATCCCAGGTAATTAAAATAATTACGAAACATTTATAATCTACTAGCCGTTGCTTGCAGAAATGCCTGCGCATAATAAATCAGCTTCAGCCATGACGATATTCGTGAAGAGTAAGTCGGAAAATGCGTGCATTTTGACAGCTTTCATAGTGAGCGCTGGGCGAATAATTGAAGATACAAGAAAATATTATAGAACAGAATAATTGTTCCTCATGAAAAGTTCTAAATAAAAGTCCCAGGTAGCATAATACGAGTTTATCTATGTTTTAAGGATAACTCACAGTAACCATTTTTATCTTCAAAATTTTTATCATAAATAACGGCTTATTTGCTACGCCATTCTAAATTAAATGGTGTAAAAATGTATATAATTACTTTTTAACAAAAATTAAACCAACGAAAAAAACTGAAAAGCGAAAAATGAAATAAACCATATAAATTAAGATCTTAAATTACAATAAATAAATAATTTTGAGACGGTGCCAAACAAAAAAGCAAAATTAATTACATAAAGCTCATTTTATGAGGGCAGCGGCATGTGATGCACACGGCAGTAGCAGCGCGGTGCACATGTTTTCACCGTTTGTTTTTTCATATATTTGGCACCACCTCAAAATTATTTATTCACTGTTAATTTATAATCTTAATTTATAATAACGCCCCTATAATAATTATTAAGGTTTTTTAACGATTTAGGAGTTTTAATAAATATGTAGGTATGTATGTCCATGCCCAATTGCAACTTTCTAGTACTAAGGATCTCGGTGCTTTGCTACGGATAGACGGACGGACCGATTTTACTTCGGAACCCTAAAAATGATAACCTGCAATGTCTGTAGGAACATTTAAAGGTCACTATCAGTAAGATATTTTCGCTGATATACAATTCATGCAGGATGAAAGCAAGTATATAAACAGAATAACGTAACACTGCGCAGTAGCTTACCGATGTACAACGAACTAAGAAGTTGTAATATAATATTTAATGTATTAACAACTACATTTTCAAATTGCGATACTTATAGAGGGTATTAGTGAGCAATATTGACAAAGTTACCATATCTTCAGAGTCAGTAAAAATGAATGTATACACCATTTTAATAGTTGCGATTTCGCTTGGCGCTCTAACTGAGGCCTTAGACCAGGACAATGGACCTGTAATCTCCGCACTGCAGCCATCTACTGGTCCAGCTAAAGACCTCCTACAGCCACGTCTTAAGAGAGAACAAGGGCCAATAGGTAAGTGTGCACATAATTATTACTACTACTGGGCTCCGAGATTTACCCCGGTTTGTAAGTTTTATTAAGCTGAAGACTCCGCAACAAACTTTGATATTTCGGAGGAATGTCTTTATAATAATAAAGGATGTCAACCGACTCAATCGTACTCGCACAGCACTCAATCAACTGAATTTTTTACCTCTGGTGCACCACATAATACCACTATGTATTTAATTGCCTATGCTCTATCTTCCTTCTGTATATACATATAAAACACAATAATTCTTGCCAAAATATCTGACTTTATAATTAGGGAAAACTCAAAAACTACTACGTCAGCACTCTTTCATCAAAATGTGTTCCACCTGATCTCACAATTCGGTATAAAAATTAACCATTGTATTGTCATAGCTCACGTCAGTTATCAACTATCTTTGTACTATGTGAAATGTATCTCGGTTTGTATTGATTTAAAACAAAAATAACAATTTTTATATTTTATTCTGGTATAAAATCCCGCTTAACAAATATATACCCTCATGTGAAAATAAAAATAATATGCACTTTTAATTTTCATCAAATTCGGCCCCGAGACTCCTTTGACCACTTCGCTATACCTCATAGTTTAGTAGATAGAAAATATTTAATTAACTATTTTATTAATTAACATTGTCTTTACGCGATTTTATTAGGCAACCTATGAGTGATAGTTATATAGATATTTATAATAACTTGCTATATTAACATTTACTTGTAATTGAAAAAATAATCATAAATCCCTTAATCTTAAATTTCAGAAACAGTCATTACTGGTTTTAGAGAAGCTGCGGCCAAACTTTTTGGTCGTACTTCTCAGTTCATTGATCCAACAACCAGTGCTCCTGTGATAATCTATCAACAAATGGGCCACGGTCCTGGCTATGGATATGGATACGGACCGGGCAATGGAAACGGCCCTGAGTCTGGTCTTAATAAACCCACCAACGTCAACAATCAGATCTCCTGAAACTTCAGTGACACTTCTACTCAAATGCAACACAGGTACTTGAACTCTGAATATGTATTATTTTAAAGAATATTTTTCACAATATACTTAAGATCAGCGTTAGGCGTATAACAAAAATTACCTTTACTTATTTGTTTAAATATTAATCTTTTGAATATACAAATTCCTTCATCGACACTCACTTATTATAAAATAGTAATTAGTAAATTTGGTTTAAAATTTTTTTTAGCCGGTAATAAATTGTTTACTCAAACTAAATTTCAATATTCACAATTCGGTTTGTCTTCAATATGCTTATTGGTAGAGCCTTGTTATCTGTACTAAATAGTACTAATATATAAAGAGGAAAGATTTGATTTTTTGTTTGCATTGAATAGGCTCCGAAACTACTGAACCGATTTCAAAAATTCTTTCACTGTTGGGAAGCTACACTATCCCCGAGTAACATAGGCTATATTCTATTTTCAAAAAAATTAGGGATCTTAAATAAAACTCCAAAAATGTAACCCAAGGTGTAAAAAATAAGAAAACCGAAGCAAAGCGAGGGCGGTTACTCGTTACTTATAAAGCACTCTGTTTTACCGAACCCGGGGGCCTGAGTTCGAATTCTGCACGCACCTCTAATTTTCAAAATGAGCCTATTAGAATCATATTTATCACTTGCTTTGTTACAGGAAAATATGTTACAGGAACCTGCACACCTAGAATTCTCCATTATTTTCTCGACGGAGTGTAAAATTTGTCAATCTGCACTCGGCTAGCATGGAGACTATGTGCTTGTTCACACTAACGCGCAGGCGCGGGCGCGGGCGCGGGCGCGGGCGCGGGCGCGAGCGCCGGCGCGAGTGCGGGCGCTGGCGCGGGCGCGAATGCGGGCGCGGGCGCGGGCGCGGGTGCGGGCGCGGTAGACGCTACATACACCGCGCGCGCGTTTTGATGTAAACACTTTCATAGTAGGTATGTTTGATATTTCGCGAACGCGCCCGCGAGTTAGTGTGAACAAGCACTATGATTATATGAGAGGACCCGAGCCCACCAGTGGAACAGTTATAGGATGTGATGAGGATGGTGATAAACACAAGAGATGCAATTCGCAAATCAAAAATCTTCCTTCTAATCACATTATTAATCAAAAATCTACCAACCGCCACAAGAACAGACAGGCCACGATGGTGATATTGTCACCAACACCTACAAACGTCAGACGCGTGAAATATAGTGGAACCATGTCCTACTATTATGTCTTCTGTGGTGGAACACAGGAAACATGGGGGTTTCATAGCACCATTATTAAATACCATTATAACAACGATGTAAATATTATCACTGCATTATTAAATATTTTATTCTCTATTGTTACAGATTTTCACATTGAGCAAGTCTTTTTTGGATTTCCAAGATCACACGCATCAATGGTTACAATATTGATTTTTTAATTAGTGAATAAAATTATACTTTAATTATGTGCAACGAATAACTTTTCATTTATTTTAGAATATTATACAGCGACCCCGATTCCGAATTCAATTCTCTCAGACCTCATAACATCAATCCTAATCCATCCCTCCGTCCCTACTAATATTATAAATGTGAAAGTGTGTTTGTTTGTTTGTTTATTGGTTTGTTTGTCCGTCTTTCACGTCGCAACGAAGCTGTTATATGGTATGGTTTTTGTGTGTGGAGATAGTGAGGAGGGTGGAGAATAAGGTAGGCTACTTTTTACCGCGGTAAAATATCCCCATGGGGAGATAGATATTTTGTTAGTTGCTAGATGTTTAGTTCCGGATTTTGTTAATAGATGGCGTTAGTAAAATTCATTTGCAAGTTCTGAATCCCGATATCAAATTGAAATTATACATGTAAATTACTTAAGTCATAGGCAACTAAATCTAACTATGTAAAAGTAAGTAGGATTTTTAAAAATCGATCTCTACCGCGGGCGGAGCTGCGGGCAAAAGCTAGTACCTTATATAAACCACATAATATCTTAAAACATATCAAAATTGGTGATTATCAATATTCACCATAGAAACTTAAAATCCACTTATGTCAGATATTCACAGTAATACAGGTATATGTATAATTATTCTATTTCCTGCCAATCATTCTAATATTATAGATGTGAAAGTTTGTGAGGTTTGTTACTCTTACACGCAAAAAACTATTGAACGAATTTTTATGAGTAGATCATCAACCTGGAGTAACTAACAGGGTACTGTCCTGGACGACGCGGGCAAAGCCTCTGGCAGAGCGCTATAGTTAACAATATAATATCCACTAAAAAGCTTCGTAAATAAGCCCTTAGTTTTGACTAGTGTTGCCCTAGTGCAATACGCTTTTATAGACTATTCACAGATAGGTAAAAGGGTTACATGTACCTATTATTATCATAATTTTCGTCTTCAAAACTTCAAGATCACTGAAAGAACAGTAAAGGGCTTTTCCCACGCACATTTTTTCTGATCAAATTACACAACAAAAAAATATGATATTAGTAACTAAATATTATTATATTAATATCAGTTCATTTTCTGGACTGTAGAAGTTTACTCTTTCTTCTTACAAAGTAGGTATTAGAGGAACTTTTACGCTTAACTTGCTTATGCGGTCCGCGCTCATCACACCCCTGAGGCTGCCTTTTATTATATAAGTAAGTATAAAGTTACTTTGCAACATTATCTATTCTGGATATAGATAACACTGTTAATCCACAATGCTTCGACTTGAAAAAGAATTCACGTTCACCAATTGTGTAAAATTTACAAACTGTTGCCCTGAAAATCCATTAAAGATGTGCGTGGTACCGAGGCGGCGTGCGAGGAAAAACTGTTACATTTACAGAAATTGTTACATTACACGAGGCTAGAAAAATAAAGTAATCCAACATGAGATTCTAAATATTGATAGCAAAGACATTTCAACGGCCACTATCGACAGGCGATTATTGAAATTTTAAATCGCCGTCGAACCTCCTCAGCAACCTTTTCGTGCAGGATTGCTTTTTATTTATTTACAAAACAGCGGAACAACCCTCTTTTATTTCAGTCTGACCAATTTTGTGCGGCATGTTTCAGTTTCCTAGTAGATACGTTACTGTCTCTGTATTTATTCAGTAAAAAAACTGTGGTATTCTTTTAAGAATAACGCACGAATATGACGTAATATAATGTTACAGATGTACCCTATAAATGATATATATATGTTTTGAAAAAATAATATAAATAGTGTAAATGGGAAGTATCTAACCCTTGTAAAAGTTGAATTACGGTCGAATTTCGAATGTAACCGCTTTAGATTATTTTAAAATAAAGGTAATAACGTTACCTGCAAAGGAAACATGCATGTTGATAGATTTTATAAAACCTTCAATGACACATGGGAATTTCAGTTAAAGGTTTTGCCAATTTACGAGTTTTTCGTAAAATATTCACTCGGGGTGGCTTATTGTGATATTTACGACCTGTCTATACCAGTTTGTGGAACCCGCGCCGAACAAAAATACGACTCTTAAACCTTACACGAGATCTTACAGTATCGTACATTTAACATTTATTATAATTATTGAGCGATCAAATACTTTTTTTATATTTGAAAGCTCAAGTCTGGCGAGATTGCCTGGATTGTCCCAAGGAATATTTTCACTTTACAGTATCGGTGTCCAAAGGTTATCTGGAAATAATCGGTCTAGACTCTAGCGACAAAAACGCCTTTAGGATTCCGTACCTAAAGACCCTAGTACTAAGACTCCACTATCTGTCTGTTTATCACCAGGCTGTATCTTATGAACCGGGATAACTAGACAGTCTAAATAAAATTGTCACAAATGATTTCTGTTGCCGCTATAACAACATAACATAACAACAAGGTAACATTTATCTGGTACATAGAATTCTGACCGGTAGTAAGTTTCACTGCTAACTGGACTATGCAGCCAACAATATATCTTGATAGTATTTTTTATGGTAATAGCCGGCGAACGATGTTCTGGTGTTAAGTGGCCATCGTCGCCCATCAACATCAGCTACAACAAAGGCTAGTGCCAATAATATTGTATTGTCGATGGGCGACGATGATACGTTGCCAGCCAAGAAAGAGAGAAGAAAAAGAAAGAAAGAACTGGCTCTCAATCCCCCAGCCGGAACATCACGAGTCGTTTGGCGGCTGAATCATGCTCAAGGGTGGTAGCTATCCAGACGAACCGCATGGAGCAATAATAATAGTAATAATGGTATTAATTAACTATTAAAATAATTATTACTCCCAATATAATGCCTGCTGGGGCACTACCCAGCGGGTGGGATTAAGTCGCCTCTTACGACACCCATCCGGCGTGGGATTGGGGTAAGTATTCTAAGCCGCCAAAATACAGCGCCAATTATAATTGTCTATGTCTGTCTAAAGTTCTATTTGATCCAAGAGTCTGTTTGATCCATAAGAATTAATACTTTATTACCTTAAAAACGCCTGCAAAACTAAATGAGCAATTAAAAGACGCGGATCTTCCTGAGATCATTAAAACACAAGCATCCCCTAAATTGCTTCGAAATCCGAGTTGGCTTGCTTTGTTCAACCAATTTTATTTCCCTTCCTTGACTAATAAATACTTAGGTACTGTTGTTTTATTTGCCTAATAATGATAATGACGATTCCTTCTTCATTTTTAGGGTTTCGTTGTCAAAAAGGAACCTTTATAGTTTTTGTTACAGACGTGAAAAATGCCCAACGCGCCTAAAGAAGTTTTCACATCAATTTATAACGTTGTAAACCTAGAGAGCAAACAATTTTTTAAAGCGACAATATTTCTTAGTGTGTCTTTGAATCCAGAGCGGAGAATCTAGAGTAGTATCCCGAGTGTAGTAAGGAATTCTAAAGTAGAATCCTGAGAGCAGTAAACGATTCAAAGAAGGTAGGTACATCACTCGAGATTGCCACAGTACTGATCCCGAGGTGGACACTCTTGTTTTTATCAATCTCTATGAGAAAATAAGTAAGTGCAACTTATGAATAAGGATAGTACCTACGTAGCATACGAATCATACTATAATCATATTATAATTTTCTTTGGAGTTCAATTTTATTCAAAACCGCATTCAAATTTCTAAAAGTGATTTTTAGGGGATCTATTACGTTAATAAAAGCTCAGCTAATTTGAGTAAACATTCAAATATCTTCCATGTAGGTACACGGACATAGATCAGTTAGGTACAGATTTATTATTAACTAGGTAACTACTATAATGATAATAATACATTATTACGATGATATTATTACAGTACCATTGCAAATCACGCTAAGATTTATAGCCACGTTGCCGCAGTTACAAATTGGAATAAACATTGTTTAAAATTCTATTTATATTTTTTTTCTGCACAAAACAAAATCACGACAACAAAATCCAATGAAATTCACAAGTTTTCATTGCTGTTGCGCCGCTCATTCCAATAAAATTTAAGATTAATATTATTATGACACTTTTATACATTAACATCGTTCCAAAAAGGCAAAAACGTGCAAGCAGGGTCAGTGTACGAACGATCTTACGAACAATGTCTTAAAATTAAACCTACTAATAAAAGTAGAAATATGGTATGATATAGGTAGATTGCCTATTGGAAAATTGATGGTTCCCATTTCACGGCACATTTAGCTTTCTTGAATGGCGAGTTAATGGATATTGAAGGGTATCGACAATCGCTGACTGACATTCGTGTAGTAGCAAGGATGATGTGTTTAGGCTTTCGGCTTTCCAATGAAAACATGTGAGAACGCAACCATTTGGTTAGTGTAACCTAGCCATTTTTCTGTACTTACTACACAATAATGCTGGACTGAATACGACTGTGAGTTACCTACAACCACAGAATATGTAATCCTACAACATAATTCATTAATGAATTCGAGACATACAAATTAAAAAATAAGATAATTCTTAGGTACGCCACATGAATACTATAATAAAGTGGTTTAATTCAAGGTATTATCAAAAAGATTTTACTTCCCCTGCAGGTATGTAAACTTTGTAATTTTGACAAAGATAATTTTAATATTCTTTTGGTTGACCTTATTTATTATGATCTCCCATTTACGAGTAGGTACGTGGTTTTTTCCTTTCCTTGTCAGCTTTCTTTTCACGAGATTTTTTCCAGAATACTTATTACTTCCTGTCATAAATTTCAATCATGACCACTGCTCACTTCTGCTCATTTCCCTCCAAAGTATCTTCACTATAATTCAATTAAAAAGTTTCTGAAACTATTACAGCCTCTAGACAAAGTTCAAAGTACCTATCTCATGTCACTCACAAAAAAGTTAGGGGAGATCAAGCTTTGATGGCGACTAAGCAAAAACGTCCAAAGTTTAATTTGGACGAATGAAGAATATCTACACCTACAAAGTGTATAAACAACTATCCCGATGACTTTATTTGAAAAGTTTTTATAGTTATTTGGGACTCAGCACTTCTACCAACGAGTTATTGTATTATCCCGCAAAGTATTATGTTTTATGAACCGCTCTAACATTACACCAAGAAGCCGCTCTAAGCAGAACTCGACGTAAAAACATTTTTTTCTGCTACTTATTTCTGTCTAGACATAGACAAGTCGTTAGTAATGTATATTGCGTAAAATTATGAAATTAAATTGATTAGAAACTTGTAATGCCTAGCTGAAACGTTTGAACAATTTAATTCTAGACAAAATTTAGAAACTTAAAATTTTCACCAAATCTGGAGTTTCTTAATACTTAATAATTTAATCAGAAAAATACAGCAAATAGCAGAATTATATGTTTGGATATACATACACAATATATCTAGATTTGGAATTCCAGCGTGGTAGACTATGGCCTAATACCCCTCACATTGTGAGAGGAGACCCCGAGCCCATCAGTGGGACAATTATGGGTTGTTAACTTGTTACTTATATACCTACAGATTTACAAATTGATAGTGATGAGAAAATTTAAAATGCTTTCCAGTGGCATTTATTGCTAGTTTACGGTTACGGTTACGTGCTTATTTGATTCTTTAAAATACTGTTAATGAAATAATATTTTTAACGAAAAAATTAATGTTGCCAGTGTCATAAGAACCGGATATGCCAATATTCATAATATATTTTCATTTTAGTTATTTTTAGTGTAGGTTTTACTTCAATTATTGCAGCGCCTTTATTGATATGCTATTAAATAAAACAAATACCAAGCGCGGCTTGATCAAACCAACTAATATTCTTAAATTAAACGGTAGTCTTCCGAACATCCCGCCTACTTATTTTACTTTATGTTTAGCGGCAAAGCTCGAAAGACCTCCATAAAACGATCTTCCTAAAGCTAGGGAACAATTGGGTATTATCGTCGTTGCTTGTTTACGCGTTCATTGTGGATGAATTTTTACGATTGTCATAAAATCACGCCATATCGACCCGAGGAGGTGCGCCATAACGCAGAAGAAAATCTTGGAGAATAAGTTAATTATTACAGATGAAAACTTTTACTTTATCAGAAACTCATAACATGATAGAGGCTCCGCAACGAAATCAGTAGTAGCCTAAAAGTCATCAAAACAATAGTAGCCTAAAAAACTGACAATAAATAAATAATACACAGTGTGAGGGGCACGGCAGTGCCCCCGCCTAGTCGAGCGCAAAGCAAACACTGCCGTACCATCCTTTACTGGAACCATTTCGCCGCATTTTCAGGCCCCTATTTGAGAACCTCTGGATAAGACCAGAACGCAGAAATTTTTGTCATCCAGTAAGCTATAATCACATACTTAAAATCCAAAATTTCAAGTTTGTAGATCATTTAGTTCCGAAGTTAAGCGAAAGCAAAGTTTCGCATTTATGACACTCACTCACTCATGATCATCAAAATAGAACTAGTACTTCCCATAAACTCAGAGAGCTGAAATTTGGTACAAAGTTAGATTTTAATGACCACATAAAGGGAAAACTATAAAAACTAGGATAATCGAAGATCTGGAGTACCTGGTGACCCTGATTAGAAAACACAAGAGCCCAACCAAAGTAATAAGAAAATCTAATAATAAAATAAATCAATATCCCCACGTTTCTACAAAAAGAAATGAAATCCCACCAAAAACATTCTGTAAAAAACTAGCCACGTCTCGATGGAGCTGCTTGTTTATCTCTAAAAAGTAATGAAATCTAGACAAAGTCGTGCCATGTCTAAGGTTCCTTACTGCGATTTCTTTATTATTATAGTTAATGTTGTGTGACTTGGCTGTTGAAGGGTACACAAAGGTACAAAACCAGGTGCTCCATGATACCAAGCCTACAATTGACTGGTTATTGAATCAACGTTTTCCAGGTGGTAATTTTCCATCGTCAATGGGTAGCGGTTGTGGCGCAGATGGATCAATAATGGTGTCATGGAGCACCTGGTTTTGTACCCTTGTGTACCCTTCAACAGCCAAGTCACACAACATTAACTATAATAATAAAGAAATCGCAGTAAGGAACCTTAGACATGGCACGACTTTGTCTAGATTTCATTATTTTTTAGAAATAAACAAGCAGTTCCATCGAGACTTGGCTAGTTTTTTACAGAATGTTTTTGGTTGGATTACGTTTAAACCGTTGATTCCGTGGTGTTCACGAGGTATAAGCACTCGACAACATGATGGGATTTCTGCCATTAAAATATTGGTCTCAATGAAAGTGCCAATTGTCCCATCATGGAACAACTCATTATGAGATTAGTAGGAGAGACTGGATTCCCTATATCGCGGGTGGCATTGATAACACAATTTTGATCACTAACACCGATGAGCTGAGAACAAACATTTACTTGCCACCTATATATTAATAGCCTAATGGCCTAGAATAAATACATAAAAAAACAAACATTTGACTATTTTCAAATTTTTATTTTACAACATACATGTACATTCGAGCAGAGATAAAAGTATACATTTGGAATGATTTGCACTGCAATTTTCTCTGTGCACGGCTGTACCAGTCGCGAGTTCGATATGAATCAAACACTGATAGGCTAATATACTTAACAACACTTAGGAATAACAACAATTTTTCAGTAAAGCTCAAATTTCATTAAATCAGCACCAGGGGTCCGACACGTAGTAAGTTGATGGGTACGACCTTTAACAAACAGAAGTTAATAATTATTAATATATCATCGTAGTATTTTTATGTATAACTTAGTTTTACTAGATAATATGTAATAGTACCAAGAAGGTAATGGGTTTGACAATTACTAAATACATGTTTTTTATATATTTTGTACCAATTTTTTACTGATTTTTCGTATGATTATTACAAACTTTTTGACTAGCGTTTAATAATTTATAGGCTGCCATGGTGAGATGATAACTGTATGTTTGTCATTGTTTTCTACTATTCTGGGCTATTTTTGCTGATCGCATCGTTTTGCAACAGCCAGAGAGTTGAAAGTAACACTTGTTTAGGCAATGATAAAATAAATTAAAAAATACTAGGTAACTAGGTATTAAAAGCCACAAAAACGGACTTTTGACTATCTATGAGCTTAGACTATCAACGCAATCGTGGCCCAGTCATCATATCTGAGTATTATACAATGGACAGTTATTAAATGTAACCAAAATTTAAACGTTATATTTAAATTCAAAAACGAATTTAGTAATGGCTGCCAGTGGCATAATAAGTGAACGCTAAACCACCATTATCGTATCGTTCGCAATTAGTGGTTTAAGTAAATAATATTTAAATTTCGAATCACAAATATCATGTTCATTGAATTGCACGTTCAAAGTTATAATTTTTAGTAGTCTAGAGTCTAGGCACTACATTAATAAACGGTTTTATTTAGCTTACCCTGTTTTGTTTGTTTGTTTGGGTCAAATCTTGCAATCTTAATTAGACCTACTTCCGCTTATCCTAAGGAGTTGAAATTTTACGTTTTGCTTCAGTTTTGACGTACATTTTTGTGATAAGCGTGAGTTGCTGCTGCACACAGGTTTGGCTCCAGCCGATGGAACTCCTTAATGATTAAACAGCACATTCCCATTTTTTTTCTTTAGTATCTTTGTTCACACTATAAAACCGTGTATTTAGTTTTTTTTTTAATTTAAACTATTAACTTGTTTGCAACTTTTCTATTTATTTTAGAAATGCACCTCTGAAATGATTTCGTAATAAATTTTGATAAAATTATGAAAATAAATTTTGGTGTCAGTGTTTTATTTGCAGTCTTCAGTCAATGGACTTGGCTCTTTTTGTACTACTTACCCTTAATTGTAGAGACTACTCACTTTTTATATTGCATTATAATATATACCTGTTCATTAAAATATACATAAAATTATACAAACCTGTATACTTTTATCGATAGTCTAAACCAGTTGATAGTAATAAACTCCGTTTTGTGGTTTTTAATTTGTCAAACGATGTATTAGTATGGTATCTCTAAGCTACCTAGTATTTTTAATTTATTTTATCAATGCCCAAACATGGGTTACTTTCAACTCTCTGGCTGTTACAAAACGACGCGATCAGCAAAAATAGCGCAGAGTAGTAGACAAACAAAGACAAACATACAGTTACCATCACACCATGGCAGCCTATAAATTATTAAATGCTAAGAATTTGTAATAATCATAAGAAAAATCAGTAAAAAATGGTACAAAAAATATAAATAATAACTATGTATTCAGCAATTGATAAACCTTCTTGGTACTGTTATACATGAAGCGCTCATAGCTCGGCGGCTTGTGTCAATCCTAAGTGATCGACAAAGTTAAGCAACGGCTAGCAACGGTAATCACTCGGTTGTTGGATGGGTGACCGCTAGTGGCAAAAATTTCTTGAGTGCTTCCGTGCTTCGGAGGGCACGTAAAGCCGTCGGTCCCGGTTGTTATCGTAAGATAACAGTCGTTAAGCCATGTCGAAGTCCCTTAGGCGGCTTGAAAACCTCCGACACTTGGGTTAGCCACTCGACCAATCCGCACTGGAGCAGAGTGGTGGAGTTTAATCTTGGCCTCCTTAAGAGGAGAGACTCGTGCTCAGTAATGGGTCATTAATGGGTTGAAGCCAGCCAGCCATACAAACCTGTATGCGCGTCCATAACCACCGTAGCCGCCGCCGTAGTACCCGCCGTATCCGCCGCCGTAGTATCCGCCGTACCCGCCGTGGCCGTACCCGCCGTATCCGCCGTACCCGCCGTGGCCGTACCCACCGTAGCTTCTGCCGCTGAACGCGCTACCCGCGAGAGCACCACCGACGAAACCGGCCTTAGCTCCTATAAGCCCGGCTCCCAACGCTGCCGCTCCGAGTACACCGGCACCTGATACAAACAGATCATTATATGTAAGTACATTCAAACGCTGTGCTCCTGACTGACAGACGAGGGACAGCCAGAACCAGAGGTACTAGCATGAAACTTTGCGAAGGCATTTCTTATGTAGTGCGAAGATGTGTAAGAAAGGATTTAAGAAATGATTGTATTATGTGGCTTAAGGTGCCCTACGAAGCAGGGAAACGCTCAAGAATTTGCTTCCACTTCACACGGTCACCTAACAATCGCTGGTTGATTAATCAAGTACGAGTACCTGAACAATATTTTTAGTTTTTCTGTCATAACGATTTTAAATAAAACAGGAGAGACGAATAGAAAGAGAAGGAGACAGTTGAAGGGAGAGTAGTGTGATCTTAAAAAAATTTCAAGTCATTGAGTATACAGAAAATTTACAAAAAATAGCAATCTGTAGTGTAAAGGTAAGAGTGATTAAGGTCATAAGGGATTCCGTAACCTGTATCCCGGATACCTCAGGCGAACCGTACTAATATTTCACTATCAAATTGTATAATGCAATTGTCACAACGATCCAGATTCCTGTCATTTACATAATTATGCAACTAGTTACGAATGTCGTCGCAGTAGCAAAGAGTCAGACAGTCAATCCCTTGGGATAGAAAGTTTGTAGTCTACGGAGCTGGTTGGCAACATCGTGTTAGTTACCAATTGTGAGTCTCGTGCATAATAATCATGTTATGTACACGGGAATTGTTGTAGGATAACTTATACAAATGTGTCATTCTCATTGAATACCATTAAGGCTCAAGTGGCATGACTTCCTAAATTTTTATTTAGTTGCTTGTAACTGATAACTTGCGTCCTTCGTAATCGATGTAAGAAAACCGAACTTGGTCAGTGGTTGGATGGATATAGTGTCAACAATTTTAGAACACTTTCGTGCGTTTTGGTTATCATTGTCACGTAGCAGTCCTTGTAAGATTCAAATGAGGACAATAGATGAACTATAATACGTCATACAGAACAACTATATTCTGAAGCCTTCGTTAAAAAAACTACCGACATTTGTGTATGTATAGGGAATAGTTATACCCTCCACTAATCCATATTAAGGCACTGTACTAACACTATACTTGTAATTTTTTACAACTAACTTGGCAATAATTATGGATAGATATTCTACCTCTAACTAACGGCCGTAAGTTACTTCAGCGGCCCCGATTTTTGAAATGCTTTCCCTAACTTGCGCTAATCTGATCGGTCCTGATCCTGAAACCAAGGAATGCCCGCTGCCCGCGTCAATT
This sequence comes from Thymelicus sylvestris, assembly GCA_911387775.1. Taxonomy (NCBI): domain Eukaryota; kingdom Metazoa; phylum Arthropoda; class Insecta; order Lepidoptera; family Hesperiidae; genus Thymelicus; species Thymelicus sylvestris. The sequence continues at coordinate 7,284,236 of OU426886.1, forward strand.
CTTAATGAACATACCTAAAAGCAAACTCCTTTTCGGTCGTGGTTGTGGTACTGCAACTAGTTGTGAGTCTTCCACCGGACGAAGGAGAGCCATCAGCGGTCCTGCTTCTTCGGCGAGGGAGATTGCGCACACCGCAAGAACTCCAACCACAACCAGTGACAGTTTCATATTTCCTTCAAATAAAGAATAATTGTTACTTAAGATTATGATTAGGTACGTATTATTAACATATTAGTTTCTGTTCTTGTTTAATTTTAGTCAGCTAAATATTATTACTTGTAATTAAAATAAATAAAACAAAATGATTATACAAATTTCAAAATCACATGTATTATGTCAAATAATTAAAAAAATTCCAATAAATAATAATGAATTTAGTCAATAACAAATTAAAATCAATCACAATAACTCATACAGAATTAAAATAATTTAAAAGAAAATAACAATAATAATAATAATAAATCAAATCACCCAGTCCTAATCCATAATTAATTATTTCAGACACATTAGATTATTGAAATATCGTTGATGACGTTGCATTATATAATTTATAAAATATACAAACACAAAGACTAATAATAATGAATATCAATTTCCTGAACATAACAAGGTATGTACCACTTCTGGTCAAAACTACAAAAGCTGTCATTTAATAGGTGTCATCTATTCAGTGGCAACGTATTCAGTAATGCTTTAATGAGTCTGTTTCGAATAATTTATTAAATAATGCTGAATATTAAATGAGCTAAATTTTTGAAATAAAATTTACATTAGCATCTTAAAATCATTACATTAATCATTACTTTGAATCATTTAGTGGACATGGGCAACAACACTCAACGACGACACCCAGGGGTGCCAATGAGACCCAATTCATTATATAATATTATGGACTCCGCTGTTAGCCTGTCAATCCATCTGTGACAGGCAGACCCCTCTTTTCCACTGTGCCCAGGGCCCCGTAATCGATAGGGGCCCCCTAGTTTCTGTCAGATCACTAAACGATAACTGATATTTATTACCAAAAAACTTTTTTAATTTGAACAAAACGAACCTAAATTACTGACTGCAATACCAATTTGCTTATTAGATTTTGCATAAATCTAAAGGCTTGCTTATCTACTTCCTTTGTTTATTCTAACAAAATAGTGTTCTGACAAAGTCATAAGGGCCCCATTATCCTAATATGCCCAGGGCCTCCAGTAGGTTAAAGACGGCCTTGGTGACAGGATTCTATCTCTCGATCCATAACACACAGACACTTGAATTACTTTGACCATATTTTTAAGGAACGCGATACTGATGTGTGACAGACAAAATAATGTTTGTACTCAAATGTGTATAACGATTACTTGTGTTTGTCAAGCCACCGGGAATCTTTTTACAGGAGAGTGTTAATCACTAATAAACACTGGTAAATAGTTTAGTTAGACACTTTATTATCTTCTCTTAAGCTTTTAACAAAACACTGTTTTTTTATTAAAATATTTTTCTATTTCTATTAACCTACATAAGGACTTGAAAATATTTAAATATGGATATATTTACGCGCCAAGTCGAAGTCGAGTTAAAGAGAAAAGAAACTTAAAATTCATTAAATAATTTAATAAATATTTTTCCGAACTTTATTGGGCCAACATACCTGTTTAAATTAAGTATGGCACTGTCACAAACCGACACTGTACTGGTCGAACCGATCCTGGCCGCCACTTTTATAGGTCGACTACGAGACAGGTAAGACGACAATTAATACACAGGTGCGGTCCCTATGAACATGGCCTTATGCCGGTGTTCGACCACAGGCGGAAAGGACCTTCCAAGTAAAAAGATACGAACGAAGCAAATAAAAATCATTGGTATCTTTCGTACTTATTCCCTACAATCAGTATATTTTTTCCTTTTAAATACCAAAGTTATGACTTTTAATATTCCATCGGTAGGCTTAAATATGCGACTACTGAGATTGTTATCAGATATAATTATGTACTACGTAAAAATGTAAAATAACCGCAATAAAGACTGATAAACTAAAAAACTAGAGATCCACTCAGCTGTGATAATTCGACCATAATTCAATATGTCCAAGGGTGTCTTCAGATTGATATTATTTGTGTACTATTTTCTTTAACATATTTATATGTTATTAATACTCCTTTGACTCCCTTCGTTTATCTTTTCCCCCTCGCAGTCTAACGCGGCCTTTAGAATAGATGGATATGCCCGGTGACCGATTTTCAGGTTATAAGAACTTGCTATAGGTAATCCTTCATCACAAAATATTTAAGAGTTGAATTTAAACTGATATGAGAACAGAACCAAACTCTGCTTGTTTAATAAATACAAGAAAATAACAAGGTAACAAGTATGTTTATTTTTCTATAAAATTTTCAGACTTACACGAAATATTTAACCCTAACAAATACAATTATTTAGGTAATAATTACATTTAAATGGTGACATGTGTATGTATAATCCATGGGCGGTAGTAAACAATAATCCATTGGATATTTTTTTTTATCAACCAGCAGACGAAACACCTGATGTGGAGCAAAGAATTTCAGAATCCAATAAAATTCTAATTCTTTATTCACTGGAAAGCTTCACTGTATAATTTCTATTAGATTTTGCCAAAAAATCTTAAATAATTAAGTAAAATAAAAAGTTACAGAAATAGAGCAAGCTAAGAAATTTTCAAAAATTTTGTTCATTCATGGTTTTCAAATCTCATTACCAGGTCAAATTCAATTTACCTACCTACACCACAATAAACGATCTTTCTGCAATATTTAAATGTATAAATAAATCAAATGCAATAATTAAATATAATACAATAATAATCTAGGTAGAGTCACTAGAGTCCTCGCAGAATAAGGGTTATTATGACCTCGTCTCGTCCCCTTTTAACCAAGATTGAACACTAGATAAAAGAATGTATTATTTACGCACGATTAAAATTGGTATTACAATTTCTTAAACTACAAATATGGCAAAAAATATAAACCTCAGAAGAAAATTAGATACAACAAGTAAAAATCTGCTTTAAAAAGCAGCTTGCGTACAATCTTGCCAAAATACAAACAGCTTTTCAATTTAAAAGAAATGTGATAAGGTCGAGTGACAAACGCATTCGCTGGCTTGTCCCCGAAGTGGCATTGATTTAAAATTAAACTCGCCAAAAAATAAGATATTATCTGTGTCATTTTTTATATGTAAATAAAAAGGCGACCGGGCACAAGATCCACAGTGTCACTTCGGACATGTGCGACCAAAACCACGATATTTTATCTTTATACAAACTGCTGAGTACATTGCGGAAAATTATCCCACTGTGTTAAACTTCGTAAAGTAAACTAATGCATGGAGCACTTTGTCTTAGTTAATCTAAAAACTAAAATGTATAATTTAAAATTATTTAATTTAATATTTTAATATATTGTTAAAGATAACATTGAATCCTTGGACGTTAAGGAATTTCCGTTTGCAAACTAAATTATAATAAAAACAGGTTTCGTTAGTCTTCTAATAATGGCGTACCATTATTTTTTCGTAAAAAAATATAAATAAAAATAGTAGCAGATGGGTAAAGTAGATGGAAAAATATAGTAAATTATGTTTATACATTTTTCAAAGCAGTAACAACGTAGAGATTTGAAGCGTGGTGGACTATTACAGCTTGAGCCCTCACATGGAGAGAGGAAATTTGTACATTTCGCACCTAACAGTGGGACATTTTTAATGTGATAAATTATTCACATACATTTAGTAGTTAAAGTGTAGATGTCAAAACGTCGAATCGAAGCAAAGATCGGTTGGAGTGGCATTAGTAGTGGACTTAGTTCTATTCTAACATATAAGACAATTATGGAATGTGATAGTGATATGGAAAAACCATAAACCTTTTCCGTTATAAAACAAAAACTTTATTCTGCGTTATCAATAACAAAATCAAATTTATGGAACTTTTTAGTCTACACTTGATTCACTACATAACCGTGAAAATAAAACGTGATAACCATGTAGTGAAGTAAATAAAATAATGTTCCTCTAATTTATTAATAGAAGGTATAACACTCACAGGAAGTTATAATGCAAATTATATATGGAAAAGTTATATATTCATACGAAAATAAAATTAATCAAACATTTCGATGTCATAATATAGTTTTTGCACTAGATATAATTGACGGCAGTTTATCGGCTCACGTCGCGTCGCGGCGTCAGTGAAATATTATGCTACAGTTCATGTATAAACGTTCAATACAAATTTGTCAACCGAATCCGTATCAGTTTTAAAACTCATAGTAACTACACCTAACATTACATCGAATGGCACTTGAGTTCAGTTAATCGATTAACGCTTTTATAAAAGCAACTCGTTTCAATTAGACGATATTGCTTCTAGATTAGTCGACAACGTTAGATATTATATATTACACACGTTGTTCAGTGAGTTTTATTTTACCTGTATGGAATTCGCGAGTAGTTTTAACTTTCCTATTATTTCTTTAATTTAAACTTTAATCTTCAGACACAGATAAGTATCGACAGAAATTTACGCTCTTATAAGATTGTCCATGACTTTTAATGTTATGCATGGATCTTTATTTATTAACAATCATAAATTAAATGTAGGATTGAGTCCAGGAAAAATAACGTTTTCCTCGAAAGTGATGTTATTAATTATTTTAGTTCTTGTTAACCATGACATGGAATTACTAAATAAATAGGATTTTTTTATACAGCAAACATTAAAAATAAAAGTGAATTATACAATAAACATTAATTTATTTTAACGTTAACTGAATAGAACTTTAAGTTGTTTCAAATTATCTTACTGTCTAATTCTATTCTTTAAATTAAGATTCTTGGTTAAAGAATTTCACGGTCAACATACTCGTAGGATCTTCACTCAAATCATACGAATGCGGTCATTCATCTGTAAGTAGGTAATAATTCGCCTTCTCGCGTAAAGCAAGGTGAATGGCCGTCAGCAAAAGGGCCCCTGACACGTTCTTGAGGGTCGAATCTTGGGCCATTTCACCGTACATGGCCAGCTTCCGAGTTCCTTTGCAACAAGGTCGCCTAGTAATAATTGTAATGAATTACCGACAACAAATTGGCAGTGTTTACTTCACGTCATGGGGTGTCCATATCAATTAAAATGCCACTGTAATTTGACATGAAGTGAAAATTCACTTCACACTTTGTCGCCGATTTTATTACTGTAGGTGAGATAAAACAGTAGGCCTTATTTAAACTTTAGTCTCTTGTAAAGACAGATTTCTGTATGCACCTTAATCTCTTCTCAACTAGAGCGTATTAGAAATTAATAACCATTTTCTTCGTTGATAAAACCACTGTGAAAACCTGGATATGGTTGTAATATTTTCGGAAATATGTGAAATCTGCCACTACATTAACCAACGTGGTAAACGACGATCTTTACTCCTAATGGTGAGAGGAAATTGATGGCTAGTAGAATGGAATACTAAAGAGGAGAAAGAAAATTACAGACAATAATTGGGTTTTGATCCTCTTTTTATACTTACATACAATATCATTGGATGTAATAATATTTTATAATATTAAATATTGGAGAATTATATTCCATCCCTATAAAATTTTGTTTACTTACATTTAATGGCGAGCTACTATGGCTCCGTAAAAATATTTAAAGGTCGGGTCGGCAGTTTATTAAATGGAGGAACTGTATACAAATGAGAGAAGAGTAATATTGAAAACCATAAAGACCCGGAAGCGTGCTTCATCAGATATACGCATTTTTTGTACGTTATCTTATTTTCACGATGTATGGCTTGAAAATATTTTTAAAAACTTTTAACAAATAGCATAAGATTGTGTTTATACCAAGTCACTTATGAACTTCTACGCACGTATTCTATGCTATTTAGCATTAAGTCCGCCAATTGTACTATGCTTTGGGGTTCAATAAAGATTAAATAAATAAATAAATATTCTACGTACAAGAAACATTATGATATCTACAAATATGATAAATCACTTATTAGTTAATGTAATATAATATCATCTTAACTTTTCTATTCCCACTGCCCAAAGGTTGACTGGGATTGAATTGGGGTCTGATTTTAAAGTCTGCCTTTTCTGCTTCAATTTTGTATGCATTACAATATGTAAGATACCAAAAAGATTAATAAATAAGTACATTTTGTACAACGATATTTCAATCCAGTGGCATGGAACGTGGTCAGGACTAAACTTTTTAGCAAAAATTTGAAAAAATTTAAAACTAAGATGGCCGCTGAGATATTTTGAGTTTAAATTTTTTCGATTTTAGAGGTGACTGCGGGGTAGCATCAGGGTGATTTTTCAATCAATATTTTTTTGTGTTCGCTTGAGTGTATCCTTAATTTTAATATTTTGGGGATATTTTTTTTCGACAAGATGGCGGACGCCAGGAGCCCAATTCTCATTTCGTAGAGATACATGTCTAACAGAGATATCTCGAAAAAACATGGCCGATTGGCCTCGTTTTATTCGAGGTCGGCCATGTTTTTTCGAGATATCTCTGTTAGACAGGTAAAGCCCAATGCATATGTAACGGGTTTTTTCCCGTATGGAACGGGGACGGGACGGGGCATTCCCCGTCGCCGACGGGATTTTCAGAGGTCGATGCATACGTAACGTGTTATTCCCGTACGGAACGGGGATGGGACGGGCCATCCCCCGTTGCCGACGGGATTTTTAACTCAGACCTAACGTGCTAGTGTTGTGAATAAAGAAAGATGAATTTCTCTTTTGAAGAATTAGCTTTAATTGCTATTGCATTAGACGACGAAGAAGCTACGACCGTCAAGAGATAAAGGAGATTTTCTATACATCCTACACGGCATAAACGAGAACATGAAGGAGAATACCACACTCTCTACACAGAACTTTTGGACGACGAGACTCAATTTTATAAATATTTCCGTATGACAAAAGAATGTTTTTCTTTAAGACGCGGTTAAGGCTTGCCGGCAACGCGTTGGTGACGCCCCCGGTGTTGCTAATGTGCTAATGGGCGGCAGTGATTACTTACCATCAGGTGACCCGTGTGCTGGTTTGCCGCGCGTGAGAAGTTATACTTATTTGGCATCAAAAAACAAATTAAAAAAAATAAAAAAGAACCATTTAAAAAAAACAATTAAAAAAAACAATATAAAAAAATAAAAAAAAAACAACATTAAAAAAACAATATTAAAAAAATAACGCGCCTAAAGAAATATAACTTCAAAATAATATAGTTTTTCAAAATGTTTTATAATTTTTCTGCTGGTAAGATATTATAATATTGAAATAACACGTTTAATTATAATTTCTTCAAAATTATTTTTATGTAATGAAAACTGATATATTTATAATGATTATTTTTTGTACAAGGTGATTAGCATAAACAGTTGGTAATAATATAAGTATAATACGTGCATCACTACTTTCTCCCCGTCGTGGACGGGGTGACTGTGCATACGCAACGGAAGCGAAACCCCGTCCCGTACGGAACGTGGCACGTACGTGACGGGGTTCCGTACGGGACGGGGTTTCGCTTCCGCTGCGTATGCACTATCGCATACATTTTCTATGAAACGATGTTTGCCCCGTCCCGTCCCCGTTCCGTTCGGGGAAAAAACCCGTTACGTATGCATTGGGCTTTACTCTACGAAATGAGAATTGCCCCCCAGGACGGCCATTTTGTAAAATGTATGAAAAGTGGCATTTTTGAGGTGAAATATTTACAAGTTGGCAACATTACCTTAATTCTTCTTGGCATTAAAACTTCCATCTTGCTAGATTTCTTTGAAGTAAAAACTTATATTTGTGTATTGTAGGTACATACTAAAATCGTACAAAAATATTCCATAGTATAAAATAAATATTGTCCAATACATCTAATCGAATGACGAAGCGAGCTTGCGACAGGAATGGAGAAGCATCCCATATTTCTGTCGTGAAAACTCGTGAAACGTAGAACTATTCGTACAGGATTCATACCTATTATAATTTATGTCAATGCTATTACCATTTAAAATATTTAAAAACTTATTAGGGGCCGTAAGCATAAGAATCTTTGTACACGGCGCGTTTTTGAAGCGCATCCGACGAAAACGAGCTGAATGTGCGCGTTTTCCGCTCTGCAAATGACGAGGCGGACGAGGCGTTTCCTTGACGATCGCGTTTTCAAAAAATACGCCTTGTGCAGAGGCTCTTAAGAATTAGGTATGCAGGGTATGATTCTAAAACTTTCTGTAATATTTAATATCACAGAATGTTTATGTTATTATCAATGTTAAATGCTACCTGTATACGTAAGGTGTGAATTAACTCTTATAATAATAATGGAATTTTATTCGTAAGTATTCAATTCGACTGTATTTTTTTATAGGTAGATAAATAAAATATCCAACTATGTTTTACCACAGAAGACATAATAATACTTATAATAGTAGTTTTAGTTGAAATTAATTTTATTTCAAATAATAAGTTAATTCTCTTAGCAGTCTGGCTGCACAGAATTGCTGCCAATAATTTACTATTTCGACCTTTGCCTTTGGCTTTTATTCGCAGATCCTATGCGCACTCCTTCTATCCAAGATAGATGGCAACCTTGGGGTCAAACAGACCCTGACCTCTGAGTTATCGTCAGAATAATGATTCCATCAAATATCTCGATATAGCCATTAAGGACATTCACGTTATGTAACACTGCAAGTTATGTCTACGGAAAGTTATGCCTATTATATCCAAATTGAAAAATGAATTATTACTTAGTTATGAATTAGTTACATTAGAACAATAAATTTCACCGATGTTTAAATAGAAAAAAACATACATGGCATCAGTACAACTTGTTTACTAATCAGGTTTTAGAGAGTTGACTCAACTGACTCAAAAACATTGTGTAATACATAGATTGACCCCACCGACTTCAAATGACTGTTTAGGAAAAGCCCAATAATTTGAATAATGCCTTATGTTACATTTTAAACAAATCCTTGATAGATACCATACCTGTTTTGAATAGTTGAGTAAGTATAACAATATAACTAGTGATACATTTTATATTTACGGATTCCATTTTTTCTGTCGGTATCCCATCCTATCTGCTCACACGTCTGTGATGATTTAGAAACATGAAAAATGATGTGGTAAATGTAGCCTTGGGCGGTAAAGTCCACTTAATTATTAAAAATTATATTAGGTAAGTCATTAGATATACTTACCTACTCGTATATAAATAAAAAACCAAATGGATAGAATTGTTTATTAACAAAAAGTTACTTAATGTAAAGTTCTAGCCTACTAGGACGCGATTTGTTATAAATATTATAACAAACGTCAACTTAACAATGCATTACAATTTTATTATCATACCTGAAGTTCATCGGACCCATTTATGGCAACCCTGTGAGATTGGATGTGAAAATAAGACGGAAGGTCACTTCGCAAATATACTATAAATTCTATATTTTGCAGATTATTATTATTTAATTGATGTGACTTCAGTAAGTAACTGTTATTAATATTATGGATGTTTACATCAAAACAAAATTGGAAAAGAGATGATGTCACCAATGAATAATTCTTGATCATATTACTCTGTATGGTTTACAGCAATTAATCGATCTACCACAAAAAAAGATATCGAGTGTGCCATTCCGATTTCTTTATTTTTAGAGTTATATTTATTTAATATTAAGCCCTAAAATTAAAGAATAGCATAACCCATGTTAATGAGATTTAACACAACTTTTGTGAATAACCGAACCAATATTTTTGGAACGATTCTGTTCATTTAAAATTGATCACTTGAAATAATGTCCTAAATTAATCCGCTAACATTGTCTATGACTCTCGACATGATTATACAAAATATACAATTTATATATATGATATATATATGAACAAAATGGACTGTACAATATTTAAAAAAAAAACACAAAGAGTTTGTGACACTCATCAATTGAACATTTAACAACTTTCAAACCAAGCATCAGATTGCTCCAAAACAAAATCAGCCTCAAATGTACATTCAAGCTCAAAAGTAATTCACAGATTTGCACAACAAAATAATTTGAACATTTGTCCAATATATTCAATACATAAATGAAACACAAATCTTGTTTGACAGTTCTGGCAGAGCTTGTACCTGTACGCTTAGACTACAATAGTTACAGATGTTTAATTCAAAAACATATGTGTAGCCTCACAAATTCACCTAACACTATACCCGAGTTTACATGCTCTCTTACAATTTAATAAATCGGCAACTGGCACGTTGTGAAACTGTGTTAACCAGAGAAGCTGAAAAAAGAAAAAAGTTGTTAGATAATCTCTCTGAGACATAGGTATTGGTAGTACTAACCTAATACTGTCACCATAAATATTGTTTTTAACAATTGTTTGGTGTCGTGTTCAGTATCAAGATTTTTTATTAAATTGCAAATGAAATAAAAGTACTTTTTATCCCGCATAATACTTAGTGTAATAAAGTTTAAATAAAAAAATAAAAGTCATTATTTTTACTGATACAAAATTTATATATCTTACATACACATTTAAAATAATGCCATAAATTAATATCTCATCAAAAACATAAATGTGAAATGAGAAGATCAAAAAAAGAATTAAGATCTAAATGGGTGGCAAGTTCCGTGCAAAAAAGCCTAAAATTTTAGTCACGAGAGCATATAATTCAAGCTCTACATTTGACTTGGTTAGTTTTCACGTATCTACCTAGGCTATATTATATTTGTATAATTATTTTCGATAAGTCTGTTGAGTTGATGTTATAATACCTATGTTACTTTTCTAAAATTTGGTTTGTTGGTTGCTAACTGATGAAAACGAGCCAAGTCAAATGGTTCGTGTAATAATACACACGGTACGGCTCGTCAGTTCTGTTAGCTTGAACTTGGCTTGACACGCTGACGCGTGTCTAGATTCCTCCATTTCTTTTCCATACACAAAAAATCCGCATTCCTTTAAAACCATAAAGAAGAGGTTTTTCCAAATAATTAAGGCGACTATTTATTATTTTAATTTATTCTTGTCATATTACGTAAGAGCGGTCAATAAACAGAACAGGTTCCCTTGTGTCATATGTAAATAATGATGTTTGCAGTCGAAGAATTAGCAAACTCTACTGTTTGCCAAGCTCAGTCAAATCAAATATTAACGATCTTGACTGACTGGTACAGTTAAAGAATATAGCAAATATTGGCATGAATTAATTTAAATCAGCTTTATTAAGTCACATAAGTGTAACACACGATATATTTGCGTGCAATACAAAATGTAACACTCGTTTTAAACATCACTAACTTGTGTCCATAATATCCATCTCAAGTACAGTTTAAAATCACATGAAGTAAGTAAACCTTTTTTCAGTTCACAGCACATCGGTGATGCTTTTATTTTTATTAGGTTTTTGGGACAGCAAAAACAGCGTTAATCACTTGCCATGAAATGGCATGTCTGATTACTTGTTGACCATTGACATAATAAAAATAATAGAACCACTTAAAACACAGACGTATGAAATTTTTGTTACAAAATAATAATGATGCAACACTATTCGTAGTGTCATAAAGTAAGAAAAAAGCCGTCTTAGCCGGATAAAATTTAAAAGTCGTTGACCTTTTCAAGCTCTTTCAAAAGCAGGCCCATAACTCAATGATGTTTAAAACGTCGTAACTAAATTATTGCGTATAAAATTGACGAGTGAAACAAAATGTTAGAATGAATTCATAAAGGGAAATGATTTTCTGCGCATTCTTTTATTATAAAATAAACGACTAAAATGTCAACCACATGGATGAAATCCCAATCTATGTATCTACATAAAATATTTTTTACGTAAATAGATTTGGATTTTGCAGAAAATGATGTCCATTTATTTTCGGCGTGTTTTCATGTTACTATTACTCACCTATGAACTTCTACCAACGCCGGAGAATGGCTGAAATCCGGAGAACCAGAATGATTAAAAGCAAATAAAATACATAATGTAATAATAAATAAAATAAAATGTAAAATAAAATAATAACTAAAATATGTTATATAGAATTATAAATACATGTTTATATTATTCAGAAAAATATATTTTTTGTTAATACTTTAGTTATTAAATATAATTTTTGGCATTTTAAAGAAAATGTTTACCGATTAAACAAAAATATAACAAATTGATGATGTGAAAAAAACGAAGGCAATTTAAATCATGTTCTAAAACATTTTCTTTAAGCTGCCAATTGATGTTTGATGTTAACAGCATTAGTATTGTTAGTAGGTTATTACCGGTAAGAATCATATTTAATTTCCGTGCGGACTTTCGGTACTGACAGTTTCTTTTTGAGCGCGATTGTACCCGCTACTCCTGCTCCGACGGCTCCGATCTTCGCAGCCTTTAGCCCAAGAGCTCCTGTTCAAACAAATAATTGAATAAATATACGAAATGTATGTCAACTCATAGCTTTGTTTTAATAGGCTACGGAATATCTTCATACTCGGGTCAAGTCGGGTCATAAGTGTTGTTGTGATGTGTTGTATGTCGTCCATGCCACCCGCGACACAGGTAAAAACCTAATGCGGGGAGTATGAGTGTGTAAGCGTTTATTTTATTCTATTTATTTATTTATTTATTTAAGATTCCGAAATAAAATCGGAATGAAATTCGGTCTATCCGAAGCAAAGCGCCAAGACCCTTAGTGCTAGAAAGCTGTAATTTGGCATGGAAAACATTTTTTTTTTCAGGGTACCTCCACTACAGGTATCGTGACGATGAATTTTTTATTCCTCACGTACCCTATAATGAGGGTATCGTTGATTTTTATCTATTTATGTTCATATCGTTGCATAATGATGCTAATATTTATGCATGCGATTTTAAAATTAATTTTATAACCACCAATTCTTATAGGAATCCTCTCCTACCTAACTAAAATCCATGTAATTTAAGCTTGAAAATTTTAAATTTATAGAATAACAAATGTAACAACCCGTGTATCTACTACATTCTGAAACTACTGAAACAAGTATAATGCCAATAATAAACAGTCCTAAGTATCATCGCCTGACTAGAATCCGTTAGCACTAGGTTGTATGAAACAGTTTCATACTTATTTCATATTTAATCTTACAGAGTATGGACCTAACCGGTACTAGCCACCGTCTTCATGAGATACGAAATATAAATTAACAGTAATATCCCGTTTGGATTTAGATATTTCTATTACCGTTCTAATATATAGGTACGTATGTACCAAAAGCGCTCATAGCCCGGCGGCTTGTGTCGATCCTATGTGATCGACAAAGTTAAGCAACAGCGGGCGCGGTCGGTAGTTGGATGGGTGACCGCTAGTGGCAAAAATTTCTTGAGCGTTTCCGTGCTTCGGAGGGCACGTAAAGCCGTCGGTCCCGGTTGTTATCAAAAGATAACAGTCGTTAAGCCATGTCGGAGGCCCTCGGGCGGTTTGAAAACTTCCGACACTCGGGTTGGCCACTAACCCCTCCACCAATCCGCACTGGAGCAGCGTGGTGGAGTATGCTCTAGGCCTCCTCAAGGGGAGACACCCGTGCCCAGTAGTGGGCCATTAATGGGTTGAAGCCATGTACCAAAAGACAAGACCTACTTCTTTTTCTCAATACAATTATTATTAATACATACCTACAACTATACTTTAGTATCCGACCCTATACCTAAATCTTACCTAATAAAGTTAAGTAATTAGATAAGTAAGCATGTATCCTGATTTAATAAAACAAAAACAAAAACAAAAACAGCCATGAGGCCTCCTCACTTTGAATCTTTTTTTAGATTTGAAAAATCACAATTAGGTTATGACATATTTGCAAAAAAATAAACCCCTTGTCTATTTTTATTTAATTGTTCATAACTTTTGCAATTTTTGCAAGTGGAACTTGAATTTTTTCAAAAATCATCTACATGCCATTCAGAATCGAATGACACGTCGTTCATATTTTTCCGAGACTGCTGAAAAAAGGTGACCAAAAAAAGCACTTGTTCACTAGACTACGAATAGGATAGATGAATTTAATAAATTATATGAAGAAATATATGTGATGAAAGCATAATAAATATGCACACCATATTATCATATAAACTAGTGTGACATCTGACAATGACCCGATTAAATAAGCCATTCGATCAATTAAAGAACTGAGATTACCTTGATCGTAACATTAAAATGTATACCTTTAAACTAGTGACGTTTATTTAAACTCCCAGACCAGATTATAAGCAAAAAGTGTTGCGTAGCTTTCCTATTTCACTTAAACCCCTGTGGCGCGAAGCCAAATCATTTAATAAGCTACCCACTGCATTATGTTTTAGCGACTTCCCTTATTTTAAGAATTTATAAGACACTTATAACATGTGCTAAGACCAGCTGCGGATTGGATAAACAGATGTTTTTGTTTTTCATTGCCACTTTACATCGGACCAACATACATAATACATTATCGACTCGTTGGCTACAGCAACTTTTACAAATGGAAGTTTAAAAGTTGCCTGAGAGATACTACAGGTTCTATTCTCGACTTGGGCCAACAATAAAATTATTATCTCTGTATAAATAAATTCAAATCTATGGTATTTATGGTAATGGGTATCAAATTTATGGTATCTTATTGGTGTATGTGTGAGCCAATTGTAACATTGGGAATCCTTTTGCGTGAGTGTTTCGGTGAAGGAAAACATCGTGAGGAAACCTGCAGACGTGAGAGTTCTCCGTAATGTTCTCAAATGTGTGTGAAGTCTACTAATCCGCACTTGGCCAGCATGGTAGACTATGGCATGTACCCTCACATTGTGAGAGGAGACCTGCTGAGCTCAGCAGTGGGACAATTACGAGTTGTGACTAGACTAGGATGTTTCACAAGACGGGTAGATTCAAAAGACGAAATCACAACACATAAACATCTCAATCATGCCAATGGAGAATACAAACGTGATAAAATCTATTTTCCATGACAAAGCACCTTTCCGAAAAGCTGGTAAATTAAAAAAAAATGACGTGCATAAGTGTATCAATGATACCTACATGAATAAATGATTTTGAATTTGAATTTGAATTTGAATTTCATCACCTTTACATAGACTATCTGAGTCCCAACTCCCAAGTCTAAATAAATCAATCTTAATCCGTACATTCCGTCCGTTAGCGCGTGATGAAAAGACAATTCACAAAGTTTCATGTTTTACTTTCATATTAGTATTAGGATTGTTGCTTAAACGATGAAGTTTTAACACATTACGTTGTAGGTATATTTCAAGCTATACATTACCAAGGAGTAATTTTTTCTTCAACAGCAACAGTCCTCTCTTTGTCCTCGGACTTCGCTCGAGAGCGGGAGTGTCATATTGATCCAACGAGTCCTGAGGGAAGTGCAGGGCGTCTTCCACGGGGGACTCGTGGTGACTAGCCACCACTGCGGCGAGGAGGCACAGCAATACGATGATGGTAGAGGACTGCATGGCTCTGATTGGTCTGCAATACAACAATGCAATGATCTTAATCCAAGAAGTCACCAGTATTGTTTGAATTTTAAAATCGTTTTCAGATCCTCCAAAATTTGAACCATAGATATTCCGTGATCTTCTTTCTGATATAAACTTCATTCCTTAATCCAAACTTACTCAAAACATAGTTAAATACTCCTTTAAAAACTTTAAAGAGCAAGTTTATTGTAAGTACATAATAATAACAGCCACTCATGAGAACACTGTAGTTATTTCAAATACTGAAAAACAAGTGTTCAAGTAACGTAAAGTAGGAAAAACTACGAAGTAAGAGTTAGGGCGCAGATTGCAGTACTCTGGCAGAAAGCCAACCTACACGTGAGTGCGATACTAAATGCATCTACATGGCTTGCGTGCGGTAGGACCGCTGCCGTAGTGTAAGTAATACCCGAGCAATGTACAGAATAATCAAACAAATGTTAGCGACCTGGTTAGCGAATTCGAAAAGTACACTAGCTTAACTATCATTTTATTTGTATGTTGCTGAAATAGTAAAAAGGTTACTGCGGATACGACACATCTCGGCTGTACCCAAATTGAAGTAACATGGAACACACAATTTATAGTATACACTATTAACAATTGTGGATAACTTTGTTTGACAAACTGCTTTTGACATCTTTGCTGTCGTTATTTTTATTACTTACTTGATACAAAATCACACATAGGCGCGACACAGGCGTTAACACTAAACATTAACAATGGAGCAATAGCATAATAAAAAAAATTGGTGACGTTATAGTTATTAAATGGGCAAACGGAAGGCAAACAATCACGCGGTTCATGGTCCAATAATGTTCTAGGAATGCTGAAGACCGCAACAAGTGGAAGCGCATCGAATGTTTTGTTGAAAAAAAATTAACCCACTCCAAAAATTTAATCTACAAAATGGGAAAAATACATAAAAGCGATAAATAACTAAATGCATTTTTACTGTAATACGGGTACTCACGATATAATTATTTTATTTTATACGCTGATATTTCGACCCAGTTGCAGGGATCGTAGTCACGGCTAGACTGCGGTGGCGCGGGGAAATAATTGGATTTTATTTCATTTGTCCTGCAGCTTTGATAATAAAAAGTCTAAAGACACTCTCACAGGCCGCTTAGGCGGCCATTCACTCTATGAATTATTTAATTAGTTCAATGTCGTATTTTCTTTGCAGATTAAATCAGACTAGTTTTGTTACGAAAACAAGACAGCAAGGCCAGGAAGCATCAATGACCTCCAGTTTCATTGCTTCCTCACCTCTATGTTATAACTAACAATCACAACGACCTTACCTTTATACCGATAAGTACATAGGTACTCATTAAGTAACCTACCAAATGTTTATCAAATCTATTTGATCAACGGAAAACCGCTGCGTTTCAATTTATCTCTCTGTGAACAGTAACTAGCTGGTTTTAAACATTACTCAATTCATGATAGATTATATATACTTAATCTATGTTTATAAACATTTTACTATAATTCATATTTTACTATAATTCATATTATAGTCAATTATGTACCTACATTTCATCGATTTTTCGACGATTGAAGAAACTGTCATATCGTAATATCAGTAGATAATGGAACTGTAACAATAAACTTACACCCTTATTGTTGTAAAATATCCATGCCTTAATGCAGATACTTAACTTATTCTTCAACGTGATCTCCATTCTCCCCGTTTTCCATTTATTTATTTTATCTTCATCTCTTTCATGTGTCATTTATTCTTATCGATAAATTTCTCTGAGTTTTGTTTAGTGTTTTGTTTATGTGTTAATTGATCTTTTAGTTTATAATCTAAATTTTACTAACAAAAAATAACCGACTTCAAAGTCTCAAAAACTACTTGTCAAATCTCGTTCAAATTTATGTGGGACCACATGACAAGCACCTGCTTTCGATTAAAAAAAGAATCATCGAAATCGGTTGGCGTGATATTGAGTTATTCGTCAATTTGTCGCGCACATTTTAACACAAATTTACGACTTATGTGGTTTTCTCATGGATTCCATTGTCAGATCTCAATAAAATTTATGTGGGACCACATGACAGCCACCAGCTTTCGATTAAAAAAACAATCATCAAAATCGGTTCGCCCAGTCCAAAGTTCTGAGGTAACAAACATAAAAAAAAATACAGTCGAATTGAGAACCTCCTCCTTTTTTTGAAGTCGGTTAAAAATAAGAATTTCCGTTTATTCTATTTTTATTTTATTTATTTATTTAATGCACCAACAAAATGAACACTGTGTTAATACAATAGAAATATAGGCAAACAAATGTATCTTAAAGGTTAGTGTCACTTCAATTATAGGTACATACAACAATGCATGATAAAACGTAGGTACAAAATTATTTAATAAAATAAATTATAAAGATTGATGAAACATGTAGGTATAATAATTGACTAATAATCGTTTGAAGAAGAGTTTAAATTAAAATTAATTCATCATACGAGAATAAAAATGAAGTATAATAATATAGATTAAATTAATTGATTTACAAATAAATTATCACAGATGAGAAATTAATACCCATAAAATAATCAATATAAATTATGTAACATTTTAATTACAAATAAATTAGTTATAAAATAAACAATTAATAAAGTGAAGTTATAGTGGGTTTTAAAGTATAAATTAAATTGAAAACATGAAAATGAATAATAAATTAATAAGCATATTGCAATACAATAATTTACATAGGTTAATCAGATTATTGTGGATATGTTACACTAATATCTTCCAAATATTCTTTTTGAATGTGTAATAACTGTTCGAGAAAACATCAATAGCAGCAGAGGTTGTTTTATTATACAACTTTCGTGGTCCGATACCACTTTGAGCACTAAGGTCAACATCAATGCACATGTTGTGAACAGAATTATAAGTGCACATTAATCTATTGATTGGTGAGTAATGTCCTAAATTAGATCGTGCCTTTGCTCGTAAAAATGGAGAGTATTTCATAGGTCTTGGCAATCTCTTAGGCACTGATATACTAAGTTTAGATAGTAAGTACATACTGTCTGTGTGACCATTGATGAGTTTAAACAGAAACATGCTATCCAAAAACTTTCTGCGGCAGAAAAGTGACTTAAGTCGAAAATAACTTAGTCGATCGTCATAACTTTTTAAAACTTTTGCTAAATTGCAACTGTATGATAAGTGCCACAAGAATCTTTTCTGTACGTTTTCTATGCGCTTGATATGAATCTTGTAGTGCGGATTCCAAACTACACTACAGTATTCAAGACCGCTGCGTACAAGCGCAGAGAAAAGCACAATTTTAGTTCTTGGTTGCTTGAATTCTTTGCAATTACGTAAAACAAATCCTAAGTTTTGGAACCCTTTTTTTACAATATTTTCAATGTGGATGTTAAATCGCAATTTGCTATCGAGGGTGACACCTAAGTCGCGAATGCTGTTTACCTCACTAAGCTTAACAGAGTTAATACAATAATGTCTGGGAATAGATATTTTTTTCCTGGTAAACCTTACTACATGACATTTATTGATATTTAAGCTCATGTAGTTTAACTCACACCACGCTACAAGAGTATCCAAGTCATTTTGCAATAAACTCACATCATTGGCCGAATCAACTATCCTGTAAAATTTAAGATCGTCGGCGAACAAGTAAAACTTTGAATTTTGAAAACAATGACATATGTCGTTGATAAAAACATTAAATAATAAGGGACCCAAGTGTGAGCCCTGAGGTACTCCTGATATAGCTTTGAAAGGCTTAGACCTGTGACCACCTATTACAACTGTGGATTTCCTGTTAGCTAAGTATGACTTGCACCAGTTCAAGATATTGCCAGCTAATCCAATGGATGATAGTTTCCTCAAGAGCAATTCGTGATTGACTTTGTCAAAGGCCTTGCTGAAGTCAGTGTAAATTACGTCTAATGAATGGCCACAATCGACTCCCTCAACAAGGTCGTTGACAAAGCAAGTCAGATTGGTTGCTGTGGAGCGTGCTTTAACGAATCCGTGTTGTTCGGGCGCAATTAATTGTTTAAAATGCCAGGTTAAAATTGGGCATAACAGGATTTCGAATACCTTCGCAAATATATTAATTATGGATATAGGCCTATAGTTTTTAGCGAAGGAGGCGTCGCCACCTTTAAACAAGGGTATGATGAGGGCGTCTTTCCATGCAGTTGGAAATGTACCAGAGCTGAGGGATGTATTAAAAATAATAGAGAGGGGCATCGCTAAAGCGCTGGCACATCTGACAACAAACACAGCAGGTATACCATCGGAGCCGGCTCCCTTCCTAATGTCAAGTCTCTTTAATACTCTGTAAATCTGATCTTTTGTTACTGCTATAGTAGTTAGATAATTGGTGGCAGGAAGTGCGTAAGACTCTTTATGAACAGGAGTAGAATTACTAGTGTAAACTGAAGAAAATTGAGCCGCAAATAGATCACAGATGTCTGGTCCAGTTGATGCAACATTATCCTCAGAGTTCATTTGAGAGGGGTAAGTACTAGTACCACCTCTCTTATGCTTAATAAATGACCATATTAATTTGGGGTTTAATAAGAGGGATGATTCCAGTCTTTCTAGATATGTTTTGTAGTTTAGATCACGTAACTTAGTACTTCTCTCTCTCAAAAGCTCAAATGATAACAAGTCGCGAGGGTTTTTATATTTACGGTGTTTTGTTCTATATTTTAGTTTTTCAGTTAACATTTTAATTAGTGCGGGTGAAAACCAAATAGGGTATTTTACTTTAGTGCGGTTTTTCGTTTTGGGTACGTATTTAATAATCAATTCCCTAAGCAATTTGTAAAAAACTGCAACCATATCGTCCACTGTTTTACATTCAGACATAACATCAGTCCAAGGTATGATATTCAGTTCTTCAATAATTTTAGCATAATCCGCTTTATAAAAATGAAGCTTAGACGTGTGTTTATAATTAAGATTATCAAAATGCTTAACGACTATACTAAATTCTAAAGGTGGGTGCAGATTATCTATTGTAGACAATGGGTTTGCACATGTGACAATATGAGATATATTTATAGTGCTAAGGATCAGATCTAACGTTTTGTTTTTAATGTTTAAACTAGAATTATACTGTTCCAGATCATTGAACGACATAAAATCAGTGAGCATGTTATTGAATAAGCTATTTGATGGTTCGGGTGTGAGTGCTAGATTATTATTGCTACATTTCCAAGATAAGCTACTTAAGTTGAAATCCCCTAAAATAATAGTATTATTATTATGATTTTCAAGGATGCGATTGGAATTAGAGATGAAATGTTCTAAGATGTGTTTTTGAACTGGGGGTGGAATATACACGCTACAGATATATAAATGATCAGTTGAACCACTTTTGTCCCCTACTTCAATTCTGACCCATAGATCCTCGCAGTCAGATTCACAGGTAAGAAGACGATTTGATTTGAAACGCTTCGACACTGCAATCAGTACGCCTCCCCCATCTTTCTTGTTATGGAACCCACTGCTTTCGCGATCGCGTCTGTATACCTCGTAACGGCTATCAAATAATTCATGATCTGAAACACTACTATTAAGCCATGTTTCTGTAAAAACCACAACATCATAGTCACAGCAGACGATATTGTTAAAAAGTTGTATAGTTTTTGACCTTAAGCCTCGAACGTTTTGATAATAAAAAGTAAGATCGGTAAGAATGCCCTTTAGTCCAAAAACAAAAAAGGTAAGCAATTTTAGCGTTATTATATCATGACAAGGTATTTAATAAATCTATGTTTATGACGTGAATATACTTTGATTGCTCGTCTTTGCGCAAATAGATCCTTCCGTCACGAATCCAAACGAATCGAAATTTCAATTCTCTCGCCTTCTTGCGAGCAGCAGCGTGAAGGGACTTGTTCTCTGGCGTGAGATGTTCTACAACATAAATGGCGCTCTTCTTATTCCCGCCGATACCTAAGTGACGAGTATTTAATTTGTCGTCCTGATTGTTTTTGTTAAATTTACTTGTGGCGGCGAGGAATTCGTCGCGTACTCTTGGACTATTAAGTTTAACTAAAATAGATCTCGGGCGGGGGCTTGCAGCATTAATCTTTGGCAACCTGGAGCAGTAGTGGATGTTAGCCTCGCTTATAGGGTATTTAATGACCTTGCTGAGCTGCAATACCGTGCTGACTAAATTTTCTTGCTTATCTTCCGGAACGCATTGTATTTCAATGTTAGAACATCGTGTCTGCTGGTCCAACTGGGCAATACGCGATGAGAGCGCCTGGTTCGCTGAACGGAGTTGATCGTTTTCAGTTTTGATGGAATCCATTAATGCTGCTTGCTCTGACTGCACTGCTTTCAGTTTATCTAATTCCTCTTTGAAGTATAGTACTGAATGAACCACCACCCCCCCCTAAAAACATATCCTTACGCCAAAAAAGAAATACTAAAATATACCTCGCAACTTTAAATGTCAGAACACTAATGTCAGATAACAGATTAGAGGAATTGGAAGAAGCCATAAGACTTATAAAATGGGATGTCATTGGTCTTTGTGAAGTGAGAAGAATAGGAGAAGAGATAAGAGAATATAACGAATACATTTTTTATTTCTATGGTGAAAAACAAGGTATATATGGAATGGGATTTTTAATTAAAAAATATCTAAAAGACAAAATAATAAGTTTCCAAGGAATATCAGATAGAATTGCAGTGCTTAATATACAATTACCAGAATTCAAACAACCATCGCTGATTATCCAAGTACATGCACCCAGCGAACAAGATACAGATTTAGCGAAAGATAAATTTTACAAAGACCTGACAGAATTGATGCAAAAGAAGAACAAAAATATAATTCTAATGGGAGATTTTAATGCGAAAGTGGGCAACAAATCAAATAAAGACGAATTTGTCTTAGGAGATTACAGTAGAGGCTATAGAAACGACAACGGACACAGACTCATAGATTTTTGTTTTACAAATAATCTTAAAATAATGAATAGTTTCTTCAAAAAAAAGACAGTCAAGAAAGTGGACGTGGGTTTCCCCAAATGGCAGAGATAAAAATGAAATCGATTTTATACTCACAAGAGAAAAACGAATGTTCAGTGACGTCGATGTTGTGAATAAGTTAAATTTTAATACAGACCATAGAATGGTAAGAGGAGTTATACAACAAACAAATAGCAAATCAAGAAAACACATTATCAACTCAACCAAAAATATGACGATAACATCGCCTATACCACAAAATGCCCTAAATGATTTGAGAAATGTATTAGATAATAGTGAAAAGCACAAAACACTACAGGAAAAATATGATTTTTTGGAGAAAGAACTGATAAACTTAAATAAATTGAGCACTAAAAAAGAGAAGAAAAATAAATTAGGAGAGGAAACGCTAAAACTAATGGAAGAGAGAAACAAAATGCTAGAGCAACGAAAAGATAACCATCAAAATATCACAAATATTAGCAAAAAAATTCAAACATCAATAAGGATACATAAGAAAACAGAGAGACTAAATATATTGAGAGAACATATAGAAAAAACAGGGGGAATTAAGAAAGGTCTGAAACAGCTAAGAGAATACACACAATGGATACCCAACATGAAAACTAAAAATAAGAAGAAAAATGAGAACTTGACGACAAAAAGATTATCAATAGCTAAAGTCGCGACAGAATTCTACAAAACATTATATACGGAGACAGAAAAAACAATATCAGTAGAGACAGCGAAAGATGTTTACGAAGAAGAAATACCTTGCATATTAGAAAGCGAAGTTATAAAAGCTATAAAAACACAAAAAAGTGGCAAAGCAAGCGGAGATGATAAAATTTCAAACGAACTATTAAAAGAATCCCTAACCGCAATATCCAAATATGTAACGCATCTATTCAATTCAATAATGGTTACTGAACAAATACCAACTCAATGGACGAAGTCCACTATTGTCTTGCTACATAAGAAAGGAGACAAAAATGAAATAAATAATTACAGACCTATATGCCTAATGTCCAATTTATATAAAGTGTTTTCTAAAATAATACTAAGACGAATAACGAAACACCTAGAAGAAAACCAACCTAGAGAACAAGCGGGATTTCGCGCCGATTTTTCTACCATCGATCACATTCATGTTGTGAAACAAATCATCGAAAAACTTAATGAATATGGGCAACAATATTACATGGCATTCGTCGATTACAATAAGGCCTTCGATTCTTTGAATCATAACTATATCTGGAAAACGCTAGAAAACCAGGGTGTAGAAACCAAATACATAAGAATAATAAAAGAAATATATAAAAATACCATAGCATCAGTCCAACTCGAACAAAAAGGCGAAGAATTTAGGGTACAGAGAGGCGTTAGGCAAGGAGATCCACTTTCCCCAAAACTTTTCACAGCTGTGTTAGAAAATATATTCAGAAACATAGATTGGGACGATTTTGGAATAAATATTAACGGATCAAATCTAAATCACTTAAGATTCGCTGACGACATTGTGATATTCTCGGAGAGACCAGACATACTACAAATTATGTTACAACAGTTAGATTATGAAAGCAGAAAAGCAGGTTTAACAATGAATCCTATGAAGACTAAAGTAATGACTAATGCCTTAAGGGAAAATATAGTAATAGGACAAGAGGTTATTGAATATGTAGACGAATATATATATTTAGGACAACTAATATCAGTCAAGGATCAATATTCCAAAGAAATCGATAGAAGAATAAGCAACACTTGGAAACGGTACTGGTCACTAAAAGAATTAGTTAAAAATGAAACAATACCAATGTCAGTGAAAAGCAAACTATATAATACGTGCATTCTTCCATGTCTTACATATGGGTGTCAAACTTGGCCTGCAACAACCAAAAACAACCAAAAACTCATAGTTTGCCAACGCAACATGGAACGAAATATGCTAAACATAAGGCTAAGGGACCGGTGGACAGCTTCTAAAATAAGGAAAAGAACAAAGGTGAGCGATGTGCTACAAAAAATTAGAAAACTTAAATGGAACTGGACGGGTCACATAATAAGGACAGACAGAGAAAAATGGACGAAAGACGTAATGGAATGGTATCCTAGAAATGGAAAAAGACAAAAAGGACGTCAAATCAAAAGATGGGAGGATGATTTACCAAAAGGATGGAGAAAGATAGCTCGGGATAGAGATGAGTGGAAAAAACGGGGGGAGGCCTATGTCGAAAGACAACCTGATCAACAAACTGGTTGCTGAAAAATGTGGATAGTAAGAACTAAAATATTTATTGTTTTATAAATCACAGATAATACATAAGTTAAAATGTATCTATTAAGATCAGTGAATAAAGGCTTTTTATTATTATTATTATTACTGAATGTTCTAAGGTTGATAAAGCCTCTTTAATTTCCGTAAGCTGAGGCTGGATTTGACACTTGTATGAGCTTTGAAGCTCTTCGCGTATTATATCTCGAAGGCTGCTGGCAGATAAGCATGAGCAATTGGCGTTGCTTCGTGACTTAGAACGCTGGGTAACATATTCTAATTGTGGAGATGCAGGAGCATGGACGGGGGTATTTGAATTGTCACCTCGTTTGGGTTCTTTACTGCGACACAAAACACAGACCCATTTTAGTCTTGATTCCTCCGGCATGCCATCATAATCGCCTTGACTTATATTAGCACATGTATGATGGTATATTTCGTTGCATCGCGAACATAGCATGGAGGGTGATTTATTTAATTTACCAAGGCAGCCAGCGCAAATGTTGGAAGGAGCCATGATAGTTTTGTATTGAAAGTTTTAAATCCAAAAATTGATTAAGTTTCAGAATTAGTTACATAAAATAAAATAATAATATTTTAATATCTGTTGCTCAAGCGGTCGTCGTTGTAGTAGGCATCAAGCTATGTACAGCCGCCCTTTGATCTATGACAGCTCGCGTCGGCGGCCTTTTGTTCTCGTCGCTTGACTTTGCTTCACGCGAATCTCACGGTTCGGTCGCGCGCATAACCGTGCGTTTCCCATGCACTTACAAATGAGCGTTGTCACTGCACTTTGAAATCAAACCGTTTATCAATTTGTTATTTCACAATTACTATTTAAATACACTTTAGATCCACAATATTCTTATCTTAAATGGAGTATTATTATATGTTTAACACTTTTCACTACTTTTATACTGTAAAAAACTCGTTAATTTTAGAAAACTTAATATTTTTTACTGGTGATGTTGCTACGTAATGTTGTCGATTTGAGCGGCGCGCATAGACTCCCTACTTCTAAACATCGGCATTCGGCTAATGTATTAGCTACATTGACAGTGGCATTGCAGTCTACTAGTACAAATGTATTTTATAATGAAGTCTCGAATACAATCATTTTACCAAGAGGCAGATCCACTTTTATTAAGAATTTGATTTCCTTGCAATCTTTGTTATTGCTTCCATCGTGTAGACACGAAATAACAGTAGGTACTTCGAACCGTGTCAATGGAGGTAAACATTGCATCAATTGCATAATGCAATGTGCTTGGGATCATTGCACTGTCCCAAGACATATTTACCTAAACACATAACTATTAATTTCTCAAAAACCCAAAAAAAATAGATGAAATAATAGACTATTTAAACGACTTCACCTCGCAACTTTCACATCATTTAAATTTCCACTTGCCCATTTGGGCATGTGATTTTTTGCGAGACATTATGTACGTTACAAAGTTCGCATAATTATAGACTTATAATTATGGTTATTGTTGATTCGACCTATTGTTGAATACCACAAACTTCATGCATAGGTGATTGCATTACAACTGATTGATTAAAATTAATGATTGATTATGATATAAATGAATTACATCACTAAAAACAGGCAAGTTATGTGAGCCATTTTCACCGAGTGTTTTCACCAACGGCAACGTAAAACATTCTAAGAAAGAACTTCATTAGCGATTCTCACTACGAAAATAGCTGTCTCATTAACATCACTTTGTAATCCTTGACCGACTCTAATATGTCGCTACTCCTGCAATACTGCTTAAAACAGCTGTCATCATTAATTGAGAAAAAATAATTTAACTAGGAGATCTTAATAAGTCACAGGCCACAGCCATACCTGTTTTATATTGTATTTACCTAATACATTACATCCAAATGTTTATTAAGACAAAAAATGTGGATTAAATACATATTATAATTTATAATTATGTTCCATTACATGTAAAAGATTTGTATTAAAGTTGTCCGTTACAACTAATTTTAAGCTATTGAAAAAATAACATAATTTTAACTCTATACAGCAATTTAAATACACACAATTTAAAATTTTAAAATAATTATATAAGTTATAAGGCCTAAGGAAATCAATTACAAAACATGGGAGCGTTTCGCAGAAATTAAGAAAAGTGTTTTTCGTTGAAAAGCCGCGTGACATTCATGTCTCATTTATTTATGTTAAATCTATTTAAGTACATAGATGTACCTACATAGTTCCACGAATCTAAATAAAATACAATTTAAGTATCTCTAAAATTAAACCAATATAAACACGATGGCTCGAAACTCTTTACAGTTTTCCAAAGCTCTATTACACTAGCACATTGTAAATGTGGCATTTTTATCATAATATTTTTTATGAGACTTCACTACATACATGGTTGTGCACTGGAAATCATAACTACATATTTTCAGTTTTATCATACAGGACTTATGTGTATGATAAAATTATTCTAACGGACTCCTGACACTTTGATATTTTTGTACTTATTAAAATTTTGTGTTAAATATTGAACATTTTTGTGCGGTTCGTTGCATAGCTATATTTAATAACCTAATTTATATTTATTTAATTTTCAATACATCAGCCTTGTAATATAATTATACTTATGTTTAAGCGCTCCTTAAGTATTTCACGCAACTGTATTTTGATTAATGTCTATTACGGCATTAATTCACTGATGAGTGATGATTGAAAATGACTAGATGCGTTCAATAAATATCAACAATCCTATTATTATTTATTAGTTACCATTTGCTACTAAGTCAACTTTCCATAGTATACAAATCTTAATCTAATCAGTGAGTTGCATAAATAGAACAAATTAGAATACCTTGATAGGGTCACTTGTACACAACACTACTAAGCAGCAGTCACTAACTCACAGATGACAAGGAGTTGTTAACGAATTCTTTTATAGACTGTAGTGGTACTAGTGATGGGCTGAGGGGAGGGAAGATGGTCAACAATGCAGGCATCGAACACGAAACGCATCGATAGCCGAGTTCAAGGAAACGACAAGCCGTAGCCGACCACACGCTAACTTGCCAGAGTTTTAACACAATTAATAGTTTAGAACTCGTTGTTTACTTTTTTTATTTGGAATAACAAATAAAAAATTACTTTTAGTTCAAAAATACCTAAAGTCCCTAACATTTTGGGCAATATAAACCGAAAAAAAATATTCTAAGATAATGCGCGATATTTTGTATGCAAATTTCACACAAACTTTAATTGTATCCCAAAGACCATTATTAGAAATCATAATAATATAATATCTCATCTTCTTTCGCATCTGTGTATCCACTACAAACTTACTATAGAATAGTAATACTATAATTATGTCCATAATTATGTATCCATTACCGAAATCAAACCTTTACCCTTACTCAACCTGATTACTGTAAGGATCGTCGTATTTGTACAAAAATTCAGATCCACCTATGTATCATCTTCAGAAGACAACCATTTTCACATAAATGGAAATTAATAAACCAATAATTTTCTTTTTTAACCGTTAATCTAAAAATACTGCATTTATAAAATGTGTATCTTGCTGTCTGAAAAGCATTTTCTATCCTTAAATACAAGCCAAGCCTGCTCGATGCATGCTGTTCGAAAAACGAAGCTACGGTATGGCTACGGTGGTATTTTCCAAAGGTTGAATTTAACGAAATAAACATTAAACAATAAACAACCTAGCAATAAAACAAAAAATATTCCATCAAAACTAACTTATTTACATAAAATTAAGTGCCACAGTTATTAATACCGCATGTGTCTGTAAATAAGGAAAAAGATAAGGAACACAATTTTTTGGAGCGGCACCAAATTTGCTTCATCCTCTCTAGCACATCCGAAACTCATTTTTTTGGAAATTATTATGCTCCAGGATGTTGAGATTTGGTAAACTGATATATAAAAATTTAAAAGATTAACGTTTGCGAGAATTTACTATTTCTATCACATACAAATATTACATAATATTTCAATTACAAAATCATTCTTTAAAATAAGTAAGAGGTACGTTTACATACCTTTATGATTTAGAAATAGAACGCTATTAAAGTTTATAACTATTTTTGATAAATAATGACAACACTAATTTTATTATCAACGAGTAACCGCCCTCGCCTTGCTTCGATTTTCCTATTTTTTTACACCTTGGGTTACATTATTGGAGTTTTATTAATTTTTCAAATCGGTTCAGTAGTTTCAGAGCCTATTCAATGCAAACAAAAAATCAAATCTTTCCTCTTTATATATTAGTATAGACAAGCTTCACTTCTATTCTATTCCTTCTACTTCGCCGGCAGCGTTACGGTAAATAACTATTATTAGGAATTTATTACTTAAGCAGAATTCACCAACACTTTGTCAAGCGTCTATGAAATATTTTTTTTAATATAAGTTATATTATAGCCTTTAAGCGACATTGTCAAGCTCTATTCATAAAAATCTGCTATTTGGACGAAAAACTTAATTTCTTCGCCGAAAATAAAGCTGCATTGATAGATTGTAAAAGAAAAAATGAATAGAGTTCGACGGAATGAAAGCATTGGACTATTCAGAAAGGCGTCTATTCGGGAAGAGGGGTCGTAATAAACTAATGGGAGGTATGAAAAGGCCAATCACTGGGAAGATGTTGATGGCAATATTTATTTTTATACATTTCCCACATCAACTCAAAAGCATGTTTTTTCAGACATGCGCAGACCAATCGCAGATTGTGAGGCTAGAGGCGTGTTTATTTATAAATATTAATTTGATTACAATCTTAAGAATATTTACATTTACAAAAAGTATATGAATGGCTAGTTTCACTTGAACTCTACATCCGATAATAATGAATGAATAACAATTAGTTTATGAATAAAAGACGAGGTCGAACAGAAAATTCCATGTATACCATGTTTATTACCAGTTTTATGGCTATCGTAATATTTATTTAGAGTTGATTTTTTAAGTAAAGCCGATCAATGAAGTCAGAAAATATAGCCAAAATAAAATTCCAAATTCAAAATGGAATCATTCACCAAACGGAGAAGTTTACCAGTTTTGCATTTGATTGATTTTGTTATAAAAATAATTCTTGACAAAAAATTACCGACTTCAAAATTTAAGTGGAACCACAGGACAAGCACCAGCTTTCGATTAAAAAAGAATCATCAAAATTGGTTCAGTTTAAAATTCTGTGGTAACAAACATAAAAAAATACAGTCGAATTGAATACTTCCTCCTTTTTTGTAGTCGGTTGATAAAGAAAAAAAAACATATAGGTACGTGAAGGAATCATTAAAATACTTTTATAAATCATAGAATTACTATTACTAGCGTATAGAACAGACACCGCGAACATTGGGTTCGGGGGTGTGCATTGCAGCCGGCCGGCTGCATTTCATTCTGTCACTCGGCTGCGCTCATTGCGGCCGCATGTCAAAACTGTTTACGAAAAAACTGAAAAAATGCCGTCGTGCGTAATAAGAACATGTCACAATTGCACGACAAAAAAAAAGATAATGGTATCACTTATCATCGGTAAGAAAACAAAATATTAACTTAAATCAACTAAAACGAATTTAGTTAATAGTATCAGGCGTTACTTTGCGGAAATCCATTGTTATTAAGTTAGTATTAGTCTACTTTGCAACAATCCGCGTTTAACATGTATAAAACGAATTTAATTAAATTATTGTGCAATGTTCCCGCCATTTTTGAATATAAGGAGCGTTTGAACTTGGCAAGCCACTAGCGTGTTAATGGACTAAATAAGCTTGCCGACGCGACACTTGTGACCAATTTAAGGTGTTGGATTTTTGACACGAATCAATGGTAATTACGTTTGAAAATCGTTCAAACGCTTTTGCGCGTTAAATAAAGTTGGAGTAAGAGCTTGTGAAGATTTGGAGTCGGTGACTGCTTGTCTTGGTTCGACAAGTGTCATGTACAAAGTTACTCTATGGCAAGTGTGCAAACGAGGCTTCTACAATAGTTTGAAAAGAGAACGGAGGGCAAGCCGGCGGTGGAACACACATTTTGTTTGAGATAGCTTCTCTATGTATAGTACCTCTATGTTATAAATGGAAAAATTATGGGGTTTTGAAATCGCGTTTTATCATTTACAAGAATAAATATTTTGTGACGTCTCAGTACCTGTCCAACGCGGCTTTTAATACACCACCTTTTGTTTTAGCGTTTATATTGAATACAATAAATCCACCACAGTTTACATTATAGGTATCAATTCTAGGCAAATTATCACTTTATATTTCACGCGGCTCTCGCACGACTAAGGAAATAATACGTGCCACGATTTCGGATAGGAGCGATGACGTCACATACGAAGCGGAGGAAACGTGTTTACGTTTAATCATTTATATCTCAGCTATTTATTGATGGTATTCCAAAAAAATTTTAGCAGTTTATTAGTTTTTTCAAAATCCAAAGTGTTCAAAAATCATGAAGAAAATTCGACAATGCAAATAGTTATTGGATTTATTTGAAAGATTTAGATAATTTGTTCTTAATGTAATTTCAATTAAAACTTTTTCTATTTCTATAAAAAAAATAATTAAAGCTTTATGATTGAAATGCCGAATTTTGTTCGAAAAAGTCTGAGAAATAATAAAAAAATGTGTACGTACCTGAATCTACTTATTATAAGTACTACGAGTATTATTTCTTCTGTGTTAATTTAATACTAAATAACTACTGTGTTAATACTTACATCTTAGGTAGGTACATGTACTTGTACTGATACATGTTAGGTACATGTACTTGTACTCACTCGAAAACAAATAAAGAGAAAGCAAAAGTAATTTTGTAAGGGTTTGTTCTAAAATCCTAATAACAAGTCATTCCTACTAATTGTCAGAATGTTCTTTATAATTAGGTTCGTGACTTAACACTTTTGCAGCAATATGAGTAAGATTCGATTTTTCTTTCTTTTTCTTCCCTCTTTCTTGGCCGGCAACGCATCAGTAATGCGTTTGGTGTTGCTGATATCCATGGGCGATGATAGCCACTTGCCATCAGGTGAATCGTCATTCGTCATTGCAGCTCGTTTGCCGGCTAACTCCATTAAAAAAAACTTAAGAGAATCCTTTGAAATGTTTAATAATATTAATCCACATCAGAACAGAGTGGAATATGTTCAAGGCCTCCTCAATTATAGACAGACACCTGGGTCCAGTGGGCAAGTGGTTAATAAGTATGATAGTCGTATTTTCGATGAAGGTATAAAAAAGTTTTTATTTTTTCAAAGGATCCCGTTGTTATGGATAACTGAATGGGTCTCCTCTTAGGACTTTTGTCCATCGAGACTATATGAGAATATAATTCTGCTAAGAATAAAACAACACAATACCGTTTGGAAGCTACGATGCCACAGACAGTCATACAGATACACAAACACGTCAAACTTATAACAACCCTCTTTTTTCGTCGTTAAAATCTGTATATTGTTTGACAAAATATACTTTACCGTCAAACACAACTAAGTAAATTCTAATTGTAGATACGTAGTTAACTACTACGGCGCAGCGGTGTTGGCAACCAACACTAAGAATATTTTATGTGCTACAACTTCAAACCGCGACCTAGCTTTATTTCGAAATCAAACACGACATACTTTAAAATGGTCAAGTTGAGTACAGTCATGTGTGGGATGGATGACCATTTATTTATTTTCATGAATGCGTGCTGTACAGGGCACGAATGCCTCTGTCCCGATTGTTAGCATTATGATAGCAGTCTTTAGACAAGAGTTGAAGCATTTCTAGTGACATAGAGCTTTCAACATTTGAGTTGACTATTACCCAATTAATAATTATCGGTTCTTGGCTGTTATAATTAGTAAAATGTATATGACGGCGAGCGGCCTCTTTGGTTCTACAATGATCGGCCGATGCAGAAGCTGTCATGTCATAAAGAAAACTAAATATTTAGAATAAGGAATGTGTCAATCCATTTAGAACAATACGTGTGGGACATTCTATGGGATTCGAATAGGTATCACGGACTAGTACAGATTGTTATTGATGTGAACGTTAGGAGAACTGGAAATATAATATCATGGAGCAAAGTAAAAGGAATATCATTTCATAACCAACACCGTAGAATACCCCTTCTTCGTCATATACGTGTTCTACTGTGAACGGCCATTGATTGCCCGTGGTCTTACTGCCTGGTCCTACTACATTACTCGCCCGTATTCTCCTACTTCGTCCTATTGGTAGTACCAATAAAAATTATATATTTGCCTGCTGAGGTATAGCCAATAGGTATATCTAAAATTACTCATAAAACAAAATTGTATTGTTACGATCCTAGGAAAAATTGTTTTAAGTAGTTATTGTAAAATATAAATAAACTAGCTGCCCGGACAGACTTCGTTCTGTCATTTTTTTTATAAATTGAGATGTAAGCTATCCTATCTTTCAAGTTGGATCAAACTGCACACGGTGTGCAATTTTGACTAAAATCGGTTAAGTAGTTTAGGAGTCCATCGCGGACAAACAACGTGACACGTAATTTATATATATTAAGATAAATAAATAAATAAGCAAAACCAGTCTCATTATACAGCATTTTGAACCAGATTATACGAGAATCATTACCTATGCTATGCAAATATGACTCGCAATCTAAACACAAACTCGAACGGGTCGTGTATAAATTAACGTGAACTTTGGATGGATATGCGGCTAATTCTGTCGCGGGTAGAGTCCATGTCCTTCATTAACTGTCTACGTAAATCTGAAACCAACATAATAACTTGTTGAGAACTAAGCATTAGCAATGTCTGGCAATAAATAAAAATAAATGTTTTCGTTATTTAAAATGTGATAAGTATAAAGCAGTGTAAAAATAGAGAGAATAAAAGTATTAAAAGATGGTTCACTGAAGAGCATGTTTTCATTTAAATAAACTAAGTTAAATCTTAATTTAACTAAAATGTAGCATCCATTATGAAGGACTTCATTAAAATAAATAACATGAAATTCGTTGCGGATTGTATTACTTTCACAAATTAGTTTTAAAATTAACATCACGGACATAATAAAATTATACAGAACTACAGAGCACTCAGCCCTACATTTGATCACTAGGGAGATGTTTACGTAAAATAAATAATATGTGCTAATACTAAATAGATGCTAACACTGCCTAGCCGTGGTAGAGCTTACCAAAGAGGTGTTTGTGATCTTTCAATTTTGTTTATCCAATACGACACAAAGAATAGCAATTAGCAGTGCAGTTTTTTATGTAACCAGTCGGCATAATATTATTATCACTGACAGTAAAGGCATTACCGATGTACCGCTAACCAATAAAAAGGAGAGAGAGAAACACAGAACTGGCTTCGAAGCACCCAGCCAAAACACGACAAGTTGCTTATAGCGGCTGACTCTAGCAAATGGGTAAGAACTGAGAGCTAGCCAGGTGGGTTTCACGGAATGAAAGACACCAGTAACAATATTGGCTTGGCTTGGTTTCAACCCAATGATGACCCAGTACTGAGTACTTTTCTTTTACTCCTCACAACTGTCATCATGTTATCATTTCGTTTTTCTTTTATACTTTATTTACACCGTTACCCTTTTTCTTTCTTTTTCTGTATTGTGCTATCCTCTTCCGTAAGATTGCCTGGAAGAGATCGCTACTTTAGCGATAAGGTCGCCTTTTGTATACCGTACCTTGTTTTTTTTAACTGTGTATTTATTTCTGGTGTACAAATAAAGAATATTTGTATTGTATCATATTGTACTGAATCTCTCCTTCATTCAAAAATTAACTAAAATTTATTGATCCCTCGGCACAATATGTAAATATACATACATGGGCATGCCCATTTTCATTACGTACATCTGCCGGCTATAAAAACAAAGGCGATTAAAACAACTAGCACAAGTTACATTTGCGGCTCATTGATCAAAACTGTTTGAATAACGTTACCTCTTCCTTGTTTGATTCAGTTTCGTGCAGTGCGTTGCGCGCGCTCATGTAATATCTAATTAGGTACGTCAAATTGCGTGGCCAAAATGATATAAGGCTGTTACACTTCGCGCTTTACAAACGATACGTGCGTCGCTACAAGGACTACTAATGACCTGAACTGACGTAAAAATATAAATTGCACTGACGCCGTTGAATACGATATTTGCAGTCGTAAATCTTATCCAGGCGAAGCAAAGTCCAAACAAAACAAAAACTCTCATTAGCTCTTGAAATGTAAAATATTTTTCAATTCCACGTTACGTTCCTTCTTCAAAAATTGGTGAAGAAATTCATTAAGATAATTAAAAAGACTCCTTGGAACCTTATTCCAAGTTTCTTTCTGGGAAGCTCTGTCATCTTTTGTCTCTCTGTCTTTTTATTAGTTCTTAGATTGTAATATTCTCGTATCCGTAGAGTATTTTCTTAGAGCATGATGAATAATGTACCATTAAGTAAGATCGAATACAATGATCGAATGAAAAACAAACAGGGTTTTAACATATTCGACTACGGGGGTGTTATTATCCATCTCTTGAGTTTAATACTCAAAGGCCGCTAGCTAGGCGCTCAAAGCCCGGCGGCTTGTGTCGATCCTAAATGATCGATAAAGTTAAGCAAGGTCAGCAACGATAAGCAGTCGGATGTTGGATGGGTGACGGCTAGTGGCAACCAATTTTTGAACGCTTCCATTCTTCGGAGGGCACGTAAAGCCGTCAGACCCGGTTGTAGTCGTAACATAACAGTCGTTTAGCTGTGTCAGAAGCCCTCGGGTGCTATCAAAACTTCCGACACTTAGGTAAGCCACTAACCCGGAATCCTTCCACCAATCCACTATGAGACAGCGTAGTGGAGTATTCTCAAGAGGAGAAACTCACGTTCAGTAGTAGACCATTAATGGATTGAAGCCACACTCTAAGGCCAAACTCCTCTAAAACACCCTGCTGAATAAGAACGAGTTTCTGGCATGGCATTAACTCTCTCCTGTCAGGGCGCTGATTTCTACACCTACTTGCATGGTGGTAAGGTATTTTGCGGTCAGTCGACCGGTGATGAATTTGGTGGTACTGGTATCCATGGGTGATGATGACCACTTACCATCAAGTGGCTCATCTGTTCGTTTTTCGATTAGTTACATAATAACTAGCCATATTGAGGCGGCTTAGAACACTGATCCCAAACCCATGACGACATACTATGTCGTAAGAGTCTGCTCGATAAGGCTTATTAGGACTTGGTTAGCCTTCACTTTTGGATTATCATACGTATATTATCAATATGATTATTATGTCATACCTACCAGCTGTTGCTCGCAGTTTCGCACGCAGAAATTATGCTTATCATCGCCTTGCACTTTTCATCCCCTTGGGGGTTGAATTTTGAAAAATCCTTCCTTAGTGGATGCCTACGTCATAAGAGGAATATGTGTGCAAAATGTTAAGTTTCTAGCCAAGGGTTTGGCCTGAGCTTTGATACATCAGTCAATTAGGTACTTTTGCCTTTATAATATTGAAGATAGATTATGAAGCCGCCTGGCTTACACCCTTTTCCTTGGGGAAGTGTCGTGTTCAGGCTGGGGGCTTGAGAGCCAGTTATTTCTTTCCATTGTTCTTTTTATATTCAACCCAGAAAGAAAGATTCTACAGAAAGAAATTTGAAAATGACGGAGTTCTGAGGTAACAAACTTAAATAATCTAAATTTTACTAACAAAAAATAACCGACTTCAAATTCTCAAAAACTACTTGTCAGATCTCGTTCAAATTTATGTGAGACCACATGACAGCCACCAGCTTTCGATTAAAAAAAGAATCATCAAAATCGGTTCACCCAGTCCAAAGTTCTGAGGTAACAAACATAAAAAAAACAGTCGAATTGAGAACCTCCTCCTTTTTTTGAAGTCGATTAAAAATAACCGAATTGTAAAACTTACTCCTTTTTTGAAGTTGGGTAAAAACTAGAATCCAATGCGTTGATAATGTAAAATTTATACTAATGCGAGCTGGAACCGATGCTAATAAATAGCTCCGTTAATTTTTCAGTGAGTTGTAGGCATATTATAATATATCATATCAATATTCTGCTACTTTACTCACTCATGCATTAACACTCCGCACGCAACATTACACATAGGGCAAAAGTAATACTGTTTTTTGAGAAACAAACTCCAACCGTGAAATGTTTTTTACTTGTTACGGTTATTCTAAAGCCAGCTCCCTGCTTCTTTCTTGGCAGTCCATTAGCGAATACGACTTGCCATCAGGTAGCCTGTGTATTTATTGCTATTGACATAACTAATATTAATAATCGTTCAAACCATAAGAATTTATCTACGACAATACACTAAACAACTCTTACAATTTGTATACAAGTTGTATACAAAGGATAATTTACGGTTACTTGTTACAAGGGCTTACACATCTCATAGACTCATTATGTAGATACACTACCAAATGAATAGGCAAATAAACTACAAAACAGCGAGAGCATAGCACAATTCTTTTCTCAGAATTGATAAGGCCTACTAATAAGCCACCACTCTGCTCCACTGCAAAATGATGAAAGGCTATTGGTTGGCATCGAAAGATCATAATATGCAGAATGGCTTCGACATGGCTTAACTAATGCTCCTTATATTAATTACCAAGCCCAATGCCAAAGCACATGCTTTACTTAAGCTAATACAGAATAAGTAGGTACTCGAACAACCAAGGGCAATTGCAGTTTACCGCAGATTTAAAAGTCGGACTATGAACGCTTCAAAAACTCAAAAATAAATCTAGAAATTATATTATATTACAATATAATTATACTAAATACTATACAATAAATAAAAAAAACTCTATAACACATTCGCCCTAACTAAGAGTCACTAATGGTTACCTACTTAAATCGCTCCTTAGTAAAGAATCACCGTTAATAAATAACCGTTAGTGACTGAGTTGGAGCGATTGTGACATTTGTGAAACAATTTTTAATTAAGTCAAAGGTTACAGGCGCAGTATAATTACGTAGTGGCAACACACTGCACCGCCTTCCAATGTTTTGTTAAAAATGTGTTACACAACTTCAGAAGACAGAAATTACTCAGCTGTACCGAAATGTTACGTGGACTCACGCACTGTGCCATTGGGTTAGGAACACAGTGCGTGACTTACATAATTTTCTTACTATTAGCAAGTACGAGGACCTTGTAGTACAGGACCTGCATAGTACTCAAATTGAGTTTATTCAGTATACGTATTCATGTATAACATTGAAAATATTCTACATACTTTTTTATTAGAACATTCCAAAATATTACAGGCAGTGTTACTGAAAATTACCGTATTTAAATTGCATACTGCACTTTAATAAACACGTAATGAGAATGAGAATCCAACTACTTACTACTTTTTATTATACACTTTAACTTCTACACGCCGACGAAGGTTACCATGCCGCATCGCCGCACCAAGGGTCCTGGGTTCGATTCCTAGCGCGGCGAAAATTTGAATAATGAGTTTGAATTTCTGTTCTAGGTCTGTTCTAGGTGAATTTCCTTGTCTAATGTGTTGTCCATGACACCCACGACACAGGAAATCCTAGTGTGGGGCTGAGAGTGTGATGCGTTATTTATTTATTAATTATTTTATTATTATTTTAAGTATAATCAATCCCGGAGTAATGTAAATATGTTAGTGGAGATGTCATGTTGGGTTGTAAATGCACTATGTATCTATATAAATAGAGAATTAGAAGAAAGAGCTATGGGTTTTTTAGCTTAAAGTCTTCAGGGAGAATTTTTCTGTTTTATATGTTATCTCTAGTCTACAAATCTATAAATTTTTACGTGTTTCCACTCTGGAATACTCCGGATCAGGATAGGATACCGAGTTTCCTCAGAGCAGCTCTGGCTTTAGATTCAATGAACCACCCACAGTTCATTTCACGGATTTATTTAAAAAAAAGCAGTTGGCAGTGGGGATGCGGTTGCTTAATTAAATTGTTTTTTATTTTTATTTTTAATATGCCAGCAGCGCCCTCTGTAATTCGCTTTCTTAACTGATATATGTTTTTGTAGCGCCATCTAGTGGGTGCTAGACAAACTTTTTTAGTACGACATGTGAGCAAGGGCCATGCCGCGTAAGTAATATTAACTCAACACTAGATGTCACTATTATCGATAAACAGCTGTTTTGGAATGTTTTGCTTCTCTTTCGTTGACAACTTCACATCATACCAGTCAGAAGTGTCAGAACAGACAGAAGGATTTTGCTTGCCACTTTTATACAGTGTGAATGAGATTAAAATTGTTTGCAGTGTTGTGAAGTGTTCATATGTGGAAAATACATATAAGTTAATATTTAATTAGTGATACGATATTGTGGACAAAGTGCAAAATTTTACATCTTTTTTGTGAATATAAAATTGTGTTCAGTTCAGATCCTTCCACAAAGGACAGTTCTCGTTCTTTCGTTGTTCTGGTTAGCATTTGTCCCAAAGGATTCAAGCTTGATTCAAGTATACTTTTGAACCGTAAGTAAAATAATATTCATTACAAATTCTTTCTCCAATATTAAGTTAAGAAAACGATAACATATTATTTATTTTGAAAGAAACCCTTGATGCAATGCAGTTGTCATTTTGACATAGATACAGTACTCGGTTTGCTGTGCTAAAAATCGAAGCAGTATTTCATAACAAAACTGGTTTGTTTAATTTGCCGTAGCCGAGAGATATTAGGATGAAGTATTGTGTAAATATATTGAGTTACACGCATAAAACACCAACTTGGATTTTCGTAGTACCTACCGACAACGAATAATAAAGACGTATTCTACCTGAAATATGTTTAAGTACGACGTATTGAGATCATAAATAAGTACGGTAGATTTTACTTTCTAAAAATGTTATGCGACCTTGCGCAAAACTTTTGAGCTAGAAACATTAAGGTACATACGTGTAATAGGAAACGTCGTGTTCATTAGATAACCAAACCACGGGTTGGATTTAGAATCCGGTAGCAGGAGTTCGTACATGAGAATGGTTGAAGCTTATAGAGGTTCATCAGCCGATTACAACGGTACCACTCGCAACTCTCGGCGACGCACCGTTTTCGAGAAAATTGAAAAAAACTTTCATAACCTTAGTACCAAAATACGATACTTATCACGATTTAGAACGCCAGAAATGTCTTTTTGACAATTCAGAGCTGTCAAATAAGTCCCAATTATGTCAAAAATCTATGCTTACACTGTCAAATCGGTGCCAAATGTCTTCCGACCTATGAAATAAGTTCTGTGCTTAAACTGTCAAATCGGTCCCAAACGTAAGTACTTTATGTATAAACATTGGCGAAAACAGAGGAACGGTAGGAGGTATCACGGGGGGCGAAGCCCTTAAATCTTTCTTATAATACTCCATCACGCTGCACCCTGCGTTCGCCGTGTCAAGTGTCACCCACTCTCGGCCTGCTGGCTGAGATGCCCTCTAGGCTGCGGCCTACCACGTGCTACCACTCCGCAATAGTTAATAGTACCAGGAATGATAGTACGGTGCGTTCCGAGTCAGGATATCAGCAATTACGGCGTTTAAAACGGCCA
Organism: Thymelicus sylvestris; assembly: GCA_911387775.1. Taxonomy (NCBI): domain Eukaryota; kingdom Metazoa; phylum Arthropoda; class Insecta; order Lepidoptera; family Hesperiidae; genus Thymelicus; species Thymelicus sylvestris. The sequence goes on from OU426886.1 coordinate 7,324,620, forward strand.
ACGTCATTTAAGCTCGAAATTCCTTCGAAATCCTCCTTTGCGCAGATCAAATAATACCCTGGACCACACCGCAAAAGAGAAAGCCGAAATACTGGGCACACTCTTTGCGTTGAATTCGACTCTTGATGACGGGGGTAACACACCGCCTACCATCCTGCAATGTGGTGAGCTGATGCCTGAAGTGCATTTTACTCAGAATGCCGTGCTTCAAGCTCTATTCTCCCTTGACATCAACAAGTCGAATGGGCCAGATGGTGTACCTGCTGTTGTGTTAAAAATGCCAGGGAGCGCGGGGGGCGGAGCCCTCGGGTAAGGGGCGAATCCCCATAAGGGGCTTGGGGGCGAAGCCCCCCAGAATAAAAAAAGCTACAGGAACCCAAAACAAAATAGGGTAGGTTAGGTTAGGTTCGTATGATTTTTTTTACGCAAAAATAGGGACCCCGCGAAGCGGGGTCCCGTCGACATTTATGACGAAGTGTAGTTTTGTGACATAATTGAATAATCATAATATCGTTGTGCGGCAAGAAAAGCTGAAGCCATGAAGCTGTATGATTATTATTTTATAATTTTGAGGTTAGGTTAGTTTTTCTCAATTTTCTCGGAAACGGTGCGTCGCTGAGAGTTGCGAGTGGTACCGTTGTAATCAGCAATCACCCCTCCCTTCTCCTCCACCCCCTCCCCTCCCCCCTCTTGCTACCGGATTCTAAATTTTGGTACTAAGGTTATGAAAGTTTTTTTCAATTTTCTCGGAAACGGTGCGTCGCCGAGAGTTGCGAGTGGTACCGTTGTAATCAGCAAACAACCCTCCCTCCCCCTCCCCCCCTCCCCTCCCCCTCCTCCTGCTACCGGATTCTAAATTTTTACCCACTTTTTACTCGGCCACTGCAAATAAAACATTGTCAAAAACATTTTACGGTTGATGCAACAAAGGTTGTGGAAACCATTCAGGAAAAATACCTAAAATATATACAGATATCTAAAAACCTTAGTTCGAAACTGAGACGGATGGTCATGGGAGTGACATTGTATCACAGAATTACATAAAAAGGGCACAAATCCTACCTTTTTAGAGATAAAGAGTTCCTTTTGTAATGAACAATATCTTCAAAAAAGCTAGTTTTACCTAACATAGATAAGACAAGATAGACTTCTTTCTGTTAGACAAAAGCCATAAGTAAATTAAGTATATTCCACATCACTTAATGCTAATGTGCCGTGAACATTCTTTTATGGGGCTTATTATACTCATTACTTGCTACATGATTTACCCATTGGAATGATTAAAGGATGTTTGTGCTTTCAAACTGAATTTTCATTTTCATATTGAAGGTAAAACAATATATTAGAGGCATTTTAATCAATGATAAACATACCTCGAAACAATACTTATACAACTGGTATGACACTAGTTTCAACCAACTCTTTAATGTTGTACATTGTTTAAATATATTGAAGGTCATAAAAATAACATATAAAGCGGCATGTCAAAACCTCAGGTTTACAGGAGAGCAAAAGTGTTTAAACCACTCTAGAAATAATTCTATGTATAATTATAAATATACTTTTTCTATAATGTTTTACTATCTTTAGGAAGTTTACAGGACTATAAATTATACATATTCAATATTTTTTTATTTTTCTAAAAAAACTAATAGATGACTGTTTCTACATTAACATGAAATAAAAGCATGCCAGACATACCTCTTTTTACGAAGGAGGAAAGTATTTTTTTGAAGATTCATCGAATTACTTAATAAATAAAATCTTGTGCTTTAGGAACGCATCAAGCATTATTTGTGGAGCTTATAATAACCACTAATAACGTTAATTCAGTTCAGTTAAGTCAGACAACTGTTAGGTTTAATGTTTACCATAATAAAGATTTTTTAAATTAACTTTAATATACTTGATGAGAATCCAACTCAATGATAAGCAGTCTTTGAATAAAATAAGTAAAACTCGCCCTTTAGATAGACCATGTCCTAAAGATGTAAGACATTTACAAACATCTCTAATATGACCCAATGTTAAATCTTCCTTTACTGTTACACATACGCAATACATCATAAGCATAACATGCTGTATACTAGTGACAGAACAACATTCATGTAACATAATAATATTAATGATTTTGTTTGTAACACAAATTGTTTATTGATAAGCTGTAAATCAACTTACATATCCAACAAAAATCATAACTATCCATATCCAATGACTAGCATTAGAAATTATTAACTTAATAATTGTTTTCTTTGTTCAGTAAATCATTGTCAAAGTTAAATTAGTATGTACATGAAAAGTGAGTGGAGAATGGATGATAACGTGGATATGAGATATGACTCGATGATGCTTACAATATTTATTTAGCTATGCATCGATATACACGCATCAGTTATTTTATATCTGTCTTATGTTTAATCATTATCATCTACTCCCAATTGTTCCAATGCTCAGGTCTCTTCAGTATAAGAGAAATTAAGGCCACACCTTGCGTTTTAAGTACCGGAAAGCAATTATTTTTTAATACAGTTGCTCAAAAAGTGGCGTATTGCAGGGACGTATAGCGTTCGGGATGTGGGCTATTACACACTCGTGCTTTTTCTTTACCATTTCCGCACTCGTGCATTCTCTTTCCCAACTGTCAAAATAATGTCTATTAAAAAGAAAAAACCAACCACGAAGTTTTTACAAAAAAAAATCATAGAAGTTTTTATGATTCATGTAAATATTTCTAAAAAGAAGCTAAGTACTAATTTGTTTCAATATCAGATTTTATGATTTGATTCAATGAGTTAGGTTAGGTTTCGTTTCATTTCATCTCATTAAATTTCATTTTCATTTCATATCAATAAAAAAAATCTACTGAAGACTTGGCTGTAAGAGCATAGTTCCCTTTGCCTACCCAGAATGGGTGAAGACAACAAAAAAAAATCTCTGCTTAAATTCTAGGTTGGCGCCCACGGACCTGGTTGGCGCCATTTTCAAGTTTATTGTGTTTTTATTATTCTATTATATTGCTTCATTTTTTCGCAACTGTATTAAAAATAGTTGTTCAGTACACGTGCGGAACCGTCATTGCAACTTGTTCCGACTGTCAACCCTCACCCTTACCTAACCTAACTCATTGAATCAAATCATTAAATCTGATATTGAAACAAATTAGGAGCTTCTTTTTAGAAATATTTGCATGAATCATAAAAACTTCGTGGTTGGTTTTTTCTTTTTAATAGATATTATTTTGACAGTTGGGAAAGAGAACGCACGAGTGCGGAAAAGGTAAAGTTTTTCCTTACCACGAGTGTGTAAAAGCCCACATCCCGAACGCTATATGTCCCTGCAATAGGCCACTTTTTGAGCAACTGTATTAAAATATACTATTACGTCTTTAAGAATAGTATGGACTGTATGGAGGTCTCTAAACTATGCTGGATACCCCACTATAATTTCCTCCTACGGAGCAAAATATAGCTTCACACATTACTTAGAAAATTTTATAGTTACAAGTAACAGCGGGCGCGGTCGGTAGTTAGGTGACCGCTAGTGGCAATAATTTCGTTAGTTTCCGTGCTTTGGAGGGGACCTGAAGCCGTCGATCCCGGTTGTTATCGTCTGTAGCTATGTCGGAGGCCGCTTTGGCGCTAGTTTCTGAAAAGCTGATCCTGAAAGGCTGCTTGCCAGTTCTCTTTTCTTGCCTTGTACGCTCCCGCGTGTCTAGAACGCTAGATTACTTACATAGCAATTTGCAATTATAGTCAATCGGTTGCTACGGGAAATCGATCAGTAGGTCAAATATTCTTCCGGAAGTTTTGAACACTATCTGGCGCAGACTCACGGATCTATACCATGCCAAAGATCCGTTTATTTTTATACATGATAAAAGATTAAATGTTTCATTTTTAGATCAGACTGATTCGTATCATCCGATGTTCGCTCATTGCGAAACTTGTTATTTATTGTGAGCGTGTGAGTTAGTAATCTGATTTTTTAACTTCATTGACACGAAAGGAAATTTACCGTGACAGATAAACAACTTACTGATATTATTATTTTTTACTCCTAGTTTAATTTTACTCCCGATATATTCAAATTCAAAATCATTTATTCATGTAGGTATCATTGATACACTTATGCACGTCATTTTTTTAATGGACCAGCTTTTCGCAAAGGTGCTTTTTCATGGAGGAGAAGAAAAGCCGAACGAAACTCCTCGGCACATCTTTTAAAAATAAAATACATTGGTATATTTCTTACAAAAAAGTATCACTAGCCTGTACGGAACTGGTTGCAGATCTGGTCATTTCCATGCGTCTTTGTCATTTATGTACTCATCTACAGTATAGTAGCCTTTGCCTAAAAGTTGAGATTTTACATGTTTCTTAAATAATAATTCCACTGGGAAATCACGTATTAACTTTGGGATTTTATTATAGAACTGTACACCACCCTGTATAGTATATTCAAAACGGTCTTTTGTTTTTTCTTTGTGCTGTTTACATCTTCCACTTGCGTCAAGATGTAGATTGTGGTCAAGCAATAAACTAATATATTAACGTACAGTCAAGCATTAACTTATTAAATAAGACATTAAAAAAAGATTTCTTTACAATGAGTCCGTCAGACGTGAAATAGGCTTTTAGTTGTAAATTGTCAATTATTAAGAATAATCATCAGAGTAAGACATCTGATAGTCCAATCGACGGAAGACGAATTCAAAGCTTAAAAACATTTTCTTTTATTTGAGGCGAACAACTGACAAGAAGTCAAGAATACAGTGCCCGATTGAAATGCAATAAAGAACCGTAACTTAATAACTTGTCAAAGCTTGATTAGTATTATTACAGTAGGTATAAATTAATCATTGATCTACATCAAATTAAATAAATGTTCATCTTTGTTTGTGTGATTGCACGCACAGAGTATTCTTGACCCAGATGATTGGGCCTAATTCGTTTTAATTCACTTATTCGCTTAGCGCTGTATCATCATTGTTTATTGTCGGACCTTCGGCCTTACGCTGCTGTTCCTCCGTCATCCAAACCACAAGTAAACATCATTTGAATATTCATAAGGCAGGTGAAAATTACAATGTTATTTACATTCGTTTCCACTGAGGCTGCAAGCCTTTTAACTGGAGATACTAATTCGCATTTCAATTGTTTATTTAGGACTGAGCTGAGCCGTACTACGCTTTGCAGTATTTGTAAATGAAAGAATGTAAAAAAATGGGTAATTATTTTTTTTTAAACAAAGCGACATTCCTACACTTTCCTTTTACGTGCTAAAACCCTAAACGTTAGTTCATAATTTAGTTTTATTCGCTTCGAAGCTATGAATGACACAGACTGACGTTGATGTGTATATTTAGGCCCGTAATATATCAATAGCAGTTTAATCTATGATTCTGAGTTTAAACTGTCGTTGTTGGTTCAATATATCAATGCTGTTGATATTAGGTACGGGCCTTAGAATTGAAATTAGATTGAATGATATCAAGTTGAATTACTTTTGGACAATTATACTGTATAAACACCTTTGCAAGTAATTTGTAATTTTACACTGTCTGGTACCTATACGGTATATAAAGAACTTTTTTGAAATGTTGATATTTAAAGACATTTTCCAACACTGGCTGATTTTATCCAGCGAGTAAAGAGCTACATATTGTGTGCCTAATAATTAAAGAGGCCACAGCCAATAAAGTTAGCCGCTCTGAGCTCAAACGAACAGTCTTGATCAATATTGCATCGCCATTTTGTCATTATCCGTCAGGAACTGTACATTACTTCTAAGAGCCCCTGCACACGATGTATTTGTACGGTGCCTACGACGCGCGTATTAAAATATACGCGCGTTTAGACGAGGAATTTCATGTTCCATGCTTATTTGTTATGAAATTGTCTTCGTAATCAATTCGTCATCCCATGAATAGGCTTATTCTGTAATTTTTTGTTGAAGCGATCAAACGCCCAGACAAATACGGTCTTCGTGATCACCAAGGCCGTCTTTAACCTATTGGAGGCCCTGGGCATATTTAACTATAACTTTGACAGAAAACTATTTTGTTAGAATTAACAAAACAATGAAAGTAAATAAGCAAACCTCTAGATTTATGCAAAAGCTAATAAGCAAATTGGTATTGCAGACAGTAGGTAATTTAGGTTCGATTTATTCGAATTAAAACAGTTTTTCAGTAATAAATAAATATCGTTTATCGTTTAGTGATCGGGCAGGAACTAGGGGGCCCCTATCGATAACGGGGCCCTGGGCACATGCCCAGAGTGCCCAGTGGGAAAGAGGGGTCTGGTGATCACGGATATTCTAAACTCCAAGGACAGTTCCATGCGTTGCCGGCCGAGAAAGAAGCGATAGACGTGCATCTTGAATTGCAATCGCAAACGACCCGTGTGGCGCAATGCTTACCATGCCGGATCGCCGCACCAAGGGTCCTGGGTTCGATTCAAATATTGCAATTCAATTAAAATATAATATCCTTGGTTGATACTGAGAGATGAGAGATCCGTGCCCAGTAGTGGGCCATTAATGGGTTGAAGCCAAGCCATCCTTGGTTGATACTAATCAAAACAAAATGGGACGCAATTTTAAATAAAAACATGTGTCGATAAATCTACAATCATTTTTATTCATATTTAATAAGTAATTCAAGATTAAATTTAATTACAGTAAAGTTAACCGTTAAAAACAATAAATATCTTACGATTCAAAGAACCGGAATCCTGAAGCGGCTCTAGCCATAAACAACTGGCAACATTATTTTAGCTTTTGACATTAGCACCTGTCAAATCAGTTTGCCGAATTAAAAAACGGAGTATAGAATGTAAAAATGAACATGACCACGGCGTGTGGCAGGCACTAATAATGATTCAAGTTTACGGTAACTTTTATGTTTGACCGACCGACGATGACACAGAATCCTGGAAGCTATTATGCTTTTCGTGGAATAATACCCCACATAGCCCAGTCACTCCCAATATTTGTTGTCAGTTGCAAAGTCGCTCAGACCTATACCAGAAATCTGTCAGAATCTTATTTAAACATAGAAAAACGTAAGTCTACATACTTTATCTGATAAAGAAATTTGTAACGACAAAATTATACCTTTGTCTGAGTAAACAGGAAATTTTTTGAATTATTATTGCGGTTATGTGGAAAATCCTAGAAGAAGATTGTAAGGTGATTGCCGTGCTTATTGAACAACCTAAAGCTAGTCTTCAGACAAACGTAGAAAACCGTTGGAAAACTAATGTAAAAACTGGACCATGAAAGTCTGTCACGACAGAACCAGCGTGGGTGGAAGCTGAACTTGCATTGCGGGGGGGATGCGTTGGCGAAAAGGTGACGTAGATAGGAAAGGAGGAGCATGATCAGTGATCATTCGACCCAATAACTTAAGACTATTATATGGAAGATTTGAACTGGAGACTAATATGTACGAATCTGTTTAAAATTGATGTCGTTATAAGGTTTACAAATGTATAAAACGTAAAAGAAACTGATAGGTTTGTCCAAACTCGAAACACACGTTGTTCGCCCTTCAAGGATAATTCGAAAACACATGATCGCCAAATTGGGGTTTGTCACGATATGGTATCAAGCTATCAAGGCACACGTAGCAATACAGTTTGAATTGAAGTCGGTCAAAACGAAGTAACATCGTTCAAAATTAAGCCATAATTATCATACTCGTACTTTATCTGTTATAAAAATAAGAAACTGCTTTAAAAAATGGACACTTTAGCGGCAATCTTGAATGAGCCCTTGTATCTTATAGTTGCTCATCTGGATTTAATACCAACGCGTATTTTTGTTGTTTAAGTACGTAACTGCCCTTCTGAAGTAGCGTTTTCCTCTCGACGCGATTTATATGAGGAAATGGCTACTTACGTTAAAGTAATCGTGACACTAACTGCGTTTGACGATGTTCTCAATTACGTTCAATAGGCATTTGTTAAAAGATTTTACAGCTTTATAGATACCTATCCCGTTTTGAAACTGCGTTATAAAATGCGTAGAAGTTGGTAGTTGCCACCTACTTACGTAAAATTTATAAGTGTTCAAATAATAATTATTATAATTTCGTCATGTCCGTCCGTCCATATGTCCGAAGCAAAGCGCCGAGACCCTTAGTGCTAGAAAGCTGTAATTTAGCATGGATATATGTACATATTTCTTAAAACAGCAGAATCGTATAAGAAAATATTGAAAAACTTTTTTTTCAGGGTACCTCCCTTACAGGTAACGTGAGGATGAATTTTTGAAGTGAAAACTTCTTTAGTACGGGGGTGACTTGAAATTTTATGAAACGACAACTGTCCAGTAAAAAGAGACAAACACATAAATTCTAAAGTGAGATAGGAAGCATTGTACAGGGGTAGGGTAGGGGAGTGAGGGGTAGGGGAGCGGAGCGGGGCGGGGCGGGGCGGGGCGGAGCGGGGCGGAGCGGAGTGAAGTAGATTAGTGAAACCTACATTTATCATCTTCCCGAAATTTTACATTCGTCTCATTATCTTGAAAACAAAAATTCTGAAGGTTTCACTTCTACCACGTGTGAATTGCACACATTTTAATTTTTTATTCCTCGCGTACCCTATGGTGTGGCGTATCATTGAAAAGGTCTTTCAAAAATATTACGGGTTTTCTTATGGTCTTTCAAAAATATTATCCGTTTGCGAAATATTTGACTTTAAAGTGCTAATTTTGGTTAGAGTTACCTAATATAAGCAGTGACGGATTAACCCTTAATCAAATTAAGCAATTGCCTAGGGCATCACGTCTGGGGGGGCACCAGAAGAAGCACAAAAAAGCACAAAAAACCATGTTGAAATACGAATAGGGGGGCCCACAGGCGTGGATTGCTTAGGGCATCAAGTAGTCTTAATCCGTCACTGAATATAAGTGTGCCGGCTAAATGGTTGGAGTTAGACAAGTGAAAAATTCTCGAAAATAGTTTGTATGATGAATTTACAAGGAAAACTATCACGGCTATGTTATTGTAAGTAGTTAATTAGTAAAAGTCAATAAAGTTACTTCTTTGGAACCCTCTATAGCGCGTGGCCTGACACGCACTTGCCCAGTTTTTGGAGATTATTCTCTCGTCACAACACGGGAAAAGCAAATAAATCTCTTTTCTGGGTACACGGTAGAACTTTACGTTTACGAAAGATTTGCTTGCGCACGCACTGGATCTATCCCACTAGTCCCATTAAGCCGTCCCATTAGGTACTATTTTCTTAAAACTGGTTACATAATTAAAACTATATTTTTTATTATTTCTAAGGCAACAATACTTTATCTATACTAATATTTATAATATAAAGCTGAAGAGTTTGTTTGATTGAACGCGCTAATCTCAGGAACTACTGGTTTGAATTTAAAAATTATTTTTATGTTTGATACTTCATTTATCGAGGAAGGCTATAGGCTATATAACATCATATTATGATGTTTTAGTAGTTTGAAAAAACGAACTCCTAAAACATATTAGTAGTTCGTTTTTTCCACAAACTAACGCGGGTGAAACCGCGGGGCACAGCTAGTCTTACATAAAACCAAAAAACATCAACCATAGCAACTTGTGTAATGTATAGAATGTAATAGATTATTGTTTGTCAACAATGTACCTACGCGTAAAGTAATGGGATCTAAAGAAGAGGTTGGGATTCACTTTCTTATGTTAGTTCTAGAGAAGGGTCAGTTTGTTAACAAGATAAATGTTTTCGTAAGAAATGAGACCACGAAACCTTACGTGATGCTTCTATGTATGTTTTCCTTGTTGGCTTTCACAGATGAGTTGGTTCATGTGTCGGTTCGCGTGTGCTTCGGTGTAACATATCCGTCGTGGTTTGATTGTAGAATTGACTAACTCATTTAATTATAATTATCGTACAATTCATGAAACATTGTTTCAAGGAAGGTTATTTTTATTAACATCAACCCAATCAACCACTCTCTTAAGATTTGAGATTTTTGAGGAGTAAATCAAATCAATTTTCCTCTGATGTAACTTGACTTGCTTACCCAAATTGAATGTTACCTAATGTAACGTTGCGTAAAATAACATTACTAAGAAAGCATAATATACTATAATATAGTGTCAGCATAATTACAGTTGGGGCAGCTCCCGACCTTGCAAGGTCGTTGGCGCTTGATGCGAGGGTGCCGATGGTGTTAGCGTGACCACAGTTCACACTTTGGGAGGGGATTGTCCCGCTTCTAAGCCATATCAATGTCACCCTAAGTAAAAATCCAGTATTACAAAACAAAAGCCATACCGACTGGCAACTGTGATAGGAATGTCGGATTTGTATGTCCGTAGTGTCCACACGCATGCAGGATACTGAATAACATTTCACCAGTCTGGATAATATTTTCATAACAATAAATAAAATAGTAACGATTTATAGATATCCGGAACTTAGGAAAAAGTAATGGTCACACTCTACCACGCCTCCGCCCCTATAATGACTTCTACCTGATTTATAAATAATAAATAACTTAATGTCACAGCATTCACAGCATTGCCTTGGTGGACGATATAAAACACGTTTTATAAGGTTTAAATTTGGGCGAGCTACCAAATCAAACTAAGTACTTAGCTCAATTTTATACTCAAACACAAAATTTCAAAATTTATTACGTAGGTCCCTAATTATCTACCTACCTAGATAATTCTATACCATTAGGTGTAATGCTGGTGTAAACTATCAAAGCAATGACACAGATGACAGAATACATAATTGGCTATGGCAATGCAGCAATATTTCAAAAACTATTGAAAAAGTTGTCTTGTTTGACTTTTGAAGTCTCGAATCGACGTTTGACAAGTTTGACAACCCAATATTATTATCTACTACCTACCCACGTCGACGAATAACATGTTTAACGCATCGACGCACTATGTGGAAGTTGAGCCTATTTCATGTCATAAATCTATAACTGACCCATTTTTGAAGATAGCAAGGTGATTTTTTTTTCTGATAGACTTGAATATATATACTTTGAAATGATAGAAAGTATTTAGAAATAAACGTATTTTTAATAGTTGCAAAAAATTAATTAACATAAAATTCAGCCAAAATTATTTGAATTTACAATTATGTTGAAAGAATATTATGTTAAAATATAAAAATAAATATATCAAGGTAACATTAATCAATAAATATATAAATTAGACAGTTTACATTAATCTAATAGCTCCAAAGCTTCATCTAGAAGATCTATGTACTTTTTTACGGTTTTCTTAAACTAGTTATATAAGGGTCGGATGTATATAAAAGTATGTGTAAAACGTCTTCATTAGTGGCTATTCTGGAACACTTTCGACCATGATGAAGCCTGAAGAACCGACTTTAGCCTGATGAACCAACTTTGATCATTTCAGGTCTTACAAAATTGGGGTACGTTGTGCATTAAAACAGCAACTTTTTTTCATTTATTGAATTATTATTACATTTCCTACAAAATAATACCAATAACAGAACTTCGACAAGCTTCAGCAACTGTCAAAACTCTAAGTAAAAATTAGAAATCGTGATATACTACATATGTTGAGATATTCCTCTCTAGTAGGTATATTTACAAATAAAGTTTTTTTTTTGTACTTAATCTAAAAGTACGTACTTTCAGCTTTCCGAAATGGTATAATATTTATATAGTTTACAAAGTAATTACACCAGAAATTATTTGCGCTTTATACTTTTGACCAAATTTAATCACTTCACGTCTTACAAAATTAGAGTACGTTTCGCATTAAATCCGCAACTTTTTTTTTCTTTTATTGAAATATTACTAAATTTTCAATATAATAACACTTTTAATAGAACTTCGGCAACTGCCAAAACTCTAATCGAAAATTCGAAATGGAGAAATACTACCTGTTACGAGATATTCGTCTCTAGTAGGTATATTTACAAATAAAGTAATTTTTTTTGTATTTAATCTAAAAGTACATACATTCAGCTTTCCGAAATGGTATAATATTTATATAGTTTACATAGTTATTACACCAGAAATTTATTCGCGCTTTATTCCTAATTTTAAGCAAATTTAATCATTTCACGTCTTACAAAATTAGATTACGTTTCGAATTAATTCCGCAACTTTTTTTCCATTTATTGAAATATCACTAAATTTCCAATATAGTAACACTTATAATGGAACTTTGGCAAGCTTCGGCAACTGCCAAAACTGTAATCGAAAATTCGAAATGAAGAAATACTACCTGTCACGAGATATTGTCTCTAGTAGACATATTTACAAATGAAGTAATTTTTTTGTACTTAATCTTAAAGTACGTAGTTTCAGCTTTCCGAAATGGTATAATATTTATATAGTTTACGTAGTTATTACAACAGAAATTTATTTGCGCTTTATTGCTAACTTTTGACCAAATTTAATAATTTCACGTCTTACAAAATTAGAGTACGTTCCGCATTAAAGCCGCAACTTTTTTTTTCATTAATTGAAATATTACTAAATTTCCAATATAATAACACTTAAAATAGAGCTTCGGCAAGCTTCGGCAACTCCCAAAACTCCAATCGAAAATTCAAAATGAAGAAATATTACCTGTCACGAGATATTCGTCTCTAGTAGGTATATATACAAATAAAGTATTTTTTTTTTGTACTTAATCTAAAAGTAAATACTTTCAGCTTTACAAAATGGTATAATATTAAAATAGTTATCATTGCTATATCACTGCAAATTCAAACTGAAAAATCACAAATTTGAAAGTATTTTAAAATCATTTTTCGTTTAGCGTATTTAGATTCGCTTTACCATTTAATGGTAGCAAATAAAAATGTAAATGATGTTGAATAGTGTAAAGTAACTCCTTAGCTATTACCTAGGGTACAACACATGACCCCCTCGATGATTTTGAAAAAGTGATTTATGGCATGAAAAAGGCTCGATTTCCACATAGTGCGACGTACCTACAGCACGTCATCTGGCCTCACTTCTCAATCTTGTCTCACTCAACTTATATGAGCGAGGATTGACATTTCAACAAGTGTTTGACTCACTTCTGACATTTATTTCGGTATAGAAAAGGTTGAAAAGGTTTAACGAATGTTGTGATCATATTTACTAATTGTTTATAGAATATACACAATGTTTAAATAATATGTAGGTGATCCACCGCGGTATAGCTTTATAAGTGTTGAAAATTTAATATTTTAACAGATGACGATAACAAATGATGATATAAATTAAAATACGGAAATGAATTGATACAATAACTAATTATTTACTCGCCTATATTATAAGCTAAGCGATCCAAATGTTGTCAAATTCTAAATTCTAACCGCACTCCAAACAATTTTTAGTAATCGTTTTATAATTTATTCTTGTTACGCCCCTACACCAACAGGCCCCTACTACACCTTTACGCAAATATCTTCGTCTGCAAAAAGCCTATGAAAAATCTCTATAAGAAAACGAACGCTGTATTTTATATAGGTAGAATGTACTGATGTCGTCATATTATAAAATATTCATCAATATTAATATCGTAAGCTCCAATGCTTCATTTTTTGACCTTGCTGATCCGCCCGGATAGGCCACTTGTATTATTAGTTTCCACGACAAAAAAGGCTTCGTAAAAACTTATTCAAATAAGGAAGGTCGTTTATTACCTTGACATGATGAATGGAACAACACAAATCTTTCTTACTTGGTCTACAGACTCTACAGTCAAGCTAGACTCTAGACTAGACTATAGACTGTAATAGTAATTGATGTTAGATTTCACTATTAATTTATTAATAGAATTTATGCATGTCAATTTATTCACAAAAGTAGCCGGTAATTAACTGTTAATTTTTAACGCATTCAGTCTTACTAAACTTTAATTTAGTGTCTGAACTCTGAACGAACTTCCCCCACTCACAGTGTCCTTACTGAACAACGGACAAGGATAAGGCAAAAGCCTTCTGTTGGAAGTTGCTGGGCTCTGTGAAACCAAATATATAATGTGACAAATATCATAAAATTACATATCTAGGTATCATATTATTTTCCATCCCATATAACAATGAAAAGAATTCAAAACATGGTTTTCTTTTATATCTTTTTAATTTATGTATATATTTTTAACTATGTTTACTTTCATATATCCACCGTGATAATATGGAAGTGATTGGTCTGTCTGTTAACGAATGGTATAAATATTCATGTGAAAATATTCACATCACACGACGCATTGACTCATTGACACTTAACTATACAAAATTTATTGGTGATGTTATTATTATTCCAAACAAGGCATCTTTAACCATTTATAAAACATTTTCCTCAATCTGTGGACCGTGAACCGTGTTTCGTATGCCATTAAAATTATAACAGCTAGAGGTCCTTTTGTAGAAGGTGCGCAATTAAAATGCTTGCCATGATCAGACTGCGCTGCACTTTCTACGTTGAACAATGAACTCTCGCTATTATACAATATTGAACCTTAAGTCTTCCACCTAAAGTGCGTATTGCTTTCACGTTTGGCCGTTTGCCATGACTAAAAGCGACGCAGACAATGCTTCGAAAGTGACAATATATAAAATGGGTTTATTGTATGTGGTATGAAACCACACGACAAGTTGCGTCGTTTGCGAGAATGTTGGCTGAGTTGGCTTGTTATGAAGGTTAAAGAGGAATGTTAGAAATATGAAATTTCAGATCTATAGAAAAGAGTTCAACATCTCGCGAAACACCAAGAATTTATGAAGTCTCGAACGAAGGAAAGTATCCTCTAAGTTAGAACTTTCTGGAACTTACAGTTTATTTTTGTATTCCTTTGAGAAAAATCTTTAGTCTTGTGTTTGCCTTTGCACTAAATATTAAAATACATAATTGTTAATTCTCACAACGATTAGCGCGTGATTAAAAAACAAATATCCAAACATGTAAACAACTGACCTAGGATAGTAAGATTGTTTTTAAAATAAGTTTGTCTTTCAAATGTCAAAATTGGTCATACATTCAATACAGAACTAGGAAAAGAATGACGCGACATAACATAATTAAGCCAAGCTGAGCCAGGCAGATTTATTTATATGTATCGCCAACAAATTGAAATGCATTTGTTTAGTAACTAGGAATCAATTGGAAAGTCTATATCAGTCCAGAGTACAACAGCCGCGTCGATGACCTCATATCGGCAATGCGCAGATGGATAGCCTAATTTAAAACGGTAGTACGCATGCTGCAATTACTTTTCTTAAACGATGCACTTAAATCACTCTTTATTACTGCATACCTATTTCCGTTTGGGTTACGTGTGTATTCAAGATTCAAATTAATTCCCTTCTCATAAAATAAAAAAAACCCGATGAAGTGCGCCATACGCAAATTAAATAGATTCCGTAGTATGTGCCGTAGTTGTGAGATGATTGATCGACTCTTACTCGTTAACTCGTGTGTGTGTGTGTGTGTGTGTGTGTGTGTGTGTGTGTGTGTGTGTGTGTGTGTGATAGTTTTTCTTCTAAATTCGTCATTTAATGGGCACTGCTGTTGTGAATTTTTTTGCATGTCTTTAATCAACCATTTGGTAGGTGGCTCTTATAAAAACAGGACTTTACAATTAATATTCGATCGCAAATGGATTCGTAAATCATCATAATCATCACACCTGCTTCTTATTGATCGTTCTGTCCAACTAAAAGTACCTCACATCACCGTACACCGTAATGTTACATCTTCTTAAAGTCTTAAACATAACAACACTTGAAAATACAAAAAATGATTTTCTAAGTGAAGATCTACACTTGCAAAGTGCAAAAAGTTAAAAAGTTGCAAAACTTAAAAGCTCATTATTCTTGGTATTTACGCGCAGTAGGATAGACATCGTGTCGGTATTTATACAATAACTCATCGAAAAGACATCAAATCAACAGTTCAAACTGTTACAGTCGCAATAAGGTCTGTGAGTGTGACCCACATCTGGACCGCAATAACACATTGTTTATTACTTACAGTGCACTTGTGTCAATGACTCATCTTACGGAAATGAGGACTTTAATTGTTAGCATAAAACTGTTGCCGGCCGGGTTCCTGGTAAACATCTAGATGACAGCTTCTTTAAAATAAATCGTTTGAAATAACGTACTTTTCAATAAATTTCAGTAATTTCAGTTCGCTCATAGCCCGGCGGCTTGCGTCGATCCTATGCGATCCACAAAGTTAAGCAACAGCGGGCGCGGTCGGTAGTTGGATGGGTGACCGCTAGTGGCAAAAATTTCTTGAGCGTTTGCGTGCTTCGGAGGGCACGTAAAGCCGTCGGTCCCGGTTGTAATCATAAGATAACAGTCGTTAATCCAAGTCGGAGGCCCTCGGGCGGTTTGAAAACTTCCGACACTCGGGTTGGCCACTAACCCCTCCACCAATCCGCACTGGAGCAGCGTGGTGGAGTATGCTCTAGGCCTCCTCATGAGGAGAGACTCGTGCCCAGCAGTGGGCCATTAATGGGTTGAAGCCAATTTCAGTAAATACAATTAAGTTGCACAAAAACACTATAATGTTATCTTTAAAGCTATAATTGGCTATTTGACAGTTATCAATAAAAATATGAAATGTGTTAAATATGGTTGCATAATGTTTAACAATAATTATACAATACGTTTCTTGCATGAAAATAAATTGTAAATATTTTTACTTTTGAAAAATAGATTTGAGTTTTTTTACCTGTGGATACGAGAACCGAAACGCGGGCGGCCATGACTGAGCATGTTATGACGTCACAATTCAAAAAATAAAGCGTCGTGTACTACTGACTATATCGTGTGCACTGTGCAATTTACTGAGAAAATTAATAAGATATATTTTGATTTCTGCTTTTGAGAGGTTTTGTAAAATGGAGTCAGGCTATACAAAAGCTGACAGTGCGAATTTGCCTCAAGTTGATTCATTTATGGTCGCAAATTTCTTTGCGTGTACCCCTGACTTTTGCTCTACCGAGTTTCGGAATGCAAAAACCTCCTTGTAAGTACTGAAATTAATAAAGTAAAATTGGTCAGTCTTGCTAAGTGGTCACAGGGGGATTTTTTTGTAAGTTTTTCCTCAACGTCCCCTTAACGACACCATATTACTAATGATTTTAAATTACTTATAGGTTATGTTTATGAACAATATTAGGTTAGGTTTAATTTGTTTTTTTAGTAAATCAGAGGCTAAGTTGATTTCTTCTAAATACTTACATCAAAGTGGTCCTCACAAAAGAATATTGCTGATATAACAGATGTTAACTCTGGGTCTCGACGTGCTAATTGTAACCACTGCTTTCGACGTTGAGGGCATTTAGGAACGTGTAGCTAGGTATAAACAATTTGTCAGGTTTAATTGTAGTAGGTACTTCTACACATAGGCTCTGCACGACTTGTAGCTTGTCATTTTCACAATTCCAGTGAAAAAGGTGTAAGTTTTTCACTTAAAATATCTTCAGAGTTAGAGCGTAAACTTTTGTTAATTGAAATGTGACGTCACAGCCAGCAAGTGACAGATGGCGGACTATTTTCGCACGAATTTAAAATTAATGGATTAAAAGTAATTTTTTTCCTACTAAATAACACTTTTATGAGAAAAATAAATATTGTAAGAGGTATAAAATAAAACTACGAAAATTTTAAAATATTTTTCCAAAAATTGTCTAATAGCCAATTAGGTGTACACTTTCTAGCATGCAATAACAAATAATATCATTGAGGATACGACTTATACATTATTGTAAAAAAATTCTGCACCATATTTACCATAATTTTAATGTTCTCTAAATAAATACTTTACTAGATTATACTTATCGCCTTAAAATTTATGAAATTTACAGGTTTAGATATTTTAATTCCTTATTTGTCTTAAAAAGCAAGACAAGTGTTACTGGTTTTCCAGTTTCGAATTTGCGTTTCACGACTTTCCCCGTCCAGCAGGGCTATTCAGGTTTGTAACTTGACAGCGGATTCCGCGATGAGTGTCAAAATTGAAGTTCGAGTCCGAGATCTTGATATGTGATTCTCGAATCATTTGGTACGCACTTGCGAAGTGAAGGGAGTCTCAAACTCAAACGTCAAACGACTAAAGATGGCCTCGCCTCGGTATGAATAAACGAATCGGTAAAATATTTTATCCTTCTGATATAAAGGCACTTACACATTTCTTATAAATTCTATGATTTATTGTTTTATTACTAAAAAAACGTGTGGCACCCGGGGACTGCCGCGGTAAAGCTATAATAATAACAGGCATTTACATTTTTTAATACCTGCGTTTATATTTATACAGGTAGCTAAAATTTTAAAATGTTTGTTTACTTTTCTTTCAGCTTAAGCCTTTCTTGAAAGTTTTGAGGAAATCGAATGTATTTTTTTACAATATTTGGATGGCTGAGTGCTTCAACAACCACATGCAGACAACGGGAAACCGATGGCTGCGACATATAGGAATGAATGTTTTTTCCGCATATTCTTTGATCACTTCCATTAGCAAAGAAAGAGAGTGCACATAATAACTGAAAAAACAATTCAAATATATAATTTTCAATCACCTTTATTAATGTATATATATGAAAAGCAAAAGTGACTGATGTATCAACACACAGGCCAAACCCTTTGGGCTAGAAACATAAAATTCGCACACGTAGATATTCCTCTTATAATGTAGGCATCCACTAAGGAAGGATTTTCCAAAATTCAACCCACAAGGGGGTGAAATAGGGGATAAATATACATACATATATGAATTCGGGACCACTCGCTTCGCAGGCAGGGTCGTTACCGACTAGGCTACAGGGTCGTCAATTAACCTTTGTAAGAAAGAAGGGAAAGTTAGGTTTGCTTTACTAACCTTTACTTTAGCTGATAATCCATGTCTTCGACACTGAGGTGCTATCATAAGATATTTAATATCTTCCAATACGTTATCAATTAACTCTTCCGACAACCGGTAGTTAAAAACAAAGTCTCGGTGCATATTAATTAATTGAAAATTACGAATCTCATTCGCTTGACGTCGACTTTCAGCACAATCTAAAGAGTAAGCTTCTTCTAATAAATAATTGAACACAAATAAACGAGCCATGGTATTTATTAGTACCTAATAACTAAAATATAACAAAAATAACTTATTTTTATTTCAAAAATCTTTAGTTTACTCGAGAACGCGATAGCTCTTGACTAACTTTTCGTTTGACAATTGGACACGAGCTTCGACGGTGACGTAATTCGATGATCGAGAATAATAAATATGTCATCCTCTAATCATCTAGTACGGCACTTGCGAAGTGAAGTGATCCTAGAACTCAAACGTCAATTTTGAAACTCCGCTGTCAAGTTACAAAAGAGAATAGCGTTCCTGATGCGGTCCTGTGACACCGGATTGCGCGTATGACTCCGCGAAACATCATGAGAGGTTTGCAAGTACAGATGTCATGTCCATAATAAAATAAATATCGTAAATACCCATATCGTAGTAAAATGTGTCCATAATTCTGTCGCAACCATAATTCTTGCTGAGACGCCCTGTAAATAAAATTTAAAGTATTTTTGGACACTTACGGTTTATTATTGGATTTTCACATAATATCATGGATTAAAGTGGACATACAAGTGCAAAAAGTTCCACTGATGAATTTTAGTGAACATCAAGCAAGTTGGCGCAATTAGCGTACGCTCAACCCAATATAACATCAACATCTAATAAAAGTTTGTTTCATAGATTACATTTTCACAGATAGATTATTTAGATAGGAACGTCTTGTTTACGAAAATACATTTTGTTTCTGAACCCGAGTTACTTGAACTCGGTCAACTAAATCTCTTGTCACCCTAAAGCTGGTTAAGTAACGATTTCTCTACTTTCGCTGTGACCAAAATAAACTAAAAATCTTCAGAAATCTGGTGGATATATTTCGTTGCGTAACCTTTTTATACTTGGTAGGTACTTCTCCATTGTCCCGGTCTTGATATAATTGCCAGTCACAAGTTCCAATTCCATAGGCAGTTTCACGCTTAATTAACAACTGTTTGGCTCTATTGCCCTCTGGTAATAACACAATGGAGTCGGCAGTGCGAACACTTTTTTCATTTCAGATAGGTATACGTAAATCATCATTAGATTACGTATCAAACAAAATATTGCGTACTTAAATAGCTAACAAGCGAGCATATACGGGCCATCTAACGGTATCTGGTCATCGCCAGTTCGCCACCCATAGACCGCTTTTACTTGCACTCTTTATACTACTTTTCTATTCTATATCTTTCTTAATTATTTAACATTATATCCCGGATCTCCCGCTTCATCCAGATCTATTCCATTGAGACCATTTGCAATGCACACAGTCCAAAAAGTCGATAATTCTTAGCACTCTGAAAATAATCTAGTTTCAGATTATTATATACTCGTATTACATCGGATACATTTAATTGCAATAATAATCGAGCTCACATCAAAGTATACGTAATAGTTGACAATAATTATGCAATACCTAGGAGATGAATCAGTGTCGTGACACTGGCGGCGATGACCCGAGCGACGGTCGCTCACCTCACAGCCTGCGCTTCTCCACTTGCCCCGATATTCACTGGCTTCAGGACACCTTGGAGAATATTACTCGCATCTATTATGTTGAAACGTAATCTCTTTTATTTTTATTAAACTCATGATAAGACTGACATTTTAATCTTATATATTATTTTTGTGCGAAACATTCGCTGTTGATTGTACTTATCCAATGATTTTAATTAATGAATATTAGGTAGGTATTTAAAAATATAAAGTATGAATTCTGAGACTAATTTGTAACACACGCCAGGCAGATTTCTTTACATATCTTTTTTACCCGACTGCCAAGGAAGTATTATGTTTTTCACGCTTATCTTGTACGATATGTATGTATGTAATATTCTTTATAATACCTCGTATCTTCTTAACCGCTGGACCGATTTATATACTTACTAGCTGCCCGGACAGACTTCGTTCTGTCAAAAGTTTTTTATTTTGAAATGTAAGCTATCCTATCTTTCAAGTTGGATCAAACTGCACACGGTGTGCAAATTTGATTAAAATCGGTTAAGTCGCTTAGGAGTCCATCGCGGACAAACGAGCTCATCGTAAGGATTTCAAAAAGTTGTACCATTTGTTTTTAACTTATACTAGTTACTAAAACTACTAAAAGTAACTTATTTTTTAACCGACTTCAAAAAAGGAGGAGGTTCTCAATTCGACTGTTTTTTTTTATGTTTGTTACCTCAGAACTTTGGACTGGGCGAACCGATTTTGATGATTCTTTTTTTTAATCGAAAGCTGGTGGCTGTCATGTGGTCCCACATAAATTTTATTGAGATCTGACAATGGCATCCATGAGAAAACTACATAAGTCGTAAATTTGTGTTAAGATGTACGCGACAAATTGACGAATAACTCAATATCACGCCAACCGATTTCGATGATTCTTTTTTTAATCGAAAGCAGGCGCTTGTCATGTGGTCTCACATAAATTTGAACGAGATCTGACAACTATGTAGTTTTTGAGACTTTGAAGTCGGTTATTTTTTGTTAGTAAAATTTAGATTATTGTAGATACGTCTTCTTATCTCGATTGCGAAAACAAGGTAGCTCTCTACCTACTATGAAATTTTAATTTGTTCCATAAAAATTGATTATATTTTTCATTTATTGTAATGAAATTGCCCTGTTTGTAAGTAATTTGCAATCTAGCAAAATATAGAAAAGATAAAGTTACTTGCCTGCGACAGTTTTATATAATCTAATCTAAATTCATTAGTCTTAATAATAGTAATAGACTTTTTGATGTTAGCCAAACTATAATTTTTATATGCAGGTCAATGCCATTTCTCTTTTTTTTGGCGTAATTTCTACGACAGTTTATTAGACTTCGTCCGGTCTCGACTGCATGCAACTGTACCGACCGATGGTTGATGGCTTTTTACAGGGTTTTTACCCAAATGATTTACTGGATAGTACTAAAATTACTTACTTAAATTTTACTGGAACACTGTCAACTACTACTTTACAAATTAAATTATTAATTATTATTATTATTAAGTAATTATTTACAAATTCGTATTGATATGTTATTGTTTTCATTCGTGAGTGCAAGTGCGATAAATGTAAAACAGAATCTTGGTAATTAATAGTAATTAGTAGTAATACATAGTACTTAATAGTAAACGGAACTGAAGGAAAACGTGTAAATCACAGTCCATCCATCCTTCCTTTGGAAGTCCACTGCTGGACATAGATAGGCCTTTCCTAACAAGCTCAACTCTGACCGGTCCTGAGCCTTCTGAATCCAGCGGATACCTGAGTCCACCTGGTCGGGGGCGTCCTGTGCTCTTTTTTTCGAGGCGTAGTCTCCATTCAAGGACCTTTCTTCCCCAACGCCGTTATCGGTCCCATATAGTCATTATAAAATATCGAAGCCTAGTCGCCAACTCTTTGGATCATCAATTACTCCTTACAGTTTCTATACTATGGTACTAAAAGGAACATATTACAGTTACGCACCAGTGTTCAACAGGGTCAATAGGTTAAACGACGTAACGAAACTCCTGTAGCAAACAATGGCTTTGATTGCTTGAAAACTGGCGTCACGGTAAATGTTTACTATGTAGTACGTGGCCACGGTTACACCGGAGTATTTGTTCATGGTGATAACCGGGGGCGCGCAGAGGTGAACCGGTGAAGTCGAAATCATGTAGTTGTCTCTAATTAGAGTACCTCGGTTCATAAATAAAATTGCATTTTTTTAAATAGAAATATTCGGCAAACGAGCTGAAGATCCACCTGATGGTAAGTGGCTATCGTCGCCCATGGACATCAGCAACACCAAAGGCATCACCGATGCGTTGCCGGCCAATAAAGAGAGAAGAAAAAGAAAGAAAGAACTGGCTCTGGAACTTTAAAAAGATTGATACTGTTACGACCTAAGTCCTAGAACTGTACCGAGTAAACTTCAGTAAGTTCAGTATGGCTGGTCTAGATGTGCGATCTCTAAAAGCGATTATGGCGCGAACGAATAATAACCACTTTCCATAAACGCTGGAATTCAATATTAGTTCCCTCATTTAGGAACTAGAAAATTGACAATCTAAGAATAATACATAATTTGGGAATCTGTGGCCAGATAGGAACAATAATAACATAATTAGCCTAAACGAGCCGAGATCGAATATGGCCATATCGAATAATATAAAGATTTACTAAACCTGTATGGCTAAAGTTTTAAATACTGGTTATACCTATTAGTCGATATTTTAAAAATGTGAAAGTCTGAACTTTAGTGATAATGAGATTATGACTCACGCTACTATAAACCGCTTCTCGAAGTAGGACTAAGTTTTTAACTTTCAACAAAGACATACATTTGATTAGTTTATAAACTTAGTTATTTTTTTATTAGAGTAGGAGGAGCGCATGTCAAGTGGTGTTTTTATGTGTCTGTCTGTTCACTTCTTAACCCCAGACTCAAAAAAGGGGTTATTATAAGCTTGACGTGACTGACTGTGTCTGTGGCAACGTAGCTCCTGAACTAGTGGATCGAAAGACAACGTTTCGAGATGGTTCTTAGTCTTCTATGCGTGGCTATGTTTGGTGTAAATGAAAGTAGTTTCCAAGATAAACTTAACTTTTATGCGAATCTAGATTCCTAAGTAATCTAATACTCGTAGAACTCGAGTATGGGGTCACTCATGAAGTAAATTGAGTATATCGATCCGAAAACGTCGGTAGGTTTTCAGACTGGTCTTAAGCCTGAGGCTGCACTTCGGTGAAACCGCCGCGGTTTTGAACCGCGTTATTTTGTAACACAAGGATTCGCATACAAGCGGCCGCACTTGCGGTTTTACCGTTTTTAACCGACTTCAAAAAAAGCGGCCAAGTGCGAGTCGGACTCGCCCTGAAGAGTTCCAAGTAACATAGTAGTAGCAAGTAACATAATATAAAAGTTCTTGTACTTCATTGTAACTTTGATCGATGTTTTTTGCGGTTTACGATTTATGACGTGTTAAAAAAACTACTTACTAGATCTCGTTCAAATCAATTTTCGTTGGAAGTTTGTACGGTAATGTGCATCATATATTTTTTTTTAGTTTTATCATTCCTTTACTTTAGAAGTTACGGGGGGGGGGGGGGGGGGACACATTTTACCACTTTGGAAGTGTCTCTCGCGCAAACTATTCAATTTAGAAAAATTAAAATGTGTGCAATTCACACGTGGTAGAAGTGAAACCTTCAAAATTTTTGTTTTCAAGATAATGAGACGAATGTAAAATTTCGGGAAGATGATAAATGTAGGTTTCACTAATCTACTTCACTCCGCCCCGCTCCGCCCCACTCCGCTCCGCTCAACTCCGCTCTGCTCAACTCTGCTCCGCTCAACTCTAGTCTCCACTCAACTCCAGTCTCCACTCATTTCTAGTCTCCACTGAACAGTTTCGTTTCATAAAATTTCAAGTCACCCCCGTACTAAAGAAGTTTTCACTTCAAAAAATTATATAAAAAACCTCAATATCATTTTTGAAGACCTTGATAGATAGATCCCACACATATGGGTTTGATGAAAAAAATATATTTCAGTTTCAGTTCTATGTATGGGGAACCCCCAAAATTTATTGTTTTTTTTTTTTCAATTTTTGTGTGAAAATCTTAACGCAGTTTACGGTATACATCTACTGACCAAGGTTCAACAGTATAGTTCTTATAGTTTCGGAGAAAAGTGGCTGTGACATACGGACGGACAGACAGGCAGACAGACATGACGAGTTTATAAGGATTCCGTTTTTTGCCATTTGGCTACGGAACCCTAAAAAGGAGGAGGTTCTCAATTCGACTGTATATTTTTTATGTTACCTCAGAACTTTCGACTGGGTGAACCTATTTTGATGATTCTTTTTTTAATCGAAAGCTGGTGCTTTTCATGTGGTCTCACTTAAATTTTATTGAGATCTGACTATGGCATCCATGAGAAAACCATATAAATCTTAATTAATATAACTCAATATCATGCCAACCGATATCGATGATTTTTTTAATCGCAAGCAGGTGCTTGTCATGTGGTCCCACATAAATTTGAACGAGATCGAACAAGTAGTTTTTGAGTAACTTTGAAGTTGGTTATTTTTTGTTGGAAAAAAATTTAAACAATAGTTAAACCACTAAATGTATGGGATAATCAATTAACTCCATCATCGACCATAATAGCAGTTAACGACTGAATACCACTTACCCGACACCTATGATTCTAGAGGTAAATTAAAAATACATTATAAACCTTTTGATATACCAAATCCCTGAAACATTTATTTCCTTCAACTGATTTATAAACCGCGTGTCAACATCTCCAGTACATGCTCCTGTCAATAAAGGACGGTTTCGCGGTGTTTGGCCAGTGTGTCTATTGCAGTTTCAAAAATCGTCATGCATACGTTTTTTAACCATTAAATAATTTACTTTGGCTGATCACAATAATTGATTTTACAATTTTAATCTTTGCAGGTTTCAAAATGATAACAACTTTACCGACATCTTAGGGACGTAAAGGTAAGCAATATACTTTCAATTTTCTATACTTTATCTGTGTGAATTTACGTTTCATTGGTATATTATAATGTCTGCCTAATTAGTATATGTATGCCTTAATTTGGCTATCATTTTCTTAATATGTTCTCTTTTACTTCACAACATTTATTTTATAGCTACGGCTACCTTAAGATTTCTCTTCGTGTTCCATCGGTCAGGTGGTCAAGGCTCTGTATAAAAGCAATAATCACAATAAGTGTAGAATTTATAAAACCTTTGTTTAATTTTATAATTAGAATTACTTTGTCCACCGAAACATAGGTAAAGATTGCTTTTTCACATGCTTCAATGAAATCGCATGTAAATCCCATGACATTGTTCGAGAGCAGTTTGTCGACCTCTTTATTCATTAGTTTCATTACACAAATAGTTCGCTCGTATTATAGTTGTGACATTAAATCATAAGTAACGTGGTTACCGTAGCACGTGATCCATCGCTTTATTAATTATACAAAAACAGTGTTACGTGGCAAGTGCATTGTACTGTAACTATAATTTTATGTACTGGTGGAGTAAAAAGGAAATAAAAGTTTGGGCGTGTCTATCTATATTTGATGCGTCTGTTAGCGATATGATTCACACATGACACAAGTTATTTGTTTTGTTGAGACAATAGTTGTTGATGCATACATACATTATATAACTTACTATACATTAGTTGCATATTATGGAGGTCACGTCAAGAAATATTAAAATCTATAAGTTCTGAACATAAACAGTTGGAGCATGCTCGCTATCCAAGCATGATCAAACTAGCCTAGTGGGACATCTGGTATTATAGGTGACACTATAATCTAGTAACGACAAACATTTGCTGGTTTGTATACCTGATGGCAATACGTAGTCTACTCGATAAGTTCAAAATGGTTGAAATTAGAGATACTGCTCTTAAAAATACGTGCGATAGCTCATTCTGTTCGGAATGATGTCTAGAAAAATGTTTCGGAAGCGTTTACCAGCACGTAAAAAATTGCAAAAGTTATTGACAAAATAAAGTTGAAAAAAAAAAGTATTTTGTTTTTGGTAATCACTCCGAAACTATTAATATTTAAGAAATTTTAAAACAAGATTCTTAAAGTAGAGGAAATTTCCAAACAATGACTCGCGACTCTCGGAACTCTATCTCCATTATTTATAACTTTAATTTAACGCTGAAAATGGGTCTCCACGCTGCATTTTTAGGTTGCGCGTGCGGCGTCAAAACCGAGTTCATCACACTCAATAATTTTTTAAGGTATTAATTATTAATTTAAAAAAATAAAAAAAATATGGTGTATTCGAAACACTTCAAAGAATTTGCTCCCGTAGGAAATTTTGCTTAAAGTTAATTTTTCAACAAGTTAGACGATTGTTAATTAACTAAATTTTCTCGAACTTCCATTTTCATTGTACATTAAAAAAAATGTTTAAGTAATTATCCTATAAATTTTTCGCTTCGTGGAGCCCTTCTTATATACATGCTTAACGAGATCACGTCATAAAAGTTTAAAAAGTTTTAATACTTTGTGTATAATAATTTTATAACTTGAACAAAAAATGAAAAATCCAAATAATATTATTGAAAATATTTTTTTCTCAATTTATTATTACATAATCGTTTTGGCATTCATAAAAGACATTTAATGACTCGAAAAAAAAAATTCCCTCATTTTTTTATAATTTTTTTTTTATAAACAAATAGACTATTTCAATGCTTTCAAGAAAAAATTTCTTAATATCTTATTCTTTACAAAACATTATGATTTTTGAAAAAAAAAATTTTTTCTTAATAATGATATTTAATTGTTTATAATTGTTTTTTAATATTTCTATTGTTTGAATAATTAGTTAATTTTTTTTTTCTTAAAAATTATAATTAACCATCTTTAATAGAAATGTAAAAAAATATTTTTTTAATCAACAATTTCATTGTTTTTTAACTTAACAATTTTTTATAAACAAATTCTCAACTTTTTTATATATTTTTTCTGAAACACCTAAAAATAAAAAAACAACGATGTATAACAAAGTACAGATAAAAACATTTTTCAATTTTTTAATTTCGATTCGATAAAAAAACGAAAAAATTGTTTGTTCAACTTATAAAATTATTATACACAAAGTATTAAAACTTTTTAAACTTTTATGACGTGATCTCGTTAAGCATGTATATAAGAAGGGCTCCACGAAGCGAAAAATTTATAGGACAATTACTTAAACATTTTTTTTAATGTACAATGAAAATGGAAGTTCGAGAAAATTTAGTTAATTAACAATCGTCTAACTTGTTGAAAAATTAACTTTAAGCAAAATTTCCTACGGGAGCAAATTCTTTGAAGTGTTTCGAATACACCATATTTTTTTTATTTTTTTAAATTAATAATTAATACCTTAAAAAATTATTGAGTGTGACGAACTCGGTTTTGACGCCGCACGCGCAACCTAAAAATGCAGCGTGGAGACCCATTTTCAGCGTTAAATTAAAGTTATAAATAATGGAGATAGAGTTCCGAGAGTCGCGAGTCATTGTTTGGAAATTTCCTCTACTTTAAGAATCTTGTTTTAAAATTTCTTAAATATTAATAGTTTCGGAGTGATTACCAAAAACAAAATACTTTTTTTTTTCAACTTTATTTTGTCAATAACTTTTGCAATTTTTTACGTGCTGGTAAACGCTTCCGAAACATTTTTCTAGACATCATTCCGAACAGAATGAGCTATCGCACGTATTTTTAAGAGCAGTATCTCTAATTTCAACCATTTTGAACTTATCGAGTAGACTAACGTAAATATCCGTGACATCATGTAACATCACAAACCTCAATGAATCTTGGGCTCTTCTTTATCAAAAAAGCGGCAAAGTGCGAGTCGGACTCGCCCATGAAGGGTTCCGTAGCAGCAAGTAACATAATATAAAAGTTCTTGAAGTTCGTTGTAACTTTGATCGAGGTAAATTGCGGTTTACGATTTATGACGTATTAAAAAAAAAGTACTTACTAGATCTCGTTTAAACCAATTTTCGTTGGAAGTTTGCATGGTAATGTACATCATATATTTTTTTAATTTTATCATTCTCTTATTTTAGAAGTTACGGGGGGTGGGACACACATTTTACCACTTTGGAAGTGTCTCTCGCGCAAACTATTCAGTTTAGAAAAAAATGATATTAGAAACCTCAATATCATTTTTGAAGACCTATTCATAGATACCCCACACATAGATAGGGTTTGATGAAAAAAAAAATTTTGAGTTTCAGTTCTAAGTATGGGGAACCCCCAAAATTTATTGTTTTTTTTCCGACATGACGACAGACATGACGAATCTATAAGGGTTCCGTTTTTTGCCATTTGGCTACGGAACCCTAACAAGACGGGGATTTTTCGTAATAGTTGTCCAATAAAACCAAACGAAAGAGCGCTTATTATTATAACCCTCCAGAGCCTTGTTTATATGCATTGTTTTAGATACTTATATGAATTTAACTGTATTTTATCTTTCAAGCTATTTACTTCAACAGTAACTGAAAAGAGCGATTCCGAGTACGCTTCAATGCAGCAATACAAAATTCATTTTCGTTTTCTGATACGTACCTACCTATATGAAATCGATACGATATAAAACAGATTCGATCATTATTGACACGTAATTTGAGGATATCTTTAATTACATGAATTGCAATAATGTACTGAATTTGGAATTTTACGATTTCCCGTATATTGATTGTTTAATAAGATATTATAGGTTTGAGAACTGAAACCCGGGGACGAAAAAATCACGCTCTGAAAATAAAATGATGAAGGTATAAAGTTTTAGTTAAGCACTTTAATTTGAGATGCACGCAATTATAAAAACTTTTGTATCGTTTATGACTTTATGTAGATACTTACTTTGCTCGAAAGTCGTATTGTATAGGATACCCAGTTAAGAGGTATTCAACTTATCTTTTTGAAGTGAAAACTTCTTTAGTACGGGGGTGACTTGAAATTTTATGAAACGAAACTGTCCAGTGGAGACTAGAAATGAGTGGAGACTGGAGTTGAGTGGAGACTAGAGTAGAGCGGAGCGGAGTGAAGTAGATTAGTGAAACCTACATTTATCATCTTCCCGAAATTTTAAATTCGTCTCATTATCTTGAAAACAAAAATTTTGAAGGTTTCACTTCTACCACGTGTGAATTGCACACATTTTAATTTTATTTCTATAATCACTACTTATTATAAAAATAAGTCATCTTTTAGTCTCCGTAACGCAAGATCTCAATAACTAAGTACTGTATGGATTTTTATACAGTAGATAGAGCTATACCAATAGATAAAGTTAAGGAAGGTTTTAAATCATAACCATCCTGATTTCACTTTAGTCGGGTTGAAAAGCACAGTTATCATAAATTTTTAAATTTTTGGTTTTCTGAAAAGAATACTTCGTTTTCCACTCCGCTACAGCCATAACAATCCTTAAATAAAACCTATTTTAGAGAATTTTTTCTCCAACCGTTTAGCCAGCAGGGGGATCTTGACTTGACTCTAATCAAAATTAGTACTTTAAAGCTAAACATTTCGCAAACGGACCCCTAATTCCAAAATACACGCTATAGGGTACGCGACGAATAAAAAAATCATCCTCGCGTTACCTGTAGGTAGGATTGCCAGATGGTTGGGATTCGTCTGGAATCTGGATTGTCCCGACATTTTACATGATGTCCAGAGTCCCGACAAAATACAAAATGTCCCGACAATTCACTCGATTCAACAGAAAGCGTCTGCCGCTCGCGATCTAGCCGTTTTTTATCGTCATCAGATCGTTTGCCGGCAATTTCGAAAAAAAAGTTTTTGTCCCGACAAATCTCGACTTTTTGAAGTTTTGTCCAGATATTTCAGTCTTGCCATCTGGCAATCCTACCTGTAGGGTAGGTACGGTACCCTGAAAAAAAATATTTTTCAATATTTTATTCTACGATTCTGGAATTTTAATAAATATATGTATATCCATACTAAATTACAAGTTTCTAGCACTAAGGGTGCTTTGCTTCGGACAGACAGATGGACAGACGGACGGACGGACATGAGGAAACTATAAGGGTTCCAATTTTACTTCGGAACCCCAAAAATTATGCATATTTCCTATTACCGGGAGAAAAGAAGTAGGTACTTACAGGCAATTTACTTGACAAGGATTATGACACCTGCGCTGCGGTCGAATGAGAGCATTGGAAGTCAATAGCCCCAGGTTGCCGCTCGCCATCTGCTAGCATGTTTCATGAACCGTCGCGGCGCGGCGTCGGCCTTCTTTTTTTTATTGAAAACTTAGATTTTAGTGGTTGTTCTTGCCAAAGTTATATCTACAACAAACCTCCAATATAGGGTTGCCAGATAGCAAGACTGAAATATGTGGACAAAAATTCAAAAAGTCGGGATTTTTCGAGACAAAAAAATTTGTATTGGAATTGTCGGGACATTTTGTATTCTGTCGGGACAATCCAGACGAATCCCGACAATCTGGCAACCAATATGATATAAATAATTATGTATTTCATATAGGTCCAGTGTGAGTTGCCATCTGAGCTGGAATCCCTCATTTGTTGTACCAACCGAAACCAAGTAAAGGCAACTTGCTCCGCAAAGATTTTTTTCATAATAATGATGATTATAGCTAGGGTTGCCAGACGTCCGGATAAAGCCGGACAGGGTTAGGCTTTTTGAGTGCGTGTACGGCCAAATTGAACGGTGTCCGGCCTGTCCGGTTTTGTTAGGCTTTTTGCATTCGACTTGTCACGTCGTTTAGAAGATTTATCTGTATGGTAAAGGATCACAAAGGCCTGGGGGACACAACAAAATTTTTATCTTGTTAATACTAAGACACAAAATCCTCAATAATTTAGAGTGTCCGGCCAAACTGGCTGGTCTGTCCGGATATTTGGTTTGACGACCTGGCAACCCTAATTATAGCGATGGTTCCACTCTACATAAACCATAGAAAGTTCCTGTATAAAACATCTCTTTTTCCTTGAAAATTACATATGCATGTTAATCGTAAACGAGGCTAATCATCATTACGGCACAATAAGGCGCGGAGTCTCTGATGCACGAAGACAAACGATCGGTCTACGAACTCCACGTGCGCGCTATTTGTTGTTCACATCCAGTGGCCTAATTATGCAACTAGAATTATAACTACGTTATACGTAGCGTCGTGCACGAAACTGTGTTACGGAACATTGAGATAGTGCAGTACACACTAGATACATACATGATACACACACAGACACACAGTAGGTACATTGTCACAAGCAACGTATAATACGTTACGATTTGCGTTGAGTTGATTTGCTTTGCTTTCCGAAGGAGGGGAAAGAGACATTTTATGATGTCTTAGGGCCCGGCCACAGCTACTAGCGGCGCGGATTGCGGGGCGGTGAGCGGCGCGGCGAGCGGCGCGATTTGCGGTGGTATGCCACAGCTAGATAGCGGCGGCGTCAGCGGTGGACGTACTTAGACTACTATATAATAATATTATATATAACAATATTGATAAATAATCTGTAGATAAATAGTAACATTGTTTTGTGTTCCTTCCTTGTGCTCTTTATGTATATTATGTTTTGGTGTACAAACAATAAAGTGTTAAATGTAATAAATAAATAAATAACATAACAATGTAAGTAGGTAATTAAGATACCTACCGGCCATGTTTTTCATTATAAGAAAAACGAATACAAAAGGGTATGATGAATAAGCTGTAACATGGATTATTAAGAAAATATGATGAGAACTAGTCTTTGAAGCAACAGATTGTTTTACTATTGTTCATGAAATAAATATAAATATAATACATCAAGAATAAAAAATAATAAATAATAAGATAAATATAATACATGCTGAGTTCGTCCACCGATACGGCCGCGCGCGGCATTTGTTTCACTCGCGCACCGCTCAGTCCGCCGCCGCCGCGACTCTCACCGCGCCGCAAAACGCGCCGCTGTAGCTGTGGCATACTCCATACATTGTCTACCATTTTTTCTCGCCGCTCACCGCTTGCCGCGCCGCTCACCGCGCCGCAATCCACGCCGCTAGTAGCTGTGGCTGGGCGGTTATAGTTCCGGGTTATGTGGTCGTCAATAGTTTAGTTGTCGAGGAGAGTCATCCGGCGCATTTGAAGAGGATGTCTTAAGGGACTGTACACAAAACTACGATGCGACGCGATGCGAATTCGCAACGAAAAAAGTTGCAACACGAATTGCTGCGATGCGATTTCGTGCGGCAAGGCGTCTCCCTTCCACGATAAGGTGACCATTCCTTTGACGACCGTTGAAAACTAGATCGTGACATGGATCTTAAAAAGATGTGTGCACTTTTGTTATTGCTTAGGAGATACAGGCAAAAGATACAAAGAAGATTTTGGGTTCATCCATTTATTACTATTTTGAACGCCGAACGGAACTATTTTCATCGAAAATATGAATTTGTTATTAAAAGATTTGATTTTTAAATGAAGAATCTTAGAAGAAAAAGAAAAAACGTTTCATTTTAACGTAACAAAAAAGATTTCGTATTTTCAAAGTGATCTCAAACTTTATTTGATGTGTGTACGTCTTGCCAACACGCTGTCTCAGAGCCGAAAAAAAAGTGTTGTCAACAAGTGTGACGACTGACGTAACATCGCAGGAATGCGCGATGCGAATCAATTCGCAAGTTCTTGCGACGCGACGTGCGAGCTCGCAGGTTTTTGCGATGCGACGTCGCATCGCAGTTTTGTGTACAAGCCCTTAGATAAGAATGCACAGTTGGACTTGAAGACAACACAGAACATAGAATTATTACCTATGTCGAATGAAAATAAAATTGCTCTCACGAAGTAGGTATTGTAGCAGAATTTACCTAGAAGAGTATTTTTATTATATTATAGTCATAAAACCCACGCATTTGACGCATTGCGACGTTATTGTCTTTACTGGTCTTATTCTTAGGAATAACTTACCTATTTGTCAGGGGATCGGGTGATTTATTACCGATTTCACCTCGCTAATGGTTCCTTAAACTTCGGTTGTAAATATCAATAATGAAAACGAAGTTGCTTGCCAACTACGGAAAACCTGATACCGTTACGTCCCTTTCTCTTGGAGGTCATGAGGATTTATTTGTTTAAACAATCTAGTTCAGTCTGTATTTATACATGGTAAAAGAACTTACATACCTCCCTGGTTTTTTTTTATATCAAACGTAAAAGTTGAAAATCTGTGTCGCAAATCTAGAGAATCAGGTAAGTAACGGGTTGAATTACAGTTTCCTTGACAGGCCGTTGCTCCCCCTGTGCAGATATTCATGAGTGGCGGTAACCACTTACCATCACATGGCCCGTTACTGCTGTTATTTTAAAAACTATTTAATTTATGTTTCATCTTGCAACCAAGAACTTGGCTGTAAGAACTACATACCTATCTATCAAAGTTTCAAAGTTAAAAGACAACGATAAAATGAGGTCAAAATGCCAAATGCGTCAATATTATAACATTTATTACTTATACATAAAATGTCCACGTTATAAATTATTTAATTAAGTTACTTATTATATCTTTTACATATTTATTACAAAAACACAATTATAATAAATTCTAGAAACACGTGAATTGTATAAGTTCAACGCCCAAATAATTTTCTATACTTTTTTTTATGAAAATAGCCGGCAAACGAGCTGACGATCCACCTGATGGTAAGTGGCTATCGTCGCCCATGGACATCAGCAACACCAAAGGCATCACCGATGCGTTGCCGGCCAAGAAAGAGAGAAGAAAAAGAAAGAAAGAACTGGCTCTCAAGCCCCCAGCCGGAACACGACGAGTCGTTTGGCGGCTGACTCATGCTCAAAGGTGGTAGCTATCCAGGCGAACCCCATGAAGAAATAATAATAGTAATAATGGTATTAATTAATAATTAAAATCAATATTACTAATACAATCCCTCGAGGGGTCCTACCACCAGCGGGCCGGATTAAGTCGCCTTTTACGACACCCATCCGGCGTGGGATTGGGGTTAGTATTCTAAGCCGCCCCAATACGGCGTAAAACTACCATACATATACTATTCATATTTTAATAATTAGATACATTACAATTACAATAGGTACTATAATTTAAATTGTTTCCATAAAATTAAATATATTGTCATTATATTGACAATGCCCATACAAAAATAACATAGGGTAATTTTAAACAAATACCGTTATAGAGCGCGATGGCCCATCATGATATTCATGATACTCGTCTCTCGGGATCTAAATTTTGAAGGCTATAATAATAGTGGCATTACAGTAGGTAGGTAGGTATTTAAACTACAATTTTGTGTGGCGTGTTGGCTCGAGCCTCGATGAGTCAAGTCTCGGTTAAACCGGTCCCGGAATCGGTCTCACCGCTTGCCGGATCGCCCGGATCGACATTCTCTGCCACCGTGCCACCTTAAAGTTCATCTTCTTCATGACTAATGCTGTGTAAACTGTGTGTACGTGATAACATTCGGTAATCATTCTCAATCGAGTGACTTATATTTGAATGACTTTACAGTAACTATGCCAAGGTAAAGACTAAAGACTGTATGTGTCAAATTACGTCGATGACCGTTGTTTGTTTTTATATTTTACCAACAAAACGCATTTATTATTAACGAAGTTCATTACTTATTCTTTCATTCTTTCATCGTCAATGGAATTACATTTAATAAAGTAAAGAAACTATATGAATTTACGTATGCATATCTATAGAAAAGGTACAACATAATTATACCTACATAACATACGATGACAATCTTCACAATCATAACCTGTAATTTATGAATTTTCCGGTCATTTCATGCGTTGAAGTTGCGTTGATAGAAAATCCTATTAGATATAGGTATTTCTTTTATGCAAGTGATATAGGTACGAGTACGAGGCTCGTACCTACCTATTTATTTGAAATTAAAGTGCGTACCTATATCTTTGTACCTATACCTTTACCTACCTAAGATAAGAAACTACTTCCCATAAGCGGAAGACTTACTTTCAAACTAATGAGGTAGGTATGTTATATATTATACATTACGATATTATGTATATCACTAACAACTAGTGTCCGACCGAAGCTTCGGCTTCGGCTTCGGCTTCGGCCACCTTCGGCCAAAAAAGCACCTTCGGCCAAATCTTCGGCTTCGGCCAAAAATTTGCCGAAGGTTTGGCCGAAGCCGAAGGTTTGCTAGTTGTCAAATATTGAAATTTACTGAACGATGCTAGAGCGAGACGGAGAGTGTGCAGAGCAGCAGAGTTTCGAACAAACGAATCGCAGTTAGTAAACTAAACGAGTCAAAACAATTTAACTTAATTATCCTAAGAAATTACTTATAAGTATTTAATTTTCTTAAAAATTCCAAAAAATTATATGTAAAAAATAGATATTGAAAAAGCGTTAAACTTTGCTCAATTATTTTATAGAAATATTTTGTGTTCGTCTGATAATTAAAAAAATGTGACTGATTATTTGATTATTTTTGTTAAAATTACTTTAAGTAAAAAATATTTAATTAAGGCGCTCCACCCACTGAAGACGCGTCCCGCCGCGGTGCGCAGAGCGACGGATAATGCAACTGCGCGCGGGGCAATTTCCCGCGCGGTGCCGCGTCGGCAGTGTGTTGTGCTAGGCGTGATTTCTATATAAATTGACATAATTGCATACAATGGTAAAATCTGCCATCCCGCGCCCCGTCGCGGTGCGCGGTGCAGTGGGTAGAGCGCCTTACATTGTATATTTGAAACTTTTATTTTTGACAATATTTTATTACCTACTTGTATAATATGTTGGTCACTCGGCTCGTTATTGGGCTAAATCTCTAAAGCTCTCACAATATGTATCTAGTATATTCTGAGATCAAAGTAACTATCGTATTTCTAAAGGTCAATGACACCTTCGGCTTCGGCTTCGGCTTCGGCCGAAGGTTTTGGTGAATACCGATTAATCGGCTTCGGCTTCGGCTTCGGCCAGAATTGCACCTTCGGTCGGACACTACTAACAACATTCAGCTCCACAAGGCTAATTGTTAGGTACAGTTACACGTAATTAAAGAGAATGTTATGCACACGTGACAGTACAGACCTTGGTACAAATCTGCAAAATGCTGTAGCCAATTCGATTTGCATTTAGTGCCGGTAGGAATGTTCCAAATTAACTTTCGTTTCTTTTTTTACTACGCACGCAACACATGCATTTGGGGTACAAAGTGGAATGTAATAAATAATTAAATTAAATAAGTAGTTCTCAAGCCTACTCCCACAGTATAAATATTATATGTTTCCTTATACTGTGCTACTACCACGGATCAGACCCCTAAAATAAAAGTAAAATAAATAAATTTGAATTTAGACAGGTAATTTCACCCATTTCGTTTTTAAACCTCTACGTTTCGTGTGGTATGGGACGCGTGCGGAAGGCAAGTTTCCCGAAGTGAAGCGAGAAAACGAAGCTGGGTTACTGTTATTATTAGGTAATAGCCTGCGTAGACAAAGGACAATCTTTGTCCACGTCATAATAGAACGCTAACAACTGTATCGACTAACGTAATCGCAACTCTGAACATCATAATTATGTTGTGTTCCTGATGATCATTTGCTCTTGAAACCCATTTATTTATATAAAAATAGTTTTGAGTCATAATTAATCATAACCAGAATTTTAGCTTCATACATATAAATATAAGATCATTAAGAAAGAATTTCGCAGAATTTCAGTTATTATTAGCAGAGTGCAAAGATAGTGTAAACGTCATTATATTAACAGAAATAAACATCAAGAAGATAGAACTTACCATGTATAAGCTAAGAGGATATAATTTATATGCAAATACACGAGAAGAGAGAAGGGGAGGAGGTATAATTATGTACGTCAAGGAAGCCATTGATGTGGAAATAAATAATATCGTAATGCAAAATATGGAATCACTCTGCGCTCAAATAAACATAAACTCTCAGTACATATATATAGTATCGATATATAGGCCTCCATATACACATAAGATAAAATTTATAGAGGAACTTAAAATAATCCTGGAAAACATACCTACTGGGCGTGAAGTGGTTGTAATAGGGGATACGAACATCAACATCAACGAAATAAATACAAGCAGCGTAACTAGTCAATACATAAATATGATGTGTGAACTCGGCTTTAAGTGTATGGTGAATGATGTGACGCGTGAGGAGGTGGTGAGCGAGAGCGCAGTGTCGTCGTGCATCGATCATCTGTGGGTGCGCGGCGGCCGGCCGGCGCGCGCGCATCTACTCCAATGCAAGTTGTCGGATCATTATCTTATCGGTGGACACATTGAAACGTATGCCAACCAATTAAAGCGTGAGAAGGAGAAATATAAAATTGTATTAAGTAATAAACTGGTAAGAGAACAATTAGATTCGATCGTTTGGAGTGAATATTTGTACATGGATTGTCCAATAGAACTATATAGTAAATTGCGTGCTGACTTCGGAAATATTTATGATAGTTCGTTAATAACAGTGTGTTGTGATAGAAGTACAGGCCACTATTGGGTTAATGATAAAGTGAAAAATATGGTAGAAAGAAAAAATGAACTGTTTCGTAGATGGAAATCATCTCCTAAGAATATGAATTACAGATTAGAATATACTCGCTACAGAAATAAAACTAATAAATACATAAATAGCATTAAAAATAAATATAGTCGTAATGAAATAAAACAATGTAACGGGGATATAAGGAAAGTGTGGGGTCATATAAATAATTGGTTAGGGCGGGAAGCTAACAGCAGTGATGAAACAATTAAAAAATATCTAGGTAAACACAATGATATGCAGACCATTTGTAATAATTTTGGCACTACTTTTACTAGAGAAATTAGCAAGATAAGGCATGATTGTAACGTTAAATTACTGAATAGATTTAGCTATGTTCAAGAGAGTGACTCATCCATTCGCTTCAACCCGGTTACATCTATGGAGATTAGTATGATAATTAAAAATTTAAGTGTACATAAATCTCCTGGATTAGATAGGATAAGAGCACAGGATCTTAAATATATAGACAGGGATATAAGCCCTGTTTTGGCAAAATTTATTAATTTATGTATAAAGAAATTTATTTATCCAGATGAGTTAAAGGTAGCTTTAATCAGGCCTATTTACAAACAGGGCTCCCACGTAGACTATACCAATTATCGTCCGATTGCAATCTTATCCGTTATAAATATAATAACAGAAAAAGTTATAGTGTCACGAGTGAGTAAGTATCTCGAGAGTACTAATATTTTGACAGATGCTCAGCACGGCTTTCGCGCAAACAGAAGCACTACCTCGGCACTTGCTTGTTTCTCTGATTATATAAACGAAAATTTACATAATAAAAAGCATATAATTGTATTATATATTGATTTTCGAAAGGCCTTCTATACCTTAGACCATTCTATCTTACTTCAAGCCATGGATGAATGTGGTATACGAGGACCAATCAAGAAATTCTTTGAAAATTATCTATATAATAGACGTTTGAGAGTATCAATTGCTGGAACGGTTGGCGCAGCAGAAAACATAATGTACGGTGTACCAACCGGATCAGTATATGGCCCTATTGGCTATGTGATGCACGTGAATAGCTTGTGTAATGTGGTTAAAAAGTGCAACATATATATGTATGCAGATGACACATGTCTTATGTATGCAGACAGGAATCTGGATAATGCAATACAGAATGTACAAACTGATTTTGATAACATCTGCAAATGGGCACACGATAATGGTTTAATTATAAATATAGACAAGACTAAATGCATGCATATTTGTTCGCCGTATATTAAAAGGTACGATAATAACAGAACGATAAACATAATGGGTCACTCTTTTGAATGTTACCACCAAGACCATCACAAGTGTCAATGCAAGGAGATTGAATGGGTTACCGATTATAAGTACTTAGGCTTAGTTGTGGATAATACCTTGTCTTGGAGACAGCACATAGAAATGGTGTGTTCAAGGTTAAGGTCGGTTTTGTATCAGTTTTATTATTTAAAAAGAAAGCTTGACAGAGGAACCTTGTATTGCGTTTATTATGCTCTCGTTGAATCAATAATAGGTTATGGGCTGAGCAGCTACGGGTGTACATTCAAAAGTTATTTAGAAAAAATAAAAGCATTACAAATAAAATTTCTAAAATATCTCACTGATAAAAAGAATAAGGAAACATGTAAAAAAAATTATAATCAACTTTTTAAAATCTGTAAAATACTGCCAATTGAAAGTAAAATAAAAGTAAGTATAATCAAAGAAAATTATTTCAGGACTAATTTATTAAAAACTATCACCCGTAGGTGCCCACCGCGTAATACAACAAAGCGCATTAAATACCTTAAGCCGAAAACAAGCAACTATTATGGCAAGCGTATCCGCGCATACACTGTGCCACATATATGTGACAATATTCCATTTGATGTAAATAATATTAAGTCTCGGCATGTTGTTAAAAAGAAACTACATGATTATTATTTAGAGGCTATAACTTAGTTCATGTATATGGGAAGTTAATTAGGATGTTTGGTTAAGCAATGTAAATATGCATATACGCATGCATTTTTAATATATTATACAATAAATACAGATATATTATATGTATGTTTGCATTTCTTAATTAAATATATATATAACATATAAAAGTATATAGATTAATTCAGTAAATATATATAAGATTTTAAGAGTTACCAAATAAGCCATAAGTTCAATGTAAACGTTTAAGGATATTTAACTCACAATTAAAAATGTTAAGATAAGAGCGATCTTCACCGCCTACAAACTATTTTATGGTTTGGCGGGTTGTTTATAAATGAGTTATGTTTAAAGATTGGTAATTAAATAAATAAATAAAAAAAAAA
Source organism: Thymelicus sylvestris (assembly GCA_911387775.1). Taxonomy (NCBI): domain Eukaryota; kingdom Metazoa; phylum Arthropoda; class Insecta; order Lepidoptera; family Hesperiidae; genus Thymelicus; species Thymelicus sylvestris. The sequence goes on from OU426886.1 coordinate 7,365,104, forward strand.
AAAAGTCTCAAATTACATTCGCGTAATTAAGCGGTCTAACCAGTCTGCCACTGACTGACTGATGGTAAGCCTAAAGTGTTTGTTTTAGGATCTAATAAACCCTTATTGTGATACTAAACAGTACAGTACACTTAGATACAGATGACTATCAAAAAATTGTGCCACGTGAGCAGTTTCCCTTATCAAGTTTCTTCAAATTATCAATCAATCAAAATGACAATCAATCAAATGACAGTTGGGTGGTTTTTTCGTAGATAGTAACCGCAGATCGGTTAGGGCTATTTCAAGTTGGTTTTATAACCAAGCCTTAGGGCATGTGCTGATTAGATAACGTCAGGATTAAGAACATTTACATATTTGTCATTTCCGTACTAATAAATGTAGCGTGTGCTTTAATAATGTGCCGAATTTTATTGTACTTTATAACGTGACTAGAATGTCAGAACTATCGGCTATGAGTGGCCTCGGGACCTATCCGTCAGTGACTCGGCACAGAACGGAGGTTACCGAGCCGGCACGTACCACCACTCCAACCTTCTCCTGTGTCTCATTTGTCATTTGCAACTAGGGTTACCAGATGGTCGGATTTTGTCGGATTCGTCTGGATTGTCCCGACATTTCACATGATGTCCAGACAAATCCCGACTAAATACAAGTGCAAGTACAAGTCCCGACAAAATACAAAATGTCCCAACAATTCACTCGATTTTAACAGAACGCGTTCATCATCATCATCATCATTGCCAAAGTAGACCAGCTTGGCGACTGGCTTACCTCAAATGTGAATATTATAATAATAGCATATAAGGTCTCCGGTGCAGGCTGGAGGAGATGTAATATTAAATAAATAAACTAAAAAAAAAAAAAAAAAAAAACAGAACGCGTTTGCCGCTGCGGCGGCGCCCGCGACCCGCTGCACATGCTCTAGTCGTTTTTTTTTCATCGTCAGCTCGTTTGCCCGCTATTTCCAATACAAAATTTTTTATTCCGACAAATCCCGAATTTTGAAGTTTTGTCCAGATATTTCAGTCTTGCCATTTGGCAACCCTATTTGCAACACGAATTTCGGGGGATAAACTCGGATGTTTCACCTTGAAGCGTGCTATGTTGTGGAGAAGATTGGATTTTCTATTGAATGACTTTCTAATACGACATTGTGACACGAATAACTTTGATAGTGGGAATTATACCGTGATATGTAAATACAAATTACATTTATACAAACAAATAAGTAAATAGTAACATTGTTTACATAAATTACATATTAGTAAGTAACCCGGACTGGTTACTGAAACGAGGACTCGTTTCACTTCGAGTAGCTAAGTATTAATACCCCTTTAGCCTTCCTCATGAATGTGGCCTATCATACCAATGATATAATAGTGTAAGAAAGAGGTAGATAATTATGTCACTAACGCGCCGATGATGAAGAGCAGTAAATCACATTGAGTAAGAACAGGCAATTGACCGTTCTGCTCGTAGTCGCTCTGTCAATACAAGATGACACGCACGCTTTTGTTGTTGTCAGAAGCGCTTAATTAACATTTGACATACCTACAGACATGCCTTCGTGTATTATGCGAATGTGATTGGTGTAGTGAAACAAAAGATAAACGTGTGTGTGTTGTGGCTCTTTTCGGAAAAGATTTTTGGTTGATTTGTAAGGGCATAATTACTTATCTATATTTTTTAAATATCATTGTATCATATACAAAAATGATTATTCAAGTCCAACTTCGAAACGATTTCGCAATTATTTTATCAAAATATCTTAAATTTAATATTTAGATTATTATTTATTACAGTGACAAATTACAGTAACTATTAAGTTGTAAGTGTACACAGTTACACACGTCTACGAGGACGTACATAAAATCAATGGATTGTTATTATTGTTACGCACGCGGGGTGTTCTGAGTACCCATTTGTGTGCGGTGTGTCTAATTAACTTTAAGTGCTTTCTGTGCCTTAACAATACAATAACTACAGTATGTAAAATACAATCAACTATGTTACATATTTCTGCTATTAATTATGGCAGATTTGATGCGTTATACAATTCATGTGTTTTTTTCCTTCAAACAATTATATTGGGATACAAAATATTATAACTGTCTCTTTCCAAACACACACACACGTACACCACACACACCACGTACACTACACACACGTACACACGTTCTACACGTAGAACCAGCATTTTCCAATTATTTGAATTTCCGTATGCTTTGGAAAGAGACAGTTATTTTGTATCCCAATATAATTGTTTGAAGGAAAAAAACACGATATATCACGATAATATCACGATATCACACAGTAAAGAAATAATACTTTACCGTGGTGATATCGACCTGAAGACCATACATCACGCACAGTAGCAAACCAAACCGAACTCTACACCGCAACCTTGGACGCACACCCAGTTTCACAGAACACCGCGATGGCTGCCTCCATAATAGATGATAATGGATTTTCTGTGATAAATACATATGAATTATATTATACAGATAAATAATTTTATTTTTCAAGAATAACATTTTATTTTAGGTTTATCTGTCTTTCAGTTCTGTCCGCTACTTACATTCGGACAATAGTAAGATTAGCAACCCCTTTCACGTCGATTCACATAATCTGTTCTATACTTAGGTATAGTAAAAGGCTTGCGTTTATTCATTTTGAAAAGTAACAAATCCTGTTCGACATTAAAAGTTTGTTTATAGGCACGCCGATATTTTGACTAAACGGTTAAATCGGATCGTTGCATCTTTATTATTCTAGATCGAAATGTCGGACTTAGATTTTCCATTGAGTAAATTATACCATTCATGTTCATACACACGGCCAATTATTATTTGATGAGTGTAAACGCAGCATTAATAATGGGTAAGGTCGATTCTGTAGATAAACGGTGCAGCAATTAGTTTACCGGTGTGATAACAGTCATTGTTGAATTGTTGTTGGTTGTTTCATTGTTAAACAACTATGATTACAGGTAAATGCGATATCTGCATATACTTTGAGTTATATGATACATTATAAATATTATAATGTATTTGAAAATGGGATACTTTTTTGGTTGATGACCTGTAGGCCCAGTGATTATGATTTTAGATTATTGAACATCTAATGGGAAATGGATTTTAAAATTATGTTTCAAAGATCATGTGTATGGCCTTAATTAAACTATTAACGCCCCCAGACGACAGGGCATAGGTCTCCTCATACCAAAGGGTTCTAGAGCTATGATCCAGTGGAGTATGAGCAGCAATGGTGTCATTGTTGAGACTCCCACGGTGTGGTGTTTTGATGTTATTTAGGTTTCTGAAAACCTTTTCCACAGATCCGTTTGTAGGTAACATCAGCAGGAGACTTATTAGTACTTTTTTAAAATTTTAAACAAAAACATACTACTTAGCGGTATTTTTTAGATTCAAAACCTTAGGTCAGTATTCCCCAATTTTTGTGATTCCCCGCGCTCTATCCGCATTAACCATCAAATCCCCGCAAATCGGAGATTTTTCCCCCAATTGGCAGCGCTGGTCTTCGCAGCATAATTCAGCGCCGTACGCAGTAGATAGAATAGAAGCGATCACATTCTTACCACGTTGTACGTGGCTGATAGAAGCAGAACTGAATAAGTGTAACCAAAATCGTTCAGCGAAACGCGAATGGCGCTGAATAAATGTGCGTTGACCCTTACACGTCGAAATATCGATTAATTGAGTGACTGAACACGATGTTCAAAACTTCAGCTAGACGACGACGCGGCGACGCTCAAAGCTCGTCGGAACCTCCTCGGTGCGTGAGGTTCCTATTTTCTTTAATTTAACCTATCTTATCGTATTTAAGTCGCTCATTAAAAAGGTTAGGTTAGGTTTTTTTTTACACAAATAAGTTAATGCTTGACCACAATCCCACCTGATGGTAAGTGTAGATGTAGTGTAGGTTAGGTTGACTATTAAGGGGAAATAATAGAAAAGCTTTTTGAATAGTTGTGGCCTTTTTGATAACACAAATTCCACATAAACGTTTGTTCGTTTGCAATTTGATATGACAGGGCGATAATAATGATTTATCAGTTCCGTACTCATTGAAAATACGGAACTCTATCTATGTCAGGTTATCCGTGCGTTTTTTTTATTAGTCATACTGGTCACACCTTGTTTTTATTGATGTTATTCTTTAATAATTTAATAATCCGTCGATGAATTACGTATACAGTACAGTATCGCCTGATAAATTGGATCGAAATTCTATTAGGCAGATGTTACAAGGTTGAGCAACGTGGCATTGAACATGATTGGAGTCTAACTTCGTTTAGCTTGGACTTGGACGGCCTAATCTCTCGTGCTCTACATATTTCCGTTAGTTTTTAACATTTTTGGCATTGCTCTTGCTCTGCAAAGTGGTTGTGTAACAATGCAGGTATGTACGACTGCACTGAAAGACTTGTCATTGGTTTTAACGCAGCATTTCTAAATATTTCCTAAGTTTAAAACCTAAAACCCGACCACATAAAAAAGTACTCTGAGTAAGTTATTAATAATAGTAAGTAGCTGATATACCTACCTAAATATAATTGAAATTGCTAATTAAGCCGTAGCACTTAATTTTCAACACGACACCTTTATTTTTTTATTTATGGCTGTATGTTATATAGCGCCCATAGAGGCTATTTTAAATTAAGCTACTTTCTAAATAGGCGTATAATTTTGAGCCAGAGGCTGGGTGCGGCCATGAGTCGGTCAAATTAATATTTTTTCTGTAAAAAAACAGGGACACTTATCTGTGGCAATCTCGACTTATACTTAGCCGTTTATTAGTTTCTTTTAAAATTCCTACCTAGGTCCTACATCTTGTTGAATTTTCTTCATCGCAACCTACTGTCATCCCATCTCATTAAGGTCGGTTTAAAATGAGAGTTCATCATCAATAGGTAGGTACATAAATTAATATTAAGAGTAATAATGACATAGGAAAAATGTAATGGGAAAATTCCTTTGCTCCGTTATGTTAACGGCAAACTACACTAGATTCCTCGGCGTCGACATTCGACAAGAAACTCGTGAATAGCATCATGAAGTATAAACAATAGACGTGGGTACGTAGTTAGTACCCGACTACAAGAACATGCATTATATTACGACAACTGCGTGTATAATACAAATAAGGGGTTTAAAACGTCACAGATCTAAATTCTGGTAGGTATTTCATGTTAAAAATTAACACGGCTACCGTACGCGTGGGCCAACCTAGGCGCGGCGTAGTTTAGACCAAGCTATTATTATAATTGAATGGAAACCATAAATAAAATTATATGTCTATAATTTTACTAAAACGCTAAACTAAAAGTGAAGCAATTTCAACTGTATTTATAAGAGGATTTGACCCAAACTTACAAACATTAAAATTTAAATAAAAGCCTTTAAAAAGGCGTTAGTTTACGTCTATAATACTCTTATAAAAAACTGTTGTTAAACAAGTATTTTAAGGAAAATGCTACTAAAAGTATGACCGTTTAGTGGCCATGAGCCATGATGATTCATGGAAAAAATGTAAACAACGCAGCAGTAATAATTACTCTGACAAAAACGGTAAAAACGATTCCTTTAATGTTCTCTCTAGCTCGTTCATTGTTTCTCTATACGAGTACAGTCACCTGCAGAGAAAAGTAACTCAACTGTTTACAACGCAACAGTCAACAGAAGAAACGTTGCTGTTCGTATACTTATAAACAGATGGGTTACTTTTCTCTGCAGGTAACTGTACTATAGCCAGAGTGGATGAATGACATTGTTATGCAACCCGTTTTCTTCTTATCGTTTCTTATCATTAATTTCCAATTCACAATACAAACCAAAAGCAAAATATAAGTTATCCAATTGTTAATTGATTGAATCCATTTTGTAGCCAAAGCCATAATCGGTATCCTTTGATCTTAAATATATGGAGTTCTTAGTTATTATTTTTAACAAAAATTACAAATTTTGACATCAGGTGATAGTATCATTTACATGTTTCATTTCACCTTATTAAAATTATCGTAAACGTTATTAAAATTAATGTTGTGTTAAGTGTTAGTAGAATATATTTTAGAATAATCTAAATTTTACTAAAAAAAATAACCGACTTCAAAGTCTCAAAAACTACATATTTGTCAGATCTCGTTCAAATTTATGTGAGACCACATGACAAGCGCCTGCTTTCGATTAAAAAAAGAATCATCGAAATCGGTTGGCGTGATGTTGAGTTATTCGTCAATTTGTCGCGCACATCTTAACACAAATTTACGACTTATGTAGTTTTCTCATGGATGCCATTGTCAAATCTCAATAAAATTTATATGGGACCACATGACAGCTACCAGCTTTCGATTAAAAAAAGAATCATCAAAATCGGTTCGCCCAGTCCAAAGTTCTGAGGTAACAAACATAAAAAAAAAAAAAAAAAAAAATACAGTCGAATTGAGAACCTCCTCCTTTTTTGAAGTCGGTTAAAAATAATCTATCTCCGATTGGAACAATATCATTGGCAGGCTGTTCAAACCACTAAATTGTCTAAATTACAACATTGCGATCAGATTAGCCTTAGTTTATTATTAATTAAAATGTTTCCTAGTGTTCGCGAAACCAGCACGGTCAACCTGTATATTTAACCGCGCAGGAGCTTGCCAGCCAACGAACAGTTATATGTTTTAGTGCGTCATACATTAACCGTGGGAGCTCTTTGGTTGCACATGGCTATGACTATTCTATTCGAGTCTTAAGTGGGAGAATTCGATAGCTACTAAGTGTAAATTGGATTTAGTTACAAAGATGGCTGTATCACCTGCGGAAAATTTTAGTTACTGTGAAACGTAAACTTAAACCATACTTATTAATGTATTATGTATTATCTCTCTGTAACAACCTTACTAAGTCTGGATCTCCCAACTGGTGATTAAGTATTATCTATGCATATTATTATTATACACCTTTGCATCTAAAGTTAATAATGACTGTAAAATGTTAACAAAATAAATATCCCTACTTATCGTTAAACTTTTCAACTGAATACGTACGTAACAATATTTTATTTTATTTATATTTGTTTAAAGATAATATAAGAAAGGCGAAGAATATTACGTCAATTCATTCTTTTTAAAATGATCTTAATTAGCACACGCTATGTATTTTTTCACATTTCCTTATGACGTAAACTTGATTGTAATACTAATGCGCCATGCAAGCAACTCATGCAAGGCGACTGATTGCGTTTTCTGAGGCAACGCTATACGATTCTTCCAGTACAATGTATTGTTGACCGATGAAAAGGGCTTGACTGGATCTAGACTAGATGATGATAGATAGGTATGTTTTACATTGACCCTGTTCTTATTAAATTTTATAGACCGTCTTGACTCTTGAGGGCCTGTGAGTTTCTTGTTTCCCGCTTTATATTGTATAAGTATAACCAACCATGGGCGTAGCCAGGGGGGGGGGGGTTTCGGGGGTTCAAACCCCCAGGACTGACATTTTTATGTGCTAATAAACCCGTAAAAAATATTTTTCTAGACGTCATTCCGAATCGACTGAGCTATCGCACATATTTTTAGGAGCTTTATTTCTATTAAACACGTTTTTCAACTTTTTGACTAAACTATTAATAGATGGCACTACATAGGGGAAGGTGGGGTAAGACGGGGTAGCGAGGTAAGATGGGGACCCTACCAAAACAGATAATACAGTGTCACTAGAAAATTTATTTCAACGCCATCTAATTGTATTTAGCAGTACTTGTCAGTGTCACAAAAAGTTTGATCGGAGAAGTGCACGTTCAACTTGGTAAGTATGTTTTTTTTATTTTAAGTGGTTTTATCTAATTATTGACGCATATAAAGTGCGTGACTGCTCATAATATATGATATGTAAGATGTGTGACATAATTTTTTATTGATGTTTGTTTATTGTACTATTCTAAACTCATTAATTCGTTCCGGCTTGTTTTGATTAATAAACCTCAAAAAATTTAATACAATTTATAAGTCCAGTTTGGGAAAGATGGGGTACCTACTTGCGGGCAAGACGGGGTTTGTACCCCATCTTACCCGCTGGTTTGTTCTTGTTGGATTTCGATTTTATTTAAAAATATCGTTATTAGTTGGGTAATGGGTTAGGCCGAAACAGTTAATGCCATATCCACGAGTGGCTGAAAAAAGACCAAGATAAGTTCGAAGAAGAGGAAAAGCAACTATTATCACTGCTTCTCCATATAAAACAGAATTAGAAGAAAGACAAAACAGTAAGAACTTGACAATAAAGGTAACAAACAAAAAGAAAATGAAAAAAACAAACAAGAGATCTAAAAAATAATATTTAAAAAATAAACAAAAAAACACGCTTTTATGGAAAATCCAACTAAAAAAAATAGAAAATTAATTTGGATTAAGAATCGTGTAATTGTAAAAAAAGCGTGGTCTCTATAAAAAAGGTTTCAATAAAAGCGTGTTTTTTAGTTTTTATAAACTATTATTTATTTTTTAATTTTTAGTTTGATTTTTTGAAATGAAATTTAGATTTTTTTTTCTTTAAATATTGAATTGTCATCGATCCTCGATAAGTCTACGAAGTTTGAAAGAAATCTGACCGTTTAAAGCTAATATAAAGCGTGTAATTAGGTTTTTTTTCTTTCTTTTCTTTAAATATTGAATTGTCATCGGTCCTCAATAAATCCACGAAGTTTGAAAGAAATCTGACCGTTTGAAGTAGGTCAAAATCAGGTCTAAAGAGAAGTTACAAACAAACAAATACATACAGGTGAAGCTAATATAAAGCGTGTAAAAACCAAGAAAGCTGACGATGGAGCTCAGACATCAGATAACGAAGATACAGAATGTCTGTACTGCCACGGCTTGTATTCCGAGTCTAGTGAAGGATGGATCACTTGCCAGACTGGCGGTAAGTGGGCTCATTGTGGCTGTGCAGGAGTGGAAGGTAACGATGACGAAGCTGTCTATATTTGCCCGATTTGTGAAGAGAACGAAGCTTAAATATTCTATACCCCATCTTACCCACGGGGGTACCCCGTCTTGCCCTATAGGTGGGGTAAGATGGGGAGATTTAGTTATTTTGTTAAAGTTGATATTTCTATGAGAAGACTTACTTTTTTTTTGTTTTGACTTATTATAATTAATGGAAGAAAGACTGATTATTTTCTTAATAAAAGTTCCTACATTGTGCAATTAAAAAATGAGGGTTTTATTTACGAAATACGTTAAGGTCCCCATCTTACCCCACCTTCCCCGTCGTGAAAAAAAATAAAGTCTCAATTTTCTTTAGGGTTATTTTATGTACTTTTAGTCGTGGTATTTTCTTGAACAAACCCCCCAGAAAACCTGAACGACGTTACAAGTCGTGCGGCGTGCGCATGTTTCTCTCTCTCTCTCTCTCTCTCTCTCTCTCTTATAGAAAGCAAGCCAGATATTTTCGTTTCTTGCAGTCAGTACTAGGATAGCAAAAACATGCAAGCGAGTGTGCCAAAACAAATCGGGGGTATTAAATTTCTCATCGGCTTTGTTCACCTAGTAGCAATTAATTAAAGCGAGTAGGTACTAGGCGATCAGAAGTCTTCGATGTTGCGACATCAGTGACACCGTACATGCCACAGTATATACTATCTTATTCACTCTTCGGTATTTAGCATAAGCACAACAGGGACGTCCATATCACGATCATGCACATTAAGCTATTCACAGTATAACAGTATAAAATGAATATTATACCTAATGTATGACGGTTAAAACAGTCTCTTTTTTCTATCACGATTACTACCAGCCTTGTGTGACTATTCCATGTTCGCAACCAGTACCACGGATTAAACCTACTTACGTATTCTTTCCTCTTGCCACATAAAGCTAACATGTTGTTTAATTATGTTCTAACCTCTTACGAGTCGATCCGTTTCAGTGGGCATAGCATAGAGTCACAATAGAGCGGAGAGCCTATTTTGTGGTAGAGCGTGTGTATCTTGTTTCTTTCCGTCCTGATACGTTCCTGCACGGTCATTGTATGGTACACTGTGGTGGACAGACTCGTTAAATGGAGCATAAAAATTTCCACTTCAATTTTACGCTCTCTTGGTCTTTTTCTTTAATCATTGAAACATTGACCGTTTGACGTTTGACCCGCATTGATAATGATCAATTTGCATAAACGAGAATAAACGACAAGTTGATACGATATTACAAGTTTTATTTAATCAGAACTCCTTGAACTGTATCGAGTATCGACTGTCGCTTGTCTGAATGTGACGTTATCCACAGATAACATAATAGGCAGTACGTGTAACTAATATTGATGGAAGGCGTATAAAATCGGCGTGGTTTTTATTACAACAAAAACCGAACTGTTTTCTGAAGTTGTACCTATGTTGTATCTATCTATCAGGAGACACAATAGTGTCTAGGGCAAGTACACACACACTCCAAAAAATGTCACTTGACGCTATAGTCTCTTTTCCCGAAACCTAGTGTGACGTCACGAAACAAGCCGTCACGAAATTTTTAACTCCATATTTTTAATTATTAGCGAAACTTCAACACTTTGTAAATTAACATAACAAAATGATTATTGATTGTTTGCATAAAACACTAAAAATTATTTCGATCTTTCAATTATTTAATACTTTACAACAATAAAAAATTTGGCCCGGTCCCTTTTTGGAATCTGAACAGCCTAAATTACTAATTTCGGGTGAATTTTTCCTAGAAGGTTGGTATTGAAATTTCTTTTTTTTTCTTCGTACATGGCATTGGCGTATTAATTATTTCGATATTAATGGCTGTGACCACAGACACATGCTTAGTAAGTAGATAGCGTATACAGACTATACATTGAGTGCTTGCTTCAAGGATATAATAGTCTAACTGGATCACAATCTTCGAAGATACCTGAAGATGGATGACGACACAATTGACCATTTTTCTATTGTGTTCATGTTATCTATAGTCCCAGGATATATTATTCGATGGTTTTCAAATATTTTTATAATTGCAGAGCACTTAAAAAATAGATGTAGGTAGGTACCTTAATAAATAATATTGTTTCATTTTATTATTACCTTACACACAAATAATCATATTAATATTAAAACATCAGTTTTCATGATAAAGATAATTTTGAAGAAATTATTAAAAATACTAGCTGACCGGTCAAACGTTGAAATGCCTCATTAATTATATCTAGATATAGGGACACCCTAATCACAACCCTTGAGTTAATACATATTTTAACACATTTATAACTTTGAATTTCATCCCTTACTTTCACCCTTAATGGGATTATTGTCCAAATAAACTTGTCACAATACTTTTGTTTTTACAGGTCTGATAAATGATCAATTAAATTATCGACAGCCGAGTGTAGAAAATAATTAAAGTACTAATATCGCTATTAAAAAATAGGGGTTAGTGGTAGAAGGGTGAAAATTAAGAATTGAATGTATTTTTAATGCCGAATTATAAGTAAATTGAAATAAAAAAGTTGTCCAGAAAATAAAAAAGAATTTGGTGTGGAGAAATTCACTGGTATGAAAGGTTTGAGAAATAGTTTATGTCCTACTAGCTTTTGCCCGCAGCTTCGCCCGCGGTAGACATCGATTCTTTACAAATCTTACTTACTTTTACTTAGTTAGATTTTGTTGCATATGACTTAAGTAAACATGTATCATTTGATAGCGTGATTCAGAACTAGCAAATGAATTTTACTAACGCCATCTATTAACAATATCTGGAACTAAATATCTAGCAACCAACAAAATATCGATCTTCCTATGGGGACGTTTTACCGCGGTAAAAAGTAGCCTACGTTACTCTCCACCCTCCTCACTATCTCCACACACAAAAACCATGCCATTTATCAGCTTCGTTGCGACGTGAAAGACGAACAAACAAACAAACACACTTTCACATTTATAATAATAAATAAGTAGGTATATAAATAATAAATATGGATTCTCAGACCTACTGAATATACACAAAATTTCATAAGAATCGGTCAAACCGTTTCGGAGGAGTTTTGTTACTACCACTGACATATTATACATATATATAAATCAATTGCTGTTCGTTTGTCTCACTAAAACTCAAGAATAGCTGGACTGATTTGGCTAATTTTGATCTATCTGAATCTGATCTGAAGTATTTGTGGAACTTCAGGGAACGTTTAAATTAAACGGTGAAAAACATAAATAATAAGTAACGGAAAATACTAAGAATCTGTATATGTAAAAAACAATTGGCTATTTGACAATTTTTAGAAAAATATTTTAAAATTTTCGTAGTTTTATTTTATACCTCTTACAATATTTATTTTTCTCATAAAAGTGTTATTTAGTAGGAAAAAAATAACTTTTAATCCATTAATTTTAAATTCGCGCGAAAATAGTCCGCCATCTGTCACTTGCTGGCTGTGACGTCATATTTCAATTAACAAAAGTTTACGCTCTAACTCTGAAGATATTTTAAGTGAAAAACTTACACCTTTTTCACTGGAATTGTAAAAATGACAAGCTACAAGACGTGTGCAGTGCCTATGTGTAGAAGTACTACAATTAAACCTGACAAATTGTTTATCTTTATACCTACACGTTTCTAAATGCCCTCAACGTCGAAAGCAGTGGTTACAATAAGCACGTCAAGACCCAGAGTTAACATCTGTTATATCAGCAATATTCTTTTGTGAGGACCACTTTGATGTAAGTATTTAGAAGAACCCAACTTAGCCTCTGATTTACTAAAAAAACAAATTAAACCTAACCTAATATTGTTCATAAACATAACCTATAGGTAATTTAAAATCATTAGTAATATGGTGTCGTTAAGGGGGCGTTGAGGAAAAATTTAGAAAAAAATCCCCCTGTGACCATTTAGCAATACTGACCAATTTTACTTTATTAATTTCAGTACTTACAAGGAGGTTTTTGCATTCTGAAACTCGGTAGAGCAAAAGTCAGGGTTACACGCAAAGAAATTTGCGACCATAAATGAATCAACTTGAGGCAAATTCGGACTGTCAGCTTTTGTATAGCCTGACTCCATTTTACAAAACCTCTCAAAAGCAGAAATCAAAATATATCTTATTAATTTTCTCAGTAAATTGTACAGTGCACACGATATAGTTAGTAGTACACGACGGTTTATTTTTTGAATTGTGACGTCATAACATGCTCAATCATGGCCGCCCGCGTTTCGGTTCTCGTATCCACAGGTAAAAAAACTCAAATCTATTTTTCAAAAGTAAAAATATTTACAATTTATAAAATGCAAGAAACGTATTGTATAATTATTGTTAACCATTAAGCAACTATATTTAACACATTTCATATTTTACTGTGATAACTGTCAAATAGCCAATTGCTGTTCGTTTGTCTCTCTAAAACTCAGGAATGGCTGGACCAATTTGGCTAATTTTGATCTTGAAATATTTGTGGAACTTCAGGGAAGGTTTAAACTACCTCTCATAACGCACAGAAATTGGGATCGTGGTCAAGGATTAACTTATTGTAAGAAAAAATTGATTTATATATAGATTAGATGTTCATTGAATTGTGACATCACGTCTTCAGACCCTTCGAAGTTCGAAGTCAGTAGTCCAGTTATACTATTATATCCATGTCGACGCCTCAGTAAGTAACTAAGTAATGTTGGTAGCATTGGAAATATTGGAATTGGAGTTTAAAAATTTTGTTATTTTGTTTGTTTTATTTGTGATTATATCAGTGATTTAGAAAAATTAGAGAACAGAAAATAAAAATACAAATACAAACGCCAACAGTTAAAAACAAGCATGACGGGCAGATCTACTAAATAGGTATAAAAATTTCAAAAATTACATTAATATTGTCAGTCCTGATTTAACCTCTTCATAATTTTATTATGTATACCTAAGCCGCCTAAAACATACATACATGCGCTTTTGAGTTTTGTTCGGATTCGTTGTGGTCTTACGCCCGAAATTAATACGGTACCTAATACCTACATAAATAAACACTACGCTACGCAATCACAGTCACAGAGTACCTACTTAAACACTAATCCAATGGCGAATGTCACAAAGTTTATGGAGATATTTTTTAAAGACGATAATTAAACTACTTGCAAGAAACTCTATCAACCTAATATTGTGTCTTGACTTGGACTCTTGGAAATAAAAGGTACATTTTTACATTAGGTACCTACTTAATTAAAATTTAATTAAAAGTTTATTTAAAATTGTCTACAAGTATGTACTCAATGGATTATTTTATTATGCAACATAATATTACCAAAGGTGATAATATAGTTTGCATAGGAGCTCTCAAGGATCAAGGAAAATATTTGTTAAATAATTATATGTTTTGATAATAAACTGAATACCCAGCTGCGAGGCAAGCAGTATCTAGAAGTGCAGTTAACATTAAATGTAGGTACCTACTTGGACTACCTACCTTTTACCTACACTTTTAAAATCATAAATTATATCTATGTTTTTAATGTTTTAGATTTCTTGCCAAGCCAATATAGGTACCCAGCAAGAATATGTATTGATAGGACTTCACTATAAGCCATTGTAATGTGCCAAAATGATATGAGCCTGCTTTGTTTTAATATAGATAGGAAAGGCATCATATTATGTAATAAATAAAGAATGGATATTTATGTATTATGTTTTACAAATATATTTAATCCTTGTTTTAAAAGATTTTAATATAGCTACTGCATAACACAATTGTTATATTTTTTTTATTAAAGGAAACGTGTTGGAAGAACAAAATATAAGAAGAATACAATAACAAAATGGGGAGATTGAATTACAACTAAGACTATTGACATCCAGCTGATTACTGTTGTCCGGAGAAGAATTACAAAAATATTATATTAAAAATTATTTACTGTTCAACATTTTATTTATATACACTCTTATTTATTTTCACTCTTTAAACGAAAATAACATAATTATGCTGTAATGAATTATTAATTTCATATTCAACATAATATGCCTCCTAAAATAAAATTATCAAGAAAACCACAATCTGTCTTTTAAAGTTTTATTTCTCCCACATAATGTACCTTCAATTGCAATCTCAATAGAAAACCAATGAGTAAATTACACACAGGTCACAGAATTCAAATTTCATTCACTGTAATATAAATTAATGATTATATTTGTAGTGGCCTTATTCTGACCTATTTTCTCAAATCCATGTTGCTTTGTTAATCCATCCATCCATCCATTGAGAGGTCAAACAAGTTTGATACTCTGCCATTTATCTTGATTTGTATCTTCAATATAAAAATATGAATAAATACTAGGAACATAACATTTCTTACTTTGTACACTTCCTCATATTGTAATATTATAACATAAAAACCTTCATTTTTCAAAATAGACATGATTAGTCCATTTGTTGTTTATCGTGAATAAGTATTTACAGCCAAAGATCACCGTGCCTAAACATATTAATCCTATTAAATAAATACAACACTAATCGTAAACTTCTTAAATAAATAATAAAAGAGATGTTCAAGTGGTACTTTATTCCAAAGAAATTTGTACAGCCGTAATTTATATTTCATTTGAAAGCATATTTTCTAATCTGCTTGAAATTTTAAAACTTATATTTTATTGATCCTCCATATTTTGGAAAATCGATGAAGTATGTTCGTGATAATTTAGAAGGTCTATGGAAAGCAATGTTTTTTTTCTAACAGGTACATACGTCCTTTTCACGAATTACAAACATATCTGAGGTCCATTTATTATATTATTATGTTTTCAACACGTAACTATAAATGTATTAAATAAATAACATTAATTGTAAACCAATAAACCAAAATCATGAAGAAACGAAACAACATAGATCATCCTAGTTTGATCCATAGTGATTAAGTACTGTGGTTTGATCTGTTTGATATTAGTAACTGTCTAAGGGATTACATTATTATAACAAGCAATTACGACCAGGATTTGCTTCAGTTTCCTCGAGAATCGCAGGCGTGAACCGCCGATTGCTCGTAGCTCGCTCTAGCCTGGATTAAATCTCTTTCTACATAATTCGGAATGATGACTAATAACAGGTCTTAGGATTTTAAGGTCATCATAACCTAGACACAATAGTATTTTATTACCCATTGCATAGAAAGCCACCGTAAATAGATTTTGTAGGTATCACGTTTTAATAATGGAAAGCTGATATCATACTTAAATAAATTGTGTGCATGGAGAATAGGAAATAATAAAAGACTTTATGAAAATTTACATTTTATTGAACTTCATTTTCCACATCTCTCACACAAATGCCATCTAGAAACCTTGCTGGTGGTAGAATATTATTTTGATGCCGAGCCCATCCCAAATTCCATATAATGGTCATTATGTGTGCACAGCTCCCTACTGTACGCATTTTTACTATACAATTACAGTAATATTGAGTAATTCGTTGACTCCAATCATTGATATCTGCATCTAAATCCAACAATATGAGTATATATTCCTGCCGTGGAAATATTTGATTTTCTAAATATTTTCTTTCTAGTGGTTTGTTTGATGTACAATGAGGATCTTCAATGCGGTTGCTGGCTTCTTGAATTACCAGGTTCACACACTCTTGGCACAACTGATCATTATCAGAAATCTGAAACAATAAAACATGTGATCTATATGACATACTTAATAGGCTTCACTGTATTAATACATACAGCCATTGTAAGGTAGATATCTAAAAATTGAAATATATCAAGTCAGTACAAGAAACAAGTGCAATGTATTGATTGAAGCAAACTTATCACAAGTCATTTATAATGGGCAGACATACTGTTTCCTTACATGTACTACATTCATACATGAATTTACTTGATATGTATACCCATAATACACCTATTTGTTTAATGTTAGTGAAGGAACATTTGTTTGGCTGCACGAGAGCATGTGTATTAGGTGTATTAAACCAAAGCAATTAAACTAATATGATGAAATGTGCAAACAAATATTAATCTTCTAAAATTGATACATATTACAAGTACTTGTAGTTGTTACATACCTTTTCTTTTCAAAAGATTTTGATAGTACAGATCGGGAAGTCCAGTAAGCAAGCGCCAGGTTGTCGTATAGAGAGATAAGGTCGCGGTCGGAGTGTCGGAGTCCGGTAGGCAAGCAGAGGTTGTTATAAAAGGATTGATCACGGCGGCAGCGCAGCGACGGCGTCGCGGCAGCGTAAAAAAATACAGCACAACGAAATTAAGTCGCCTGAAATTCTGAACTATTTTCTAAATGAAATCAAAAATTCAAAATCAAAACAAAATGTCATCGTTAAAATCATCACTCAATGTCACTATCAGTCAGTACTGTCAAGTGTCAGTCAGTCAGTACTCAGTAGTGTCAGGTTAGAGTTGCCTGAAGTTAAAGGTGCCCAGTGTGGCAAGCTTTTTATCTATTTACTGAAATTCAAACACAAATAAAAAAAAACAAGGGCGGATCTTTTTTTTATTTTCACAACCTTGTCGCAATCGGAATAATTTTCACTTTCTCTTCATCGAAGTTTTGTTTTTGTACAAATTTAGTACCAGCCCCCATACATTTTTTGAACATCTTTCATTCACTTAACCTCACCACAACAAATTTTCCATAACTTTATCGCTGTATAATAGCTATGTTCCATTAATTATTAATATTGCCTGTTTTCTCGCTTATATGCAATAATTACCTTATCATAATAATTATGATTGACAAATAATTACTGGATCAAAATAATGATTATTAAAAACTAAACAAACAAACTGCTATGCTATCTATAGCACCGAGCACGACGGCAGCGGGCAGTCTGCACAGCAAGTAAACTACAGTCAGTGTTACCAGATAATTTTTTCTCGAATAGCCTTGCTGGAGTGCGCGTGCCCCATCTAGGGTTCGAAGTATAGGGGCAAAAAAAAAATTTTTTTTAGTCCGAGCGCTAAAGGAGATGTTCAAAAGTGGTACTTTATTCCGAAGAAATTTGTACAGCCGTAATTTATATTTCATTTGAAAGCATATTTTCTAATCTACTTGAAATTATAAAACTTATATTTTATATTGATCCTCCATATTTTGGAAAATCGAAGAAGTATGTTCATGATAATTAGAAGGTCTATGGAAAGCAATGTTTTTGCTTCTAACAGGTACATACGTCCTTTTCACGAATTAGAACATATCTGAGGTCAATCTATTATATTATTATGTTTTCAACACATGTATAAAATAATTAACATTAATTGTAAACCAAAATCATGAAGAAACGAAACGACATAGATCATCCTAGTTTGATCCATAGTGATTAAGTATTCTGTGGTTTGATATTAGTAACTATCAGTGTCAACTATCAATCAATCAAATGCAAAACAAAATGTCATCGTTTCATTTATTCATCACTTAAATCATTATTGTCACTCCCTACGTTCCACTAGACGATCACAACGATCACGCTCACGACCGCGGTTTTTCCTGTTCCACTAGCTTGTGAGCGTTACAATCATACACCCAAGTGGAACGGGCACTTCGACCCACCCCGTGAGGTGGGTTGTTTTGAGCGTGCCGTGAGCGAAATTAATGACGTCATCAATGACGTTTTCACCGCGACCATGACGACCGTGGTCGCCATGTGGAACGCGTTTTGATCGTTGTGAGCGATGTGAGCGTCTACTGGAACGCAGCCGGGCGCGTTCCACTAGACGCTCACAACGCTCACAACGATCAAAATCTCATATTAATTTGATCGTTGTGAGCGTTTTGAGCGTCTAGTGGAACGCGGCCACTATCAGTCAGTACTGTCAAGTGTCAATAGTGTCAGGATAAAGTTGCCATAAGTAAAAAAGGTGCCCAGTGTGACAAGCTTTTTATCTATCTACTGAAATTCAAACACAAATAAAAAAACAAGGGAGGATCATAGAATGAATATTACTAGCGTATAGAAGGGACACCGCGAACATCGGGTTCGGGGGTGTGCATTGCAGCCGGCCGGCTGCATTTCATTCTGTCACTCAGCTGTCACTCGGCTGCGCTCAATGCGGCCGCATGTCAAAATTGTTTACGAAAAAACTGAAAAAATGCCGTCGTGCGTAATAAGAATGTGTCACAATTGCAAGACAAAAAACAAAAAAGATAATGTTATCACTTTATCATCAGGAAAACAAAATCTTAACTTAAATCAACTAAAACGAATTTAAGTTAATTATTGAGCAATGTTCCCGCCATTTTGAATGAAAAAATCATAAGGAGCGTTTGAACTTGGCAAGCCACTAGCGTGTTAATGGACTAAATAAGCTTGCCGACGCGACGCTTGTGACCAATTTTAAGTGTTGGATTTTTTGACACGAATCAATGGTGACGTGAAATGGTGGACGTTTGAAATCGTTTAAACGCTTTTGCACGTTAAATAAAGTTGGAGTAAGAGCTTGTAAAGATTTGGAGTCGGTGACTGCTTGTCTTGGTTCGACAAGTGTCATATACAAAGTTACTCTATGGCAAGTGTGTAAACGAGGCTTCTAGTTTGAAAAGAGAACGGAGGGCAAGCTGGCGGTGGAACACACATTTTGTTTGAGATAGCTTCTCTATGTATTACCTCAATGGGGAGGATCTTTTTTTTATTTTCACAACCTTGTCCCAATCGGAATAATTTTCACTTTCTCCTCATCGAAGTTTTGTTTTTGTACAAATTTAGTACCAGCCCCCATACATTTTTTGAACATCTCCTTTATACTAAATATATTGGCAGCACTGGACACGGCTCACAGTACACTGAATATAGCCGATCGGCTACGTGTAGCCAACGGATAAAATATGACAGCCGCTCGGTAACGAAAATAGCCCCATTGGCGCGTCAATTTACTACGGTGGGCCCCCACTTTACTACGGTGTAAAATGTGTACTAAGGTACTAAGGCAGTATTTTTACAAAACCCACTTTGACTATGGTAATGTCAAAGTTATATGAAAGTGGATATTAGCAGAAACTAAACCGCCATGTTTCGTTTCATAGGTATGCACGTTTTTTTCGTAGGTATGCCAATTCTATATAGTTTCCCTTTTCTAAGTAATCAGCGCACTCCCATATATTATATCTCAATCAGCATTATGCGGGCCTAAGTTATAACACCACTCAGTGTTGCCAAGTTAGTGAACCAAGAAATGGCTAACTAAACACTTAAAAAGTTGATAGAAAGTCAAAATTTCGTACCCTTTAAAGTGGCAAAAAATTTTGTACCCTCTTTTTGGATCGGGAGTTAAAAACAAACAATTATTTTTTAATAAAATTAAACTCAGAAACATAAAATGTTAAATGTTAAGTGGGTAATACGGGTACATGTATTAATTTTAAAATACGTAAAAAAATATTGAATTGCTTCGGTATAACTGACGTTTTAAGACGCTAGAAAAAATAAAAATAATTTTTCGCCCTTGTTCTTTGTGCGATCTACTTCTCCGGGTTTTTGAATAGTAAACTCTGTCGTAAGAATAGTGACATATCAGAAGCGACACTCTTAACTAGGTAGATATGACATATTTAGTATTCGGCTAAATAGTATCAAATTAGCTGAATACCGAATGTAACTATAGCCAAATACTCGTTCTTGTAAGCAAAATAACTTTTAAATTCAGTTAGTAAGGGTAAATATATTATGTAATAACCAACCATGTAAACTTATTTTTATATTAGTTTTAGGGACTCTTCAATAATTATACAAATAGTCGACCCACCATGAAAGCTACGAATACTTTTCCGATTTACTTTCCGGTTTAAATTAAATATTAAACGTAAACATTTTTGGCCTTGACGTATCGAGAGTAGGTAATTAAAGCACAACCTCATCCGCTTCGCGGTACATACAAGGCGTGCAATATTTGAAAAAAAGTGTACTTTACAAAAAGATATGAAATCCGAACAAAAACAGTTTCACTGTAAAAAAACAGGCCAAGTACACTTCAAAAGATAGTTACAAAAATTATAATTAAGTTTTTACAAAAAATTATGAAATCAAAAAACCCAAGTACATAACCGTTTTAGATATGAAAAAATAAATTTGCTGGTAAAAGTAAAAAAAAATGGTGTACTTGGTGTGCATAATACTTTATAGTGCGCGCTTATTTCAAAATAATCTTAAATTAAAATTTAAAAAAATTCCGGACAGTTTTATTTACACTAAACATAGATAAGAACACTCGATTAAGCCACCTCTCAGACAAAAAAGACGAGATCAAAATCGGTTCATCCGTTTGGGACATACAGATACACAGACACACAGATACACCGATACACAGACACGTCAAACTTGTAACATCCCTCTTTTTGCGTCGGGGGTTAAAAAGTTTAAAAAAATATCTTCCAAATTCAGTGGCGTGTGGTACAGACTACTGTCATACAAGCCGAAAAGCCCAGCTTACTATCATTGCTTTACTGTCATCGCTCTGCAGCTGTTAAATATTAAACGTATGGAATGGAGTGTTCTGTGTTGGATCCCGAGATCCTGGGTTGTACGACACAGCTGGGCTTGCCTTGTTCTGACGGCCTAGGCTTCTAATGTCAAGTCAGATCGAAAATCATAATTATGCACACCAAGTACACCATTTTTTTTTACTTTTACCAGCAAATTTATTTTTTCATATCTAAAACGGTTATGTACTTGGGTTTTTTGATTTCATAATTTTTTGTAAAAACTTAATTATAATTTTTGTAACTATCTTTTGAAGTGTACTTGGCCTGTTTTTTTACAGTGAAACTGTTTTTGTTCGGATTTATCTATCTAACACCTTTAAACGAGCAATTCTTGTATATATTATACTAGCTGTTACCCGCGGCTTCGCACGCGGAAATTATGCTTATCATATTTGTACCCCTTACAGAAGATTTAAAAACAGGTTCATTTTAAATATTGAAGTACTTATATTTAGGAATTTACATACTGAAACCTACCATACAACCACAGATCATTCCTCCGGGAGCGGGTTTCGAATAATAAATAACATTAACATGAATTTTGTTTTTTTTCTTATTCATGAATTTTTTTGAAAAACTCGAAACCATGTATTTCATCAATTAAAGAAGGAAAGTTTGTTACAAATTTAAAGCAAATCATTGATATTTTAAAAATATTCCATACAAAGTTGCATGTTGTTTTCGGGGAAAACTTTTAATTTTTTCGTGACGAAAAGTTTTCTAAAATATCACCCAAAGTATAAGGAACAAATTAACAAATTTTCGTCGATCAGTTCAAGGGTTTTCATATGATGCCCTGACAGACAAAACAGATAGACAGGCAGACAATAATTTTAAACAGTAAAAAATATTCTTACTTTCTTATACTCTTCCTCTCCCGATCCCTGTACCTCTCCCTCTTCTTGTCCCACTATTTCTCCTTCTCCCGCTCCCTGTCCCTCTCCCTTTCCTACTCGAGGTCTTTCTCCCGCTTCATGTCCCTCTCCCTTTTCCTCTCCCGCTCCCTGTCCCTCTCCCTCTCCCACTTCCTGTCCCACTCTCTCTCCTTCTCCCACCCTCCCTCCCTGTCAATCCCCTTTGTCACCCTGACTCCCTGTCAATCTCCCTTTCCCGTTCGAGGTCTTTCTCCCGCTTCACGTTCCTCTCCCTCTCCCGCCCGCATCCCGTTCCTCTCCTGCTTTCTGTCCCGCTCTCACTCCCTCTCCCGCTCCCTTCCCCTCTCGCTCTCCCTCTTCTGCTCCCTTCTGCTTCCTCTCCCGATCCTATCCCTCTCCACTCCCACACCCGGCAAGTTCTCTACTCAAAATTTTTGTTTCTCACTATAAGCTTCTATATTAATTTTCACATTACTGAGTTCAAAAACCGTGATTCAGTTATTTTTTGTATCTAACTATAAGCTTATATACAAATTTTCACCCTTCTTACTTCAAAACTGACGATGTTGCCATACAAACTTGCACACCCTTATTTAACCGTTAGGGGTTGATTTTCCAAAAAAAAACACAGCTTTTAAATTTTAATTTGGAGCAAATAATATATTACATGAAGTTTCATGTTTTTAACTTCAAAAATGACGAAGTTGCGTACTAAGTTTCATGCTCTAAATTAACCCTTTAAGGGATGGTTTTCCACAAAACCGTGTTAAAATTTACTTTTGTTCAGAACTATAAACTTACATAAAAATTTTCATATTTATAAGTCTAAAACTGACGAAGCTGATTTATACGTAAATGACTTCCAACCCCTATTTTTAGGGGATGAATTTCGAGAAAACATTGATACATTTATTTTTTGTGTCTAACTATAAGCTTATATACAAAACTTTACGCTTCTTACTTTAAAACTGACGAAGTTACCATACTAACTTGCACAGTCTTATTAAACCCTTTAGGGGATGACTTTCCAAAAATACGTAATACTTTCAAATTTTGTTTCTAATCTGGAGCTAATACGTAGAATTTCATGTTTTTAACTTTAAAAATGACGAAGTTGTATACTAAATTAAATCCACTAAATTAATCCTTTAAGGGATGATTTTTCGAAAAAAATGTTATAGTTAACTTTTGTTTATTACTATAAACTTAGATAAAAAAATTCATATTTATAACTCTAAAACTGGAGAAGTTGATTTGTATGTAGTTGACTACCAGCCTCTATTTTTAGGGGATGAATTTCGAGAAAATAGTGATACAGTTATTTTTCGTGTCTAACTATAAGCTTAAATACAAATTTTCACCCTTTTTATTTCAAAACTGACGAAGTCACCATACTAACTTGCGCCCTCTTCATTAACCCTTTAGGGGATGATTTTCCAAAAAAAAAAAGCTCATTACGTTACTATTAAAAAAAAAAAAAAAAAAGCTCATTACGTTACTACATTACATTAGCGTTAAAAAGCTCATTACTTTTAAATTTTGTTCCTAATCTTGAACTAATATGTAAATTTTCATGTTTTTAACTTCAAAATTGACGAAGTTGCCTACTAAGTTCCATCCAAGAAATTAACCCTTTAAGGGATGATTTTCCAAAAAAAAATGTTAAAGTTAACTTTTGTTTATTACTATAAACTTCCACAAAAAAAATCATATTTATAACTCTAAAACTGACGAAGTTGGTTTGTATCAAAATGACCTCCAATCAGAATTTTTACCCCTTAGGGGATGAATTTCCAAAAATCCGTTCTTGCTGACGTCTCCTTAGCATAAACTATCTCCCTGCCAAATTTCATCATAATCGGTTCGGTAGTTTCTGAGATTTTTTGTTTAATCAGTGTATCTCTTTTCAATTTTATATATATAGATTTCCTGTCTCAGAAACTGCGCCAGAGACTTTCATGAAATTAAGTATGCAGGGGGTTTCGGGGGCGATAAATTATTGATCTAGCTAGGATTCATTTTTAGAAAATGTCGTTTAATCCGTGTTTTCAGGCAATGAAAAACTGCTACAATAGACTCTTCCTGACATCTATTGGCGAGTAATAACACTAAAGCTACTTCAGTAGATGGCGTTGTTTGCTAAAGAAAATACTGAGCAAAGCTCGGCCATCCGAGTATTTTACACATAATTTAAGTAGCTTTAGTATAAATTAAATGAATTAATAACATAATAATCAATTCTGTTTGGTAATATTTGCGGTATTTATCGCAATTAAATTAACTTGTTCTAATGTTACTTAGAAATCTTAGAATGCAACCGGCATTACCTACACGTGTGAAATATGTATATAAAAATCTGCAATACGAGTACATTTATGTATCTGCTGATATATGGTTTCAGTTTCATGGTTATTTATATGGAAATATTTTTATGTTAGTAATTTAATTTAAAAGAAATAGCCTTATATGAAGAGCAATCATGTACTTACACTTAATTATATTTAGTACCTGTACTATTATGTATTCTGTGGTCCTGCGCATTAATATCAGCTTAATCAAAATTCAATTAATCTCTCCTTTCTGCTACGTAATTACACGTGGTGAAATACATACTGTAGTTTTATTCGTACTATGTCTTGAGGTTATTCTCGAAGGAATTACAACGCGAGAGGTTATTGATAGAATTAGAGCGTTGTTGGGGACCAATCGAGCACAATATGGGCACAATGACGCGACACGCGGCTCGCTGTGAGTGTACGCTTATAGTATCGAGCACCGGGGGGTGACCATTCATATTTATGTGGGCTATTTTAATATACTATACCTCCAAAGGGTCGATACAGTCGTATACAGAAAATAACGAGTAGGCCGTTATTGTACTCGTATTTACGCAAGGGTGTTTTGTTTGGAATTTTGATTCAGTATTTTTAGATATATTTTTGGGTTATAAATAAATAAATTTCATTTCATTTCATTTCATTTGAAAAAGTTTATGGATTTTCCTCGTGCCTTTCAATCATAATGCAGACATCCATGCTCAGTGAGCCGCTAATAGGTTGAAGCCACATAAATCATAATACGTAAGATTACCTTAGTCAAAACAACTTACTAGCGTTGCCATAGGTATCGATGTCATCTTGAACATGTTTATTTTTTGATTTTTTAGTTGATACTAAAAACCGCCCTTACTTTGCTTCGGTTTTTGTACAGATCCCCAATTTATTTTATAAAATATAGCCCATGTCATGTTAATCAGATACAATAGAGCATCCTATTGGTGAGAGAATTTTTGAAATCGGTGCATTTTTTAAGTTGATTCATTACAAACAAACAAAAAATCTAAACTTTCCTCTTTATAATACATATTTTAAGTTTGGTAAGTCACGATCGAGTGTGCGTAACTATTTGTTGTTGGTTGTCCAGGTGGAGGCATCCTGTGAGTGGCATGGGCGCGCGGTGAGACCTGGCGAGCGACACGATGACAGAGGGAGAGAAGCAGCAGAGCGCGGGCGGTGCCAACGCCGCACCACAACACAGGAAAGGACACAGGTAATTTACGCAAGTGTAAATTTTACAATTTACCCTTTTGCTAACCTCGTAATGGTAATACGAGTGATATCAGTTTCCCGTGTGTCGAGAATAAAACTTGCATACACTTCTGATTTTTCTAATTATGTGCAAATTTGAATTTATTACTACCTCCGATAAAGGAAAACGTCGCGAGATAACCAGCTCATCTGAGGGCTCTCCATAATACTCTCGAGACTGCGAAGCCTGTCAATTGTTGGTTAACTTGACGATTCTCACTGTGATAGGAGATTTGAGCCCAGCATGCTGCAGCAGTGTTGATGAGGCTAATAGTCGACAAACGTGCAAACAGACAGACAAAGTAATTTTTCGTATCGGGGGGCGTCACCCATACAGGCCATACATTGCAAAGAGCACTGCGATGCAATGAACCTTGTTATCTCGCTCTCTAACATTACAACAAAACCACGTCACATATTCTGAAAGGTATTAGAAAAAATCATGATGTAGAGATTGTAGAGATATACTTGACACTTTTATATCTTGACTGGTTGGTTATTGTTGCCAAAACGAAGCATTATGCGATATTTTCTAAATGTTTTAAATTCATACTGCTGCATTTGCCGTCAATTACAAAAACATAACCTATTTTAGGAGCCAGTACATTTTCTTACACGAAACACGTCGTGTTAGCATTCGATTGACGATCGATAAAAAATTTACATTTGACCGTTACTAGGATCTTTCAGCGGCTCTCGTAACAAGGTTGTCTAAATGTTTCTTTTTACTCAGTGCACTGGCCTTGTCTTCCACGCAGTTACGCTAAAAATATCTACTTTATACTTCCATCGAAACGAAAATTACCTAACAACCGGTGATGTGATGTGACGGCTTCCTTTTCTGTTCTACTAATTCAACTATTCAATGTTTCTACATAGGAGTCTTTTGTTTGTTGTTTTCCACTGGTTTTATAGGTAATGGAGAGAGTTTTGTGCGTTAATTCTGTACGTGCACGAATTCGAATGGGTCACTGACTGACATGTCAATAGACAGGTCATAATTAAATAAGTCGATGAACTGAAAACCCAAGCGGGTGAAAGTCCTACGCCTTCGTAAAGAACCTTACATTGCACTAGGATCAAAACGAATGATGGCGAAGAATTAAGAAGACATACAATATCTCCTGGATTTAAAACACTTAAATGGATATTAGGATAGATAAAGCTTGTGAGTTGCCACGGAATGTCCAGAATACATTTTGTGGCGCATTTGCTTGACGATTCTTAATACGCTATTGATTGCGTGTAGCTTGTTTGCATAAATAGTTTTGCTGGCAAGAATACCGTTGCCAAAAAAAAATACGAAATATTTTTCCGTTATGATTCAGTTTTGATTGTCAGAACTACACTGTAACGTAGAATAATACATAATAATATAATAAGTTCAATATTTTATACATACTATTATACTTTAGTATATTGTGTGTCATTTTTGAGTGCTGCATACACGAGAATTAGTTGCCGCTAATTAACGTTAAAAATTGTAAGGACACGCATGTATCGCTACTTTTTAGCTTGCATGTGTGATCATTATAGGTTGTGGATATACAATTTTTATAATAATTTATTTATTTACATAATTATATTCATATACTAAAATTTGATTTGGTTCTTAATAAGTAATTTAATTAGTTTTCCATTAACCACTATGAACGTCATTGCCAGCACATTCATATACTAAAACCTTTTTTCAGTTAGACAAATGTCCATTTGATTTGATTGTTAATAAGTAATTTAAGGCGAGCGTATTCGACCGTTGTAGGCATTTTGTTCACTGCCCTTTACCCCGCTCCCCTGAGTGTAAACTCGACCGCCACGCCGTGAGCCGGCCGCGCGCGGCTGTGAGGTTAATGACCCCGTGCGTAGCTGTAGATCCTACATAGCCTAGTTGGTAGTGGACCTGCCTGCGAACTGCGAAGCGAGGGGTTTCGGGTTCGATTTCCGGCCGGGGCAAATATTTATGTGACAGATAAATATTTGTACTCGTGTCATGGCTGTTATTGTGATGTGTTATATGTGTAGTACATGCCACCCGCGACACAGGTAAATACTTGTATCCTACTGCGGGGGTATGAGTGTGGAAGGGTTTTATTATTATTATTATTATTATTATTATTAGTAACTGCTCTGAGTTGGGGTGTAAGTATACTTTATTTTGATTTATTCATTGGAATTTTAGGTGTAATAAAATAAGAGTAATGATAATTTTAGCTTATCCAGTGGAGACTAGAGGTGAGTGGAGACTGACTTGAAATTTTATGATACGAAACTGTCCAATGGAGACTAGAGGTGAGTGGAGACTGACTTGAAATTTTATGATACGAAACTGTCCAGTGGAGACTAGAGGTGAGTGGAGACTGACTTGAAATTTTATGATACGAAACTGTCCAGTGGAGACTAGAGGTGAGTGGAGACTGACTTGAAATTTTATGATACGAAACTGGCCAGTGGAGACTAGAGGTGAGTGGAGACTGACTTGAAATTTTATGATACGAAACTGTCCAGTGGAGACTAGAGGTGAGTGGAGACTGACTTGAAATTTTATGATACGAAACTGTCCAGTGGAGACTAGAGGTGAGTGGAGACTGACTTGAAATTTTATGAAACGAAACTGTCCAGTGGAGACTAGAGGTGAGTGCAGACTGACTTGAAATTTTATGAAACGAAACTGTCCAGTGGAGACTAAAGGTGAGTGGATAACAAATAAGTAGGTACTTACATACAAAATTGACTAATATCATCTAAATACTAACAAAAAATAACCAACTTCAAAATAACTCGAAAACTACTTGTCAAATCTCCCTCAAATTTATGTGGAACCACATGATACGCACCAGCTTTCTATCAAAAAAAGAATCATCAAAATCGGTTCACCTACAAATAAGTAGGTACTTACATACAAAATTGACTAATATCATCTAAATACTAACAAAAAGTAACCAACTTCAAAATCGAAACGAGCTTTTTTTTCAAAATGGCGGACTTGTAGGTATGCCAGGTTCCGTACAAAAATCTTCAAACCCTTTGGATAAGATATTTTACAAATATGTTGAGAATGATAAAAAGTATAAGAATAATTTAAAATAAAATACCTAAAGATACGTAAAAAATAATAAAAACAAAAAAATTAAAATGTGTGCCATTCACACATTTTAGAACTTAGAAGTGAAACCTTCAAAAATGTTGTTTTCAAGATAATGAGACGAATGTAAAATTTCGGGAAGATGATAATTGTAGGTTTTACTATTCCACTCCACTCCACTCCACTCCACAAATTTTGACTTTTGACTTTTTTGCCTTTTTTGACTTTAGACTTTAGACTTTTTTGACTTTTTTTGACGTTTTTGACTTGACTGTTGACTTTTGACTTTTTTGACTTTTTTGACTTTTTTGACTTTGACTTTTCTTACTTTTTTCACTTTATTGACTTTTTTGACTTTTTTCACTTTTGACTTTTTTGACTTTTTTGACTTGACTTTTTTTACTTTTTTGACTTGACTTTTTTGACTTTTTTGACTTTTGACTTTTGACTTTTGACTTTTTTGAATTTTGACTTTGACTTTTTTGGCTTTTTTGACTTTTGACTTTTTTGACTTTTTTGACTTTTGACTTTTTTGACTTTTTTGACTTTTGACTTTTGACTTTTGACTTTTTTGAATTTTGACCTTTTTGACTTTTGACTTTTGACTTTTTTGACTTTTTTTACTTTTTTGACTTAAGACTTTTGACTTTTGACTTTTTTGAATTTTGACTTTTTTGACTTTTTTGACTTTTGACTTTTTTGACTTTTTTGACTTTGACTTTTTTGACTTTTTTGACTTGACTTTTATGACTTTTTTGACTTTTGACTTTTGACTTTTTTGAATTTTGACTTTTTTGACTTTTGACTTTTTTGACTTTAGACTTTTGACTTTTGACTTTTGACTTTTTTGACTTTTGACTTTTGACTTTTTTGAATTTTAACTTTTTTGACTTTTTTGACTTTTGACTTTTTTGACTTTGACTTTTTTGACTTTTTTGACTTTTTTGACTTTTGACTTTTGACTTGTTTGAATTTTGACTTTTTTGACTTTTTACTTTTTTGACTTTAGACTTTTGACTTTTGACTTTTGACTTTTGACTTTTGACTTTTTTGAATTTTGACTTTTGACTTTTTTGACTTTGACTTTTTTGACTTTTGACTTTTTTGACTTTTGACTAGACTTTTTTGAATTTTGACTTTTTTGACTTTTTTGACTTTTTTGACTTTGACTTTTTTGACTTTTTTGACTTGACTTTTATGACTTTTTTGACTTTTGACTTTTTTGAATTTTGACTTTTTTGACTTTTGACTTTTTTGACTTTAGACTTTTGACTTTTTTGACTTTTGACTTTTGACTTTTGACTTTTTTGAATTTTGACTTTTTTGACTTTTGACTTTTTTGACTTTGACTTTTTTGACTTTTTTGACTTGACTTTTTTGACTTTTTTGACTTTTGACTTTTGACTTTTGACTTGTTTGAATTTTGACTTTTTTGACTTTTTTGACTTTTGACTTTTTTGACTTTGACTTTTTTGACTTGACTTTTTTGACTTTTTTGACTTTTTTGACTTTTGACTTTTGACTTTTTTGACTTTTTTGACTTTTTTGAATTTCGACTTTTGACTTTTTTGACTTTTTTGACATTTTTGACTTTCGACTTTTTTGACTTTTGACTTCAAGAAGTTTTCACTTCAATAATCATTTTTTCAAAACAATTTTCCATTTATTTCATAACGCGCCTAAATAAGGTATAACTTCAAAAAAGAAAACTGTCTCTCAAGCTCCCAGCCGTCACGACGAGTCGTTGACACGGTGACTTTTGACTTTTGACTTTTGACTTTTTTGAATTTTGACCTTTTTGACTTTTGACTTTTGACTTTTTTGACTTTTTTTACTTTTTTGACTTAAGACTTTTGACTTTTGACTTTTTTGAATTTTGACTTTTTTGACTTTTTTGACTTTTGACTTTTTTGACTTTTTTGACTTTGACTTTTTTGACTTTTTTGACTTGACTTTTATGACTTTTTTGACTTTTGACTTTTGACTTTTTTGAATTTTGACTTTTTTGACTTTTGACTTTTTTGACTTTAGACTTTTGACTTTTGACTTTTGACTTTTTTGACTTTTGACTTTTGACTTTTTTGAATTTTAACTTTTTTGACTTTTTTGACTTTTGACTTTTTTGACTTTGACTTTTTTGACTTTTTTGACTTTTTTGACTTTTGACTTTTGACTTGTTTGAATTTTGACTTTTTTGACTTTTTACTTTTTTGACTTTAGACTTTTGACTTTTGACTTTTGACTTTTGACTTTTGACTTTTTTGAATTTTGACTTTTTTGACTTTTGACTTTTTTGACTTTGACTTTTTTGACTTTTGACTTTTTTGACTTTTGACTAGACTTTTTTGAATTTTGACTTTTTTGACTTTTTTGACTTTTTTGACTTTGACTTTTTTGACTTTTTTGACTTGACTTTTATGACTTTTTTGACTTTTGACTTTTTTGAATTTTGACTTTTTTGACTTTTGACTTTTTTGACTTTAGACTTTTGACTTTTTTGACTTTTGACTTTTGACTTTTGACTTTTTTGAATTTTGACTTTTTTGACTTTTGACTTTTTTGACTTTGACTTTTTTGACTTTTTTGACTTGACTTTTTTGACTTTTTTGACTTTTGACTTTTGACTTTTGACTTGTTTGAATTTTGACTTTTTTGACTTTTTTGACTTTTGACTTTTTTGACTTTGACTTTTTTGACTTGACTTTTTTGACTTTTTTGACTTTTTTGACTTTTGACTTTTGACTTTTTTGACTTTTTTGACTTTTTTGAATTTCGACTTTTGACTTTTTTGACTTTTTTGACATTTTTGACTTTCGACTTTTTTGACTTTTGACTTCAAGAAGTTTTCACTTCAATAATCATTTTTTCAAAACAATTTTCCATTTATTTCATAACGCGCCTAAATAAGGTATAACTTCAAAAAAGAAAACTGTCTCTCAAGCTCCCAGCCGTCACGACGAGTCGTTTGGCGACTGACACATGCTCAAGGGTGGTAGCTATCCATGCGAACCCCATGGAGAAATAATAATAGTAATAATGGTATTAAATTTAAAATCAATATTACCAATATAATCCCTCGAGGGGCCCTACCACCAGCGGGCCGGATTTAGTCGCCTTTTACGACACCCATCCGGCTTGGGATAGTATTAGATAATAATTGTGTAATTAGCACTTGACTTATACCAATACCCAAATACTATAATAGTAACTAAAGTATAAAAACGAAAAATTTTTATTATTTCAAATTACAGCAGTGTGGATACTTTGGACAGTACCTAATACGTAATATAAGTTCAGAAGGCGCGCGCGCCAAATTCGAAATTAAAATTAGTGTCGGAAATTCGACAACGTGCGGCTGCGATGCCGATTAGCACAGGTCCTACCTCGAAGGCGACTGGCGCGAGAGTAAAATTGAGTAAATTAACGCGTCGGGCGTTTCGTTGCTCGTGGAAAGGGAAAAAATAGAAATTGAAAGGGAAGTTTTTCAAAATTTCAAATTATGATCAGAAAGAAATATTGGTATCTATAGGACCTATACTGTGGTATATTTTTTATTATCTGGAAGCGATTAAAACGCGAATAAAACGCCATTTTTATGCCAGATTAGACCCCACTTTGTGATTTATTTCTATCCAATGAAATAATTGCTATCGTGTATCAAGTATGAGGGAACGAAAGAACAAAGACTGTAAAATAACATATATTTTTTTTAGAATTGTATTATGTACCATTTATGAACAAAACACCTTCAAAAATACCATTTCTTGGGATAATATCGCCTTAATTAGTCTTCCATTACTACTACATTACTATGAAGATGAACGTCATTGCCAG
Organism: Thymelicus sylvestris; assembly: GCA_911387775.1. NCBI lineage: Eukaryota > Metazoa > Arthropoda > Insecta > Lepidoptera > Hesperiidae > Thymelicus > Thymelicus sylvestris. The sequence goes on from OU426886.1 coordinate 7,397,961, forward strand.
CATGTTTATTTTATTGTTCATAAATTACGATTTTAATTGTGATATTTCCTATTATTCTCATCCATTATCATCAAGACCATAAATGTCATGCAAAGGTTATTCACGTAGTAATAGATAAGGTCAAAAAGGGAATCGCGTCCAAATATAAGGTGCTTATTGATAATTGTCCCTTATCTGGTCCGCCAATACGTTCCTTATCAAACACGTCGAAGTGATACGAATAGTATTGACACAATGATTCATAATAGTACTGCTCGCGGTCACAATAAATTATGCAATAATATTTGGCTAATCTGGCTTTGTTTTAATACCTTTTCATATGAGCACTTAATCTTGTTAGTGCGTTAAATTGATTAGGTACCGCGGGCAGTGCGCGGGCAATTGGATAACATGTAATTAATCAAATATTTTGATTTCATATCTCATAACATGCAATGTTCTCATGAGTATCTTTTATCATGATTATTAATTATTATTATGTATTATATGATTATAATATTGATGATAATTGATAGTCAATACCACTGTAAAGGCCTCATTGTTTGGCACGAGTTATTTACAAGAAGAACCACCTACCTATTTTTTATATCGGAATAACTGACCTGTCCGAAAAACAGGCAAATACGCTGGACACGTGTTCAACAATTTCGTGTCAGAGATAGCGTTTGTCGTTGATAAAATTTAGTTTGCGACACCGACCCACATTGTCACCTAATCGTACGAATGATATCGCTCGGTGTAGACAAAGCTTTAGTCATCTTCACTGAATGTTTAGTATGTTATACGGGCACGTACCACATGCTCCAAGAATCCGAAGCCCGTTAAAGTGTTCCAAGAAAGTGAATTTAATTAGACAATAATTATTATAATGTGGTAGTACAATATAACCCTGAAATGTCTACAACTTATTTTCCGTTAAAATAATGTTGTGAAGATATCGCCGTCGAAAGTTTGTATATTGTTTCCGTTTGTTTCGCCAATATGTCGGTGGTAACAGCTGAGCAGCATCGGTTATTGTCGGAGAGGTACGATCAGATATACAGCTGTTTATTCGTGAGACTCATTTTATTTTATTTTATCCAGCTGAGTGCGTTGTGCGTTTGCTTGTTTGCTAACAAATACCATTTGTTACGCTGAAGTACAATTGAAGAATAACATTCCGAAGATGTATTAATTATTCTCTGTTTACTTACTCATTTATGTTTAGAATGGAAAAGTTATAATATAATGAGCGTGTAAGCGTTTATTATGATTATTATTAATTGCAGATGTTAGCATCAACGATTACTTAATTAATTACTACCAACAAATCACTGATAACTCAAACCTAATACCAAATATCTTATCTGTTATAATTTATATAAATATCTGCGTCAACTGTCAAGTCACCGATGCGTTGCCAGCTAAAACTGAAGTAGAGAATCCGATTGTTTCTGGCTCTACATTTGCGTAGGAAAGACTTTAAAAACATTCCACAGTCATTTTGAACCATTTTAGAAGGATGGTAGTTAGCCGGGTATAAAACCATGCAAGATTAGTGTCGGGATTAAACTCGGTGCTACTGAAACCAGCCACCTCCGACACGAGGGACCAGACTTTATCCTCCATAGCCTCATTCGTTGTTCAACACCACACCGTTTGCATCGCAAACATAAGTCATTGGCTTGTACTCAAAGACGATTCATGGAATCTCCTTCAAGTGTCTTACACCCTGATTTTATTAAGACAAATGACATGGCGTTAGTGAGTGACTATCGGCAATCTTCGTGGTCAGTTGTCGTTACATCAGTTCGTACCGACTAACAAAGGTTATCTGAAGTTATTCGTAAAAAACATTCTGTATAGGATTCATTTCTTGAAACACAGTAGTAACGACATTTTGTTGTACAGGAGACAAGAATCAATGTACGCGATGACAGGACTGTACGCGGAGTCGGGGTGCGCAGAGAGTGCAGGCGGCGATGCAGCCGGGCCCAGCGGTCCCGCGCACCCGCCACGGGAGTCCATCAAGTGTCACAGCAGAAACCCCTCGGCAGGGATATGCGACAGGTAGGTGCCTTTTGTGTTATGAAGCGATGTTTGTGAAGGGAATTTTAGAAGGGATTTAAAGATTTTTCGCGACTGACAGCTCAAAAAAATACGCTCGTTTGTACTCACCCTAAGTTAAGCATGCGTCAACATAGTACGTTGTTCCTTATGCGCGGTTAGTCCCTCACAAAATTTGCATCTGCTTCAGAGGACATGGTAAGCTATTGGTCCAGCTTGTTATCGCTAGATAACAATCGTTTAGCATTGTCTGGAGCTAGGTTCGGCTTCAACCAAATCGCAAGGTTGCAGTATTTCAAATAGAATTCAAGGATATTACGCCATTATACTATACCTACCTAACGTATTTCGTGAGGACATCAAAGGTAGCAGATGAGCGGTACAACAACATAAGAATGCTTACCTGCGTAATAGAATGTGTCATCGACGTGCACATACAAACTCATATCTAGATAAGGTAAAAGATACAATTTATCAAATATAAGCTTAAGCTAAGTTTACCTTGTTAAAAAGATGAGATTAAGTAATCGTTTGTAAATGTTAGTACTTACTTGGTGACTCATATTTCAGCGCTACTTACGTTTCATTTTACTTAATCCCACGCCTTGTTCAGAGAGCACGTTAAGCTGATCAGATTCTGTTAGTACCTATTCGTTGTAAATGTTTTGATTATAAAATGTTTCCCGAGACTTAATCCAGCCAGAGGCTTATCAGGTACTAAGCATAATAGAATACTGAAGCTTTAAGTCCTCTACTAAAACAACATAGTATCAGGACTGACAACAATCTCTGATATTTAAGTAACCTAGTTACTCAACGGCATATCCGAGCCAATAATAATGGCGTAACTTTTGCCGTATACAAACATTTGTCTTTTAGGAACATTTCGTGTTTATAAACTTTTTTCATATAAGACATCTCCAATATGAAATAAAATGATGTAAAAGTCTTTAATATCTTTTGCAGGGATCGCGAGCGAGAGAAGGAAAAAGAGAAACCCCACCAAATGTTCCCAGAGATATTAGACATTCCTCATGACGCACGAGACTGCGGCATTCTGTCGTGGAGGCCGCTTTTTATTCAAAGATTTTCTAGTATAAAAGTAAGAACGATTTTTACGTAACTTGGTACCTAATAATGTTGTATAGCTGGCGTCGCGCGATAGAGTTGGTGATCTTTTAATTTGAACACCCGACAAATTAAAAACAGGGCATGATGGAATATGGATACTATTGCCTATGGTAATCATTCCCAAAATTCATAACATCTGGAATGTGTCAATGACGCGTTCTTGGCAGCGAGCAGAAGGATAAATAAAAATGTAATTCTTAACTACCACTTTACCTTGTAATCGAAACAAGTTGATATAACGTTGTTGGCGTTGCAGCGACGTGGTAAGGCTTATGTGATTTAAAAGCCTTTCCATCACGCAAGGAACCGTCAGGATTGTACATAATAGTACAGTGCCTAGGGAACATAATGTTATAACGCCATTACCTGATTACTTAACCAATAGAGCACACCACTAGCAGGTGATGTTAAATTACTGAATCATTTAGAGATCATATTTTTTTTTTGTTTTGTTTCAGGTTTTTGTATTTTTCCTTTCGTTCCTCGTAACGCTGCAACAGGCGTTAAGCTCAGGATACATAAACTCTGTGATCACAACAATCGAAAAGCGATTCGAGATCCCGTCGAGCCTCTCGGGGCTGATAGCGAGCAGCTACGAGATCGGCAACGTTATCACCGTCATCTTCGTGTCCTATCTCGGCAGTAGGAGACACATTCCCGTTTGGATCGCAGTCGGTATGTACACAGTGCTACCGTATACCCTAAGCGTATACCTATTGATTGACTTATTGACAAGATTGACTTTGCACGTGGTTGACGTTGCACGTGTTTGATCTTGTACGTGTTTGACTTTGGGCGTGTTTGACCTTATGCATTTTCGCCCACTAATCCTACGAACTTCCAATGCATTGTATTTGTAGAACAGACATAGATAGAATAAAGACTGCCGTCGTATGGATATCTATTGAACCTTCTAGGGTTGACACATGCAGAATGAGAGTTACAAAATAAATATGCGGGTGATGTGTCTAATTTGACAATGCACTTCTAGCTATGCAATATTATGTCTGTGGCACTTACCGTCAATGCTCATCCTCGAACGCTATAAAAGATTTGTGTATGCATCTCACCCACCACGATTTACCTCTCTATTTTCGTCGGCCGACAATATTAAATAGTGCGTTAGTCCATGATAACACTACGAACGACATAATAACCTTCATTGCCATATTTGACGTGTAAACACATAATGTTATTTCTGTAGACATTTTCATTATGAGAGTACACTTCACTGCATATTGTACGCATAATATTTGCCCTAGTATAGAGCTAGCTATAGTATAGTGGACTAAAATATCCTAAATGCTTCTACTTTTGATCATTTCTAATTTACTAAAAAAAAAATGTTTTGAAAAATGTAAGAAAGGTTTGGATCGTTTGCGAGCTTTTATATCCTGTTTTTTTAAATAAAGATGTTATATTTATTTATACCTTTACCACCGTAAAACCCTACCGTTACTAACAGGTGCTGTAATAATGGGCATAGGCTCGTTAGTGTTCGTGGTGCCACACTTCATAGCGGAGATCAATAGCGAGATGATGGCCAACAACAAGTCTGACGACAACATATGCCGGCTGCCTCGGGCGCTGGAGCAAGACACATTGGGCCGCTTGTCGCAAGGCCTGCCGCCCAGTAACTTGAGGCCTGATAATTGTATAAAGGTAAGCCTTAACTTAAGGGGAAGGTAAATATCATCAGCCCATACTGGATCGTCATAGGGTTGTAGAATGTAATAACTCATTACAATATCCTGATTTCGTTCGGGGTCATAAAGAAAGATTCATGGTATAGATGTTGTGAAATGTGGTTTTAAAACTAATGATTTATTTTCCACGCAACATGACTTCAAAGAGTTTAGTTTTGTACTCAGACCAAAACAGAAATTACAGTACTAAAAAGCTCTAATGTAGAGGACTAAAATATCCTAAATCCCGGTCAGTAAGAATGAAAATCCAAGATTCGTAAGAAAGATTCGTATTAGAGGAAAAACCCTTGAACAATCCTCCAGACAAATTCTTTTTGCCGTCTGAGCTGGTATAACACAACATGTTTCAAGGCATTAACATCAAAAGTATTGAAATTTATACGCTGCAATACGTCACACTGTAACATAGAATGGACGGCGAATATCAAACGTTTAGTTCTAACAATATGCCACTCACAATTGAGAGGTACTAAAATAATGTTATTTGAAATAACGTGTCCGTTAACCTGTGTTATTGTACGCAAACATTTTTACAATAATGGATGGAAAGAGTCATAAAATAACACTTTTGCTGCGAGGTTTAAGTTGAATATTTTTTGGCTTTACGGTTATTTACATAATCTAGTTGGTAGAGTTTTTGGTAGAGGTTTTCCTGCTAACCCTGGGTTGCTCAGTCCTGGGTAAAGTTTGATATATGTACAACAAATTAATGTTTAGTATTATCCTGTCTTGTTTGATCACATGTCTCATTGACCCTGTTGACTGTTTTTACTATTATTTGTTACTCTGTACAGAGCTCGCCGAGCACATTCATGCCAGTGATGGTGTTCGTGGTGGCGCAGTTGCTACTCGGCTGTGGAGGCTCGCCACTCCTCACGCTGGGCACCACGTACGTCGACGACCACGTTCGCCCGGAATCTTCTAGCATGTATATTGGTGAGTGATAATAATAACAATAATAACAGTGTAGTGAATACACTCATAGGCACACACTAGGATTCTCTGTATCGTGACAACATTCAAAGACAAGAATACATCTCTGATGTTGTGATGTTTTATTTGGGCTGCTTGTTTGAAGGGCGGGAACCTTAAGACTTAAATATTTTTTTTGACTGTTAAACACTGTTATTGCGGCGCAGAAGTAATTGTCTAGCTTTATGAACAAACCTGTAGCGGTTGTAGCCCAATTTTATTGTAGACGAGCGAGGTCCGCTGGAATCGATTGGGTACTTTGGGCAGTGAATATTTACGATGTTTCATTTCTGGAAGTCCTTGTCACTTGCAATACTTTAAACCGTGAACTCAATCCTGGTTTGTGTGTAACATTTGTTTAAGTATCTGATAAAACTTAATAGAATTTAATAAAATAGAGTTCTTATGTTAGTAATATCGTATATGAAGTACTGCTTCTACGTTTGGGTTTCTAGCACCTTAATTTAGCTTTAAGCCGTGTTTGTGAACTTAATGTGGTACTCTTCCGAGCCTTATACACAGGTTTATTCTTAAGGTAAATGCGTAGTAATTCTAGACTTACTCGTAATTCCCTCATCCCCATTCCACGAACGGACGACGCGACGTCACGGCGAGTGTCCTTTCATTGTAAACCCTCCCGTCTGAACGAAACGCTTCTTCCTAATTCATAACACGTACCGCAACTGAAATAGCTTGACTTGGTGTTCCTGTTCAATTATGTATCTCTAAATGAGATTGAATGCTAAGTTACATTCAAAGATTTTTACCATAGATTTGTTATGTCCATACATTACGAGGTTCAGTTTTCGATCCGCGATGACATGTCATAATTGTCAAAGCATAACAAAGAGTAGTCAGGCAGAAGGGACACTGAATGAAACGAATAGTTAGTACATATTAGGCATAATATTATTATTGTCATTTAACATTTTGAAATTATATTACACAACAAAAAACTTAAAGTAAGTAAAAAATACATTAACTTAAACGAAATTGTGTCTGATTTTGATAAGAAAAAAATAATAAAAAGGGCTACTGTACGCGCTGAAAAGTTTGACCTAAAAGTTAACAGGCATAATATATGTATTTATTTTTATTTTGGTTCCTTTCCCCCAACCCTCGTGTAATAAGGAAGTGGCATGAAAATAGTTATAGTTATCCAGGAAAGAAGTTTTAAGTTTTATCCAGGAAATAAGTTAAGTTTTAACAAAGAAATTTTAGAATATTAAAAAAAATGCAGGAAAGAATATTGTGTACACTTATTGCTGATAAAATAGCTCTTCGTCATCAAACCACACGGACATAACATCCATAATTTTAGCCGTATTGGGGCGGCTTAGAATACTAACCCCAATCCCTCGCCTGGTAGGTGTCATAAGAAGAGACTTGTGCCCCTCGGAGGAATTATATGTATTGGTAATACTGATTTTAATAGTTCATTAATACCATTATTACTATTATTATTTGTTTGAGTCAGCCGCCAAACGACTCGTCGTGTTCCGGATGGGGGTTTGAGAGCCAGTTTTTGAAGTTATACTTCTTATGCGACTTGCAAAACGTTAAACGTTTAACACTGCCATGGAGGGGGTATGAAAGCACTGGATAGATAGCGCTAATATTTATCCTTTACCTCTTTTAAAATTTAACGTTTTTACTTATACAAATCTCACAGTCTCAACAGCGTGATTCAGCTTCGTGAACAACGCCATCTAGTTTGTGCTTGTGTAAACATAGGTAGTACAAGTAATATTTGTTCAGATAATTTATGGTTAATGTTTCTTGTTTTTATTTAATACAAAATAGTTTTTGAAAGATAATTAAACCTGATACACGTTATTAAATTAAATATTTATTTATGTTAAAGAAGTATAACTTCTCACGCGCGTACAAAAGTACACGCACCCTTTTTTTCTTTCTTTTTCTTCTCTCTTTCTTTTCCGGCAACGCATCAGTGATGCAGTTGTTGATATCCAAGGGCGAAGATAACCACTTACCATCAGGTGCATCGTTAGCTCGTTTGCCAACCAGTTCCATAAAAAAATCTAATTAATTGTTTTCTAAAATTTAATGCATTGAAACGATATTTAACCTTTTTATTTTACGAACAATCTAAAACTTGTTAGTAATAAAATTAGCTTAGAGAATAAAAAATTGGGGATATACATATTCATTATAAATAAAAAGATTTCATTTGGTTCAATTTGCGAAATGTCTTAAATTGACTTTTATGCCTAGATTTCACTTCTGCCTTATTAGTCTATGACGAATGGCATGTGCCTTAATACATTTATTATTTTAATCAATTTTAAAAGAAATATTATACATTAGTAACAAAATTAAACATAACGTTTTATGTACTTACCTATGGTATGCAACTCCATCATTCTTATTGAATTTGGAGAAATGATTTTTGCAAAATCTCAAAACACAACTCGGCATTTTTGTGACAACTACAGACAGCCTCACTCTGAAGCATCTATCAACTGTCTACAATGAAATCGCTACACTTGACTAGATTCTACTGACTTAATTTCAACGCCCTCTCAGCATATCTACCTCCCTATACATACAACATCATTGGTTACATTATACTTTACCCCGTGATATCGATCGTAGATTGAAAACACTGTAGGGTACATGACACAAAAATAGCATATTGTTACTATAATAGGTATACTATTAATATGACGTGAAATTATGATCAAATAATTTACAATCATATATGATCAAGTAAATTACACGTAAAAATACATTGCCAGCTCGATTGTGGGGTTATTCGTGGTGTACAGTCAGAAGCAGAAGTAGCTTAACATTATAGTACTTTGTAATAGTAACTGTTTCGACGGTTTCCTAGCAACATCTATGACAAATTCAAGAAATGTAATGTGACAAGGTACTAAAATGTTAAGCTACTTCTGCGGCCGACTGTACCTTCTGCTGCAACTACAAATGTCGTTGTTGTGTCATTCGTGAAGGTTTACGTTACAATGACAATACAAAAATACTCACGGTTAGAATTACCAGATGTCAGGATTTGTCAGACTCAGGACTTCCAAGCACTTGTCAGGATTCCAGATAAATAAAATATATCGGTGTTTTTTATAACTCGCTGATCTATAAATATCCTTTTTAGATTAATTATTCGTTTTCACTTGGATGGACAGAAATAATTCAAAAAAAAAATCAGGTTAGATGTTTCTAAAAAACAATCTAAGAAAATATCAGGTCATTTTCCAATGAGTCAAGACAGTCTCTTGTTGGTTATTAGTGTTTTACATTAAAGTGTATTAACAGTTGTAGCAATACTTGAACTTTATGTTTGTACCTACTGCGTCAGTTGTGCGAAATTAAAAAAATATTTCTTCTGTCATACGCCTGTGCGATAAACTCCATACAGTGTAATTAGGGAGGTATGACGCCCCAGAACTTTCTGCCGCAACTATTTGCGTTTCGATCGATAGGATACGGATGACTAATCTGCAGACTGCTCTAGTTAAAATTACCATATTTTTAAAGAGGACGCTTTTTTAAACGACGCATTTAAGAAATCCCAAGTTATTATATTGGGCGATAAAATTAAATAGTAGTAGGAGATTAGGAGGATATTGACTTACAAAAGTCTAAGGTTTAATCACTGAAAACCGGATACTTACCGGTTTCATTTTATCGCAAGTCCCAAAAAAGACAAAAAACTAATCAAACGTAACTCCATTCTTATAGCTTAGCTACGTTTAGCGGCATCAAACGTAGCGGCAATATTGCCCCCGGTCGACCTTCCATACTTTACGAGGTTTGGGTCGGTTGGTGCGTCGCGGTCGTAACCGCCCCGTGCTCTCGTAAACCGAAGCACGCCGCGGCGCCGCGGGCAGACACGGCACAGGTCGACGAACCCGCCAGACGTGATATTAACATCTTGCGAATAGATAGGCCATTTATTGCCCATAAGCCATAACGGTTCTATTGCAGGTAGGTACTTATTGATTATAATTATTGCTAGTAGTCTATTGAAGGTCGTGCTCAAATGCTATTATCGCAATTGGAGATTACAAAGTTAAGTACCTATGATGATATGTATATGTTGAGTGAGACACCGATAGGAGCAACATTTAAATATGCATTATGAAGGCCATGTTGCTTCAACTAAACCAGTGTTTTTCAATATTTATAAATACGCGACCTTTTCACAGGTTGAAAATTTCTAGCGGCCGCGCGGCCCCCTTAAGCTATAGACACACAAAAGGTTGGTAATTCAAAAATAGCGGACTCGTTGCAAAATTAAAATCCATTATGCCAAACGTATCATGGACGCACTGTTTTCTTCGATAAGCTCTAGCAGCTAAGGTTTTACCTTCTGATTTAAATGACGTGCTAAAGAAGGTAATCAAAATTGTGAACTCTATCAAAGGTAAAGCCTTACAAACCCGGCTATTCAGACTCGTATCTGATGTGAAGATATGGGTTCGCTTCATCACAATCTCCTTTATCACACAGCTTAGAGACCAGGTGGCTATCCAAAGGAAAGGTAAGGGTTTTGGAACCGAAAGCTGAATTATTGATGTTCTTACAAGATGGTAAATCTGAATATGCCAATCATTTTTCTGGCCCTGTTTGGCTCTTGAACTGATCATTTCTGGCAAGTATTTTTAGTCGCCTTAATAATTTAAACAAGAACCTCCAAGGTAGAGAAGAAAACATTTTAACAGCTTAAGATAAAATCAAAGCATTTCATGCAAAACTTCATCTATGGTCAACCTCTCTACAAAACAATATATTTGAGTCTTTTCCATCTGTTCAGAAGACTGTAGAAGATATCCTTCTCGTTAAAATTGTGTTTTTATTGTATTGTAGAAAACTGCCTTTTTGCTTTTGCCGGTGACCCCCTGAGTCCGGCTTCGCGACCCACCTAAGAGTCGCGATCCACAGATTTAAAAACACTGAACTAAACTAATGAACAAAGTAGTAACATGGCAACGATGTAATATAAATAATAGCCCACATGTCCAGAGTTGTAAAGAGATAGTCGTGTCCTGCATTGAGACTCTAAACTAAAAGGTTGGTTGGCACTTGTCCCCAATACGCACCGAATGAATGTACGGAATTACATGAACTAGTCTTAAGTTGTGCCACGATGTCATTAGCTCTCTTATGAAGACTATAGCGGTATGTTCCTTTAAAAAAAGATTAATAATTTCGATGATGTCCAGACTCCAAGGGTATATATAAAAAACCGGGTAAGTGCGTGTCAGGCCACGCGCAATGTACTGAACACTTGACTCTAACCAAAATTAGCAATTTAAAGCCAAATATTTCGCAAATTGACCCTTAATTCCAAAAAGGGTCTTAGAAGACCCATAATATTTTTCAAATACCTTTTCAACGATACCCCACACTATAGGATACGCGACGAAAATAAAATTGATCCTCACGTTGCCTGTAGGAGAGCTACCCTGAAAAAAAAATGTTTTTCAATATTTTATTCTATGATTCTGGAGTTTTAATAAATATTTATATCCATGCCAAATTACAGCTTTCTAGCACTAAGGGTTTCGGCGCTTTGCTTCGGACAGACGGACGGACATCACGAAACTGTTAGGGGTTCCGATTTTACTTCGGAACCCTAAAAACGGGGTATACCTAAATACTCCAATTACCGAAATACACAAAGGTACATACGGTGTGCAATGAATTTTCTAACTTTTAATATGTTTTTCATTTATAGATAGGTACTTACTCACCTGAATTACCTGCCGAATGTGAAAAATTGCACAAACTTAAGTAACGTATCATCGTAACCTACATCAGAGAATAACTAATAGCCCACTAAGCTATATAGAAAGTGTATCCCGAAGACAAATCGCTATCATGACCTTGACGCTGACGTTAAAACGCGTTCGGGGTTCGCCGGGGTTGGGGAAAAAAATATTATGACTCATCAAAAGAGACAGTCCCTGAAAATGAATTCTAGTCTGTACGTTGTTTACAAAAGTAAAATTAAATGGATTCAACGTTATAATTAATTCCAGTAAGCAAGGGTTTCTCATTCTTTTATTTGAGGCACAAACGGGAAAATTCAGCTCAAGTATACCAAAAAGCGTCGAAATCATTATATAATTAAACCTTTCGGGAGAGAAATGTGAGGTTTATTTACAAATTTAACAACATCTATTACTTTGGAAGTAGCAGTCTACGTATGTGATTCATGAATTAATGAATACTTAAGTGGACGTTTAGCTTCAAAGGGGTAATTATTGGTTCTTTTTACTAAGGCAGTAATAATCTATGATAGTGAATAATATTTGAAATATTCCACTAATGAGCTATGGACTCGACTTGTCTTTCGCTGGTTTCAATGGTTTAAAAACTAAAGGAACAGTGGTGAATCACCACTGGTGATACGTTACGCTGTCTGATATTTACAACTTCAAATTCTATAATTATTGATTCTCCATGTTACAAATTAATTTATTCTATATTATGCTTGTTTTTTTTTGTTTTGTTAGCTAATATTTTATTTTCTTTTTGTTCCTGTATTAATTAGTGTAGGTAATTGGTGTTTATCGTGCTAATTAAATAAATAAATAAAGCAATTTGAGCATTGTTTAAACATGGCCTTATTTATAGACGACAGATAGATCTACACTAGCAAATAGTGCAGGACATGCGCGATGTTAGTCGTGTTCCCAGATCTCTAATGTGATTATGGAAGTTCGTTGAGTGTATTCGCTTGTTGAGTTGAGTGTATGAAAGATACTCTGACAATGAAACAAGAAAGTGGCTAGTACCTAACCTTGCCGTAATGAGTAATGACTCAATGTTTAAACCGAATCGACTTTTCTTCTGACATAAAATGAGATGGTCTTCAAATTGGTGCAATGTGCTGTTATTTAGTACTCTAGCACTTAGTGACCAATGTCTGGAACTTTATATCGTTTGAATATCGGATGGCGCAGTGCAAACCGCACCACGGCAGTCGAGCATTGAGGCCGGCTGGTAGGAACTCGATAGACCTTGACCCACTGCATGTAAACTAATGTTTAATAATTTAATGACATTTAAGACTAAGCTTTCCGTTATAAATTTAAGAATTCTTTAAAACATGGCTAATAAACTTTGAGGTAACTAGTAACCAAGGGAGCTTTCGCTTAACTATGTATGGGAAAGATTAGTTAGTGCAAATTAATGTATTCGAATTTACATGATCAAATGTCTAGAGAAATGACCTAACGAAGTTGTTATCCGGTATGTTTTGATCCTCTGCCTTGATTTAATCAAATCACGATTGACCTCATTTCGTCAATAGAATGAGACAAATATTTTTATCTGGTCGAAAGAAACAACAACTCTCGAATGATCCATGATCCTTTTTGTCTTGCCGATGCAAGAGTTTTTAATTAGATCCTCAAGATCCAACACCTATACCTACAAGTAGACAATATTGAGGTGCGACAGGAGGACCCTTGGCTTCTCTTCGTCGATTTCAAGTGTCACTCTTTATATACCTGAATTGTCGCCTTTGGTTTATTTTTAACCGACTTCAAAAAAGGACGAGGTATTCAATTCGACTGTATTTTTATTTTTTTATTTTTTATGTTTGTTACCTCAGAACTTTCCACTGGGTGAACCGATTTTGATGATTCTTTTTTAATCGAAAGCTGGTGCTTGTCATGTAGCGAGATCTGACTAGTAGTTTTTGAGTTATCCCTAATTTTGAAGTCGGTTATTTTTTGTCAAGAATTATATCGATCGTCATACCAACCAGTTCCGAGTAACTAAAATAATGCTTATAGCATTAAGTCCACTTTTTGTACTACTTAGCTTTAAGGGTATAATAAAGTGTAAATAAATAAATAAATAAAATACAACTTTTGAAAGTTCAAACAAATATCTAAATTAATCTATGTAAACTTTTACAGAGGTATTTAAAATAATTAGGTATGACTTGCGTGAAAACTTTCGTACGTTTGGGTTAATCCCAAATTCGCCTTTCATGAAAATTGCTTAAAATTTTCACGAATCATTTGATGGATTGGTGAAAATGTTAAACTCCGAAATTAAATGATAGATCGTTGCTTCGCTTAGCTTTTAAGCGGTTTATTAGCTGTTGCTTGGTTATTTTATAAATATTTACAACTACATTACGGTGTACCAGAATCTTATAAAAAGAGTTATCATCGAATCACTAATCCACTGGACCAAAACTGATTACACTGTTAAATGTTAAATTGGTCCAGTGTTTTAGTGCTTGTTCACACTGAACGCGCGGGCGCGGGCGCGGGCGCGGGCGCGGTAGTGCTTGCTCACACTGAACTCGCGGGCGCGGGCGCGGGCGCGATCGCGGGCGCGGTCGCGAAATATCAAACATATGACCTACTATGAAAGTGTTGGCATCAAAACGCGCGCGCGGTGTATGTAGCGTTTACCGTGACCGCGCCCGCGCCCGCGAGTTCAGTGTGAACAAGCACGTAGGTCGTAGACGCTACATAGGTACACCGCGCGCGCGTTTTGATGTCAACACTTTCATAGTAGGCCATATGTTTGATATTTCGCGACCGCGCCCGCGAGTTAATGTGAACAAGCATTTAGTGTTACAGGTATTTAGTGATTCGACGATAATTCTTTTTTTGACTTGACAATTGTTAATTTTTGAAGTGAAAACTTCTTTAGTACGGGGGTGATTTGAAATTCGATGAAACGAAACTGTCCAGTGGAGACTGGAGTTGAGTGGAGACTGGAGTTGAGTAGAGACTGGAGTTGAGTGGAGACTGGAGTTTAGTGGAGACTGGAGTTGAGTGGAGACTGGAGTTGAGTGGAGACTGGAGTTGAGTGGAGACTGGAGTTGAGTAGAGACTGGAGTTGAGTGGAGACTGGAGTTGAGTGGAGACTGGAGTTTAGTGGAGACTGGAGTTGAGTGGAGACTGGAGTTGAGTGGAGACTGGAGTGGAGTGGAGTGGAGACTGGAGTGGAGTGGAGTAGTAAAACCTACAATTATCATCTTCTCGAAATTTTATTTGTCTCATTATATTGAAAACAAAATTTTTGAAGGTTTCACTTCTACCATGTGAGTCGTATAAAATCAAAGGTGGCCATCTCACTTTTAGGTAAAGTGAAAAAAACGTTTTATAAAGCACGGTAGAAGGCCGTCTTTGAAACAAAACTGTGATTTTATGTTGAATTTAGAAGGACCATGACCGTATTTGGTAATAATATGTCAAAAAAAGCTGTTGCACTCAATATTTTTATTTTTTTTACATCATTGTCTCAAAACTTTTAAAAAGTGAGATGGCCACCTTTGATTTTATACGACTCATGTGTGAATAGCACACACATTTTAATTTTTTAATTTTTATTGCCATATTAAAATTTCCCATTTTTCTGTCTGTCAAAAATGCCATGAAATTCTCGTACATCAAGTCAATCGAATCCATAGTCCAAAGTTGGTCACGTTTGCATTATACGGCATGTGGTATGCCTGAGAACTTCGAAAACTAAAACTGCAAAATATGTGGAATCATCTCCGTATGTGTAATATTTCATTTCAGTACAGATTTTCAAAAATAATTGATGACTCACGTAGAATTATGTATAATATCGAAATTGTCTGTATTGTTTTAATATGAAACTGGTGCGCTTAAAAGGATACTCGTACCAAGAGATCTTCAATAAAAACCACTCTTCTTTTTGTTCGTGTTTGTATCCGTAGTATTAGTATAAGTACGACGTTTCATTTGAGCCGACCTTGTATCCTAGTTGGATATTTACGTGACAGATAAATGTTTTTAAACATCGAAAAACATAGTGCGCTAGTGTGAACATCTCGAGGGTCTTTTATTTATGAAAAGATATATGCCGAAGTACGTTACGGACCTCCTACAAATACCATTCTGCTCGCTTGTGTCTATTAATTGAAAAAAAAACCTGTGAATACATAACCTTTATTTTTTTCTTTCTTTAAATGCTGCTTTGATCATCGATCTATACTATTATTGATCGAAGGCTTTGATGGTAAAAAAGTTTAGTCAGGAAGGTTGACCGTTGAAATATAAATAACACTGAATGATTCGTGATATAGGGACACATATATTATAACATACATAGATAATTATTATAAAAATATCATTGACTTATAATCTAATATATTAGACGTAAAGTACAGTTAGACGTACAGTACCTACGTAAAGTAAAGGACATAAAGTAGTTTGATTATATTTTATAAGTAGGTACATTTTAGTGGCCTGTGGCATGCCAAACAATAATGTATAGGTACGATGGTAAAGTAGGTTTTCTCCTTAATAAAAAATAAATTCTATCCACGTTGTTTTATTTTCGATTTTTATGGCGGTATAGAAAAGCAACAGCCGCTGCCGAACTTTTGATATCAAGGATTTAATATTAGCAGCGAAATCCGCAGTTTAGCCCCGGAACTAGGATGACCTAGATTCGCTCGCAGTGCCGCACGAACGCACCGCCCCGTTACAACTCTACGGATACTGTTACTGCATACAGACTACCGACTCGTCTCACAAGTCACTTGTCAGCTAAACGCTGTAAACGCTACAAGCAAGACGTGGGAGTCACCTTTATGTAACACAACATTATTAAGTGCTATTATAGAGCTAATTATATTTTTATATAGCTAATGATACGAAAAGTAAACAAAAAAATGTAGTTAAGAAATGAAATGAAATGAAATGAAATTAGTTTATTCGAAGTAGGTTTGTTACAAACACTTTTCGAAAGTCACTCAACGCCATCGCTTCAACAAATCCCTACCGTGAGTGGTCCCGGTAGAAGAAGTGGCAAGAAACTCCCGGGATTATTTTTTTTCCTACTCACAGTTACAGACAGTACTTACTACTACTTATTACATTATTTAATTAAAAAAAAAAAAAAAAAAACTCATGTCCAAGCAGTCTTGTCATTTAAATACTCATCAACTTTGTAATATGCTTTCTTCATGAGAATACCTTTTACATGAGTTTTTAATTTACAGTATGGCATTTCTGTTAATTCTAACGGGATTTTATTGTAGATTTTTACACATCTACCCATGAACGAGCCACCAGTTTTGTTGAGTCTAAAACGAGGCACAATCAGTCTAGCCTTATTTCTTGTGTTAATATTGTGAACATCACTCTTTTTAAGAAAAGTATCGGAGTATTTTTTAACATACATAATATTTTCCAAAATGTATTGTGAACTAACAGTTAGTATATTGATTTCTCTAAGAGAGTCCCTAGGCCTGAGGTTGTAAATAGCGCGAACTGCTCTTTTCTGTAATACAAAGATTGACTCAATATCTGCAGCTGAGCCCCACAACAACAAACCGTAGGACATTATACTGTGAAAGTAGCTGTAATAAACTAATCTTGCTGTTTCTACATCAGTTAAGAGCCTTACTTTCTTAACTGCATAAGCTGCGGAACTGAGCCTCCCTGACAAGGCTTCAATATGAGGACCCCATTGTAGTCGAGAGTCTATGGTAATGCCGAGAAATGTTGTAGAATTTACTAGTTCTAATACTTCCTTATTTAGGACAATTTGAGCTGGGATCTGTTTCACATTAGGTAAGGCAAATCTGACACATTTAGTTTTTTTCGCGTTCAACATCAAGTTATTACATGTAAACCAGTGTAATACTTGCGAAACAGTATTATTTACGTCGTCATAACATTTTTTCCTCCTATCTACTTTAAAAATTAGAGAAGTATCGTCAGCAAACAATACCGTTTCACACATGTCCTTAGTGAAATAAGGAAGATCATTGATATATATTAAAAATAGCAGTGGTCCTAATATTGATCCCTGGGGCACACCCATGGTCATGTGCACTCCAGGTGACTCTATTCCATTAATAACTACTTTTTGACTACGTTCAGATAAATAAGATTTTATAAGACTAACTGATTGTGTTGAGACACCATAATGCCTAAGTTTGTTTATTAATATATTATGATCAACACAATCGAATGCCTTTGAGAGATCACAGAATATACCGATAGCATCATGCTTATCCTCCCAAGCATTAAACATGTGTTTAAGAAGTGCGATGCCTGCATCAGTGGTGTTTTTCCCTTTTGAAAAACCAAACTGATTAATATGAAATAATTTGTTTGTAGAAAAATGCGATAGTAGTTGGTTGTAGATAATTTTTTCGAAAATTTTACTGAGGGCTGGTAAGATGGATATTGGTCTATTTGTTGGGTCGTTTTTATCTCCAGATTTAAAAACCGGTATTATTTTCCCATGTTTCATAAGATTGGGAAAAATACCATCTTCAACACATTTATTAAAAATAAAACTTAAGTGGGGGGCAATTGAGTTGATTATTGATTTAACTACAACTGTAGAAAGACCCCAGATATCACTTGACTTTTTAACATTTATCGAATTGAAACTTTGTATAATTTGATTACAAGTAACGGGTTTAAAGTTAAATGAGTTGGTACTTTTATCAACACATGATTCTAAGATGGTCATAGCTAGTTGGGGGCATGCATTTAAGTTTTTTGTAATCACATGCGGTATTTTAGAAAAAAAATCCTCGAATACGGTGGCAATCACACTATCAGAAGTGACATTTACATTATTGATTTTTAGCGAATATCTATGCTTATTTGATTTTATTTTGCCTGTTTCTTTATTAATAACATTCCAGGTTGCTTTAATTTTGTTTGAAGAATTCTTTATTTTATCAGCAATGTAGATAGATTTCGCTTTAGCACAGACTAACTTAAAAGTTTTAGAATACATTCTAACACGATTTAAAAATTCCAGGTCTGTGGAGGTTGATTTTTCTGCGTATAATTCAAAAAGCTTTATTCTACTTTTATATATTCCTGGTGTGGCCCAGTCACTGAATTTTGTTTTGGTATTATCACACTCAATATTTTTTTGTTTGAAATTATTATTAAATTCACATTTTATTAAATTAAAAACTGTCGAGTATGCATTGTCAGGTGTGTCATCTGGGTTAATATTCAATGACGGGAGTTTATTCGCAATGTTTTTTTTAAATGTATTAATCCTTCTTTGTGTGATTGGCCTGCAAATTATATTCTGTTTAGGAAGGTCATGATGGTACTCAATGGTGGCAAGTTGTCCGCTATGGTCTGAACTAATACAATTTAAAATTGACTTATTTATTATTGTGCAATCACAAAAAATGTTATCTAAGCAAGTAGCCGAAGATGGAGTTATTCTTGTAGGTTCCAAAAATACATAATCTAAATTAAATGATTTAAATAAATTAATGAACCGTACTGAGCAAGAAGTTGTAACTAATATATCAATATTAAAGTCTCCACACACAACTACTTTTTTATTTTTTTTACATACAATTTTTAGAACATCCTCCATAGCGGATTCGAACAATGGGTAGCTGCCAGCAGGTGGTCTATATACACATACCACGACCACCTTTTCAAGTTCTATACAAGAAAGTTCTATATTATGTTCAATAGAGAGGGATACTATGTCTTTACGTTCCTTAAAAATCAAACTGTTATGAATAATTATTAATGACCCTCCTCTAAGTATATTTTCTCTACAAAATGAGCTGCCTATACTATAATTATCTATGGATAACATTAATTCATATTTTCATAACCAGTGCTCTGTAACACAAACAATGTTAATATTCATTTCATTTAATAATAAATTTAATTCCAAGTCTTTGCCGGAAAAGCCTTGTATATTTTGGTGTATAATTTTTAAGCTAAGGTGTTTTTCCTTGGTCAGTATATTGCTAGAGATGTCCTCTGTTGTCTTATTGACTAATTTAAATTACTTGGAACGTATTCCAACGATGCATGCTGAATGTCATTAAGTGACTGCTCAATAAAAGCAGAGGTACCAGCCAAATTCTTGGCTAAATTGTCAATAAAATATGATAGCGAACATGCTATTTGTCTCTTATTAAACTTAGACAGATAGTAATTATCTTTGGTCATATAACTTCTAGGAATTAATTTATTAATGTCAATTATTTCAAAATATTTACTGCTGTGCAAAGACATAGTGTACATGGCTAAATTTATAGTATACCTAATATTATTTTCTTCCTGTGGCAAACACTCACTGTAAGGTAAAGTAAAAATTACAATATTTTTAACTTTTAATGTGCATAATTTATTGTAATAATATATTAAAATTTTTCTGTTTATTTTACCTCTATTTCCAACAAAAAATAATTAAGTTTGTGTTACTATCAAATTTACTGTGTAGAATTTTTTCAAAAATATCATTTAATGATAACCCAGGAAAACAATGGTTAACACAGCTGAGCTCCGAATAAATGTTTGTTAATTGGCCAAAATTCCTTCCAATTTCATCACTAAATATAACATTTTTAATACAATCATTTTGCACAAAGGAATTATTGTTGTGTGCTACTTCTAAGGTCTTACATTGTTTAGAGATTAATGGCTCACACACTGGTGCATCCTCGTATGTCAATGGTTCTGTGGCACCTAGGCCGGATGCCACAGAATGTCTTCTGGAGATGGTCTCATTGTTTGCAGAGACATCAGACAAGCATTTTAAAGCCAGTATGTATTCCCTAATCTCTTTTTTGGATCCTTCATAATTTTGTGTCATAATTTTTAAGGATTCTTGTAAACGACACAATTTACAATTTAGTGAGCTAATGTTTTCTTCATAAGTATTTCTATTTTCCTCAATAATAGATGATAATGTTTGTAATTTGTCAAGTAATTGCATCTTTTCTTTTATGCAATTGGTGTATTTTGATTTCTTTATATTATGGTTTATTAGTTTTTTAGTTTTATTTATGTACTTATTAATTTTAATATATTTTTTCAACTTATTCCTGCTGCATGTAACTGTGCTCCTGGCAACTGTACGGTAAGGGGAGTCCTCTCTTGTCAAGTCTATTGTTGCAATGGGATTAAGATCACATGAAGCAGAAACCAGATTAGGCGCACTAACTACCAACTCCTCGAACAGACTTTGGTTCTGGGAGGCTATTATTTGAGATTGACTGCTCTCTAATTGGCAGATGAGATAAGACAATGAGACATGAATGACAATAAATTGACATTACAAATACCCGCAACTAGAGAGCAAATAATTTCATCTATCATAATATGAATCGAAGGCAGGACCCATCCGACTGGAAGGGTCAATGCATACTATATTGTAAGAGTTGTTTAATGCCATGCTCGCTATTAGCTCTTCGCTCGCTTTGAGCCAAGTCCCCATTGTCTCCTGCCTCTGTTTGGGATGTGAAAATACACATTTGCATACGGGCGCGCCTTACTTGATCCCTGATGGTCCTTTTACATGCTCCACTTATTTAAATACTCGACGCATTTAAGTAGCTCAAATACTGGCGGGATGTTTCACTGTGTAAAATTCAGATTTCATTTACTTACTACTGGTTGCAAAGCTGGTTTTGGATTTTTTTTTCTCAATACATTTTCAATATAGAAATCGTTAATTACTTGGTACAACGCCATCTGTTGGATCATTGTATAAATATTAGTTTTTAAGCTTTTTACGGAAATTAATACGTTGCGTGAATGGAACCAGAAAGAGAGCCGTCGCGTGGTTCAGATATTTAACAATTACTAACAGTATTTATTAATTGATTAACAGTCATGTCATGTAAAATGCTACATCATAGGTTATTTTTAGTAAAGACATAAAGTTACTTTTATATTTTGTAATGTAAATGTTGATAATTTTCTTCTTTGGAATCATTTTCTTAAAATAAACTGAACTTTTGTTTACAGGTTGTATGTACAGCATGGCTGCCTTCGGCCCAGTGCTGGGATTCCTCCTCGGTGCCTACTTGCTATCCTTTCACATGGATTCATTTTCTGGTACCATTATACAAATAGGTAAGTATTTACTGCTAGAAACTTATTTTTTACTTTCCTCTTCTTGTGATACACCACTGTGACAAAGTATAAGTAAAATATTATTAATCTTTGAAAACTTGTACGTTTTTGCTTCACAGTACCGTCAATACGAGAATAATATGTTTAACTATATTTATACCGTGCATTTGGAGGATTTAAAGTGCCAATTTCATTTTAAAAATATATTGAAACGTTTACTTTACGTGGCCTGACACGTACTTGCCCGCTTTTTTAATCTTCACTTCAATATATTTTGATTTTTGTTCATTTGTTTTCAGACCCAGGCGATCATCGATGGGTAGGTATGTGGTGGGGTGGTTTCCTGCTGTGCGGCCTTCTGCTCATCTTAGTCGCCATCCCTTTCTTCTCATTCCCAAAAGTACTGGTGCGAGAGAAAGAAAAAATACGCTTAGTGGAGAAAGCGGCCGCTGCGAGTGGCTCGTCGACAAAAGCTCCCGCCAAACCGCAATCAGACATCAAGGATACCGGTTACGGAAAAGATATTAAAGGTTAATAACCTATGTTGTTTAACAACGGCTCAACTTGACTTTATAACTATTTCATCCGCTTTTTAACATCTTCCATTATGAAATGGTTATGCAAATAGTAGTTGAGCGTTAAGCCTACCTAGATAAAGTAGACTTTATTTAATTCGTGTGTGTGTGTTAGCCTTAACATAAAAAAGTTTTTTTCGGTTCAATTGTCATATTAAACAGCTCGTACACACACAAGCGACACGCAATTATTATTGTGTTCATGTTAGTCCTAGTCCCAACTCCCAAGCTACACCATCCATTTTACGTACAAACTTAATCATGATCAATAGCTTATTATTATTACTAGTACCTTTATTTATTTATTTATTCACTCTTTATTGTAAACCTAAAAAACTAGATTACAATGGGCGGACTTAATGCCTGATATGGCATTCTCCACCAGTCAACCCTGGGTGATAGTTAAAGGACCTTTACCTTTATACCTTTGCTTTGGTTAGGTTTTCGTACATAAATTTAATGGTTTTTTATTAATAAAATATAGGCCATGTTACTCAAAAAGAATAGAATATTCTGTTGGTTAAATAATTTAGAAATAAAAACAAACAAAAATACAAAAAAAAACTCTCCTCTTTATAATTTTAGTTTCACTATAATAATAGTATAATAATATTGGGTTAGTTTTATTAAAATGAAAATGTTAGAGGCAGATTTTCATAGAACCCTCCAATCCGTAGACATCCCGGTGTCGATGTGGCGTCTGCTCAAGAACCCGGTGTACGTGGTGACGTGTCTCGGCGCGTGCATGGAGCTCATGATCGTGTCGGGCTTCGTCGTCTTCCTGCCCAAGTACCTCGAGACGCAGTTCAGCCTCGGCAAGAGTCAGGCCAGCGTGTTTACCGGTGAGTGGCTGGCTTCAACCCATTAATAGCTCACTAGTCACTATTGAGCGCGGGTCTTTCATCTTGGGGACATCTAGAATAATCTCCACCACGCTGCTCAAATACGGTTTGGTGGAGGTGTTAGTGGCCAACCCAAGTGTCGGAAATTTTGATGTCGTCCGAGGGCCTCCGCTATGGCTGGAAGACTATTTTTTTTACGGTAACGACCAGGACCTACAGCTTAACGTGTTATTAGTGTTGAAGACCAAAGACCTCGACGGATAATTTTTCTTACGCTAAACGAACACTAAAAGTTGTATTGTGTGTTGTATTCGTTCATCCATCCCATCCATCAGCCCTTCGAGAGCCATTGCTAGACATAGGTCTCCCCTAACTTGCGTCATTCTGACCGCTCCTAAGCTTTCTGAATCGCAGATGCCTGGTGTCTTCTTCAGATCGTCCATCCTGTTAATGGGCTTGGGCACCATTGACCATTCAAGACCTTTCTTGACTTAAAATAAAGCACATTTTCATTTTTCATGCATGTTTCAGGGTCGGTAGCGATCCCCGGCGCGTGTATCGGTATCTTCATGGGCGGCTGTTTGCTCAAGCGGCTGGAGCTTCGGCCGAAGGGCGCGGTGCAGTTCGTGCTCATCTCGAACACCATCTGCCTCTCGTGCTACGCTCTGCTGTTCTTCCTCGGCTGCGATAACATCAAGATGGCCGGGACCACCATTCCGTATACTAATAACAGGTTAGAGACTATGTTTATTTGATAGTAGGAAGTCGGTAATTCAAGTAATGAAGACACTAACGTTGTTTGTACGATCTAGCGGTATGCTTTTTGTTTGTGTGAAGTGGTTCGCGGTTACAGTGTGAAACGGTCGCAAATCTTCAATGAAAAAAAATAACGCGTCATGTCTATCTCACATGCCGGATGTAAACTACTTACTTTTCGGAGCATAATGAAATTAATGTAAAAAAAAATATGTACTGTTTATATTATGTTTATTAATTATGTACTTAGAGTTTTGTAACATTAGGCTTTTGATAAGTGAGCTATGTTCCTGTAACGAAATAAACAATTTGAGTCTGACTTTGACTTTGAAACTTATTACGTTGTATTGGTACCGTCAGCAACGTGGAGCCGTTCAAGGTGAATCTAACAGCGGCGTGCAACTTCAACTGCCTGTGCACTGAGACGGACATGGAGCCGGTGTGCGGGAACAACGGGCTGACGTACTTCTCGCCGTGCCACGCCGGCTGCGCCGCGTTCTCGTCGCGGTCTAACTTCACTAACTGTGCTTGTGAGTTGAATTAAAGTCAATTTATCGCAAAAATAATTGTAATAACGTATCCACGCAAAAGTGGTCCATTTGCCATTGAACTAAGGTGGTCTTAAACTTAATTTCACTCATTCTTACGTATTATAACATTTTAACTTCCAGGCTAGCTAATAGACGCTTAAGAATAAGTATTAATTGTAATTTTCACCCATGTTCTTTATATACAAGAAAATATACCTTGTATCTCTTACGAACTGAGTGAGACTTATACGTAAGTGCACTGAACATTGGTTTAATTGGAACAACTAGTGCCTCGCGACGCACGTTGGCTTCGTCCTTAACACGTGTGCTTGCAGGTGTGCACGAGAACAGCCGCGACGCGCTAACAGTGGGCGGCACGGTGGTGAGCGGCGCGGCGGTGGCGGCGCTGCACGGCGGCGCGCGCGGCGAGTACAGCGAGGTGACGGTGGTGCCCGTCGCCACGGCCGGCCCGTGCGCGCCGCCCTGCACCACCATCTTCCCCTTCCTCGTGCTGCTGTTCTTCATGACCTTCGTCGTCGCCGTCACACAAATGCCGCTGCTGATGATCGTGCTGAGGTCAGTTTGTGTGTATCTGTATAGTACGGCCGCTGTATCTTGGCGCGTCTGAACTTCGCGCAGAAGGCTGCGCAGTAACATAATTCGCCAATACTCGATACGCGGTGTATTATGTCTCAGTCATACGTTAGCATGTTCGTGTTGCCATCTCTGTTTTACATGCGCTAAAGTTCGCAAAGCACTAGTAGTTTGAAGTATTAATTGAGAGTGAAGTGGAAAAAATTCGCACCCTCAGTGGAAAAAACTTTTTGGTTACTTTGAATTTTAGTTATTAATATGATTGGAAAGAGAGACAAAAGCTGCATATGCTCAATTTTTTTTCAAATTTTTATCAGTAATCTTAATAGTTTTGTGCAAGAAATAGTAATGTACACAAGTATCCTAGGAAATTAAATTATGTAAGTACCTACCTAATATTTATTAAATTTTATTCTCATAAAAAAAAGGAAAATACTCACCGGCAATGTCAAGGCCCGTCAGCTCAGCAGATAAATTTTCCATTACTCCGTTTGTGTTCGACCCAGCCTCGTCTTATTCCTGTTATAGTTTCCTAAAGTGTTGTCAACCATGTTTTATTCAGCGATGTCTTCTTTATGTTGAAATAGATCCTTTTATGCTTTGTAATTGTTTAATGTTTTTCATATCTTATACACAAGGGATGGATAATGTAGCAATAATTTGGTTAATTTTTCTGTGTTCACCTTATTTATAAATTTTTTGTATATATCATTAGCAAGTTCGCAGCGCACCGCACCGATGCATGTGTAGGTCACATTGAAAAACAGCGGACCTCGCTGAATGTGACCTTTTTTCGTTCCATCGGCATGGCACTGCATTTGATCTTTAGTCATAGTATTTAAATTTAAGCATGTTCTTATATCTGTTGTAGTGCCCTGTTTTGCGAAAATAAATGTTTTTCTTTCTTTCTTTCTTCTAATGTAAATTCCTTTGTCTTCTTACTGATATTTTAACAGTTTTTTGCTCTCTTGTAAAATTGCAATTTTCATCTTATGCCTTTTTTCCACTGAGGGTACGAATTGATGATGAGTGTGGATTTGTTGTAGTTGCCAGTGGTTATGAGTAAAAAATATTAAAATTATTTTATGAAATCTGAAATATATATAAATAAATTATTATAAAAGATCATTTACAACGTTTTAACTTGAGTGTAATAGGTCATCTACCTTCTCCAAGTCCAAGTAACAATATGTCATCGGTTACAGGTCTGTAAGCGAGGAGGAGCGCTCGTTCGCGCTAGGGATGCAGTTTGTGATATTCCGTCTGTTCGGGTACATCCCGGCGCCCATCGTGTTCGGGAACCTCATCGACTCCACGTGCATCCTGTGGAAACAGTCCTGCAGCGGGGAGAAGGGCGGCCGGTGCTTGTTGTATGACATCGAGCAGTTCCGATATAGGTATGTTATGGGGTGAATAGCAACACGTCTTTAATGATTTTTACTATAGATTAATCGAGCGTTATGCACACTAGTCAATGCAAGTTTTCGTTGTCTCACAAATAAATGCGACATTTAGGTGTGTTTAAAAAAAATTAGTACCATTTTACTATACAATCTAAAATGAAAGGCGTGAGGCATAATCATAATAATAATCATTTATTTGTATATATATGAAAAACAGTAAAGATTACACGGCTCGTATGAATACGATGCTCGAATTGATACCAATAACAAATATTGATATGCTATATTTGACTAGGTACGTGGGTCTGTGCGGCGGTATAAAGATCGTGGCGCTCGGCATCTTCATGGCGGACTGGTGGCTGGTCCGGCGCCGGCGGCACCTGGAGGGCGCGCCGCCCCTCGACCCGCACAAGGACCTCGCCGGCTCCATCATCAGTCTAGATAAATGTAAGTTAATTACAAGCGTTACGATGGATATTAAAATTTTGTGCGTGCATTTTTTTACAAATGGCATCGATGCAATAGCATTATTTCATTATCGAGTTAAATCGATCCACGCTCAGCTCTACACTCACATCAAGAAGAAATCAATGCATGTAAAGAAGTATGCATACAGGTTTCTGCATGATGTTTTATCTATCGAAGCGACTTATCAATAATTTCTTATAGACGCGTAACTCTAATAAAAATCACATGCAACAATCTTACTGATTTATTAACTGGCGTTTCAGTATTCGAGGAACTCCCGTCTGCGGACAACGCGAGCGGGTTCCGCTCGGGAGCGACCTCGGGGCCCAGCTCGGCGACCACCACGCCCATGGAGGCCGGCGCGCTCAGCCACGACACCACGCACGAGTCGTTCCGCAACAAGCTGCAGCGGACCGACTCGCAGTACTCGCAGGAGTCGAGGGGAGGCAAGAACTCGCGCGTGCTGGTCGCCTCGCGGCACCTGCGCAACGACTCCAAGACGATCCAGCTGGAGCCGCGCGCGCGCCAGCACTCGCTCGACGACGACCGGCGCGCGCCCGCCTTCCCGCGCTCCTCGTCCCGCGACCCCCCCGCGCACTCCCGCAGCGGCTCGCGCGACTTCAAAGCGCACTCGCGGGGGGACTCCCGCGACCTGTCCCTCGACCAGCTCAAGCACCTCGCGATCAAGAGCATGGAGAGCCTCGACCTCACCGTTCTGCCGCTCGCCCGCCGCCTCGACGAAGAGAGCAAGCGGCTGATCGAGAGTGGCGGCGTGCTGCGACACCGCCGGACCGGCTCGCGCGACATGAAGGCGCCCGAGTCCAAGCACAAGCGGACCTCCTCGCACCACATCACGATGGAGCCGAGCGAGCTCAGCCTGCAGCTGCAGAAGGGCCGAAGCGTCGACCAGCTGGCCGCCGCCCCGCTCGACCCGCGCGTGTGATGGCGCGACCGCTAATGCGTCATGAATCATGAACGTTCCGAATCTCAGTTGATCGAAATATGTGAATGACTTTTTAGTAAAATTAAACATAATTTAACGTTACCGCTACGTCGTTGTGAATCTGACGGATGCGTGCGTGGCGTGCCGGCGCCGCGGCTTGCGCGCGGGAGCAGCGTGCGGCCGCGAAGCAACGTGACGACTGACGTGTTCTCGTGAATGACTGCACGAGTAGTCTTTTCCAAGCTTAAGCACGAGCAAGTGATGTTGAATCCATATCTTAAATAAATGTAGTTTTATTCGAAGCTTAGTATAATCGAAACGAAATTTTGCTTATTGCAACTATGGTAGCTTAAACTAGAAAAATATTTCCTTTGTTTGTGTTCACGAGGATTTCGAATAAATTGATACAGTAAATTGCTGGCATATAGGAAGGTAGACTTGTCTTAATACTCACATCGCTACTAGTATTATTCAGTTATGTAGATTTTCACTTTTTATCTCAATTATTCTTACGTATTATGTGTATCGATAGGGCTGAATTGTGAATGGAAATTGACCAGGAAAATGGAGTGATTTAAAAATAGGCATGTACAGGTCCACTAGTGTTAGAACTGTACTTAATAACATAGAGATTGTTTCAATGGACTAGGAAAAAGATTATTATAAAAGCCTTTTCGTGTTATAATTATGATTATAAAAAAGATTAATATCTGTTAATATTTTTTTCTGTTGATTCATCAACTTCAAAGTGGTTACTGATGACTACACATTAATTATCATAGTAAATATTTTGGTGCAACAATGAAATAATTCAAAACTATTGTATTATTGATTTGTTTCGGTATGTACAGCAAGCCTTGTGTAACAAAATTTAGTTGGTAATGAGTAATTAGGACTCTAATGACTACATAATTATGTACAATCCATCCATCCATCCATCAGCCTTACTGCTGGAAAAAGCCCTCCTGCTAAAGATTCAAACTCGGTCAACTTTCTTAATACTACAGAATCCATTTTCTAGATTTACTATATGCAGGTCTCAGAAATTGTCCATTGCACAAACATGTTACATTATTTTCAGTTTTCCAATGTCAGTATTAAATGGCAAGCACAAAATTATTAAAAGTAAAGAAATTACTTCTATTTGGTTTCAAAATTACAATTTCATTTATTATACATTCCATACTATAAGATACAAAATCGACATTTCATTCACTAATATCCTCGATGTTGTTTAAAAGCTGAATAACTTGTAATTTTTTAACAATTACTCTGTAACTCAAACATTTCACTTTTCGAATCTTGCCTTGGTCTGAAACTAGTTGGGTTGACACAAAACTATGTATGTGTATAGTCGAATTGTAACATAATCAAATGCTCTACCAGATGAAATTTTAAATTGTAAGTGTGTGATCACTTATCAATCTTATAATATGATCTCTCAACAATGTATGGATTGCTTCGTGAAATTGTTGGCACAAGGTTAATTATTATAATATGCACTACAACCTATGAACGAATGTGTTGTTTGATACATGATTATAATTTTAGTATATTTAGTGTCATTGCAATTACTGCAAAAACAAAAAATACATCAATGTCTGTTAATTTTTAAGGAACATAAAAATAGTATAAAATTATTGTAGATAAATGATTTATGTTCAATTCAGTTCAATCCCCTTGAAATGAACTTAAAGATATCACAAAAAATATTTGTATAGCAAATTGATATGTACCTCATTATTCGCGCGTCAATTACCTGTAACTATGTATATTTTCAAAATCTATTCTAAAATAGCAATAAAAAATTTAACAGCTATCATCTGTATTATAGACAAAAACTTTGCCATAAACAAATACCTACATGAAAAATATAGTTACATTCATTTTATAAATTTTACAATGTTTTGAAATTTAACAAAAATTGAATTTTATAAAACCACATTGTTATAATAACAATTGACGACTCAAATACCTAAAAATCTCAAGCATTTACTTCTTATAAATTGTAATGTTATGTGTTAAATGGTACTAAAATCGTCAATTTAGGGGCTGCCAATAACATAAGAACTCAATTAATATTGTAGTAATGTTATTTTAGTATGAAGAATTTAAAACAATATATTTATCTGAGATATAATGTAGGTAAAAGACAGAGGAATGCATCATTGTAAATTTTATCAAATATTGTTAAGAGAGAAATAGTTTGATATGAAGAGAGTGTTTTATCTTAAATGCCTTATTAAATAGGTCTTAAGACTTGATACTGACTTAGCTGTACTATAATAAGTTGTTATTTCATTCACAGAAATTAAATGTTTGAACATAGCAACTCCATAAATATAATTTGTTGCATTTAGAGATAAATAAAATTGCATACTTATTTTGAAAAGTATTTTTTATTTTGATCACTACAACAATAACAACTAAATAAAATTTGAACTTAAGCTAATTTTATCAACAAATAAATTTATCAAACCATTAGTTTGATTCTACAAACTCACAACATACCTACTTAGTCCAGTTCCCCACAGTCAGAGATTAAAACTTTTTTGGATGTTTTGCCATTCTTTGATCCTAGTTTTTCCATTTTTCTCACAACATCCATGCCATCAACAACGGAACCAAATACAACATGTTTTCTGTCTAGCCAGGGAGTAGCAGCCGTTGTGATGAAAAATTGAGATCCATTTGTATCTGGCCCTGCATTAGCCATAGATAGAATACCTGGACCAGTGTGCTTCAACTTGAAGTTCTCATCCTGAAATTTGTGGCCATAAATGGATTTTCCTCCAGTACCGTTATGGTTCGTAAAGTCACCACCTTGACACATAAAACTTGGAATAATTCTATGGAAGGAAGAACCTTTATACCCGAAACCTTTCTCGCCAGTACACAATGCTCTGAAATTTTCAGCAGTTTTAGGTACTTCCTCAGTATTGAGCTTCATTACTATCCGACCCAAAGGTTCACTATCTGCTGTGACATCAAAGAAAACTTTTTTATCTGCTTGTGTGGAGGCATGACGTAAAAGAGCAGCAGAAAACACGGTTCCATTAACAACTCCACGGCGTAGGAAGCTGGATATGGCCATTTTTTTTTGTAAATCTGTAAAAAAAATTATAATCACATTTACTTACCTTGAATAGTAAATGATTAAATTTTAAGTAAACACACAATTTAAAAGTAAGTTTAAATTTTTTAGACACAAAAAATCACAAAGCTAATCAATAAGTAATGCTGTGATAGGTTATGTACCCAATAGGGGACTATACGGATTACAGTAAAATGTGGAGTTAATTTTGTTTCTACATTTGTTATTGGTAAGAAATTGGAACAAGCGGAGATATTTGAATCGTAGTTTATACGTACCTCACCCGCACATCAAGAATCTTCAGGAATAAAATATTTCTTATAGAGTCTGGCCATTCAACGAAAGTAGAAAATCGTAAAATGCTTAATTTTAAATGGCAGCACCAATTTTATGTCAAAATTACTGACAACTGTCACTACTGTCATATGTGTGATGCCCCGTTTACCGCTCATTTAAGGGGGCCATTGACGAAACGATCGGTCGGTGCGATCCGTCGTTGCCGACCGATCGCAACGACGGATCGGTAGTGTATGTTATGATCGTGAACGATTTGCTTGATCGCAGACGATATCGGCGATCGCAACAAAAATCCATGCAATCATGAATATCGCACCGATGAATCGACAGTGTGTGGACCTTTGCGATCACCGATGCGATTTTTGTCTCATTCTGATGCCAGCCGCCGCACCGCACGTATCGCATGCCTTCAATGCCTTGGCTAGTGCGTTACGTACCTATCAACATTCAATGGACGAAACAAATAATTTTTTTTGCCGTATTGGGGCGGCTTTAGAATACTAACCCCAAACCCAAGCTGTATGGGTGTCGTAAGAGGCGACGAAATCCGGCCCGCTGGTGGTAGGACCCTCGGAGGGATTATATTGGTAGTATTGATTTTAATTGTTAATTAATGCCATTATTACTATTGTTATTTCTCCATGGGGTTCGGTTTTACTTTTACTTTTCGCTTTTACCTTTGGTGTTGCTGATGTTCATGGGCGACGATAGCCACTTACCATCAGGTAGATCGTCAGCTCGATTGCCGGCTATTTCCATTAAAAAAAAAACTTCGTGGACTTATCGAGGACCGATGCCGCGATGAAAATTCAATATTAAAAAAAGAAAGAAAGAAAGAAAAAACCTAGTTACACGCTTTATATGGCGTAAGCTTTAAACGGTTAGACTTCTTCCAAACTTCGTAGACTTATCAAGGACCGATGATAATTCAATATTTAAATAAAAAAGAAAGAAAGAAAGAAAATGTTCGGTTATGTTCGGTTTACACGTATTAAGTAGTTAAATAAATTTTAAGTAAATTAATACGTGTAAACGGAGAATTTAGTAGTTTAGTAATCAAGTAGTTTTATTTTTTTCTTTTGTAGCCGAATCAAAGTTACTGCCACATAGCTAAGGAAAAGAAGTTCATTTTCCATTTTGTAGGGCACGTATCGAATTATTTGAGCACGTCTTTATCCTTCCGTGTCAAACAAGTAAATGTTTGTTCGTTGACGATGCGATCGATCGTTGCGATCGATCGTTGCGACCGATCGTTCGTGTATGAGTGGCACTTTTGAACCGATCGATCGCATCGTCAATGGCGCCCATTATTACACGCTCGCTGCGTTCAGATGCGTTCGAACGTTCAAGGATGGAGTACGTTGACGTAATACATCGGCATCCAGTCAGTGAAACCTTTCTACCATGATTTATAGGCAAAATACTCAATGTAGATTGTACTATGGGTAGATTTCTGTACAATTAGGCTTTTTAAAATAAAAAAGCTATTGGTATTCATTACAAACAAAACATCAAAATTTTCTTCTTTATCAAAAGCTCAGATGAAGGAATAAAACTTCATCTGAGATCAAAAGTATACTTTGTTAAAGTTAAAGTATTACTTTGAATATACGAGGTTTTGTTACTAGTAGTTTCAGGTTATTATTATTATTATCATTCAGTATTAACGTTAGATGATCTAATTAGATGCGCGCGCGAGCCACGAGACGATCCGCGAGACGCGCTCGTACGCGCGCGTGTGAACAGGGAGCTCGCGGACCAGACCGCGGCGCGTCTCGTGGCTCGCAGGGCTCGCGTCGGGAGCGGTTTTTTGGGCGCGCGCCAAAGGGGCTCGCGCGAGAGCTCGCGCGTGTTCACACGCTCGCGCCGCGCGCTTCATTCGACAACGGCTACTAACTAGCGCCATACGTGTGTTCTATTGGATTCGTATTTTTCAAAATAAAAATATGATACTGAACGTTAATACTGAATGATAATAATAATAATATCCTAAAACTACTAGTAACAAAACCTCGTATATTCGAAGTAATATTATTATAAAGAGGAAAATTTTGATGTTTTGTTTGTAATGAATACCATTGGCGTAGCCAGGGGGGGGTTTCGGGGGTTCAAACCCCCAACGAAATGTTAAGGACTAACATTTTTAGGTGCTAATAAACCCTTAAAAACATTTTTCTAGACGTCATTCCGAATCGAATGAGCTATCGCACATATTTTTGGGAGCTTTATTTCTATTAAATACGTTTTTGAACTTTTTCACTACATAGACTAATAATAGATGGCCTACATACATCGTGAGAAAAAGTAAAGTCTCAATTTTCTTTAGGGTTATTGTATGTACTATTTGTCGTTGTATTTTCTTGAACCCTACCCACCCCCCCCCCCCCCCGAAACTTGAAACCCCCCCCGAAACTAAAACCTGGCTACGCCCATGATGAATACCAATAGCTTTTTTAATTTAAAAAGCCTAATTGTACAGAAATCTACCCATAGTACAATCTACATTGAGTATTTTGCCTATAAATCATGGTAGAAAGGTTTCACTGACTGGATGCCGATGTATTACGTCAACGTGCTCCATCCTTGAACGTTCGAACGCATCTGAACGCAGCGAGCGTGTAAACACTAGATAGCGCTCGCGCGCGTAGGGGGCGTGGCTTACGGACGCGCTACGAGACGATCCGCGAGCCGCGCGTCTAAATGAGCGGTAAAAAAACCGACTGTTTTAATTTTCTATATGTTGATGTTCGCACTTCGCAGACTTCACGCCAATCGTCATTCGTTAACATTTCTTTGCAAATGATATGCGCGCTCCACACTCACGCGAGAATCTCGGCGCCTGAAAAAAGAACCTGCGAAAATTATGTGAATGTGGAACCGATTCACATAATCTTCGTAGCTTCTCGCCGTGTTCTCAATGATATTATAAAAATAGAGGCGTGTTCTCTGATTTTTGTCGGGTGTGTACCCAAGGAAGCTCTCGCCGAGATTCTTGCCGACTGCCGAGATTCTCGGCGAGGATCTCATGTGAATGTCGAGCGCGCATTACATCTGCCTTTTATTCTTTCATCTGAGGATACAATATGATGATAATTTTATCCCATCAAAAACATAAATGTAAAGTGAGAGTCAATTTCAAAAAAAAAAAGAATTGAGATCTAAATGGGTGCCAATTTCTGTGTAGAAAAGCCTAAAATTTTAGTCACAAGAACATGTAATTCAAGCTCCATGACATTTGACTTGGTTAGTTTTCACGTACCTACCTAGGCTATATTATATCTATGTAATTAGCTTCGTCAAATCTGTTAGGTTGATGGCTTATGACACTCTTCTCTAATTTGGTTTGTTGGTTGCTAACTAAAGAAAACTAGCCAAGTCAAATGTAAAGCTTGAATTACATGTTCTTGTGACTAAAATTTTAGGCTTTTCTACACAGAAATTGGCACCCATTTAGATCTCAATTCTTTTTTTTTTTTGAAATTGACTCTCACTTTACATTTATGTTTTTGATGGGATATCATTACTTTTTGTATAGAAATTATTAGTAAGTACTTATTCATAACGTTACTGATTAATTTTAATACATGAACTGTTATAGTGCTCTTCAACTAAATCTGTAGTTAGTGCGCCGTGGTCCGAAATACGGTACCTATTATTTCATTATTTATAAGTAATGATCTTCCACTATTGATGTCCGCTAAATATTGAAATAATAATTAATACTAAATCCCAATTATACTATCGTAATAAATACGAAAGTCGACTATACTCTTACTAGTAACGAGTGACCGCCCTCGCTTTGCTTTGGTTTTCTTATTTTTTTACACCTTGGGTTACGTTATTGGAGTTTTATTAAGGATCCCTAATTTATTGATAATATAATATAGCCTATGTCACCCGGGGATAGTGTAGCTTTCCAACAGTGAAGGAATTTTTCAAATCGGTTTAGTAGTTTCGGAGCCTATTCAATGCAAACAAACAATCAAATCTTTCCTCTTTATACTATTATTACAGATAAGTTGTTTATGTTCGATGACATCGTGCAACAATAAATTTTGAAACAATACTTCGAATTACTTTAAACTGGTATAATTACGGAAATAATACAAAATTTTGTGGTGTAATCTTGTAGATTAGAGAAAAATAATTTTCCACACATTAAAAATAAAACGACGTAATACACTGGAAATAACGTCTCCTGACGAACCACTGATCTTCACGTAAATGTATATGTGCTGTGCACTTCTCACAGGCACTTGGGACACTGAACATCTTCCTCCCGTTGAAAGCTTCAGAAAGTACTAAAACTGATATGTTTCGTTATATATTCACCTTGGAATCCACATAATGACCAGATGTCATCAATTTTGATCGCTACTCTTATATTTCAGGCATTTTAAGTAAGTGTTCCTAATAGAATCCATTTTTTGAAAAATTATCATAAATTGATAAAAATTTACTACTTTCAGATTTATTCCTTTGTATTCACCCGACTACCTATCTGCATGCCAAATTTTAACTTTCTAGGTCACCTGGAAGTTGGATATAGTTTTGATCTATAGGTCAGTCAGTGTTAAATTTCTCGATTTTTGGACGTTAATATCTAAATAACCGTTTGAGATGTGTTTATGTAATTTGAAAGACGTATGTATTTCGCAAGTCTTAATAAATGAGCCAAATTTGACAGGTTTATGTTGAATAGTTTTTGAGTTATGAGGTGGTCAAAAGTGGCTCCAAATGGTTCGTGTAATATTACACACGGTGCTGCTCGTCAATTCTGTTAGCTAAGAAATTGACTTGACACGCTCCGCGTGTCTAAATATTTAGTTTCATTGCAATTACTGCAAAAACAAAAAAATATATCAATGTCTGTTAATTTTTAAGGAACATAAAAATAGTATAAAATTATTGTAGGTACCTATATGATTTATGTTCAATTCAGTTCAATCCCCTTGAAATTAACATAAAGATACCACAAAAAATATTTGTATAGCAAATTGATATGTACCTACCTCATTATTCGCGCGTCAATTACCTGTAACTATGTATATTTTCAAAATCTATTCTAAATTGAAAATTAAAAACTAAATCTAAATTAAAAACCTTGACAGCTATCAGCTGTAAACAAAAACTTTGCCATAAACAAATACCTACATGAAAAAAATATAAAAATAAATTTATGTTCATTTTATAAATTTTACAATGTTTTTAAATTTAACAAAAATTGAATTTTATAAAACCACATTGTTATGATAATAATTGACGACTCAAATACCTAAAAATCTCAAGCATTTACTTTTTATAAATTGTGATGTTACCTATGTGTTAAATGGTACTAAAATCGTCAATTCAGGGGCTGCTAATAACATAAGAACTCAATTAATATTGTAGTAATGTTATTTTAGTATGAAGAATTTAAAACAATATATTTATCTGAGATATAATGTAGGTAAAAGTCTTTTACCTTTTACTAAAAGACAGAGGAATGCATCATTGTAAATTTTATCAAATATTGTTAAGAGAGAAATAGTTTGATATGAAGAGAGTGTTTTAACTTAAATGCCTTATTACATAGGTCTTAAGTGAGTGTTCATAACTTCATACTGAACTCGCGGGCGCGGGCGCGGTGGCGGATTCGTGTTCACACTGGCCGCCAGGCGTTTGCGCGATTGTGACATGTTGTCAGAGGTTGAAAACATGGACGACGATCTTTTTTTAACCGAAAATTCATACCTAAAGTTCCATTTAGGTACTCACCCACCATATCAGGAAACAATTCAACAATTTTCTTCCATAGTTTATTAAGAATGTTTCTGTTCATAAGATGCCTGTGTTTACTCTGCCAAATCTGAGTTCAAATCAAATCAGTTCTAGCCTGAATAGTACTAATAAACTCTTCTGTATTGAAGGACATGATCTTTGATGAAAGAACAACCCTTTAATCTGGGGACATAATGAATTCATGTGCTATCGTTTCTAGCGACAAGTTCAAAATGGTTGAACTTACCTGACATCGCGAGTGAATCGCGCGCTCCGCCGCTAGTTCAGTGTGAACACTCTCATGGCCCGTTTAGACGCGCGCGCGAGCCACGAGACGCGCTGCGAGACGCGCTCGTACGCGCGCGTGTGAACAGCGAGCTCGCGGACCAGACCGCGGCGCGTCTCGTGGCTCGCAGGGCTCTCGTCGGGAGCGGTTTTTTGGGCGCGCGCCAAAGGGGCTCGCGCGAGAGCTCGCGCGGTGTTCACACGCGCGCGGCGCGCGCTTCATTCGACAACGGCTACTAGCGCCATACGTACGTGTTCTATTGGATTCGTATTTTTCAAAACAAAAATATGATACTGAACGTTAATACTGAATGATAATAATAATAATAACCTAAAACTACTAGTAACAAATCCTCGTATATTCAAAGTAATATTATTATAAAGAAGAAAATTTTGATGTTTTGTTTGTAATTAATACCAATAGCTTTTTTATTTTAAAAAGCCTAATTGTACAGAAATCTACCCATAGTACAATCTACATTGAGTATTTTGCCTATAAATCATGGTAGAAAGGTTTCACTGACTGGATGCCGATGTATTACGTCAACGTGCTCCATCATTGAACGTTCGAACGCATCTGAACACCGCGAGCGTGTAAACAGTAGATAGCGCTCGCGCGCGTAGGGGGCGTGGCTTAAGGCCCCCATTGACGATGCGATCGATCGGTGCGATCCGTCGTTGACGACCGATCGTAACGACGGATCGGTAGTGTATGTTATGATCGTGAACGATTTGCTTGATCGCAGACGATATCGGCGATCGCAACAAAAATCCATGCAATCTTGAATATCGCACCGATGAATCGACAGTGTGTGGACCTTTGCGATCACCGATGCGATTTTTGTCTCATTCTGATGCCGGCCGCCGCACGCATCGCATGCCTTCAATGCCTTGGCTAGTGCGTTACGTTGGTACTACGTACCTATCAACATTCGATGTACGAAACAAATAAAAAAAATTGCCGTATTGGGGCGGCTTTAGAATACTAACCCCAAACCCACGCTAGATGGGTGTCGTAAGAGGCAACTAAATCCGGCCCACTGGTGGTAGGACCCTTGGAGGGATTATATTGGTAGTATTGATTTTAATTGTTAATTAATACCATTATTACTATTGTAATTTCTTCATGGGGTTCGCTTTTACTTTTGGCTTTTACCTTTGGTGTTGCTGATGTTCATGGGCGACGATAGCCACTTACCATCAGGTAGATCATCAGCTCGATTGCCGGCTATTTCCATAAAAAAAAACTTCGTGGACTTATCGAGGACCGATGCCGCAATGACAATTCAATATTAAAAGAAAGAAAGAAAGAAAGAAAAAACCTAGTTACATGCTTTATATTAGCTTTAAACGGTTAGACTTCTTCAAACTTCGTAGACCTATCGAGGACCGATGATAATTTAATATTTAAAGAAAAAAGAAAGAAAGAAAGAAAAAAATTCGGAAAAGTTCGGATATGTTCGACTTACACGTATTAAGTAGTTAACTAAATTTTAAGTAAATTAATCCGTTTAGGACAATTTAGTAGTTTAGTAATCAAGTAGAGTTTTATTTTTTTTTCTTTTCTAGCCGAATCAAAGTCACTGCCACATAGCTAAGGAAAAGAAGTCCATTTTCCATTTTGTAGGGCACGTATTGAATTATTTGAGCACGTCTTTATCCTTCCGTGTCAAACAAGTAAATGTTTGATAGCGATCGATCGTTGCGATCGATCGTTGCGACCGATCGTTCGTGTATGAGTGGCACTTTTGAACCGATCGATCGTTGCGATCGATCGCACCGATCGATCGCATGTCAATGGCGCCCATTACGGACG
This sequence comes from Thymelicus sylvestris, assembly GCA_911387775.1. Classification (NCBI taxonomy): domain Eukaryota; kingdom Metazoa; phylum Arthropoda; class Insecta; order Lepidoptera; family Hesperiidae; genus Thymelicus; species Thymelicus sylvestris. The sequence goes on from OU426886.1 coordinate 7,437,039, forward strand.
CGCTACGAGACGATCCGCGAGACGCGCGTATAAATGAGCGGTCATACATTCTCATACGTTTGATATTGCCGCTAGCGGGCCGCGCGCGCTTGTCGCTAGCGTGCCCGCTACTTACACCGCACGTGCGTTTTGTATGTGAACACTTTCATAGTAGTTCATATGTTTGATATTTCGCGACCGCGCCCGCGAGTCAGTATGAACAAGCACTAAGACTTGATACTGACTTAGCTGTACTTTAATAAGTTGTTATTTCATTCACAGAAATTAAATGTTTGAACATAGCAACTCCCTAAATATAATTTGTTGCATTTAGAGATAAATAAAATTGCATACTTATTTTGAAAAGTATTTTTTATTTTGATCACTACAACAATAACAACTAAATAAAATTTGAACTTAAGCTAATTTTATCAACAAATAAATTTATCAAACCATTAGGTTTGATTCTACAAACTCACAACATACCTACTTAGTCCAGTTCCCCACAGTCAGAGATTAAAACTTTTATGAATGGTTTGCCATTCTTTGATCCTAGTTTTTCCATTTTTCTCACAACATCCATGCCATCAACAACGGAACCAAATACAACATGTTTTCTGTCTAGCCAGGGAGTAGCAGCCGTTGTGATGAAAAATTGAGATCCATTTGTATCTGGCCCCGCATTAGCCATAGATAGAATACCTGGACCAGTGTGCTTCAACTTGAAGTTCTCATCCTGAAATTTGTTGCCATAAATGGACTTTCCTCCAGTACCATTATGGTTCGTAAAGTCACCACCATGACACATAAAACCTGGAATAATTCTATGGAAGGAAGAACCCTTATACCCGAAACCTTTCTCGCCAGTACACAATGCTCTGAAATTTTCAGCAGTTTTAGGTACTTCCTCAGTATTGAGCTTCATTACTATCCGACCCAAAGGTCCGAAAAGTCCCAAAGGTCTCAAAGGACCAAAGGTATCTGCTGTGACATCAAAGAAAACTTTTTTATCTGCTTGTATAGATGCATGCGGCGTTGACATGGTTTCATTGAAAAACTTGTAGTACAAGGTAAAGTTGATGGCACAAGACCTCGTGGCAGATCACCGATGCGCTGGACAGACCAGATTAAAGCTGCTGTGGACGCCCCCGTCCACGAATGCACACGAAGAGAAGGGTTTCGTGAAGAATGGCGGCGAATTGTGAGGCGTGCCACAAATACCAAATGACCACGATCACTCAGTCAAGAGTGCAGCGACTTAGGCATGCATGACGTAAAAGACCTGCAGAAAACACGGTTCCATTGACGACTCCACGGCGTAGGAAGCTGGATATCGCCATTATTTTTTATTTACCTTGAATAGTAAATGATTAAATTTCAAGAAAGCACTCAATTTAAAAATAATTTTAAATTTTTTAGACAAAAAATCACTTGATACCCACGGACCTAAAAAAAAGATGATACCAAAGCTAATCAAGATGTAATACTGTGATAGGTTATGTACCCAATAGGGGACTTTAAGGATTAAGGATTACCTACAGTAAAATGTGAAATTAAAAGTTGACATCCAATTTATCATGAAATATTTCATGATTTTCATGTAAGGGAATCGCACAGAGTACTTAATCACTACGTTTTAGGGAATCGTACAAACCAAATTTGACATTTTTGACAACACACAGCTAAGGTTAGCCAACTTAATAGCCAGAGGTAAAATAACTTTGAAGTTTGAACGGACTATACTCTATACCCTGTTACAATATGTTATAATTAATTCCGCAAACCAAAATGACGTTTCCTGTGTTGCACGATTTTATTACTTTTTAAATAGTGATGTATCGTAATCAGATAGATGTTTACGATCTATGATTGTTTTTCGATATTCGTGTTTGAAATAAATACAAAATGGTAATTAAAAATAAAAGGCAGATAATTCTATAGAATATAATCTATTCAAACTCAGAATCCAACTCAGAACTATAAGAATAGCTACCAACTTCTATTATAAAATGTTCGACTATTATTGTCGATGGCGTAAGTTGCACATTTCATTTTCTATTTTTATAACATGTCTACTATTATCCGTCTTTAGGTAGGTATCTCTACGAAGATTGCAATTCAATCTATATATATAAAAATGGATGTTGCTAAGCGCTAAACTCGAGAACGGCTCGACCGATTTGGCAAATATTTTTTTTTGTATGTTCCTTGGATTCCACGGAAGGTTTTTATAATCTATATACATAAAAATGGATGTTGCTAAGCGCTAATCTAGAGAACGGTTCGACCGATTCGGCTTAAATTTTTTTTGTATGTTCCTTGGAGTCCACGGAAGGTTTTTATAATATTCAAAAAAAAAAAAAATTTGCGCGGACAATACTAAAACAATACTTTTCTTTTTACATAACAATTTGTTTCAGCATGTATGGTAGATGGTAAATATTCGAAACGGTATCCACGTGAATTAGTAGCAGAAACAATTAGGTACCGGAAATAATGGCTAACCGCTATATCGTCGCCGATCAACTGCAGATAAAAGAAGATCAACAGTTGTAAAAGTAAATCAACAAAATATCGAAATTGATAATCGTTGCATTGTTCCTTATTCACCAATCCTAGCAAATACTTTCATTCCGTAAAATCTATAAAATACATTTGCTAATATGTAACCAAACGGAAGTGATATGGCTGTGATTGGAGTTAGTGCTGAAATTTCTGTTGATGAAGTTAACCAATACCAAATGGGCCGTTACGTTAATATTAATGAAGCATTTATTTCTCTTCCCATTATTTTTGTAATTATTAATAATTATTTTTGTAAGTAATCGTCGTTTATTGTTGAGGTTTAGGTACTGTTAACTTTTGACAGAACGAAGTCTGTCGGGGCAGCTAGTATTAAAAAAAAAAAAAAAGGTATGGTAGATGGTAAATATTCGAAACGGTATCCACGGGAATTAATAACCGCTATATCGTCGCTGATCAACTGCAGATAAATGAAGATCAACAGTTGTAAAAGTAAATCAACAAAATATCGAAATTGATAATCGTTGCATTGTACCATATTCACCAATCCTATCAAAGACTTTCAAGGCGCACATCAATGTTGAATCTTGCCATTCTAAATCTATAAAATACATTTGCAAATATTTAACAAAAGGAAATGATATGGCTGTGATTGGAGTTAGTGCCGAGATTTCTGTTGATGAAGTTAACCTATACCAAATGGGCCGTTACGTTAGTATTAGTGAAGCAATTTTGGTATGTGTCAGAATGATGATTTTGCCCGAACACTGCTAGCAGCGTTTGCAGCTGTTAGAAAATGATTCCCATTGGGATCAAACCTCAAATTCTTTTAAACCTCAGCAAATACGAACATTGTTTTCTATAATTATATCGAGGCATTGATAATAGTTGAGGACATGTGCTTGATGATGTCAAACAAAGTATCATCTCAATTAGGCATGGCCGTGCCTAATCGCCCAATGCACGACGTTGCTTTAAGGGAATCAGAATAAACGTTCCGCTGTTGAACCAACAACAAAAATTTGTAAATGATGGAAATGGAGGAATTTACTATTTGGACGCCTCAGGTGGTACATCTTTATCTGGAATTGCAGCCACGTTATTAAAAGGCGGTCGAACAGCCGATTCAGTGCTAAAATTTGCATTGAATATTCAAAGCAATGAAACTCGAAACGACCCCCAAAATTTCGAAGAACACAGCAATGGCAAAGGTTTTGCAGCAATATAAGTTAATAGAGTGGGATGGATGCACGATAGCACATAAAAAGTCTTTGGAGGCATTAGACAGAACTATGAAAGATCGAAACCGATTTGGTGGAGCGATGATTTTATTAGCAGGAGATTTCCGTCAAACATTACCAGTGATTCCTCGGTCAACGCCAGCGGATGAACTCAATGCATGTTCAAATCCTCTATTTATGGAAATACGTAAAGATACTAAATTGAAACAAGAATATACGTGTACGATAGCAAAATGATCAATCTGGAGAAATATTTTCAAAGCAACTCATTGACCTTGGTAATGGCAAAATCCCTGTTAATGATTCGACTGGCTGCATTATATTTTTGTCAGTTTACTGAAACAACAATCGAGCTCATACAAAACGTGTCCCCAAACGTCTTTCAAAATTACAAAGATCATTTGTGGCTGAGCGAACGTGCTATATTAGCTGCCAAAATTACGGATGTAGATGAAATAAACTTCAAAATTCAAAATGAAATTGCCGGTGAATTAAAGACATACAAATTTCACATACAGTTGATTGAGCAACTAATCAAGATGATGTCGTCAACTATCCACCAGAATCGTTAAATTTTCCAGGATTGACACCTCATAATCTTCAATGGAAAGTAGGATCGGTAGTCATAATGTTAAGAAATATTAAATATTAACTTATTTTTGTAAGTAATCGTCGTTTATTGTTGAGGTATAAATAATGTGATCACTCGGAAAAATTATATAAGTTTTACTGTTAACTTTTGTCAGAACGAAGTCTGTCCGGGCAGCTAGTTAAAGTATAATATCCTTGGTTGGTACTAATCAATACAAAATGGGATGCAATTTTAAATAAAAACATATGTCGATAAATCTATAATCATTTTTATTCATATTTATTAATTCAAGATTAAATTTAATTACAATAAAGTTAAACGTTAAAAACAATAAATTTCTTACGATTCAAAGAATCGGAATCCTGAAGCGGCTCTAGCCATAAACAACTGGCAACATTATTTTAGCTTTTGACATTAGCGCCTGTCAAATCGGTTTGCCGAATTAACGAACTTTGAACGCCATAGACATAATACTACTAGACTAGACGGGCCTTCTTTGCGTCTCGCTATTAGAAAGAGAAAGAGACCAAGGAGACTCGCGTAACTCGTAAGTAAGACAAGGATAGGTTTACCTCCTGCCTTTCTTCGCAGCGTGACGGTTTCACTTACATATGCTCAGATACCTTGCCTAGTCTAGTAGTATTATGTCTATGTTGAACGCACTGTACTTTTATATTTTTGATTCCGCAAACAACAAAAATTTCTCACGAAATTTAATACCTTAGATTTGTTTTGGCACACTCGCTTGCATGTTTTTGCTATCCTAGTACTGACTGCAAGGAACTTCGTTCCATCCGGGTGTCCCTTGACACCTCTCACGTTTTTTTGTTTATTTTGGGCACGTAGCGAAAAATATAAATCTTAATGGCTGAAGTCGAAAAATTATTTAATTAAGGTCTTCAGCTTGTGATGGAGTGACTGCATATTACACGTGATAAAAATATAAAATGAAATATGCAGTTTTGGTCATGTCTTTTCACAAATTAACGTGCGCAAAACCGCGGGGCACAGCTAGTTTACTATAAAATTTGAACATTCGTTTACGAATTTACCGCATTTCATTTCAATAAACAGGTACAAGTATATTTTTCTTGATATACCGGTATTTTATTACGGTTTTCCTCTGGCTGTATGGTCTATATACACTTTGCCAGATCGAAAATTCGTAACTTTTGACAAGACAATTTAGTGTAATAAATATTGTGAAGTCGTGTGTGCACAACATTGTGTTCAAAAATAGATAATTCCTCAAAAAACCTGCTTATTTACGTGTTATACTGTCAAAAACTATTTAAAGCATATTAACACGCAAAAGTGGACATTTGGCTTATCCTAAACACAGTAGATTTGGTGATCTAAATGTAACGCGCGCATTCCTGTTGAACCGATTTCAAGATGGCGCCAAGCGTGTTTATTAAAGACAGACGCAGTGCAAGTGTGTCGAGTATGGCTAAAAATAGAGAATCTTGCCTAGTTTAACTGCTGTGTGTGTGTATAAAATGTCGAATACAGTGATTACGAACTATACTGACCTTAACGGGCCGTCATCCAAAACCGACAGTTCTGTTGTTGTTATTGTAAACAAGGATGGATCCGTTTCGGTGGATCAAAATCTGCTGGGAACCTTGATGGGTAACTTCTAGTTTATCAGTATATATATTAAGAGTACTAAATAAGTTTTCGTTACATTGAAACAGCATAATTTGCTATTTTAACAGTTGCTTAATTCATTTTGGTGTGAGGCTCACAACAGCCATAAAATTGTTATAATTTCACATTTAAGTTAACATGTACACACCTTTTATTAATCGAAGATATAAAAACTACCGAATTATAAATATGTATTCACATAAAGTTTACAACATAGCTGTGTGTATTTCCATCCAATATCAGTTGTATTGTGAACATAGAAAATTACTGACACTCATTAAACCAACAGCACCAGTCATTGCTTGCCTTTTAACTTACATGATACAATATAGTTGTGTTTTTTTTAATAAATAATTCTTCACGCTCATAGCCCCACACTAGGATTCCCTGTGTCGTGGGTGCCATGGACAACATACAAGACAAGGACATTCACACGCAGACCGAGAACAGAAATTCAAACTCATCATTCAAATTTCCATCTCGTTAGGAATCAAAACCAGGACCCTTGGTATCCATTGCGCCACACAGGTTGTTGTTATTTATGTTATTTATTTTTTCTGATCTTAGGGAGTGATGGGTCTCAAACTGCTGGCATCAGTGTTGTGCGTGTGGGACACGAAGGGAAGCCCGATGATGCTACAGATTCTGAGAACGAAGATGACAAGGTGCCTCATGTCACACTTTCTGTGGACAGTTATTATGATGAACCAAACAGCATTATCAAATATGGTAAGTTTGATATTTTAATATTGTTATAGATTGTGCACAAGGTATGAATAAAGGAACCTCTGTTTGATTCTTGGAGCCAATAAATGTTTACAGTGGCTGTTTTCTGGTCATGATTGTTTAGATATTTTTATAATGATAATTTGACTCTAACACAGAACTCAGAAATGGGGTACTTAGTATAAAATTATTTTGTAGTCAATTGCATTGATCAAATTTTTTTACTAATGCTTGTTTGGTGAAGATAGATGGACCAATAGGCAATAGTACATTTTTATTTGTTTCTACTAATATTGTTATCAATTGTGCACATATTAAGCATAATTAAAGTATTCAAACATGTAGCTTATTTGGGAGTGTCCCTGACTGGTAAATGTGGGATCTTCTTTGGATTCAACTTCTAGCTTACGAAATTTTATTTTATCAAAAAAATGTTTCTCTCATGTTGTGAGTGTTTGTAATATTGTATTGTGTCCTTATCTACAACATAGAGAATCCTAGTATGGGGTGCAAATGAATGAATATTTTTATTCACAATGAACATATTTTTTGGAAACATCACATTTGTGTATCCCAATGTAACATTCTAATTAAATATTATATTTATTCCAGACAGTGGTGCAGAAATGTTGCAGTCTTTACGGATAGAAACCAGGGAAAATAGTCTGGTTGGATTTCACAATGATCACTGCTACACTCTACTTAAATCACCAAGTGAAACTATATCACAAGCTCATGACACATTTAAAGGTTTTGATGACCCAGTTATTGAAATCACACATACTCCACCTCCAAAACCACTATCTACAACTCCCAAGAAAATTACCGTATTAGAACAGCAAATCATTCAGAAGGGCAAAAAAATTATTATAAGTCCAGGTGATGCAGCTGCTTTTCTGAAAGGCAAGGATGTTTTGAATAAACCGTTGCCTGTTTTATCAAAAACTAAAAATGTTAATGAAGTTGATAAACTATCTGAGATCGAATCACGAGCTGAAGACAATACGGAGTCATCATCAGTATGTTCTTCAGGGGATAGCATGGCTGATCGAGATTCAGATTCTGACTACAAAGATGTCAAAGACAAGCCAATTGCACCAAAATTGCGTAAAGGAAAAACTAAACCCCGCATATTAAAAACAATTCCTGCTAAAGGTATGAAACTGGTGCCAAAAATTATATCAAGATTAAAGCCGATTCAGAAGCATATCATCAGAAAAGATAACAAAGAGAAGAACTTAAATAAGGTGTTAACACTAGACAGGATACAAGCAAGTACAGAAATTTCATCTAACAAAGAGGCTCAATTTATTAACACAGAACTACCTACCGTTGTTACTGATCAAACTAAAGTTGTGCCTAAACAAGTACAAAAGATTGTCAAGAAAGAAAAAAAGACTCCAGCACATGTATCTGCATTACTCTCAGACATGACTTCACTATTCTCATCACCAGATGTGATACGGAGAGTATCAACTGATGGCAAAACTCCTTTGAAACCCGAAAAAGAACTTGGTAATAGCATGAAGAAAGCAGGTAATAAAGATAATGAAGGAATTGAGGATAAATTAGTGACCAATGTTCCGCAAACTCCTGAGATTCCAAGAATCAAAGTAACTAAAACATATTTGAAGCAAAAGGAAAAAAGCATTATTCCTATTGATAAAACTACAAAGGGTTATGATACAATACCGCAGCTAGATGATGCCAGTTTGGCTCAAATACTTCAAGATACAACCCAGCAATCAATTAAATCACAAGCAAATATTCCCACTGCAAGTGTAATAAACAGCCCAGGATTGGCTGGTCCTCTATCCCCCACATTAGATTTACTAGGTGGCTTGCAGCCTGAGGAAGATGGATTGACTGAAGATTTATTGATGCATGTAGCACAACTTGTGGAGAGTTCGGAGAACTTGCAGGAAGTTATTGATAAACAAGTACTGGGGAAAGTTGATACTACACCAGCCAAAACTCAAATGACCTCTACATTTCAACAAGTACAATTGCCGATGCAGACATCACAACAAATGCAGGTGCAAGCTGCCTCTAATGTGTATAATCAGAATGTGGCAAAAACAGGGAAACATGTTGTTGTACGGAAGGACCCTATAGAGATAGTGAGACGTGATGGTCGTGTTATCACGCTACCGCCGATTGAAGCGCCGGCCACGAGAGCATCGAAACGTAAGAGCCAGGTGGATACATCTATTAGCGGTGAAACTGTTACATCTACACCCATAGCGACCCATTTAGCCTCTACTCCAGAGCCACAAGTAGTGCAGAACGTCGCCAGGCAATACACAAATAAGAAATTAGCAAATAAAAAGCAAGAACAACAGCAGCAGCCACTGCAAGTTCCTGCAGTTGAAAAGATTTCAGCTGAATCTCAAGAGAGTTGGAATTCGGAAGATGATCCTAATAGGTAACATTATACTTTTATAAATTAAACATTTGGGCTGTGTTGTTATGAAATTATATTATGTTTCCAATGCTGCAGTGCCTTATCTATATTTTGCTCATAATGGTTTAACAGCTTTTTTTCAAACAATTGGTTGGCAGGGACCACATTCAGAATTTAAATTAAAAACTCCATGGTACACAAATATGTAAAAAAAACATATTTTAACTTGACATGTTTCAAACTTTTTGACATATTGATGTCCTAATGAAAAGCAACAAAATGTTATAATTTTAATTTAATAAAATCTGGAACTATGAAGGAGATTAATTGGATGTAAAATAATTTATGATTTAAGCAATATTTTGCTTTCAAAAAGTATCTTTTCTTAATATTTTTTTTTTGTCAGGTTGTGGTGTATATGTAAGCAGCCACACAACAATCGGTTCATGATATGCTGTGACGGCTGCGAAGATTGGTTTCATGGCAAATGCGTTAACATCACAAAAGCAATGGGACAACAGATGGAGGAACAAGGCATAGAATGGCGGTGTCCTAATTGTAAAAATGAAAAGAAACATTTGAATAAGGTAAGTTTCCTTTGTTGTTTCTGAATACTTCTCTTGGTAAAAGCATTATATAAAATATGTATTTCTTTCAAAATTGAAATTTTTACCATAATATCGCACCTTTGGTGGTACAAGGGCACATCTTACAAAAAATCGTAAAATGACAAAAATTAAACAAAAAGATATTTTACACCTGCAAAGTACATGGCCATATTCACAAATAAATGGGTCATATCTCATGCAAAGAACAAACACTTTGAAACAATAAAAAGACGAATAATACGACTCGGAATGCAAAAAAAAAACTTTAAAATGGCTCTCCTGTAAAATTACAAAAGTGCAGTTGAGCCCTTGTTCCACCAAAGGTGCGATATATTGAAGTTGAGATTTTGATAATTACTAGTGTAGAAAATTTATCTATCTATACTATAATACTAGTAAAACTCAAAGGAATTTTTTTCTGTACATTGAATATTTTTATAACATTTCCATTAGGGGGCACTTCAATAATGTATTAGAGCACAAAAAAAAAAAAAAAAAAAAGCACAAAAATATTTTTTTAGAATTATTGGCTGTCTGTTTGTCTGTCCGGGCATCACATGAAAACCCTCAAATGGATTTCAATAAAAATTGATAGAGTTGTTACTTATGCTTCAGGTCATATTTTAGACCAAAAGAAAAAGACAAAAAAAACAAATAGTTAACTAACCTTTATACAAACATTCAAACAATACTTATGTCGGTGTTGGTATAATAACAGAGACAGAGATGTCACTCTCATGCAATGGATTGTAGCATAATAATTCAGTTTTGATAAATTAAATTAAATTAATGCTACACACTCATAGCCCCACGCCAGAATTCAGTGTGTCGTGAGTGCCGTGGACAATATAAAGACAAGAACCCACAGACCCAGACACAGAAACTGATCATTCAAATTTCCGCCTCGCTGGGAATCGAACCCAGGACCCTTGGAGCGGCGATCCAGCATGGTAACCATTACGCCACACGGGTTGTCAATAACAATGTTAATTAGATTTCTTTCAGTGAAAATTGTGTCAAAATTCTTCAGTACATTTTTCATGATACTTGAACAGACCAGAGATGAATTCCAAAACAATATTTAAGGTAGAAGACATCCCTATGTCTCATCTCAGATTTTTTAAATTTATACAGCCTAGCATTCTTATACTGTTAATGAAAATTAAATAGTTTTCATTTTGGATTTGATATTTCTCAGAGCTTAACATTACAAAATCCTAGCGAAGAGCCACAGCATACCCAGCCAGCTCCAGCAAAGGAATTATCTCCTAAAACAATATGTATAGTATGCAAAAAAGCTGCTCGAGCTAGCAGCATTTATTGTAGTGATGCGTGCATACTGAAACATGCACAGGATTCACTGGGCACACAAGGTACTCAGGCTAAAGTTGAAGGCTTTGGTGGGAAAGTTGCAGATAAATCACAATCAGAGTCTAGGGTATGTATATGCGTATTGTTTATAAAGATTTTTCTCTCAAACTGATTAATTGGAGAATCAACAGCCTGTCTGTAGATAATAATCTATATGTCATCCAGCCATGGTCCATTATTTTTTATCCATTCTTCGCTATAAATTAATACAATTTCAGCCACATGAGAAAAAAAAGGAAATATACCTTTGTATGTAATTAATTTAATAATTTGATCTTTAGTTAATACTGAGCGATTAAAACTAACTTTAAGTACTTAACTATTTTTAACTGGACTAACATTTTTTACTTAATACATTTCTATATGTACAGTGTACAGCATTGATCATTAACATTTTTTAAATAATGATTGAATATTTTAGGTAATAGTATATGAACGCAAAAGTGGTAGGCTTCTAGCAGGGCCCAATGCGCCTACTGCAGAAAATTTGAAAACATGGCTGCAAAAAAATCCTACATTTGAAGTGGTGCGTCCAGGAGCATTGAGCGCTATTAAGCCAAATCTTGCCCAAAAAGATAAAGTTATGTTCAAGAAAAAAGTTCTGAAGTCATCAGCAGATTCAAATAAAATTCAAACTACTCTGAATTTCGCTAGAATACCGAGGAAATCTAGTGAACAGATTGCAACAGGAGTTAAGAATTTGCAAGAAATAAAAGAAAAAACAGTAAAGCCTGTGTTATCTCCCAAGGAGGATATAAAATTACCTATGCGACCCAAAACTCCCACCACGCCCCGGCTACAAACCAAACTGTTGGATATGCAAAAAGCCAGCACCAGCAAAGCTATGAGTGAACCGAGAAAGCCAGTCAGCAGATCAGCCAATAGATCTCAATCAGCCAATGAAAGAGTAAGTCACCTTCCGTTATAAATATAGATACTACGATTTCAGTTATTTTTAGGGCTACGAAGTAAAATCGAAACCTTATAGTTTCGTTATGTCGGTCCATCCGTTCGTCTGTCCATGTGTCCTTAGTGCTAGAAAGCTTTAATTTGGCATGGATATACATATTTATTAAAACTCCAAAATCGTAGAATTTTTCAGGGTACCTCCCCTACAGGTAACGTGAGGATGAAATTTTTTTTGATGCGTACCCCATAGTGTGTGGTTGCAAAGGTCTTTCAAAAATATTATGGGTCTCCTAAGACCATTTTTGAATTTAGGGGTTCGTTTGCAAAATATTTGGCTTTAAAGTGCTAATTTTGGTTAGAGGCAAGTGTCCGCCACCCCTGCCGGCTAAACGGTTGGAGTTGGACAAGTGAAAAAAATCTCAAAAATAGGTTATATGATGAAATTACAAGGAAAACTATCACGGCTATGTTACCATAAATAGTTAATGAGTTTTAGTCGATAAACTTACGACTTCGGAACCCTACATTGCGCGTGGCCTGACACGCACTTGCCCGGTTTTATTACTGATTTTATCTTAGCCGTATCTACATCTAACTGCTGATTTGATTTTTAAAATAAAATTATGTAATTTTTAATTTATTTTAATTTTCCTTCTTGTCCATGAATTACTGATCATAAATTCTAATTTCGGTATTGGTATGATGAAAAACTTCCATGGCCTTATCGGGTTAGTCACTCTATTTACGAGTTTGAAGATGACATAATCTACTTTATTTGAATATAGGCTGTATGGAGTTCATTTAGCGTTCGTTTTCGCAATTGTTTAGTAAAACAAGGATACATTTAAGCGAAAGATTTGGTGTACGCTAACATTATATCCGCCGCGCCACTGTTAGTGAAGCTCGTCATTAGAACGCTGCTTGTTTATTTTGGTGAATTAATATTATATTTATTATTTTGGTTAAACATATAATTTCAAAAAATGTTAGTGCCTACTCTTGTTATTGAAAGATAATCATATGATTTCCTAATGGAATTAATAAGCTGAATTGTTTCCTAATTGCATATTTTATTTATTAATTTATAATTTTTTTTTGATTTATGTTCTATTCCACTTGTGTACATAAGAAATATTTAGTTCTAACACCATTCATTCACAACAATAGCCTTGAAAAGTTTGTGTTTACACTTTGATTAGCGCATATCGTTTACGGTAACGTTATTATATCACAGGCGCCTTCAGCTTCGCCTTCGACGTCGCGTAGAAAAGACTCGCACGAGCCGAAAAAAATGAACTCTGTCGAGCCAATCAGAGATAACGTGAGAAAAGCACTGCAAGAACAGATGAGCGCTCGTATGGCAGAAAGCGATGGACCCAAGTTTACAGAGGATGAAATACAGCAGTTCGCTTACGATACGGAAAACGAATTGCACGAATTGTTCGGCAGAGACGTCGGAATGAAGTACAAGGCCAAATACAGATCGCTCATGTTCAATATAAAGGACAGAAAAAATCTAACACTCTGGGAGAAAATTTGCGATCGCTCAATAACACCCAAACAATTGGTAGGTTTAATTATCTGATAATGTATGCAGGTCCTTTTTTTATATAGAAGTGTTGTTCAACATATATTTTTTTATTTCTATAGGTCCGGTTATCGCCAGAAGAGTTGGCTAGTCAAGAGTTAGCTCAGTGGCGGGACAAAGAAGCTAAACATCAATTGGAACTGATAAAGAAATCTGAGCTAGATCTTCTAGCTGCAAGCAAGACATATGTCCTTAAAACACATAAAGGAGAGGAGGTATTGAAAAACGCTTAAATATTTTATGCTTTTTAGTAACATATAATATGTATAAGTGAACTATGATGTATGACTATGTCTAAATTTTCAGGTAATGGAAAATAAGGAGTCAGTTTCAACTGAGTTAGACCCGAATGTGCCCGTTGAAGATGTTGTTCAAGCTTTAAATGAGGCTGTCGCTGAGGAGCCATTAAGTAATGCAAAAACGTGTGTGATATTCACTTCTATTTTAAATAATGAATATACCCATTAAGTTCTAGTTTATCACTTATTTTTTTCACAAATTTCAGATCTGATAAATCAGAAAGTGTGAGTAAGAAATCTAATAATAAGAAAAAGGACAAAGATAGCAGTTCTCGCCACTCAAAGAGGGGCGAGTCAAAACGGGATCACGGGAAGAAGAAATCCCGACCGTCGAGACGAAGGTCAGAAATAAAAGAGAAGGAAGAACGATCTACTCGCAAATCTAGGAAAAAGTCAACAAGAGGTCGATCGGAGTCGAAGGACAGATCGAAGAAGGAATCCTCGAAAGAAAAGTCCGTGTCGAGAGACCGATCGAGACACAGGTCTAGATCACGAGTAAAGTCGAAGAGATATTCAAAAGAACATTCCAGATCAAATTCACGTCCTCGGGAGCAGGAGAGGTCACACTCTAGCGATCGTGCAAGACGACTTTCGCGGTCTAAGGAGAGTCCGAAGAGAAGTCGAAGGTCACGTTCTCAACACCGAACGTCTACCGATGAGAAAAATCAACATCGTTCTAAATCACAAGAAACTGTTTTCAGCAAAAGCAAAAATGAGTAAGTAGTAAATGAGTAATTACTAACGCTTTAATATTTCATGAAATGAATGAAAATTCAAGACAGGTAATCACTTATTAATTTTACAGTTCAACAGACTCTGAATCGATGGAAAGGCCAAAATCGGCAATGTTAAAAGAGGTGCATCCAGAATACGACCCCCACGAGCCGATGATAACCTCCGCGTTTTCTGAAGAAGACTTGAGGAAGTCGAGAGAGGATGTCTACGAGGAGAGTTATAAAAATGAGATTGGCGAGTTTGGCGACGGCGGGTACGAGCCATCGAAGTCATTCTCCATAGACACCAATGAAATATTGCCTCCAACTCCATTTGTAAATAAACCAGATAAAATATCAGGTTAGTTTAACAAATTGATTTATTATAAAACAGATAAAATATGTGTCATAATTTCATGATTTTTTTACGTGTATACAATGACAATAACACTGATTACCATGGTATATTACAGTTCCAGAAGCAGAGAGTGACCAGGAGCCCAGCAGTACCGTGGAGCATTCGGCTGCGACAGTATGGAATGGCTGCATCAACATGGTGGATGTAGCAAGATTCTATGTTGCTGCACATGAAGTATGATCTATTGAAATTGTAATTAAGTATTAATAACATTTTAATTAACACAGATTTTATAAGTGTCCCTTCGTTACCAGGTTTCAGGAAACGGCATGGATTTGGAAGAGGATCTCAGTACAGAATTAGACATTGTAGGAAGGATAAATCCAGACACAGTGTGGGACTACATTAACAAGATGAAGCGAGCAAGCAATAAAGATATCATCGTGTTGAGGCTACAAGCTGCTAATGATGAAGAGATGATGCAGTACATAGCTCTCTATAGCTACCTTAGCAGTCGGAACAGGTTTGTGAGGAATATGTTGTTTTTTAAATATATTTTTGGTTTAGTCACTAAACTATTATGAAAAAATCTGTTTTGCAATCTGGCAAATGTACTAAAAATTCTGTGCAATACATAAAATTACAGGTTGGGCGTGGTGAAGGTGTCGAATACAGCGACGGTGAAAGATTTCTACATAGTGCCGCTACCAGCGAACACGTCGCTCCCCACTGTGCTGCTACCGTTCGACGGGCCCGGCCTCGGCGATGTCAAGACACACCTACTCGTTGCTATTATCATTAGGCAAAGGAAAAAACGCGCGGGACCACCCATACCTAAAGATATTATCCCAGCAAAGGTTAGTTGACGCAACGCTAAAGCGCGCAGTAGGTGAATGTATGTAAATAAAATGACTAGAGAAACATCTTATGATTTTTATTCGCATTCTTATTATTTTATTAAGTCTGAACAAATAAAAGGACGATGACATGGATGTGCAATTGAATAATGTAATTAATAAAGGCATGTTTAAGTTATAAATTATACCTAGGCAATATTTTAAAATAAAATCTTTCATATTGTTTTATTTCCTACAACGCACTAACGTACTGCATAGTAGAATACTATCTACACCTTACCCCTCTATTCCATCCAACTCCAAATATTTCATTTCACAAAATAAGGGTAGCACTAAAATTAATCATAAAAATAACTTTTCCGATATACCTTACGTTCCTTAGTTTCCACTTGTTTGCTCAATTAAAAATTAAAACGCATGCGTAGAATGAATCGTTTATTTGGCTTATTCCTTTCCCGCCATAAAACCAAATTACAGTAATCAGATTTAACAAAATATAATAATATTAACATATTCTACACGCCCACAATGTCTGTTACTATTTTAGTGCCACAAATAGGTTATAAATGAAGAAATAAAAGTGAAGGTTGGTTTTAACATAAATCTCTGATGTTTATATTCATACCATGCAGTGCGTTGTGTTTTTACGAAATGTGAATGCGCGAAATATTTAATCTGAAATTAATCCGGTCTGTTGATACCTAAATCTTGAAGAATTTGTATTAGAAAATAATCTTCCTTTTAATTGAAATGTTAAGTGATAAAAAGCTTGACTTGCTATTAAAATAGTGAACTCATGAATTTTATGCCACGGAAGCGGAACTGGAAGAAAGAATCCAACTTGTGAGAATTTAAATGGGCACTGCAACCATTGTCGCCATAAGACTATTCGTACCGGCTTATTTAAATTATAGTTTGACTGCCAGCCGATAAAGAGTTGCAAATACACTAAACTTGTACTTGCTTGTGTGCAGGTCGTCATCTACAACCTACAACATATTAAAAGATAAGGACTGGTTTCGCCAGAAATTGAAATAGCGACAACTTCGCTCCATTCGTTCCTTCATTTCATGTACTATATCTGACGTTAATTCTGTAGCTAGCTCTGCTTTTTTACTCCCGCGTTTTCCGGGATAATAAGTAACCTACGTGTTATTCCAGATCATGATCTGGAATAATTTAGAACACAGGTAGATCATGCCTACATGTGTTCTAAATAATAAAATTTCATGAGTCCGTTCAGTAGTTTTTGCGCCAAAAAGTAACAAACATCCTTGCATCGTCACAAATAACCTTTCACATTGATAAAATCCATAGGATAATAAATTATTTCAGTAAAATACCTATATACCTAATTTTACATTAAATTCAATATTATTTCCTTACTTTTTATTCATTACATTTTGAGAAAATTAATTATTTTTAAAAAATAAAACTTAATTATTTTTGTCCATGCCACCCGCGCAAAAAGATTAGGTTCTCAAATCATAGGCCTTTTTTAACCGAGGTATTAAATTCGACCGTATTTTTTATGTTTGTTATGTCAGAACTTTCGACTAAGTGAACCGATTTTGATGATTCTTTTTTTAATCGAAAGCTGGTGCTTGTCATGTGGTTCCACTTAAATAGCTAGATCTGACGAGAGTTTTTTTTTTAATTATTTAAAAGTCGGTTGTTTTTTCTTGGTAAAATTCAGGTTAATAAATACGAGTGACCGCCCTCGATTTGCTTCTTTTTTCTTATTTTTTTACACCTTTGGTTACGTTATTGGAGTTTTATTAAGGATTCCTAATTTTTTGAAAATATAATATAGCCTATTCAATGCAAACAAACAATCAAATCTTTCCTCTTTATAGTATTATAATATTATTAAATATATCTATAATGTATTGTTTCTTAGAATCTACAAAACAATGTTGTTATTATTGTAGGTGAGCCGCGAGTCCCGCAAGCGGTCGTACACGCCGCCGCTGTCCGCGGGGTCGACGGGGTCGTTCACGCCCCCCGCGTCTCCCCGCCGCCGCGCGCTGCCGCTGCCCGCGACGTACTCCTCGCCGGCGCTCTCCTCCTCCATCAAGGATAAGATCGCCGCTACGCTTGGTATGTAGTGTATATACATCAGGGGCGTAGCTACCGCCGTATCAATTATACGGGGCCCCCAGCGTATAGGGGCCCCCACTACCACTCCCAAAAAAAGCTTGCCAGCGGCCTACGAGCGTTACAATTGGCACTTCTTTTAGACAGCTGACGTAGAGGAGGCCCCACAACTAATATTGATATGGGGCCCCTTTAGGGCTAGCTACGCCACTGATATACATATGTAATTATATAATTTGGACATTACTTAGTACTAGGAGATCTATAAAATTCTTGGCTAAATCGCATCAAAGAACGGCATTGGCTCCTTTCTTTTTTGGACAACACTACACACATTGGACAACATACACCGGCACCGCTTACCAGGTGGTTCGTTTGTCGACCATTTACATTAAAAAACATGGTCTAATTTCGCACAGATAGCACAGCCTAAACTCACGCAATCGTTACCATACCGGATCGCCGTGCCAAGGGTCCTGGACATGGACGTAGCCAGGGGGGGGGGGGTCGGGGGTTCAAACCCCCCCCCCCCGAAAAGTTAAGGACTGACATTTTTATGTGCTAATAAACCCTTAAAAAACATTTTTCTAAGCGTCATTCCGAATCGAATGAGCTATCGCACATATTTTTAGGAGGTTTATTTCTATTAAACACGTTTTTGAACTTTTTGACCTAATAATACTCGTAGATGGAACTACATAGGTACGTCGTGAGAAAAAATAAAGTCTCAATTTTCTTTAGGGTTATTTTATGTACTTTTAGTCGTTGTATTTTCTTGGAACAGATTTTTTGGTTATATCATATTGGTTGACCATGGCCACCCACGACACGGAATACTAGAGTGGGGTTGTAAGTATCGTTATTTTTTATTTATTTAAAATAAGCACATGTTACAGCGTCAGCGGATGACGACGAGGCGTACAGCCCCGGCTCGTCGAGCAGCAGCGGCAGTGCGAGCGCGGCCCCCGGTGCCCCTGGTGCCCCCGGCAACGCCAATGTGCTGCGCTCCAAGATGGAGGAGCTCAACAGACAGATTGAGGAACAGAAACAGCAGATAATGAAGATGGCACAGGCTGACTCATCTATCGAAGAGGTAGGTTATTGTTTCAGATTCAGACGGTGTCTTAGATGAGCGACGAAAGCGACGCGAATCATAAATAAACAAACACTGGTTTTTATAATGATTCGCTTCGCATAGCGAAATTAACGTGAGTCAGTGCATGCTTATTTCTTGTACTTTGATGTTCTGCTATATCGTTATTTTATTTTGTGAAATATAAACCAATACATTGAATTGATTTGTACTATTCTTACATACGTATATCGTTGCAGTATGAAAGAAAAATTCTGTGCTACAATTCAGTTTCCTTAGCAGGGGCGTAGCTACCGCCGTATCAATTATACAGGGCCCCCACTAACACTCCCAAAAAAAAAAGCTCGCCAGCGGTCTACGACCGCTACAGTTGGCACTCCTTTTATATTTGACAGCTGACGTTGAGGGGGCCCCACAACAAATATTGATATGGGGCCTCCTTAGAGCTAGTTACGCCACTGTTCCTTAGATTTCCTTGAAAATTGAAGAGCCTTGTCATAAAGAGTCGTCGTTGCATGTGTGTTGCGTAATCGCACTAGAATTGGCAGAATTCTATAATCTGCATTTTGAATATTATAAATTTATAAAAAAAAATATCTTTTTATAAGGACGAAGCTTACTCCCCATCGAGGCCCATGACTCCGCCGCAGCCCGCCATAGGCCCGTTGGCCGACATCGCTCTTCCGTCTAACCTACAAGAAATACTGGCCACCATCAAACAGCGCTCCGAGAACCCTACCGGTGACGTTGATATGCGACAATTGACCTAATTTGCATTTATAATATTTGTCTATTCAACAATTCAGAATAATGAAATTATAATTTCCTTTCAGACTGATTTTGTGAAATTACCATTCAAAGAAAGCTCCGATTCAAAGAAGCTGTTTTGAAATTTCCAATTATATTGTTATTCCTCTTCCATTGTCAAGCACCACAAATGTAGTTTGTAGCAATAAGGAGTCCGGTATGTGAATATATTGTTAATCAATAATTTTATTAAACATTGCTTACTATACATTGTACATGAGAAAGTTTTGTGTGCAATAATATACACTTGTATTTTATAGTACAGTTTACTATAGAAATATAGATTAGCTAATGGATAATTTTATTATAGATGAATATTCATTGTTAAAATTCAAGGTAAATGAAACGCACGTCATTAAAAAAATTGGATCGTATCTAATTTATACATAATATAAACATTCTATATTTGAATTAGTTTTAGGTGATGTACAAAAGATATTCTAAAATTTTATAATAGGATCAGTTAACGTTTTCGCAATGAATTATCATCCTAAGAATAATGTTTACTTGTTTACAACTAAGAAATGACAAATAAAAACATAAATAAACTTTGGTCTTTTATTAAATATTGTCGTCATCATACAGAGATTGTTTTGATTTATGTTGTTTTCCTTTCATAATGTCTGGCATTATATTACGATACTTTCGGAAATTTTTAGCTATTTCATCTTTCAAATAAGGGTTGTTTTTAATTTTCTTTTCCAAGGCTTCAATCTTTGTGCTCATGAGTTTTCTCCTTGGAATATGTCGTAAGGCATATTCCCAATTCCCAGTCATTCTTAAATCCAATAGGATAGGAATCATGTGATTAACATTTAAATTTTTTTTTGCACCTGGAGCCCATTCTAAATACCTATCCAGTGGTAATTTGGCCATCTTGATTCCATCACGTTTGGCTTTCGCTAATGACAAAGGCTCATTATTAACCTGAAACAAAATGAATGCAATAATTTAAAT
This sequence comes from Thymelicus sylvestris, assembly GCA_911387775.1. Classification (NCBI taxonomy): domain Eukaryota; kingdom Metazoa; phylum Arthropoda; class Insecta; order Lepidoptera; family Hesperiidae; genus Thymelicus; species Thymelicus sylvestris. The sequence goes on from OU426886.1 coordinate 7,457,811, forward strand.
TATTGTAATAGGTTCGCCATGAAATCCCCACCAATAATTCGATCAATATTCATTCATTGGTAAGTATTCATATAAATGAAGATAAATGCAGATTCATACTAGTTTTATATTTCTTAATTTAAATTTTTAGAATAAAACTCCAGTTTTTATTTTAAGTTAAGTACAGATTTTTTCTTCAACTAATTTAACCGACTTATACCATATTTAACACAACACAAATATTCACAATTTAACTTTGCTGTACATAAAAAAGTAATTTCATACAGGAAAAGTATTTAAAATTAATGACTCCATCTTCCATTTACCTTATCAACCATGCATCCAACAATGTAAATGGTATCATAATCAAAGTGTGTTAGTTCTTCACGACAATGTGGTGTAAGGTACACTAATTTGTCTTTTGGGAACAAGTCCAAATAACTTTCGCTATGGATGTTCAATGGACAGCATGGCTCTTCAACCAATGGAATATTTTTGTGGAGTTGTCTCATGAATGGCCCTTTTTGATTGACATTGCACATGTGGATATCAAATGGGTCTGCATGTATTCTATTATCACCAAACAATAGAGTAACTTGAACAGCAGAATTAACTATTTCTCGGCGCACCATGTGTTCTTCATATGAACAATCAATAACCAGTTGCTGCCCATACCTCATTGATCTTACAGCTCTGAAAATTTATAACAAAATGTTACACAGTGCAAATGTATGGGAAATGTTATACATGGATTGGATTAAAAAAACTGAAAATCTTTGTAGTCACTGCAGTGGACATTTTTGTAATGAATTGTTTGAAATAACTTATAACATTGTGGATTAATACTGAAGCACTCCATGGCATAAAAGGATGCAAGGTTCTGATAATCAGACCGTATATTAATAATTTCTGATTGCCCATACACATATTATTATTAACACGTTAGCTGCCAAAGCAAAATTTCGATGACGGACTTTTCTTTTTTTTGCATTTTGGTTTTATATTGATGTAAATTATAATAATATGAATAAATCCAGTTCTACATATAAAAAGGTTAGGCCAAGCTGATCATAGTTTTTCTGGGGCCTTGTTAGTCAATTTTAATAGAGAAAAACAGTTAGACAGCTCCCTGAGATCATTTAAATTATATACTATGGCGTCAGTCACCCGTGACTGACATGGCCCAAACAGATACCATGTCTGTCAGGCACCGGTGCCTGACATGGCAGCTAACGTGTTAATAACAATACTTTCAAACCTGTAATTGTCAAAATTATTTATAGATTGGTCACGAATGCGCAGAAATAGTGATTGGTGTTTTAATCCATATAATAAATCATCAGGATATTCTCTGTGCTCCTCTATTACAGTGTTTTCAAATTCCTTTCTTTTAGCTTCTTTCTTAAGCTGAAATAAAAAACAAAAATGATATGCTATTATTTAGGAAACTAATTCTCAATATCCTTATATTCATTTGATTGATCTGATTGGAGACAGATCTGATGAAGTTAAAAAATCATGTTAGACCTCTAAACCAAATCCACGTAACGAAATTTTGGCCATTTTGTCCTCCCTTATCCCTAAGTAAAAGCACGTAGCATTTCTTGGACTCGCCCTCCTCTTTCTTACGTAAGATTTTGTCCAGTTTTAAAAAATGATTAATTGCATTAAAGCTTTATTTTTATTTTGACATGTAAAATATTACCTAAGAATGGCTTTACACAATCAAGATAAGGGCATGTAGAGATTTTGAGGACCCCCCCCCCACAGAACACCTAATAATTAGTTAGAAAGGAGTTGTGGGCGTGGCAGGCGCGCCAAGATTATGCGCAAACGAGCACAATCCTCAAAAACACGCGATCGCGCTGTTTAGTGACTCGCGAGCTCCAACGGAGAAAAGTACTGCGAAATACTGTGACTAAATTACATAAAAATGCCTACATGTGCGGTAATTACTTGCCCTGCAAGAAGTGAAATGCTTAAAATAAACAAAGGAAGCGTTTCTTTTCATCGATAAGCAAAAAACTAGGATATTTTAGTTTAAATCTTTAAAAATGTCCTTCAAACGATTCTTTTCCCACAAAATATACATTGCGGGCTTCATGCGCTCCTCATTTTTAACACATCAAATAGAACGCGTAATGTATTAATTACATAGTAATAGCTCCAGCGTTGGGCGTAGTAAAAGATGACATCGATATTCGATAGATTCTTTCGAAGTTATATTATAAACAACGTTCTTAAATAATGTACATGTGGCCAGATAAATTTAATATTATATGCATTGAAATATAGTTTGAAAGATAATTGAAGTATTTTACATCCTATTTTTTTAATATTTTTTTTTTAATCCAATTTTTTATATCTTATAAGTGATCACAATCCCACCTGATGGTAAGTGGCGATGTAGTATGGGTGGTAAAACGAACTAAATTAGCAAAAGCCTATTCACTCTTGCCTTGAAAATAAGTAGGTAAGTATATACATATAATAAAATTTATAAAAAACGTATGATGAAGAACACATGAATCTAAATCTGACATACGTAGCGAGTTTCCAATATCCTATATTATTTTCCAATAATTATGTTATTTTTTATGGATTTAAGGTAAACCTTTATTTTACACAAATGTCGACCTTACGAAAATAAATACCGATAAAAGTTTATCGTCAGTCAATCCTTAGCTACAGTGTCACGCCCCTCACGCACACATAACGACCCTCGTGCGTATTTGTTCATTTTCGTAGTAGTAGTAGTAATACTAGTAATGGAGGGGATCGGAATGGCGACACCGGTTCCCATACAAATTACGCGCTATGCCCTTTCTAACTAATTATTAGATGTTCTGTGCCCCCCCCCCACCCTTATGTAATTAATGAATGGCACCTAATCCTATTTAATTAGTGCCATTTTAAACCTGACCCAAGGGCAATTTATATCCCTTTTACAAGTAATGCTTTTTTCTATACTGTAGACTCACTTTTTGGTTATTCCTTGCCATTTCAGTTTTCCATAAAAACAAAAGATAATTATTTCTTTGATTCCGACTAGAAAGCTCCAGTAGCTGCTCCCAATGATCCTTCTTCATGACACTTGGAGCTGCTCTACCATCTTGCCGCATTACTTCGACCTCTAACATTAGTACCCGTAACTTTTGCTCTGTCTCTGGATCCCCTTTACATAGCTCCTGTACAATTTTCTCTAAAACATGAAATGAGATAGTTATCAAGGATAGTAAACCCTAGTTAGGTAAACTAACAGAAATTGTGGCACCATTAGTGGGACAAATTAAGGTTTCTTACCTGTTTCATCTTCAGATTCTGTAGAGAAATATCTAGTCTGTATTGTTAATTTATTTGTGCCATTTATGATGGCTCTAGGACATCTTACAAGAGATCGGCGTTTTGGTAAAACCCGTGTATGAGCAAACAACGATCGAATGCAGTGCATGTTATTTAAAGGAATTGAATTATGACCAGAATATTGTAAGTAAATAATAAATAAATGCACTATACAATAATTACTTCACAGTCAGTAAAGTTTTCTTCCCACACTGATAAGTTTCAACTTGAAGAATATGAATAAATCAATTTCAATTAGAAATCTAAATACTTTTTGCAAATTAAAATTAAAGTTGTAATTGTAAAATATTATTATTGCATGCGCCACAGAGTACATACCCTACGTTCCACTAGACGATCACAACGATCACGCTCACGACCGCGGTTTTTCCTGTTCCACTAGCTTGTGAGTGTTACAATCATACACCCAAATGGAACGGGCACTTTGACCCACCCCGTGAGGTGGGTTGTTTTGAGCGTGCCGTGAACTGCCGTGAGCGAAATTAATGACGTCATCAATGACGTTTTCACCGCGACCATGACGACCGTGGTCGCCATGTGGAACGCGTTTTGATCGTTGTGAGCGATGTGAGCGTCTACTGGAACGCAGCCATAATCACGCATGCGCCTGCCGGTCGTGTCGTGTGACAACGTATGACATATGACATTTGACAACAGCATTGACAATGACAATTGAGATAGTTAAATTCTTGACACTGACGGCGCAAACCACAGAAAAATAAAATGTAGTTTATCTTTGCTCCAAGAACTAATGTTCCGTTTGGAACACGTCTTTGATTAAAGAAAACTACTTTTTCTTTAATCAATGGAACACGTGCATGAGCCACGACACGAGACGATCCGAGATTTTTTTTTGGGCACGCGCCAAAGGAGCTTGCAGTCGCGCGGTGGACCCACGCGCGCGCTTCATTCGAAAAAGACTACCAGCCATCATAGAATTAATATTACTAGCGTATAGAAGGGACACCGCGAACATCGGGCACGGGGGTGTGCATTGCAGCCGGCCGGCTGCATTACATTCTGTCACTCGGCTGTCACTCGGCTGCGCTCATTGCGGCCGCATGTCAAAATTGTTTACGAAAAAACTGAAAAAATGCCGTTCGTGCGTAATAAGAACGTGTCACAATTGCACGACAAAAAACAAAAAAGATAATGTTATCACTTTATCATCAGTAAGAAAACAAAATCTTAACTTAAATCAACTAAAACGAATTTAATTTAATTATTGAGAAATGTTCCCGCCATTTTGAATGAAAAAATCATAAGGAGCGTTTGAACTTGGCAAGTCACTTGCATGATAATGGACTAAATAAGCTTACTTGTGATGTGACCAATTATATGTATTATGGTGTTGGTTTTTCGACACGAATCAATGGTAAACGATTGAAAATAATTCAAAAACGTGCAAAAAGGCAGGTTTTTTTTAATTTTGTTTTTCACGGTAAATATATATACATAGGTACGTAGTAATTACGGCAGACAGACTTATGTGTCGATTTGCAGTGAATGATTTGTGATAAATTAGGTTGCTTTTAATAAATTTTCGTTCAATTATTACCATTTAAAAATAATAGAAATACCGGTTATAGAAATACCGGTATTAATTAAATTGATATTAGAAGAAAACCGGCTTTGTAAAATGTTCCAATACTTCTAATAGTCTCTATGTACCTATAAAAAATACAATTTTACTTTTGTGTTTCTATTGAACTACAATAAAAACCAAAGCTTGATGAAATTAAATTGTATAGTTTGTTTAATTTTACTCTTATTCACGACGGTTCAAGGTATTTCGCTTCGATCAACCGTTTAATATTTTCATGAATAAACCCCAAATCTAACAGAATCTACTGAAATTTATCAGAATTTATCGCAATTCATGAAAGAAAATATCTAAACCCAGAGTTTGGACCTGGATTTCCTGGCAGCACTGCATAGACTTATGATTATTTCTTACTTTTTACTAATACTTTTTCCTACACTGTCTGACTGTGTTGAAGATATCTGTATCATATAATAGCAAATTGAAATAACAGAATTATAATAACAACATCATTGATTATAATAAAACGTACATTTTCAGATAACAAAATCGACAGACATTTTATTCAAGAAGAGAATACAATGACAATACAATATTGTTTTTTACAAGTATGTCACGGGGTGCAAAGAAGTATCTATATTTTTATATTTACAACAAGAATTCTTATTGATTACGGTCTGTGTCAGAGATCTGAATTAATAAAAAAAAACTATTGAACCGATGAACATGAAATTATTATTATTTAATATTATTATACAGGGAGATTTTATGCTTAGGAGACGTCAGCTAAGAACGGATTTGTTTAAATGCATCCCCATCAGGGTAAAAATAGGTGTTGGAAGCCAATATTATACGAAGATAATCATCGTCATTTTTGAAGGTGGAAAAATGAAAAATCATAATTATTTTGTAATTTTCAAACATAGAAATTTGAACATTTATATGTGACTTATGTGAGCTACCGTTAGAATTAAAGTTACTCTATGGCAAGTGTGCAAACGAGGCTCCTAGTTTGAAAAGAGAACGGAGGGCAAGCCGGCGGTGGAACACACATTTTGTTTGAGATAGCCTGTCTATGTATAGTACGTCAATGTTCGATTGTAATTTTTTTTAATGGTATAAAAACATCTGAGTTGAATTTTATTATATATTATTATGATATAGAATTATAGATATTTATTTATTTATTTATTTATTTATTCATTCATACTAACATCTAACATTACAGGTGACCCTAATGCGTTAGTGCAGTGACATTGTTACAAAGAAAATAATTATGAATACTCTCAAATTATACAATTTCACAATAAAAAATACATAAACAATAATGTCAAATTATAAATATGTACCGTAATTGTGTACTTTAATTATTTTCAATTTACTCTTAATGCAATAATTTAAATTTGGTAATTTTGAAGTAAAATGTATTATTTCAACAGTATAATTTTTACCACAAAAAAAATATCCTATAGAAAACATTTTCAAGAACCATTTCAAAATAGGACATAATTTTTCTGTGTGGACCTTTGAGTATGTATTAGTATAGAGCGAGTGTATTACACAAATGGTACAGAACACATCGTAGGCAGGTGATCTATAGATACGCATATCGATGCGTGTATGACAGATAGGGATGTTTCAATTACGTGCCGATCGGCAACGAGGTATCGATAAGTTATTTCGATAACTTATCTTATTTCCTACTATTAAACGAGAATTTTTTATACAAATATGTATTATCTTAATATATATAAATTACGTGTCACGTTGTTTGTCCGCGATGGACTCCTAAACTACTTAACCGATTTTAATCAAATTTGCACACCGTATGCAGTTTGATCCAACTTGAAAGATAGGGTAGCTTACATCTCAAAATAAAAAAAACTTTTGACAGAACGAAGTCTGTCCGGGCAGCTAGTTTATTTATATATTTGTTTGTATTCACGTTCACACTAACAGCACTAACGATTTCGATGAAATTTACAAGGTTATGGTTTACGAGGGCGACTAATCGATCTAGCTAGTTCTCATATCTGGGAAAATTTGTTTTCTCTATTTTCACTTGAGCAAGCTCATTTGCCCAGGTACTTATTACACCATTTGTTGTACTAATGTACTGTACATTAGTTGTACCTATGGTATCCATAATACCAGATTCTCCTAGTGATGGAGCTGTGAGTGTGATCTATATTGTTGGTTATTTAAAATACGAAAGTCACTCAGTCTTTTAGTTTTACACGAGTATTCTTGTTATTTAGATAGTAAACGTTTATGGTAAAAACAACCGAAGAAATTATAGACATAGACTCAATTAAATAAATCATCCATTTTAATATTAATCTTGTTCATTGGTTCCGATAAGCGCTGGCAGATCGGCGCCGGTAGCCAGCTATCTACGTGAATACGAGTACGCCCTTATATTTACATTCCTAGCTTACGTTAAAATACTTTCGCATTATAATTATTACAAAGTATATCATACAAAACACACACTATAATGATTTGTAATAAATGTCTATAAGATTTTGACTATTAAAGTTACATAATACGTTATATAATACGTAAACGTACATAAAAAGTTATATAATACGTTGTTCTCATAGCAAACATTTCAAAACATATTTTAAATATCGACTACAGCGTTGGTCGCATCACATCACTACAGTCTCGCGAGGAGAGCGCGGTGCGCGGGCGGTCTTTCCGTGCCCGCCCCTCACGTCTCCTTCACACCCGCGATGCGTGATTTGTTTTCTTAAAAATAAATATAAAAATCAACTTACCGATGAAATGTGATACTGGATTTCAGTTTTGTGTGTTTCCTACTATCGTTACTATATTTAAAAATCTCTCTAGAACCGCACACCGCTAGCAATCAACCACGACTACAATCGCTCGCGACGGGAACGTCGTGTTGTTCTCACCCGTGCTTACTGTTCCCACTTCGTTACACTCGCTCTATACTAATACTTACTTTATGGTGTGGACACTCTACAAATGAAGGACAACCTCAATCTAGCCTGTGATTGGTCGAATGGTCATTTTGATATGACGTCATCGATCTTCAGGTACCTGTACAAAGTCTGTGATCCAGATAAAGTAATACCATGGTTCTGTCTGGTACTGTCAATATGTCATTTCGAAATTTGACTCACTTCACTTCATTGTGTTCGGGAAAGCGTGTATGAAAAGCACAGAGTACAAGAGAAAAATACTTCACTGCAAGTGGAAAGAGGAAGAAAATTATGGCTGTCCCGTATAGTGGTACCATTCGGAGGTCGGGGGGTGTAGTTTCAGCAATCGGAAAGCAATTAAAAGCTGTAAATCTAAAGCCTGCAAAGAGAATAACTGTTAAATTTGATCCCTTTGGCGATAACGTTGCACATACAAGGTATGAATATTTATCTTTTCATTGTATTTTATAATTAACTCAAGAAATCTGTGTGCCAGTTCCCTTAAAGTAAAAATAGCGTATTGCTGTGTACCTACTTGTTTGTTGTTAGGATTGGATTGTTTGTTTTAACCTCAGAAGAGATAGGAATACAACTGTTGTGTTCATTATCTGAAAACAATTAGTATTTAAACATACTAAACTATATTCTGATTTGATATCAATTTTAAGTATTTGATAAAACTATATTTTGTTAAATTTGTTTGGTAATGAAACAAAATGAATGTGGTAAAAGATTTAATTGTGTCATTTTCTTCTAGTCATAGTATCTTGCGACTTTAGTTATGTGGATCGATATTATGAACAAATGAACATGTACTGCATTATTTCAGTGTCATGTAATTCAAAAGAAAATTGTAATTCAATAGAACATGTAATGCATCAAAATAAATTGCTGAAATAATGTAATAAGTAGCCTTTATAATCGTGTAAATATACACATTTCATTACAACATTATAAAAATAATAAATAAATGCATATCCTTTGATCCACTTCATTAAATGTTAAAATATACGACTACACATTAATTACTGTGATACTCATAATAGTTTCTGTTGTGTACCCAACTACTTCCATATACAATGGGTACAGAAATGAAGTTAATGATTTCATGTTACAGAGATTTTCTGTATTACATAAGTGCACCAAGGATAAGTTTGACAAATCCTAACTGTGCACTCAAAACAGAAATAGTGTGCGACCGAAGTGAACCTACCGTTGATATCACACTACTTCCCACCTTCGCTGGTAAGTGGCTTGGCTGACTTCAACTCATGTGATATGTAACAAACACAATTCTATGGCTTGTTAACCACCATATTGTCTTCAACATAATGCCCTTTTGAATGTTATGAAAAAGTAAGTTTTTAGTTTCTTCACAATACAAAGCTAGGATTAATAATTGATGTGCAGCACTTAATATCTCTTCAAACTGTATAAGTATAAAGATTATATTAGAATTTATTTTCAGATACTGCCAATATAAAGAAGGTTACACTAAAAAGTGGAAATTTAACTTGCCTAGAAATTCTGCAACTTCTAAATAAACACATATCATCACTGGCACCAGTAGAGCAGGTGCCAGCAACCATTCCTTCCAAGTTAGAAAAGAAAACAACAAAAAAGAAGTAGAGATGACTCGTAAGGGCAATCAGCGTGTTATCGAGGAGCTGTACAGCCAAATACCAGCATTCACTGATGTATTTTCTGAAGACACATTCTATGTGTTTGTGGTTTGCTTTGTACTCTCCACAATACTAGTCGCCTTTATTCTGTCTAGATTCATAACTTTAAAGCCTGTAGATTAGATTATGTTACATCATGAAATATATTGTTTATTATAAATATTCAGGTCTTTTATTAAACTACATTCTCTGTTCTATCATTTATAACCAAGCTTCATTTTATTAAACAATAAAATTTGATTCTGCACTTTGTGTTTTACAAAGATTTGATGAGGGTGTTGGAAAACTACTGGTTTAAAATAAAAAAACAATTGATGTCAGAGTTTTATATTCCAATTTTTTCATTACTTTACAAAAACGTTGATAACTTTCAGACATCTAAAAATAATAATTTGTTAGAATTCTTGTGTTCCCCAGCGAATCTGAAATAATAAAAAAGCTATTTTCATCTGTATCAAATTAGAAGTTTCACATTTGAGATAACTAATAATAAGGATGTAAATATACTTACACCCCAATTCAGAGTCATTAATGGTTACTTTAATCGCTCCATAGTAAAGAATCACCACACAATTTGTGTACTAAGGAGCAATTTAAATAACCTTTAGTGACTCTGTGTTGGGGCATTAGTATATTTATTTATTATGATCATAATATAGTCAACAAATGAGTAGACAAGCCTGATGAAAAGCGATCACCGTCTCCCATGGACATCGGCAACACTAATGCCTTTGCCTGTCAGATGTGTTGAAGACTATGAAAGTGGAGAGAGAGAGAGAGAAAGATTACTCTGACCGAAATTTGAATTTCTGTTCTGCGTGTTGTCTATGGCACCCACAACAGGCAAGCATATTATGGATGTGAAGTGTTATTTATTCACTTACATCTTGATTCCGCGCCTTGTGCTTCCTCTCAACGATGCCGGTGAGTGCCTCCGAGCGGACGGCGAGGGAGTCTATCCTCTCCACCAGCTGCTGGTAGGGCGACAGCGGCTGCGCGCCCATCACCACGTGGCCCAGCTTGGAGTCGATCTTGGCGTCGAGCCGCGCGTTGCGGATCAGGTTCACGATCCAACACTCCGCTTCGTCTGGCTGCATGCTCAGGTTCTCCGCTAGCATGCTGTGTGAATGGTATTGTTATCAATGGGAATAAAGTAAGACTTTGTTGGTAGTTATTGTTCGTTGTAATACCTCCAACGTTTTCTTTTGTTTAGTGGCTTTAGTAGCCAAGGGGTGGTATGGCTTTCTTACATTGTTGATGATAAAATTAATATATCAGCCTGAGTATCATATCTACCTACTAGGGCATGCAGTACCTACCGGTACCAGCTCCAGAACCGAGACTGTTTCGAGACCGGGTCAAAACGGGGAATTTCGAGACCATTTTGGTAGGTACCAGCAGTGAATTATATTAAATTAGGGTACGTTATTTAGTTGAAATTATGTTAAAAATATATTTCAAAAATAAAAAGTAACAATAAAATGGTAAATAAAATTTTATGATATTTGAATTTATTTCCTACATTACGAATACGCAAGAGGTAAGGACTGCGCAATTCTAATTTGTCAGAACGTAAACGACACCTGTGGCTAACTTCAGTCGTATTTTGATACAAACACGCGAATGGTTTGCTGCGAGAAAAAAATTAAAAACAGTGGGAAAACGGATTTGCTAGGTAAGTTTGAAGATAATTTATGTAAGCGATGTTAATTTTTACTTATTTTGAAACTGTGGTAGATTTAATTATGCCGTACTTCAATAAATCTAGTTACGGTTTTTAATCGCGAATTCTACATGATTATGCTCTAGGTACTCTCGTTTCATTATTTTGTATTATTGTGGCCTAAAAGCCGTATGTTCCCCATGCGCAGTCTGAACGGTCGTAGTGCGCAATGTTAGTAATGTTACCCACCCAGGTTGTTAAGACTGCGCATTTACAGTTTTTCAAATAATGCTCAAATTATGCCAAAAATTGTTACGAAATATTTGATTACGGCTTTTGTTAACAAAGTGTATTAATGTATGTCAGAAAATAAATAAAGATGATTATGCTACTTTGTTTTTTTCTTTACTTATAGCTATTCAAAGGTAAGTGCGCAGTTTTAGGACACCCTACTCTACACCCGTAAACTGTTGGAAATGTAAAATAAAATTTAGACTACCTACTGTTTCTATTGAAGACCCATTCAAACCATCGCAAGAAATTACAAATTGACGTCCTTTTGTTTTTAGTTTCTCAATATTTTTCTGGTGGATTTTTTTATTTTCAAATTCACTTTTCTAAGATTATTTCTCTCATCATATTACTTACTTAATTTTAGTAATGTTTGCTTTGCTTGCTTGCTCAAATAAAAAAAAGTGATTTCGCACCTTTGGTGGAACAAGGGCACATCTTACAAAAAATCGTAAAATGACAAAAATTAAACAAAAAAATATTTTACACCTGCAAAGTATATGGCCATATTCACAAATAAATGGGTCGTATCTCATGCAAAGAACAAACACTTTGAAGCAATAAAAAGACGAATAATACGACTCGGAATGCAAAAAAAAAACTTTGAAATGGCTCTCCTGTAAAATTACAAAAGTGCAGTTGAGCCCTTGTTCCACCAAAGGTGCGATTTAATGAAAATTCGAAATGAAACTCAATCAACCATGCGGCATCATATCCTATCATTTGACGACCCGTGTGGCGCAATGGTTACCTACCATGCCGGATCGCCGCACCAAGGGTCCTGGGTTCGATTCCCATCGAGGCGGAAATTTGAATGATGAGTTTGAATTTCTGTTCTCGGTCTGGGTGTGAATGTTCTTGTCTAGTGTGTTGTCCATGGCACCCACGACACGGGGAATCCCTAGTGTGGGGCTATGAGTGTGAAGCGTTATTTATTTATTTATATTATTATCGAGGTATTCTTCTGGGGCTCGGTTTCAAAATAATCAAAAATATTGTTTCTTAGCTTGCGTTATGATACACAGCACAAGACACAGCAACGCTGCTAAATAGAAGCCGACATCAGTCGAAAATGCAAACATTAATAATATTTAAATGATTTATCCAATCAAACAACGTCAGTCCCGAAAAAACTGGAAAATGTACATAATTCCGGAACCAGTACTGGATTCATTGTTTAGTAATTATAAGCGGGGTTTATGTAAATTGCCGACAAATGAGCGGTAGATGATTCGTCTTTGACGGTCTTTGCCATGATATTAAGTAACTACCGTCGCTTTTCGACATCAGTGTCACCAAAGGCCAACCAATACATTACCTACGAAAAATGTGTTTGTTATGATTTTCTGGTAAGTGAATGGGGAAGATGCACACAATAATATTTATATTTCTCTAGAAAGGTCTCCCAAAGATGAAAATAATGGCGAAAAAGCACACAATAATATTTATATTTCTCTAGAAAGGTCTCCCAAAGATGAAAATAATGGCGAAAAAATAACCTCATTTACCCAAAAGGTCTATAAGATGTAAAGGATGGTAAGTCACATTTTTGGGCAAGTCCAAAACGGTCCATTGAAAACACCAGACACATGTGACGTCATTCGTGCTGCTCTAGTATGCGTAATTGAGAAATTTGTTCGACAGCTATATTAAATATTGTGTTTATGGGAATGACTTCATAGCAAAAGTTTCTTTTATTTTTGAGTATTATTTTATGGTATTATTATTTTTCAAATTTTGTCGTACTTTCAAAATGGACTTGCCCTACCGACATTAATCAAACAAAACATATCGATTCCAAATCAAAAATAAAAAAAAAATGTGCTGTACTGTATTTTGCAGTTAATTACTTAACTACTTATTACATATTTATCAAAATCTACTGCTAATGCATCTTCCCTATTGTGTAAATTCTTTATGAGAAATAAAGTTCTTAAACCGTAAAAAAAGAGGGGAAACCTGCAGAATTATTGTTTCCTTATCCGGCGGCAACGCGTCTCTAACCACAATACAAATTGCGGCAGCTTAAAAGAACTGCACTGACTTCGAGAGGCCATTGTGGACAAGTATAACCAACACACATACCTACAATCAACATTTATAAAGTTGACAATATCAGCAAACCGTAATAACATTTAACTTTGATTGAGAATATAAGAATCATCATACCCAATACTGATGACTTGATGAATACGGCAGAATGTTTCAAAGATCATAAGGCGGGCATTCTCAACGAACTCCTCCAAACAAGCTATCAAGAAGAAGTCCGTATGGAGCACCGCTTGACACTGATTGAGTTTCCTACGGGCCGCATCGAAATCGAAGTTCACGTATAGATGCTCAATGAACTCAGTTATAGGGTCCCTGTGAAAAGATACAAAAATGAGCAATTGGCAGTCGGGATCAAAAAGGTGGTATTATGTCAATGTAGACAACTAGAAAACATATTACCGATATGTGTACGCCTCTTGCTGTATAACTTTAACGAGGTCCTTAAGAGCGTTCCTTCGCGATCTGTTTATGATAACTGCGGTAGCCAAGTACCGAAGAATATGCGGGCACATGGTTTGAATGGCGTTCAAATACCTGAAAACAAAACACAATATTTTAAAATGAAAGCTCAAACAGTCACTATAACGGGCAGACGGGGTCCATATCCGCCTGTAACGAAATATCAAGGTATTGCGTTGTTACTTGTTAAATAATTTTACGTTTGGCCATAGTAATAATAGTTCAGTGCGTTTGGCAAACAGTTTTTAATGGCAAGGCATTATTAAAAGTACAGAGAGGGTAGTTTCGTTAACAAATATAATATGTGAATTTATCTTTAAGGGACCGTTCAAGTATTACGTAAGCACAATGGGGGGGGGGGGGGGGGGGGGGTAGGGGAGTCTAGATGATGATTACATCATCGGTAGTTATTTACTTTTTTACACGAATGGCAACCCTCACATTGTCTATACATTTATAATTGAAAAATGTTTACGTAAGCATGGGGGGAGGAGATAAGAGCTTTGCTTACTTTTGCTGACAAGGGGGATGGGGGGTAAATAATTGTAATAAATCTGCTAATGTAATATTTGAACGGCCCCTAAGCTTAAAAAAAAACACAAACACCAGTCAATCAAAAACTTACAATGGTTTGTACAAAAACATTTCAATGATGAGGTCGCGGCCTTTGACGTGATTGAAGAAGACGAAGAGTGACCAGTGGACGAGCCACGTGCGTTGCTGCAGCGCCTGCATGTTGGTCGCCGTGGCCCCCGCCGCGCCATTGTCGATGAACTCACGCAGCTTCGTAAGATCATCCAAAGCCCCATCCCAGTTCTGCACCAGAATCTCACTAGCTAGCTTCCCCCAAAGAACTGATAGGTAATTCTAAAATGGAAACACAAATTTAATGTAGAGGCGAATCTGGCTTGGAATCAACAAGTTACAAAAAATCTTTTATTTAAACGTTTTATATAAACACTCGCTTCCGCCCGTAGCTTCGCCCGCGTGGATTTCGCCCAATTTACATAAAACCATAATGAATTAGGTACTATATACGAAAACCTTCCTGAAGAAACTCTTATAACTGGTGGAAACCGTATGAAAATCCGTTCATTAGTTTATGAGTTTATCGCGAACAGACAGACAGACGCGGCGGGGGACTTTGTTTATAATTATAAAAAGAAGTGACAGTATAGTATAAAATAAGGTCGAATTAATCAGGTGCATAAAAAGAAAAAAACAAAGTAAATGATTAATGACAGAACGTCATTTGTAAAATGGCTGCTAAATTGATTATACATAGATTTGAGGAGGGAATTAACTTTAAATCTCTGCACATTACTTTAAATTACAAAGATGCTGAAAAACAAGAGGTTGAATTTGGCAATTGGTTTGAAGACAAGTCGGATAATAACAGGAGAAATTATACAAAACCACGTCTAGTCGTTAAGCTAGTTTCCGGAGATGATGACGATAATTTTAGTTTAGAATCATGTGCGAAGAAGTTAGTCGATCCGGAAAAATATTATAATTGGAATTCTCTTAACTACAAATGTGAAAAAAGTAATCCGATTTGCAAGGACAATACGCTTAGTTCAGAATACGGGACTCGTGTTAAAGATAGTGAAGACAATAATATAATCAAAAAAAACGAAGAAACTGGGGCATTTCTTAATCCACTAGAATTTAGTATCGAAAAAGTGAAGGAAAACAATGCTCGGATTATGGAGAACATACACATGCTTAATAGAACTTTAAATTATACAAAGAAAAAGGAAATATTGGACATTACATGTCCAAAGCCGCAGCAATCGTTTCCATGTAATGTGTGTGGAAAATATTTTGTATATGAAACGGGACTTAAAAGGCATTACGCTATGAGGCACGCCATAACAGAACCGCAACCTCGGTGGCAAGTCGTTTGGACATGCACTGAATGCTTCCAGGTTTGGCCGAGGCACGACTTAGCGATAAAACACACAATTCAATGCTGCAGCAGGGAGAATTCAGAATGCATACGCGAAATAAAAACGTCATCATTATTACAATGCGAATTCTGTGAACAAGTATTCACCAATATTCCAAGACTATTGAAACATTCTAAGACCCATACCGTTGCAAATAACTATGAATGTAGAACATGCAATATTCCTTTCATCTCCTATAGAATTGCTGAGCAGCATTGGCTTTCGTGTTCGTGGGTAAACAATTTCTACAAATTCTCCTTACCCAAAATGTTACTCTGCAATGTTTGTGATCGTAAGTTCAAAAACTATGAGCAGTTGTACAATCATAGGTACGTATGTTTAGTAGAGGTTTAACATTATTTCCCTTGAAACTCATTTCACCTTCATTAACAAGTTATGTGTGGATAGTCATCATAACATAGTAACTGCAAGTCAATTTTCTGGTCTGTATATCATATGATATAATATCAATCAGATATTTACTGAAATATACATGTTTTTACAGATACAAAGTGGGCCACTTTTTAGCCAAGTCTCATAGCGATCAAAACGCAATATCTCTGTCAATGTTATCATATCAATGTGAGATCTGTAGTCAGTGGTATCAAGTAATACAAGCACTTTTAATTCACAAGAACCAACACCATTCTCGGCCTGATACTATAATTTGAAATAATGTGTTCACAATTCCATGATTTAAAATAATTAACACTGTCATTATTATGTGAGATATAATTTGAGTCTTAAAGTTATTTAAGTTGTGTATAATTAGTTTTAAAAAGTTTAATAAAGTATTTGTTTAATTTATCTTTTCTTTTAAATTTTAAGTTATATTTTTTGTTTGGAGATGAATTTTAAAATTGGCAATTTGGAATTGATATAACTATTTCAGTGGCCATTCTATTTCAAGTCTGATAATAATTTGTTGATGTGATATGTAACATAAGTTCAACTTCAATAATATTATGGTGGTCACTCACGGTCATTCCATCGCGTCATTTTTGGAGCCACGACAAACGACATATGTCAAAATGGTTGGATGCCAAACATGATGCACACTCACGATCATTCCAATTCTCTTTCATTTGCGCGTTTGACCTCATCGAAAGACGTTGACATGACGTTGCGTTCGGAAGCCATTTTGTTACAAAAAATTATACAATGACATTTGGAAGTGTCTCCTTCGTTCGACGTCTCGGCGCGAAACAGGGTTGGATTTTCTACTATAATAATTATAGTATTTACACTATAATTTCACCCTTTGTACTATGTACTATCCACATCTAAGTATAGTACGCTAAAATACTATAATTTTATTTGGTCCCGAATGTTTAGTTTTAAGACATATTATGAATATTTCGACAGTGCGTGTATCCGACCGAATTCTGATCTTGCGTTTCCTGTCTCAATGTCCTCAGCAGTAAGCTTCTTTTTTTTTACACGAATAAGTTAATGCTTGACCACAATCCCACCTGATGGTAAGTGTAGATGTGGTCCAAGGTGTCTTTTGTTCCTTTCCACTAACAGTAACTAATCTCGTTCCTTATGATTCCTTCCATTCCATACGAAATTCAATCAAAGCGATAACAATCGCTTGCGAATTTGTGTATAATAAAATAATACGTTTATTTACGAAGTTCTTCCAACTACTTGACTTGAAAGTAAAAGTATTTTTTCCATTTCAACAAAGGGGGGGCGGGGTGCAAAAGCAGTTGATGTACCGATTTTGTGCTTGCAACACTCAGTGTACTATAATTTTTTTTATAAATACTATACTTTTCATTGTTTTGTACTATATTTTTCAATGTACCTAAATCCAACCCTGGCGTGAAATGAACAAAAAATGGATGTGGGTTTGCGCATTCACGATCAGTCGGCGCGATGTTGCGGCGTGACGACATGGCGCGATTGGAAATCCAGAGTTTTATATCACGCCATCAGTTTTTCACATTCACGATCAAATTTTGGCTGTATATCACGCCATTTGACGCGATGGACTGACCGTCAGTGGCCACCTTTATATACTGAAAAAATAGTAACTGTTTTTAATTTTACTAAAACAGGGCCACTTTAGTAGGTAGAACTTTGATGAAGTATGAAAATGTGATCTATTAAATTTGCCTTACGATAATGTTACATCTCCTGACCAAATGATGACTTTAGTTCAAATGATTAAATATTAAAAAAAAATGCAATTCATCAAAAAAAACTAGTAATATGAAATGAAAATTTTGGTTTGAAGATTATGAGCATGAGCAGGCTAATAGAAACATAATTATAATTGTTTTATCTCACCTTATCAGTGGGGGACATTACCAGCTGACAGAAGTAAAGGTAAGATGCAGATTGAACGTAGTTACCACATTCATACCGGTACTTAGCCAAGCGGTACATGCTGTCTATCATCTCAATTTTGAACTGAAACAGAAAATTATTATTATGTAATTACTAATTATTTATTATTAAATAAATATTATTATTAAGTAAAATTTGATTAGTTTAAAAGTTGAATTTGAGTTTTTCACTATATTAATTTCTCTATAGTTTTAAGATAAAGAAAAATTAAAAGGGGTTGAAAGAAATCTTTCCTATCAGACAGAAAAACCCTTCAATAAGATTTTTTTCTCCATTTTCTCAAGCCTCACCTCAAAATCTTTATTGGTAGTTAGGTAATTAATGAGAGTCTTAGGATCTCTCATGGTTTCAACAGTCTTCATGACGTCATCTCGCTGCATCAATCGGAGTACCGGCTCCACTGCGTCCTGCAGCTCCTGCAGTTGTGAGAGGACCACCCCTCTTCTTGCTTTGAACTCCTGCAATGTAACAAATTTACAACGGAATGATTTAAAGTTACCACAGAGTAACCAATTCTCTTAAATATTGGTAGTGGGTTTTTAAAAAAAGATTTTAATTATACCAGATGAAAATTGTAGCTACTGTCCAATCAAACATAATGAAATTATAAAGATACTTCATTATTTACATATTTAAGAATAAATTCTTACCTCGGGGGTGTCTTCATGGGGATAGAGCATTCTGCGTATATCAACAACATAATCAATCATGTTAGTTTTGCTCAAAATCTCCAACTTTGCTTGTAAAAGCTCCGACTGATCATATGTCTGGAATTGAAACATGTAACATATTAGTGTAACTACAATACCGATGAACACATTAAGTAGCAATTATTATTATATTTCTTGAGTAGGAAAGTGTTAAATTCCCAAAGGACACTGCAACCAAATTTAGACAAATAATGTTGCCTACATTAGACCCAATGATATATATATCTAGTCGAAGGGTGTTTTAAGGAATATTGCACAATTATTGTATCAACATGAAAGTAGAATAGTTAGGAGAGTAAACTAGGTGCATTGTAACCTACCTCCTTTGCAGCCAAAAACTCTAGTAAAGGAAATACAAGATGTCGGTCTAAATATTGACCTATCTTAAATGTTAAATCAAACTTTGAGTAACTCATGATTGTTGTTTGAGCCCAATCTTTATTATGTACGTGTAACTTCGAATAACCAACAACTTTAGCTCAAATCGCGTGCCACAATCCACAATTAGGGATGAGGCGTATATACTGGTACAGGTATAAAAACCCAGTATGAACTTGACAGTACGCAGACCGGGTATGTACCCGGCATACCCGGTCCGTACCCGATAGGTATGGTCGCCGGTCGGCACTCGGCAGTCTCGGTACCGCAACGCAAGATACCGGTCAACAGGTATGATGTATGTCTTTGTCTTCTCACTCACTATACAGGCGCTATAGTCAGAAAGAGACAAATATATCAGTTGCTTTTGTTTAGATTATTTTGCACGAACGAATGAAATGAATGAAACTCTACGCAAAATATAGAACAAAAATTTCATAGAGTCGCTTTGTTGCTTTTTTATATATATTTAAATATGTTTAGTTTGAATTTGATTTTAGTATAAAATAAAATTATTCTAAATTTCCTCGAGGCCCAATATGTTGTTCAGCATGGAGTAGTAGGTATTATTGCTACATCGCGAGGGCAAGAATATTTTATACTGAAAGCAACCCACGTTGTATGCTCGGATCATTTTAAAGAAGATGACATGTACATAACTGGCAAAGGCATAAGAATAAAAAATACAGCTGTGCCAACATTGCAAGTAAATACCACTTGGTTCATACCTTACTCTTCACCTTATTTTTGTATGTAACAATAATTGATAAAAAAAACACCTTTATGATATGGGCGAAAAGAAAAAAACAGATGTTTCATACATTTTATCGAGTATTGTAGATTTATATAATACAAGGAATACCCGATTTTCGCGATATCAGGGTTATAATTTTATATCACGGTTATAATTTTACAGTTAACCGATGATGCCAATAGAGCGACTATCAACATGCAATATATGTAGTAAAATAACTGACCTATCAAATGAAACTGAATGAAAAGATTTAAAAAATCAAAACGTCAAATAATAAATTAAATTTATTACAAGGAAATTGAAATATTATCTTAATATATATAAATTACGTGTCACGTTGTTAGTCTGCGATGGATTGCTAAACTACTTAACCGATTTTAATCAAATTTGCACACCGTATGCAGTTTGATCCAACTTGAAAGATAGGATAGCTTAAGTATCAAAATAAAAATAAAAACTTTTGACAGAAAGAAGTCAGTCCGGGCAGCTAGTAATGTATATAATGTCCCTACATCTACCTGGTGATGTTTAATATATGAAGCGGGCGAGGGTCCATATATGACTTCTATTTATCTCTCTCTCTCTCTTATAGTTGTCTCTTCTTCATTACTGTTTTTCGTTTCATAAAATCAAATTAATCATAACGTTCCGAAAAAAGTTCACTTTGAAAATGTACAATTTATGTGTAATAAAAATAAATAAAAATAATGTACTATTTTAAATAAAGACTACTGTATTACTTTTATTATCGCGTTTTATTTCACTAGGAGCTGCATAATGGTGTGTAGTGTAGTCGAAGCTCCAAGTCCATAAGGTGTTTATTTGTTGCAATCGAAATTGAACCGTGATGTTATGAATTTAGTGTTTAAATTACCTTAATAAAATACGACTAAAGTAATAGAATGTACTTTACGTCAATAAAGATAGGGGTGATTTTAGAATGGATGAAAATATTTTAGGTTGGAAAATATTTATTATTTTGAATTGTTTTATTTTCAAAAAATTTTTGGTCAGTTCGTTTGTGACTGCGGATGAAGCATTTGACCCTTGAATATTTGGTGCGTTTTAATTGTTTAGGTATCTTTCGTTTTCTATCGATGTTACATTGCACTATTAACTTTCCACGGATAGATGACGATTTATAAATTAATTAATATTAACAATACATTTATTACTCATACCTTACGCCATCAAACATACTAAAATCTTGACAAAAATAAAAAAAAATATATAGATTTTATTGGAAACATACATAAAAAAAACTTGAGAGGTGTCAAGGGACACCCGGATGGAACGAAATTCCTTGCAGTCAGTACTAGGATAGCAAAAACATGCAAGCGAGTGTGCCAAAACAAATTTAAGGTATTAAATTTCGTGAGAAATTTCTCACACTCGCTTGCATGTTTTTGCCAACCTTTCTCACGAAATTTAATACCTTAGATTTGTTTTGGCATACTCGCTTGCATGTTTTTGCTATCCTAGTACTCTGGCTTGCTTTCTATGTAAAAAACTACGCAAAAAGTGTCGTTACAACTTTTCGTTACCAAATTTTCCGCCTAGCCCCCTTTCGCAACGCACGATAAGGAACTTCGTTCCAATATAAAATACCCAATGACCTGAGCGAGAATGGATGCGAAATTTGCGAACCCGCGACCTCTGGGCTGTGACCTGTGTGAACGTGCACACTGTGCACTTATTAAATATACCCGCGTACCCGTTACCTTATCAACTGAACCAACCAGTCGTCATCTATGAAATACCTATAGGTATTTTGATACCGGGTTTTAGTACTGGGTATATGGCGATACCCGTACCTGTGAGGCCGGGTATTGAATATTGCAGGTATGTCTCATGCCTATCCACAATACGGAGTGGCAAAATGACAGATGACATGACTGA
The DNA here is from genome assembly GCA_911387775.1 of Thymelicus sylvestris. Lineage (NCBI taxonomy): Eukaryota > Metazoa > Arthropoda > Insecta > Lepidoptera > Hesperiidae > Thymelicus > Thymelicus sylvestris. The sequence continues at coordinate 7,479,839 of OU426886.1, forward strand.
CTGTTGAATAAATTGAAGCAAAATTGACATTTATAATTTTTATACTTTGGTAGACTTGGATAACATCTTTTTTACTTTCTTATTTGTCTATGCCATAGAGCAAAGTATTTTTTATTTTATTAGAGTGCGGCCGTTCCTGCACCCTAATTCACGTAATTTAAGAAGTTCGATTGTAGTGCAGTTGCAGTGACGTTCCGATCAAAATAACACTTTCGGTATTCTCTTAGCTTTCGTGAGCGCTGTCGAATACGCTCGCGTCACGCGAGCGCTAGTCAAACACGCTCACGTCACAAATAGGTATTCTGTTGATGCTCGTCAAGATAGCGTGTTTCCGATCGCAGTTTAAGGATATTCTCATAAACTTTTAACGTTGAAATAACATCTCGGTACGAGTTTTTAAGCAGTTTTGTTGACGCTTTCTTTATGTTAGAAGTTACTCATTGCTTACTTTTGTCAATTAGACGTAGAAGTCAGTGAAAGTAAAATTATATTTCATAAGTAAATTATAATTTAATTATTTAATAGACGTTTATCATTTTTAATTTTTAATTACCGTTTTTTGAATACAATACTTCTAACCTAATTAATTTAATTTTTGACGTGATAACGTCCATTAAAACGATGAGCGCCGCACCGGGCGCATCTTTGCAAAAATGTAGCGTTCCGCGAGCGAGACAGCGGCAAAAGCGAGAGAGAGAGGCACTATCGGCTACGTTGTCACGTTAAACTAGCGTCCATAAACCGACTTTACAGACAACCATTTTTTTCTAGTGAAAATGAGTTTGCGCTTTGGATGGAGGATGTTAGCTTAGCTAACGAAATAGATGAACGAGATCGCCAAGCTAAAGCGCGAACACGTAGGCTAACGGCGAATCCATACGCCATAACGGATCGAGAGTTTATAAAAACATACCGACTGAGTAAGTCTTTGGTTTGGTTTTTTAAGTTCTCCAAATCTTTCCAAATCAAAAATTTTTAAACAAAAAGAAAATAAGCAGTCGCAGTCGGCTCGAACTTTGGCGCACATTTTGTTTTGACACTTTTTTTTATTACTAACTAGCTGCCCGGACAGACTTCGTTCTGTCAAAAGTTAACAGTAAAAATTAAATATTTTTTTCCGAGTGATCACGTTATTTATATCTCAACAATAAACGACGATTACGTACAAAAATTATTTAATATTTCTTAACATTATGACTACCGATACTACTTTCCATTGAAGGTGTCAATCCCAGAAAATTTAACAATTCTGGTGGATAGTTGACGACATCATCTTGATTAGTTGCCCAATCAACTGTATGTGTAATTTGTATGTCTTTAATTCACCGGCAATTTCAGGCAGCTCATATAGCACGTTCACTCAGCCGCAAAATGATCTTTGTAATTTTGAGAGACGTTTGGGAACATGTTTTGTATGAGCTCGATTGTTGTTTCAGTAAACTGACAAAAATATAATGCAGCCAGTCGAATCATTAACATCTTAAGCACACCATTAGGTATTATACAGATCGTAAGACTCCAGTATATGCGTGCTTCCTCGACCTGTCCAGGGCTTTTGACCTGGTTGCTTACGATGTTCTATGGGAGAAACTTGATGCTATGAACTTACCCCAAGACCTAGTATCTATCTTTAAATATTGGTATACGCACCAGGTTAATAACGTTAGATGGGCGGGCACAATGTCGGAGCCGTATCAGCTTGAATGCGGAGTGAGGCAAGGGGGGTTGACCTCGCCTACGTTGTTCAACATTTATATGAACGCACTGATCGTTTCGCTCAGCAGTCGCCATATAGGCTGTTACATAGATGATGTCTGTGTCAACAATTTGAGTTATGCCGATGACATGGTACTGCTGAGTGCTTCGGTCTGTGGCCTAAGGAAATTGATACAAATCTGCGAAGAATACGCCTGTGAGCATGGGTTGATATATAACGCCACGAAAAGTAAGTTTATGGTATTTAATGGAGCTAATGCAGTGTCCCCGTTGTGTGTACCACCCGTCTACTTAAGTGGCGTTTCGTTGGATAGGGTGAGCGAATTTAAATACCTGGGGCATATAGTCACATCCGATCTAAAGGATCACAGGGACATTGAACGGGAACGGAGAGCTCTGTCTAGGAGGGCAAATATGTTGGCTCGCAGGTTCGCTAAGTGTTCGGTAGGGGTGAAGATCACGCTTTTCCGAGCGTACTGCACTTCGCTGTACACATGCAGTCTGTGGGCTAACTACACACAAAAATGCTACAGCTCCCTCCGCGTCCAGTTCAATAACGCGTTCAGAGCGGTGCTGGGACTGCCCCGCTTCTGCAGCGCCTCGGGTATGTTCGCGGAAGCGCGCACGGACTGCTTCCACGCCACGATGCGAAAGAGGTGCGCGTCCCTAGTACGCAGGGTGCGGAGCAGTTCCAATACCGTCCTGGCAATGATCGGTGGAAGGATAGATAGCCTCTATATCCTTCACTGCTGTAATAGACATGTCACATGTCATAAGGTAGCTGTATAAGTTAGTTAAATAATTTTATTTGGATTTTATGAGTTTAGGTACAGTGACTAAAATTATTATTATTATCACTATTATTATTATTTTTATTCCAGTGTCTGTTATTGTTTTAATTTAAAATTTTAATTTAATTTAATTTAATTTATTATTATTTTATTAGATGGATTATATGATGGATAATTTTAATTTATTGAATTTGATTGTTTTGATTATTTTTATTTTTATTATTTATTTTGTTTTAAGAATTTGACTTAATATATATATTGTACTTATTGTAATCATTTAACCGGACTAAATTACTGTGTATGTGGATCAATGTTATCTGAAATAAATGAAATTGAAATTAACAGGGATTTTGCAATTACCAAGGTCAATGAGTTGCTTTGAAAATATTTCTCCAGATTGATCATTTTGCTATCGTACACGTATATTCTTGTTTCAATGTAGTATCTTTACGTATTTCCACAAAATGGAGGACTTTGAATATGCATTGAGTTCATCCGCTGGTGTTGACCGAGGAATCACTGGTAATGTTTGACGGAAATCTCCTGCTAATAAAATCATCGCTCCACCAAATCGGTTTCGATTGTTTCGTAGATCTTTCATAGTTCTGACTAATGCCTCCAAAGACTTTTTATGTGCTATCGTGCATCCATCCCACACTATCAACTTACATTGCTGCAAAACAGCTGCAAACGCTGCTAGCAGTGTTCGGGCAAAATCATCATTCAACTCAATCCACTCAACTCCCCTACCCCTGTACAATGCTTCCTATCTCACTTTAGAATTTATGTATCTGTCTCTTTTTACTGGGCAGTTTCGTTTCATCGAATTTCAAATCACCCCCGTACTAAAGAAGTTTTCACTTCAAAAACTGGTCAAGGTTGTATATAGTGGTTGAATAACTCGTTGTAGTACGTTCTGTGCAGTGAAATATTATACTCTTTGGCCAATTTCTAAGTTGACTGCTAAATGAACTACATTGGGGTACCTATCTTTCATGAATGGGAAGAGAAAAAATGCGCGAAATTGCTTCATTAATACTAACATAACGGCCCATTTGGTATTGGTTAACTTCATCAACAGAAATCTCAGCACTAACTCCAATCATAGCCATATCACTTCCTTTTGTTACATATTTGCAAATGTATTTTATAGACTTTACGGAATGGCAAGATTCAACATTGATGTGCGCCTTGAAAATCTTTGATAGGATTGGTGAATAAGGAACAATCCAACGATTATCAATTTCGATTTTTAGTTGATTTACTTTTACAACTGTTGATCTTCATTTATCTGCAGTTGATCGGCGACGATATAGCGGTTAGCCATTGTTCCCGGTACCTAATTGTTTCTGCTACTAATTCCCGTGGATACCGTTTCGAATATTTACCATCTACCATACATGCTGAATCAAATTTTTATGTGAAAAGTATTGTCCGCGCAATTTTTTTTTTTTTTTTTTTTTTTTTTTAATATTATAAAAACCTTCCGTGGACTCCAAGGAACATACAAAAAAAAATTCAGCCAAATCGGTCGAGCCGTTCTCGAGTTTAGCGCTTAGCAACATCCATTTTTATATATATAGATTGCATTACGAGGCAAAGTAAAGACCTTCATTCTGCCATATTGAGGTAACATAATTATGACTTTTTTTTGTGAATTGAAGAACAAATCATTACTTTTTTTACAAAAAGTTTCACAAAAATCATTATTGGGATAATAAATAAATATTCTTCAACGTTTTTTAATGGAAACATAATAAATTGTATTTGATTAATTAAAATAAGTTTATTTGTTCTCTCATATGACAACACTAACACAGAGTACTAAATAGCCGAAGAAAACTTTGGCAGGCGCGCACGGCGCAGGATGCGTGCAGGAGAAGTGAAGTTCACGCGCAGTTTGCGTGCAGTTGACGCGCAGTTCAAAAATTACGAGAATACGGTTTAGACGCTAAACGTCAACCAACGTCAACTTGATTGCCGCGTCTCTGCCACTTGATTGCAGCGTCACTGCAACTCAATCGATGCGTCTTATAGTTACGTGAATTAGGGTGCAGGTTGTTTCGTGCTATAGCTTATTATTAGTTAAAACAAGTCTGAGTCGATTCTTTTTAACTAATGTAAGCTTTTGCACGAAAGAACTCTGAAGGAAATAAAATCATCATCATTCGATTTCCTTTATGCCGTCTTGTGTCATGTTGGCTGTTAGCCGCGCTACTGCCCGCATTTATGTAATGTAAATGTGACTTTATTTTGCTTAAATTTAATACAACTTATTTTTATTTATTTTAGCTAGCATCGAATCATCAAATCAATCAAAGGTATTTTGGTAAGAAAAGGAGTACCCACAATAATTGAATACTATTTTTTAACATTTTTTTTTTTTTTAGGTTTTCCATTGCTTGCCCAGAGAAAACGTTTTTTCGCCGCTCACTTTTTAGGTGGATCAATCGTCGATATTGAATAAAATTATCGACACTTACCATTAATTACGTACTATTAATTTCCTGCAATAGATAGCAACACTGTCAATAGGCTGTATATACCAAACCCGTTGTTGTAAAAAATTTTATGTTGTCGATGGTTTGAAAAATGTCAATCAATCTTTCTACTAATAGTAAAACGTCAAATTACAGCATAGAGTACAAGTTGCAGTTCACAGCCACATCTATTCGATCACATTGTTGCAATTTTAACACGAGGAATTAGTATTATTGTTAATTTCAGCATTTTGTTCATTTAAAAAGAACTCAAGATGTACCCCGTTGGCCAACGTAAGCATCCGCATATCCCATCTAACCATTCCATGATACAGGAAGGCAGCATAGTTCTTTGTTTGATTGCCCTAAATAACATTTAAAGAAGCTAAAAACAACCAGATTATTAGTAAACAGTGTTTTCTCTCGTTTTTATAAGATAGATAGACTTGTGTTATGAACGGTTACAAAAATTGTTGTTTCGTGTAGCTCCAGCGGGGGAGACTAGTGCTGGTGCAGTGGGTGTGTCGGGAGCGGTGAGCGCTCCTGCGGTCACCACGGGGGCGGCACCGGGAGCTCCGAGCACGGCGCCGGCGCCCGCCGCGCCCGCCGCGGGGGCGGTGGCCGGGGCACTGGTGTCGCCGTCCGCAGCGCCTCCCCCCGACCTGCCAGTCCTAACATGTCCCCGACGACCTAACCTCGGCCATGAGGGCAGGCCGATTATGCTCCGTGCCAACCACTTCCAAATATCAATGCCCAGAGGCTTCGTTCATCATTATGATGTCAATATACAGCCAGATAAATGCCCCAGAAAGGTACGTATTAGTCATTACTCAGCATATTTGCATATTATTATGAACGACAGGTTACACTGATTTTTTTTTGCAGGTGAATAGAGAAATAGTTGAAACTATGGTACACTGCTATAATAAAATATTTGGTGCTTTGAAGCCAGTGTTTGATGGTAGAAACAATTTGTACACAAGGGATCCGCTGCCGATCGGCAATGACAGAGTAGAACTGGAGGTGATATTGCCTGGAGAAGGAAAGGATAGAGTGTTCAGAGTCACAATCAAATGGGTTGCTCAGGTAATTTTTTTATGATAGCTACATTTTATATGAAACAGACTGGTGATATTCTTTTAAATAATAACGACCTTACTTATAAAAATCGACTAATCACTTTTTTATAGCAACTGATTAGTTAATCACTTCTTAGCGCCTTAAGCAATGAGTAAATATTTTTTACTTAAAAACGTTAATTAAGCTTGACTTAGCTAATTAACGTTTAAGGACCCAAAAAATATTTTACTCTGTGGACACTGCCACATGTTGACAGCACAAAAACATTTTTTTGCTGCAAATGTAATACATAAGGTTCATAATAGCAACATTTCATCAATAAAAGTCAGCTGTCTTAATAGAATGTGGTGTTTTCGGTGTTTTGGTGAATTTTTGTTTGAAGAGTTTCTATTGTGATTGTCGGAATGTTGGTGTTTAAATTGGAAAATTCTACTAAGAAAATATTGCGATCTGCTAATTGGGACGACCAAGAAAACTAATCCTTATTTTTTCTATTTCATTACGGAACGCACATAATATACCTATTAGATTCTTCAAAAATTTCCATTTTATTAAATTATTTTCAATCCACAACACAAAGAACTTAAATGACAAACAACAAAATAATAAACCTTAGCTAGCTTAGTAAAAAACATCATTGACTTCAGTCCTAGGTAGATACGGTACAACAGATGCTGTGCAGCTGACAATATTCAAGTCGCCATTGTGTTACTTAGCACCCTAAACAAGGGTTTGCCATTGATTAATTTGACAGCTACTTTAAAACGCCTCTAAGCAACTGATTAGAGCTAAACAACATTTATAAGTAAAAAAATATTCCTAAAAGGCTGTTAAGTGTTTCTTAAATTTTAAGCAACGTTTATAAGTAAGGCTATAAGAGTGTATTTGTTTGTGGTTATAATAGTTCAATAGTAAAGACATTAGTGTAGTTTGTATTTACAATTTCCGATTATTATAAATTTTATGAATATACTTTTACTCTAAATACATTATCCCTAATCAAGAAAATCTACTGTGAATTTGAGTAATGTCTATCTTATAGGTGTCATTATTTGCATTAGAAGAAGCTCTGGAAGGGCGTACTAGACAAATACCCTACGATGCAATTTTGGCTCTGGATGTAGTGATGCGTCACTTGCCCTCCATGATGTACACTCCGGTAGGTCGCTCATTCTTCTCATCTCCGGAAGGGTACTACCATCCACTCGGTGGTGGCCGTGAAGTTTGGTTTGGTTTCCATCAATCTGTCAGACCAAGTCAATGGAAAATGATGTTAAATATAGATGGTATGTATTGTTACGTTTGAGTTGATTCAAATAGGACATATTGTGTAAAATCTCAATTTATGTACATTTTTTTACAGTATCTGCAACTGCATTTTACAAAGCCCAACCCGTCATAGAATTTATGTGTGAAGTATTAGATATAAGAGACATTAATGACCAAAGAAAACCCCTGACTGATTCTCAGCGGGTGAAATTCACAAAAGAAATCAAAGGGCTCAAAATTGAAATCACTCATTGTGGTACTATGAAACGAAAATACAGGGTGTGCAATGTCACCCGAAGACCAGCTCAGATGCAATCGTGAGTTAACTTAATTGACATTTTTTTTATTTATGAATCAAAATCTACTTTAATGTGACTTGTCAGCATTATCAAATATCAACAATGTAAGGAAGGAGAAATTGTTAAGTAACTAACTGCTGTGCTAGCGCAGTGCTTAACTAATAATTTATTGCAGGATATATGTTTATGTTCAGCAGAAATTTTATTATTTTTCACTTAATAATTTATATATACTATAGTCATCGATTTCGATGACAGCGACACATATATGGCGATGACATAAATAGTGATATGTCCTTATTGTATAACACAATCTTCAAGGCCCAATGCTTGGACTATATTCGCTATGCACTTGATGTTCAATTGCTAGTATTATCCAATTGTAATTCAATTGGCACTTACATATTTAACTAGGATATATATGTGTGTGTTACATTGTATATAACAGTGCACTGCCTTCCATTGCAGATTTCCTCTTCAATTAGAAAATGGACAGACAGTAGAATGTACTGTGGCTAAATATTTCTTGGACAAGTATAAGATGAAATTGAGATATCCTCACTTGCCTTGCCTCCAAGTGGGTCAGGAGCACAAGCATACATACTTACCGCTGGAAGTATGTAACATAGTCCCGGGTCAGAGGTGTATAAAGAAGCTGACAGACATGCAAACATCTACTATGATCAAGGCTACTGCTAGATCTGCACCTGATAGGTAATATAATACGTGTAATATTACAGGGACAGCCATTGTTAATTTATACCAGTTATCTATTGTTAATATATATCAGTTACCTACTTAATTGATTGATTCAATAAACAAAAAAACAATCATGATTAACAAACTCCAAACCAACCAGTGGCGTAGCTACCCCTAAGGAAATATCAATATTTGTTGTGGGGCCCCCCTCAATGTCAGTCGTCAAATATAAAAGGAGTGCCAACTGTACTAGCGGTCGTAGGGCGCTGGCAAGCTTTTTTTTGGGAGTGTTAGTGGGGGCCCTTATACGCTGGGGGCCCCGTATACATAATTGATACGGCGTTAGCTACGCTCCTGAAACCAAATATGCCATTGCCCAGGGAGCGCGAGATCAACAACCTGGTGCGGCGCGCGAACTTCAACACGGACCTGTACGTGAAGGAGTTTGGGCTGACCATCTCCAACAACATGATGGAGGTGCGCGGACGCGTGCTGCCGCCACCCAAGCTGCAGTACGGCGGCCGCGTCTCCTCGCTCGGCGGACAAGTAATACGTTTCATTCTGTTTGTTATATGTACATTATACACCGTTTTTAACCCCCAATGCAAAAAAAAAAGTTTGACGTATCTCTGTGTCTGTTCGTTGCATCGTAGCTCCTGACGAATGGACCGATTATGATGATGTGATTGAGATGGTTTATTTATGTATTTATTTATTTACTGTTTATTATACCCTGGTTTTTAACTACATTTTATGAAGATATGTTCAGGTGTTTCAAGGTAATCTTTTTGGTGAAAATAAAAGTGTCGGGTGATTATTATTAACAATTCACAATTCTAAGTAATTTCTTCATACATATATCACTGATATACTTATGCACATATATTCTTGGATTCTAACATGTACCTATTATTCGTTTCTGTGCGGCTTAAGTATTATACCAAAATATAGAATATCAAATCTAACTATTATTTCTTTCTCCTCGCAAGAACACACTTTTTCTGGGACACAATTCCAGATAATTACATCTGTTCATTCAAAGCCACACAAATAGAGGGACTAGAAATGAAATACAAAATTATATGACCCCTTAATGAACCATGCATAGAAATTTTACAAAACAGATTAAGTATAGGGAATAGGTTCAAATGAAATTTATATCATTCACAGCAAAAACGAATGAAAATTTAAAAATATTTTTCCCTAAAATTACACATAACTAACACAATTCAATTAACAACCATTATAATATAGTGATCACCATTATTACTTTATTTATTTTTCCTCTTAGTTTCTCCTTTTTATCCAATAATAATTAGTTTGTGGTTTTCTTGTGGGTTTACTGTATTTTCAGATATTACAATGAATTCATATTGTATTATTTAAACGTTGAACAATTTCGTTCTATGTTGGCGATTTTAAAGCAGAAGTAATTATGTAGTTGTGTGCTCTAAATAAGAGACTTAAATCAAGGGCTTATATTTATATTGCCAAATCTAATTTTACTTTAAAATAATTTCCAGACATTGATACTTATTATGTATTTGTAAATCTATGCCGTTAATTAAAGAAACACACAAAAATATAATAAGTTTTCATGGAGAAGGAGTGCAGAGAGCTAATATTTTTATATAATATGCATTAGAAACACAGAGATTAATAAAAATAAACTTTACATACACACCCTTTTTAAACCTTTACCTACATTAAAATATACATATAATATTTAATCCTCTTTGGCCTCATTACAGTTTACTGTTATGGTAAATAAGGCCTACTGTCCACGGCGCTTCATTGGACGATTACATACAATGAAACATATACAATGCAAAGGTGCTGTTCGATGCTGGTTCGTGGACACATTTCGTACTTTTACAAGCGACAACTGACAGTAGCGTGCGAATGACGTGCTTTTTCGTGGATAGAAGGCCTAACAATAAAATAAACAATGAAGTTACCGCGGTCGTTATATTATTGTATAATGTTCTGACAGCAAGCGTTGCCGAACCAAGGCGTGTGGGACATGCGCGGGAAGCAGTTCTTCATGGGCGTGGAGATCCGCGTGTGGGCCATCGCGTGCTTCGCGCCGCAGCGGACGGTGCGGGAGGACGCTCTCAAGTGAGTGCTTACCAATATTTTTAGTATGAAGGACCTGTTTTCGTTATTACAATACTAATAATAGAGTTTGGTGTACTAAGATACAGGCCAAGGCTTAGTTTAGACACCATATCTCCCCAGATTACTTAGCATTTATATTTTCCTTTTATCCATATTTTAAAATGTCGCCTGAATGTAATTTGTGGATGAGATAAAATAAAGACTTTTGTATTGACATAAAGACTTTGTATAATAATATAGTTGTTTTCATGACACTATACACTAACTAGAGGATATACCATATTATATACCTGTTAATTCTTAAACCTGAGCAACACGAATAACTGTCAGGACATAATATATGCCTTGCTATATTTATTAGTATATCAATAATTATCCTCTATGCTTTAAAAGATCATACTATTATAGTTGTAACCAAATATTATGTGGTTTAATATACAAAAATAGATATACACATTACTTTTCTTGAATTTATTTTATCCTCGGATTGATAACAGCTAGTATAAACTCTATGTACTTGGTTTAGACCTAAAGATTGTATTAGTAAAGTGTACCCAAAGAAACGGTCGTAACCAATTATACGAGCATATATACATACATATATCGGAACCGGTCGTAGAACAAAGAGTACAGATGGCCATCAATTGTAATACTGGTATTAATTTAAATTAATAATTTCAGAAACTTCACTCAACAACTGCAAAAGATCTCAAACGACGCAGGCATGCCGATCATCGGCCAGCCGTGTTTCTGTAAATACGCTACGGGCCCCGACCAGGTGGAGCCGATGTTCAAGTATCTCAAGTCAACGTTCGTGCAGCTACAGCTGGTTGTCGTTGTGCTGCCGGGGAAGACTCCTGTTTATGGTGAGTAGTGTGTTGTCTGTGGTTTTGTTTATGATGTGGTTTGCTTGTTGTCTGTGGTTTTTCTCTGTAATAAGAGGTAGATGTCCTGTGATGTCGTGTGCAGTAAGTGTAAGTTTTCACAAGTGTTTAACAATAATACATAAAAATAAATGCTTGTTTCCGATTTTAGAATGTTTGTGAAGTTACTTGTATGTGCATGTTTATAGTGTAAACTAGATTGCCTTATCCGTACACTGGGCTTTTATACATCGACTGTGAGCAGGAAAAAACAATTCTGGTAGTTTCTTGCTGCTTCTTCTCCCGGGCCTTCTCACAATAGGGCCTTGTTGAAGCATTGGCGTAGCTTGCATGACTTTCAAAAAGTGTTTGTAAATCAAACCAATTTTGAATAAAAACATATGATTTGATTTGACTACATTAATAATTTAATAATATTTAGTTGTTAAGTAAGAAGTTGAACGTTAAATTACTTTCTTCACTTTAAAAAAAAAACTAATTGTTGTAGAGCTTTGCGCGACCCTCCCTTTGACTTGAGAAGTCGCCAGAGGTGAGGCAAGGAAGCACAGTTATTCGAAGTACCTCCCTCCATCAACACTATAACAAAACTATAACTATAACATGAGTGTAATATTCCCAGCCGAGGTGAAACGCGTGGGCGACACGGTGCTGGGCATGGCGACGCAGTGCGTGCAGGCCAAGAACGTGAACAAGACTTCGCCGCAGACGCTCAGCAACCTGTGCCTCAAGATCAACGTCAAGCTCGGCGGGATCAACTCCATCCTTGTGCCGTCGCTGCGCCCCAAGGTTAGTAGTAATACTGCTAGTAGTGACCGATCATAGCTTCGCCAGCGGATGAATGGTCTCGCCAAACCAAATTTAATGATGTTATAATCCAGGATATGTCTGTCTGAGTGCCAAGCTTCTCACAAATCTTTTCAAAAATTGATATCAGATTTAGTCACTATCATAAATGTCCAAATCATTCCAGGAAAACTTGCAATCGGGATGAACCCTATCCTATGTCCTAATCCTGGACATGTTTTACCTGTGTGCTAAGTTTCATCTTAATCCGTAACACTGGTTAGAGCTGAAAATACAAACATGAAAACATCATCATAAACACTCACATTATGTAGGTATTATTATAGGATACACTCAAAATAATGCTAGAATTAAAAATAATACTATAGTAAGAGTATGCAACATGAATGTGTTATTGTCGCAGGTGTTCAACGAGCCGGTGATATTCCTGGGCGTGGACGTGACGCACCCGCCGGCCGGCGACAACAAGAAGCCGTCCATCGCGGCCGTCGTGGGCTCCATGGACGCGCACCCCTCGCGCTACGCCGCCACGGTGCGCGTGCAGCAACACCGGTATGTAACACACTAGCAACTATTAACACCAATCAATTCACAAGGCGAGAAGCGACAAAATATAGACCTTATTGACATAGTACACAGTTCAGTAATTACGACAAAATGCTGTCAGCAGCGGACTTCTTTAAGCATCTTCGCGTTACATCGAGTGTTGGTGTGAATCCTCCCTTAAGACTTTTTTCTTTTTGTTTTAGAGCCGGTTTCCATCATAGTGATGAGGAGCAATATCTTGTTTCCATCATAGTGATGAGGAGCAATATCTTGTTTCCATCATAGTGGTGAAGAGCAATATCTTGTTTCCATCATAATGATGAGGAGCAATATCTTGTTTCCATCATAGTGGTGAGGAGCAATATCTTGTTTCCATCATAGTGGTGAGGAGCAATATCTATTGAGCAATATGATTGTTTACAGATGTGTACCCTTTGGTGGAAACCGGTATGAATGACTCCTTCCCATAATCCCCATCCCCTATTTGAGAAATAATAGCCAAATACCTCGTCAAGATGATATAGCGACATTGCAATCGCCAAACTGTCAGCTTTCCAACGCGTTTTTAAAGACATAATTATTGCAGACAGTTAATACTAGACGTACATTATATTTCAGCCAGGAGATAGTCCACGAGATGAGCAGTATGGTGCAAGAGTTGCTGATAATGTTCTACAAGAGCACGGGCGGGTTCAAGCCGCACCGGATCATCATGTATCGCGACGGCATCTCCGAGGGGCAGTTCATACATGTGTTGCAGCACGAACTCACCGCGGTTAGAGAAGCTTGCATCAAGGTTTGTAACTTTAGCTTTAATGTAGGATTTCTAGGTACACTTTACTTAATATGTAGAGTGAATATTAGAAGTAGGCGTGGATGGCCAAATCCGAAGCTATGGGGAATATCGAAAAGGGCTCAATAGTCTTGGGGCCGATTTTGATGAAAACTAAAACTGTGTCATTAGACTTTTTAAAAAACAATATTCCTGGCCACTAGTCTCATTACTTAAAAAAGCGCCCGCACCCGACGCTTTCACTTAAAAAAAGATCGCCAATAGGCCACAGCTACCGCCCCTTGCCTGGTGCTTAGAACAACGACTCCTCTCGCTTTACTCCACGTCTCCACGTACACTCCGATAAAGTTGATGACACTGTTTATTTCTCCAGTTGGAAGCGGAGTACAAGCCAGGCATCACGTTCATCGTGGTGCAGAAGCGTCACCACACGCGGCTGTTCTGCGCGGACAAGAAGGAGCAGTCGGGCAAGTCCGGGAACATCCCCGCGGGGACCACCGTCGACCTGGGCATCACGCACCCCACCGAGTTCGACTTCTACCTCTGCAGCCATCAGGGCATTCAGGTTAGTACATGTCTTCTGGCCTAAGATCGGGTAGGAATTGCAGTTACATTAATTAGAACTTTTGCTCAAAATTTGTGCCTATATTTCTTCGTGTGCATAACAAAGTATACTAGGACTCGCCCTGCAATCAAGCAAATTCCACACTTAACTTTCTGTGTAAATTTAATCATACCAAATCTCAGACATGGGTGCATTATTTTGTTATGCTGACACCTTATTGTGACATGATCACAGGGCACATCGCGTCCCTCCCACTACCACGTGCTCTGGGACGACAACCACTTCGGCTCGGACGAGCTGCAGTGTCTCACGTACCAGCTGTGTCACACGTACGTGCGTTGCACCCGCTCGGTGTCGATCCCCGCGCCCGCGTACTACGCGCACCTGGTAGCTTTCCGGGCGAGATACCACCTGGTGGAGAAGGAACACGACTCGGGCGAGGGCAGCCACCAGTCCGCGTGCAGCGAGGACCGCACGCCCGGCGCGATGGCGCGCGCGATCACAGTGCACGCCGTCACTAAGAAGGTTATGTACTTCGCGTAGTCGGCTGTGGAACGATTCTAGATGGTTCAATCCTACGAGTGAGTACATGCGGTGTACTGTCTACGGTCGTTTGGGAAATGTTCGACCATTTTTTTCTTATGTTTGGTCAATGTGCTAAATCTGCAACCTTGCAGTCCTTTCCGATTTCTTTAACGGACAAAGTCGGTACATCGTTCCTTTATTCACTTATTGTTTCCAAAAACATTGGTCGAATGTTTTCTTTGCGTCTTAAATTGGAAGAAATAAACCGCTTATTAAGGACGTGGCGATATACTTAATAATATTTGTCGAAAAACTGAAAGAGCAATATTTGTTACGACGATTGTACTGTATCGTGTGTATATGTATGTTGTGTTTGGTATATGATTTGGCGCTGGTTAGTAGATTGAGCCATCTATAGTCGCGATGGAACTGCCGGCCGCACGTGCCGCACGATCGCGTCGCACGGCCGCACGGCCGCGCCGCACGCGCCCGCTCTAGTGTTATATGTCCGACAACCTGAATAATGTGCGAACGATCCTTATCGATTTTACCTGTGCAATCCCGTTGCATCTGATGTGTCACGCGGTACCGTCTATATTTTATAAGGAGAATATTTTTTTTTATTCGAGCACCTGTCTCGAGCTCTGATGTAGGATTTAATTAAGTATTTTTAAATATAGTTTATGTAACTATTTTCTATGTATGATTTCTCGAAATCGTGGAGGTGGCCGGTGACCGGCGAAGCGACGCGTCGGTCGCCGGGTTGTGAGGTCAGAGTTGCACTAAAGTTGAAGTATCGTATACATTAAGTATATTCAGTAGAAAATATTTTATACGTTATATTTTGACGAGGCCGATTTGTGTGACAGCCGAGTGACGTCGACGACGCCGACGCGTTTGTTTATTGATCTTTTTCTCTAAAGAATGTGGTCCGTCTGCCAAAAATCATTCTGCATGCTATGCATTGTATGTAATGTATTGTATACAAATTTTACTATAGCAAAATAGTTTTTCTTTTACCAAAGTTGCTATCGGGTCATATATCAATTCACTTCTAATTTTTACATAAAATCAAGGTGTGACCGGGTCTAGATGAGAGATTTTTTTTCGGGTCCATCCATTTGTCATTTTGATGAAATGACGAGCTAATAATTATATTATTGAAATAAAATAAAAATGTGGATGACCAAAAACATGTTTCGATGAGTACAATGTACAAATGTGCTGTCACAGCACACACTGCTGTGTTTCATTTAGTATTTACTACTGAACAATAAAAAGTCTTACTTAATATAGAATATTATCTTTAGGATTTTGTGGTATTTTGCAAAATAATAATACCTTTATCACATAGAAATAACTAATTGCAATTACATTCATGGAAAAGAATAAATATACCACTCCATTTTTAAAAAATACTGGTAAAAATGTCACAAACCGAGGTGTTCAAGTGACATATTAATGTTAACGCATATTTTAAGACATGAAAAATGTTAAGACTTTTGAACAACACCTAAGGCTCTCAGGCTTTACTTCATTTCTACTGCTCACGAAATTTAAGGCTTAAAAATCATTTTAAAATGTTTCCTCATAGTATTAATCTGCATAACTTAATAACATAACAAATCAAATTTAAATATGCACACAAGATCTCGTCGAAATAATAAGTAACTATTTTTGGTAAAAGTGAAACTATGTTGTTATTTTTATTGGAAAACTTAAAGATCCATTTTTGATAAAATTAGTTAGCTTAAGTGTTGCTAATAACTAAAATATTAGTGAAGCGATGTTGTCGTCATAAGTGTCGGCATAAGGGTGTACTATATGTACTGCATCTCGTAATAAAGGAATGTCTTTTTTAGATTTAATCAAATGCCCATCAACATGGAAACGGACTTTGAACCTTTTGTATTTGTGAATATACCTAGCTAGTCTTATTGACTAAAATAGTATAACTACACGCTAATAAATTAGTCAATCCAGTTAACTTTTAATTATAAATACAAAACTGGAAAAATAGAATTGTAAGTTACAAGTTTAAATTAAAAAACTGACGAGCCGAAAGACTATTTTCTATATAACTATGGATCTCGTTTGTGATGATTTAAAGAATAAAAAAAAATTACTTGTTCCCTAATCTAATTTTGGACACATAACTTAAGTCCATATAGAGGCTACAGATAAAAAGGTTCAAAAACCCTTGCATGTTGAAGGTATATTATTTAAGGGTAAATGATGTCTTATTCACTCAAGTACGCTTCCATATGATGTTAGTTTTATTTAAAATGAATTCAAGTGCATATCATAAAACAATATAATAATATACTGTTTAGCCGACATTTAAGCTTTTGTTATGTCTAGGTGTATATTTTGTTTTTTTTTTCAAATTACTTCGCTTTTACAATATTATGGTTGTATACTGTAAGTGTAATGACAGCTCTATTTCGCTATAGACAGAATATTAGGGTATATTTTTGAGCTGTCAGTCGCGAAAAATGAGTCACGTGCATTCAGTTTCATACTAAAATCCTTTTTGTACCACACGGTGACGCAACATGAGTTTGGACTTTAGTATGCAACGGACTCATTTCACGCGACGCACGGCAAAAAAAATACGCTCGTTTGGCCACACCCTTAGGAAACTATGGCGAACGACAACTGAATTTCCATAGCCTATATTTTTGAATGCTTTGCTAAAAAAACACACACGGTTCAATATTTCCTTTAAATTTCGATGAAGTTTAATCTATCGTTTAAAAATAATTAAGAATCTTTAGAAACATTCTAAGTTTTGAGAATTTGCTTAACGCCGTGTGTTTTCAGTGTAAGATTTCAAATATTTAGAAATTTTACTTGAAGTAGGCAAACTCCGGTTAATAATTCGATGGAGAAAATAATAAATGTGTTCATACTTCACAGCAACTCTTGGATCTTTTAAATAGCAATGTAAGCCAGCCTAAGGGATTTGATCAAATCTCGGATTTCATACGACATTTACTATCCATTTGTTCACAAAGTGATAAGAAGGATTTCAATGTTTTAAATAGTCCTAGAAGGTATAAATTATGGAAAAGAAACTTTAAAGGATTTTAAACGCTGAACCTGGTCGTAAATAATCTTCAAATAATGAAGACGATGTTGGCCATATTTAGATTTGAAATTCACCTTTTTAGGGAAATTATCCAAACGATCGATATTTGAGATTCTTGCTCACACCACAATCCTAACCTATTACTACTTACTACTCTTAAAAAAAGATAAAACTTCTATAAAAAATTTAACTGAATATTTTTTTTCTTTTTATTTTCTTTTTTTCTATGCAATTTCTAAAAGGTGCTTTATCATGAGAAGAAGCGAGGAAGCTCTAATTATTCTAGTGATTTTTTTATGGTAGCTTAACTTTTATCGCGTTGTAGAAAGTAAATAAATGACAAGTCTTTTGAAGCTGCGTGTCGTCGCATGAAACAAAAAATTACAGTCAGCAAAATAGATCTATGTAGTGTAGAAATATCGGTTTAAAGTAGGTACAAACATCTTGAACCAATGCATATTTTCTATTTTCTTTTTTAAAGTAACCTACTTTATTCTCATAAGTATGCCTATTGTGCGAGTATCACTCTAGTCTAGAAAATTTTGTAACACATCAATATTTAACTTTTGGCACTAGACTTTTTAAGTACCTGAAAGTAATAAGTACATATTTTTAAATCCTTTTTATTTAATCAATCGATTCCAAAGCTTTACAGCTCTACAATCCTGAAATTAAAATAACAATTTTAATTTCATTCCCTTCAATTCCTACATATATATTTTTTAAAATAAGCGTTTATATATTGACATTCTGCAGTTTACTAATCCCGATGGGCTTGAGACAAAATGTTTCTATATACTGTAGCTTGTTGTTATACTGCATCGAATTATTATGAACCAGAGTTTTATATTGTGTAAAAAGTGTTTTTCAATAATTCTTAATCATGAAATTCGCGGCATTAGTAGATACCTTACCACAGCTGTAAAGATATCGATCGCAGCGAATGGTGTAGCAGTTTGCAGTGCAGATCAAATATTACATCTAGATTGAGAGTATAATACATTCAACTGCACTTTTATTTCTTTTGACATTTCTTCTGATATGTAAAGCGATGCACCATTGTAAGTTCGGGTTTATGCCTCTAGTCCCATTTCAGTTTATTTGATTATACATTTTGTTTTATTTTTTTTACTCAAGAATGAATGAATGAACTATTATGCTTATCATTATTATTATAATAAGGAGTCCGTTTATGTGATAATTGCGATGCGGCAACGTGGTTTGTCGATATATCGAGGCACATTTGTACTACATATACTACAATGCTCAATGGATGGCTATAGAAAATAATATGCCTTAAACTTATTTTATCAACGGACTTCTTAATTTACCTACTATGGAAATTCAGTTGATTTCAAAAATGAAATTATTTTCTCTCTATATAATGTAGCTTATTAGCAGCTACTCGGAATCGATGGCGCAATTTTTTCAATGTTTTATTTATATTGTAAAAAAATTTAGGTACACAATACTTATTGTTACTTTAGACAACAGCTGATCAATTTTATACAAATGCCGATAGCAATATTGATTGTTCCAGGCTAATTTTATGGCATTCTTATATAGATTAGATTGTATTAACATGACGATTAATTAGGTTTTAAAATATTCACTGGTAGTATATGAAGGCCAAATGCTAATCTTACTTTATTCAAGTCATCTACAAAAATCTACTTAAGTAAATACGGAGTATTTCTGTTCTTTCTGTGAAATGAATATGGGTATTCATTCAAGCAAAATCTGTAGCAATAAATTATAGTTAAGTGTGCTGTAATGGATGGACCATTTCATCATTGTATTCTCATCTCGTGCCTGGGTAATGTTTATTCAAAGTAGTGCATAATTAGTCAAATTATTTAAAGGTATAAATTACAACTACTATTTTTATATCTGTATCACCGTATTTTGATAGACATAATGTTTAAAATGACTTTATTTTGTAATTGAACTTATTAAATGAAAATTGTCTTTGGGCATTCATTGCTGCAAACTTTCAGAATCATTTATCATACTAAATATTATTATAAACAGTAGCTTAAATCAATTTAATCAAAATATGGTAATGCAGGTGTGCACAGTAAAGGTCATCGTTCATTTATCAACCGGTTGTGATAAAGGAATAATTTGATGTGATATGTTCTGTCTCGATGACATAATAAGCGTATAATTAAATCGCACGCACTACATATGAAGTGGCTACAGCTCGATCGATGAGCGATGACTGTACTAGGCGTACCCATTTAATGTTATAAATTTTGGTTGCTGTATCTAAAATTAAGAATGTGCTAGCTTTGTTACTTAATACCAGTCATATTTCTCTTAGACGAAATGTATTGTGTCACAGCACTAGCCTATCAATGGGTGTAGCGTAGATGTAAGAATATTCGTAATAAGTTATTTTAATGTTTGTAAGGATCTTATCAAGGGAATGTCTATCTAATGTTATGGTTAGGAAACAAGCGTAAATCAGTCCGTTCTTGAAATATAATATAAATTAATATT